>OY978032.1:7901787-9101787 GCA_963854515.1 Pandemis heparana
GCGGCATTGAGCCAAAGATGCTGGCAGTATTTCCCCGCTGTATTGCAATACTAATACGCTGAGCGAGGAAGCTGCCAGCTCTTTGGTCTCCGTTGCATATAAATAAAAATAACAACAACACAATACAATCATCAACGAAAAAGTACCATATATAATATTCCGTTCGGAAGACCATATCGTGGAGTACCTAGCGAAGTATAATTTTTATTATGTCATGGTTTTCCGCAAAATAACGCATGAATCTATTATAATTTTATAATTTATTACGATAGCTGATAGAATATTTTTGCTTCTGACAGTCTATGATGCAAGCTTCCGCACTCCTGAAGGCCTACTCATTGGTAACCTGTATAGTATGGGCAACTACCACCAATGCCTGGCCATCAACCAGGACTTCCCCGGCGCCAGCATCCAAGGCAAATATTGCTTGATCCGAGCTCCCCTGACGTCTCCTACTATCAGGATACCCTCATTGACTGGCGTGTCAGTGTCGGAGAATGTGACCTGGTCGGAAGTGACGTTGCCTGCGGATGTGGTGCAGAAGTATGCCGGCGAGTCGCTGTCTCTAGCTGTGTGTGTTCCCAAGTCGTGTGCCGTGGAGGCTGTGCTGGCGCCCTACACCGAGCACCCTGTGGTCGCCTTCAACTACATGGAGCAGTACTGCCGGCTGCCGGACGACAAGCCTTTTCTCACAGCTGATTATCTTGGCATGTAAGCAAACTAGCAATACCTACAAAATCTTCTTGATCTTGGTAACAAATACGGGGCGAAATTGCTACATCTATTCGACGGATGGTTGATCAAAATCCAAAAAGACAGGACTGACTATCGTGCGAAAACCAGGTGAAGTTAAATACAAAAGTTCCCGATAGATGGAGCTTATTCCACAATCTCCCTTTTACCGGAACAATTTTAAGAGACCTCGTATAAATTTATCAAATTTGAATTCCAGGATTCTTTCCTCAGTTCTCGGAATGGTGACTCTCATCAGCACAACATATGAATTATGGCATATATTCATATTGAGAAGAGGTAAGTTTTCATTTAATTATAACTAGCTTCTGCCCGTGACTTCGTCTGCGTATTGTACATGTAAACCTTCCTCTCAAATCATCCTATCTATTGAAAAAGCACATCAAAATCCATTGCGTAGTTTTAAAGAGGTAAATTTAATAAGCATAAATAGGGACAGACAGCGGAAAGCGATTTTGTTTTGATGATACTTAGTGTTGTTCTATCCGCCAGATCCTGATCAAGCCAGCGCGCTGCTCAGCATCTGTTCTCTGTACTCCAACACGCGCCGGCTCCTGACCTTCGACAAGCCCAGGTCTCTGGACTGCCTGGACGGGGTCCGCTCCCTTTCGGTCCTGGTCATCATCATCGTTCACACCTTCTGGACATATTTCCTTTCGCCAAGACGGAATGTTACTAATAGGTTTGAATTGTATCAGGTACATATTGCTTTTGAATATTTTAACGCTTTTGAAAACAAACATATCCCCAAATTCATATAAATATAGACCAACCCCTTAACTAAGTCCTCGCCCACGCGGCATGGGGCGCGGGGTAGGCGACAAAGGGGGCCTCTTTCTGTGCGGGCGGCAATCGCACTACCCACCCGCACCGCTCTCGGTTCCCTTTGTATCGTCCTAAAGAATAGATGCACGGTCCTCTTTAAAAACGTGGTCTTTCTTGTAGTGGCTAAGGAAGAAGCGAGCTGTGTGGATGCTGTCTGGTGATATCGCGGTGGACTCATTCTTCACTCTGAGTGGCTTGCTGTTGGTATACACCAGTGTCAACAAAATGAAACAAAGTTAGTACACACAGTCACGCCTTTTTATATTATTAAAGCCGAGGCACCAAGGGTTCATCTGATATTAAGTGATGACCGCTGCTCATAGCCACCAATAGTACCATTGGGACTACTGGATCTGCTGGTGCGTTGTTGGTCTTGCAAAAAGTGATACACTCGCCTTTTAAAGGCCGCTTGTTTCGCAATTTAAAAATCCTCAGCCGCCAGTCCTTGGGTTGTGGCAGAATACCGGTGTTTTGGCCCAACGAGCAGTGTGAAGTACTAAGCCATGACCAGAAACTTAAGTTTTGGCTCGAAATGTTCTTATGAAACCTTGATTGTGTGTTGGCAGTACCAAATAACCGTTTTTTCTATCTATCTATCTCTCTTCTAGAGTCGTTCCTGAGGACCCTGCCCTGGTTCTACCTGAGCCGCTTGCTGCGTCTGTTCCCGTTGCTGGTGACCTCGGTGCTGCTGCAGGCGTCGCTGCTGCACCGGGTGGCTGATGGCCCTGATTGGCACTACGTGGCCATCTCGGTCGACCGCTGCCGCCGCTTCTGGTGGAGCGCGCTTCTTCATGTGCAGAACATCGCCAACCCTGGCCAATCGGTAATTATCAACGGGATATAGACTGCGTTTAAAAAGGTTCCTCGATAGGTCAGGAATTTAATTCCTTGACTGTACATAGACATACATACCGTCACGCCTCTTTCCCACAGGGGTAGGCAGAGACTACTTTGTTCCACTTGCTACGATCCTGACATACCTCTTTCGCTTCATCCACATTCATCATTCATACATGCTCGTCGGTTTCGGGTACTCTTGACCTGACCTTTTTCCAGAACGTCCCCAATTTGATCACGGAACGTCCATCTAAGCTTTCCCTTCCCAACGCACCCATTCACACTTCCCATAATAAATCTGTTTAGTTAATCTTCTTTCGTCCATCCTCTCTACGTGACCAAACCAACTAAGCATACCCATTTCTATCCTAATCACTATATCCTCTTTCACGCCAGCATGTTCCTTGACCGTATGTATGTGATTATTCGACCATATGAAGGGTTCCCGTTTGATCGTAGTGCGTGCCGTGGTACCTGTCGGTGGATATGCAGCTGTACATCGTGTCCCCGCTGGTGCTGTACTGGGTCCTGGGCCGCCGAAGAGTCGCCTGGATCGCCCTCGGGGCCGGTCTTTTCGCCTCCATCACCGCAACCTGCATGTTCTGCTACTTTGTCATCTACGGAGTTGCTATTTCACCAATTTTACAGTGGTGAATAAACTATCCAAGATAAGGTCTTTTCATTCTTAACCGTCCTATTTGGTAAACACTCGTGACGCGTAATTTTTCTTATTTTTTAACTATTTCATCGTAACTAAAGGAACTGGAGATAAAATATCAGCCAAATTATGTACAAAATGTTGCCTCAGGTTTATTTGATACCATAATACACCTTATTCTTTACAAAAAATTGTACATTGAGGTTAGAATTTTGTTTACCAAATACCTAGCACAGTTAAGAATGAAATTACCTTAGTATAAAGTAGTGAACGTAAGTAGCTCATCACTTTAGTGCCTTGTCGTAATTTTCAGGGCAGCTACAGGGAACGTTGAAGTGTACATGCTATATTTTAACATTAACACTTTGGTGCGGTCACCGCCCTTTTTCATCGGCATGTTGTTCGGGTACATCTTGCACGTCTTTAGAGGACAGAAGGTTAAGTTGTCACAGGTAAGCAGTCCGGTACAGATAAATATGGGTCAATTTCCCAAGCAGTAAATTTTGATGGCAAGACTGAAAACGCAGGTGCAGAAGGCTTTGATAATGTAGAACTATTTTTTTTAGGAAACAGCCCCCTATTGTCTACCTCGGGCAACAGCTAAAATTAAAATATTATGTTATTTAATCATTTAAAAAAATATATTTAGACCATATTTCTCATCAAGGTGGGTTGTCCCGGAGCCGGTTTTAGTTACAAAATGCCGGATAATTCGGATACTATGCGTGACAATATTTTTCTTTTACCTTTATTTTATTACCATATAAACAGGTAACAAAAAAAGCACATCACCTGATTTTTACCTCATTTGTAAACCTCTGAATATGTGCATATACATTTGTCCGGAGACACGCTCTCATTCCGCGGGCAAATTTTGGGAACGATTTATTTCCTGAGTTTGATCCCTTAAGCCCCCCGTCTCTCGCGCACTCCGAGCAATAGTCAAACTGCAGCGCTCAGCGAGATTGGACGTGTGTTACTGTGAAACGTTTTCGAGTAAATTTTATTTTTTTATCATCGCCATGGTGTGGGGACAAAATAAAAATCATTCCGGAGTTAGTCATAGTTTTTGTATTTTGTATCGCTTTTGTTTCTAATTTATATATGTCACGTAAAATATAGTCCTAATTTCAAGAGTTCAATTAGTTTAACAACACGACTCTTACCCTTCCTTTAATATTTATTTTTATGTCGAGTTTCTCATTCCACCATTTTTATTCCGGTGTTTCCGGTGTAGTAAAATGAAATGTAGCTTCACTTTAGTATTATGAAAGGGTCCGTAGCATATTTTCTAAAATGAAATACTAACCCACTTGCGATGCGGTTTTTGGTATAGTATTAGCATTGTACCAGCGCATGTTTTTAGATAATGTTTAGGCTTTTAGGCTACCAGGGAACGTTACAAAAAGGGTTTTTAAAAAAATAGATGTAACTTTGTGCACCTCGCACTTAATAAGTACTCGATAGTAATTGTAAATCTGTGACTGATCCCTACAGCAGCAGGTTATCGGGAGTTAGTTCGGGAATCGTATAATACAAAATAATAGTTTTGATTATGGAACCCTATTTTTTACTTTCATTCCGGTGGTCTAAATATCATTCCAGTGGGCTGATATTGTAATCCCGGTGTACATTTATCATTCCATTGGAACTTATCTTTCATTCCGGTGTACATTTATCATTCCGTTGTGTGTTTAGAAATTTGACCTCTAATATCTCGAAAACTATTTAAGATTTCAGGTTCCCTTTCAGATATGTCTTACAAAATAGTCTAAAGATTCTTTTGGCATTTAAAAATTTAAAAAAAAATCAGATATAAGGAATCACACCGAAATGTTACAAAAAATGCGTCTTGTTGAAATTGACCCATATATACTTTTAATCATTTCGACGCCAACGACATATATTAGCACCGCAGATTCATCGCCAATCCTACTAATATTATAAATGCGAAAGTTTGTGAGTGACGATGTGACGATGTGAGTCTGTATGTTTGTTCCTTCTTCACGCTAAAACGACTGGACGGATTTGGATAAAATTTGGAACGAAGATAGCTGATACCCTAGATTGAAACATAGGCTACTTTTTATTCCGGAAAATTGCATAGTTCCCGCGGGATAACGATAAACATGTTAAATCATTGCTAGAAGCTAGTGACCCATACGTCCATTACTTCAATGGAAAAGCAACCTTTGTTCAATTGGGTTTGGATTCAATTTAAGGCATCGCAAAGAAGTCTGGCGTAAGGTGACCGTCTCTTGTATTTGACGTGGCCGCGAAAAGGTTAACCGCTTCAACTTTAGCTTCTTCGATGCTGGCCTTATACTCCGAAATACGATTTTCGAAGTTCGTGTAACGCCATTCCGCTCACACTAATAGGAATTAATTTGAGAGTGAGAGGGACGGCATAATACGAACTTCGAAAATCGAATTTCGGAGTAACCCCCCTGGCCTTATACTCCGAAATTCGATTTTCGAAGTTCGTTTCGTGCCGTTCCGCTCACACAATAGTCATTTATTTCAGAGCGAGAGGGAAGGTATGACACGAACTTCGAAAATCGAATTTCGGAGTAGCCCCCATGGTCTGGGCCTACCACATCTTAAGCGAAATAATGTTTTTTTTTTTCTGGGTGCAAAGAAAAAACACAAGTACCAGCATGTGCACTCGAGGACTTTAATTGACAACATTTCATATTTCTGAGCTTATAATTTTAATGGTTCTCTGTATTTTGTTTGAAAAGATGAACATGCTGACAGTATAATTTTTTCGCTAGGGCTTGTATTTAATTTATAATTAACTAGCTGTTGCCAGCGACTTCGTCTGCAAAGAATTCGTTTATCGCTATCCCGCGGGGACTACGCAATTTTCCGGGATAAAAAGTACCCTATGTGCTATTCCAGACTTTTCTCTATCTATGTGCCGAATTTCATCCAGATCCGTTGGGCCGTTCTGGCGTGATTGAGTAACAAACATCCATCCATCCATCCATCCATCCATACTTTCGCATTTATAATATTAGTTAGATAGATTTATTAATTTGTGCTTATTCTAAAAGGGCGTAACTCCGATACTATCGCAGAATAGACACTTATCCTTTTGTCTTTTCTCTAAAGAAAAAAAACTGACGTCAATTTCAAATTGTCAATGTCAGGCCTTATTCTCCGATATTCGATTTTCGAGGTTCGCTTCGTGCTGTTCCGCTCATACTAATAGTCATTATCTTGAGAGTGAGAGAGAAGGTATGCAACGAACTTCGAAAATAGAATTTCAGAGTTGCCCCCCTTGTAGGTACTTTGAAGTTGTCAAAAATACAAAATTATGATCGCTTATTTTTCTCGTCAAAAAAGCAAAGGTGTTTCACCTATCCTGTGGTAGAATTGACAACATTTCACTTTTATAACACCTGAAAATGTATATATGGTTCGAAAGCATTTTGCCTCCTGATCACTGCAATATGTTTATATAATTTTAATATCGCTTATTACAAAAAATAAAAAATAATTAAAAATATGTCCTAATTTTACCAAAACTACCATATGATAGGTGAAACGTCTTTGCTTTTTTCACGAGAAAAAATAAGCGATCATAATTTTGTATTTTTGACAACTTCAAAGTACAAGGGGGCAACAATGAAATTCTATTTTCGAAGTTCGTTGCATACCTTTTCTCTCACTCTCAAGATAATGACTATTAGTATGAGCGGAACAGCACGAAGCGAACCTCGAAATCGAATATTGGAGAATAGGGCCTGACATTGACAATTTGAAACTAACGTCAGTTTTTTTTTCTATAGAGAAAAGACAAAGGGATAAGTGTGTATTCTGTGATAGTATCGGAGTTACGCCCTTTTAGAATAAGCACAAATTAATAAATTAATTATAAATTAAATACAAGCCCTAGCGAAAAAATTAAACTGTCAGCATGTTCATCTTTTCAAACAAAATACAGAGAACCATTAAAATTATAGGCTCAGAAATATGAAATGTTGTCAATTGGTAAAATTAAGACATGTTTTAAATTAATTTTTATTTTCTATAAAAAGCTATATTAAAATTATATAAACATATTGCAGTGATCAAGAGGCAAAATGCTTTCGAACCATATATGTATGTATACATTTCCAGGTGTTATAAAAATGAAATGTTGTCAATTGTTGAGCATACATGGAACGCTGTCATAGTGAAGTAATGCCATGTCGACAAACAAATTTCAATAATATTTTGACATTGTCATTTTTCTACTAGGTTCTATCGTGGCTCAACAATTAAAGACCGCGAGTTTACCAGCTGCTTCTCTACCCACGCAGGGGGGTTACCACAGTTGTTTAATGCGGGCTGTGTTTTATTCAGCGTAAGGGACACAGTTATGCAGCCATATAGCTCTGTCCCTTGCGCTTAATAGAACTTGACACGCATTAAGCGATGGTGGTAACCCAGATGGTAAAAGCCCGTCGAGGGAATGAGCGAAAATAGGAATCATGTTATAGGCGATGCGGCTAGCAACCCATCACTGTTTTGATTTCTCTTTCCATCTATACGCCCACACGCTAAACGTGGCCTTTGATAATAAACATGTTGATTTATACAACCATACATAAATCAGAGCCTAACCTAAGGCAACAATACCTAAAAGCCACGTTTAGCATCGGAGGCGTCTTTACCTATGGTGCAGGGTGTGCGGCGCACACGGGCGCCGGGTCTGCGGGGGCGCCGAGCGCGCTCTAATGCGACACCTGCAAAGATGCGTCGCTCGCGGCGCCGGCGCTCTCAAAGACCCCGTAAGAGCCCGTATTATGGCGCCAGGGTACTGGTTGCACACGGGCTCCACAAGGGCCAGAGACTCTGTTTAGCATTATTGTGGGCGTATAGGTGGAAAGTGGAATCAAAATAGTGATGGGTTGCTGCATCGCCTATGACATGATTCCTAAGATTTTCGCCCATTCCCTCGATGGATTCTTACAATATGCGCGGGAAGAGAAGCAACTGGTGTGTGGTACCTTTTCTTTGCGTCCTGAGCAGCATGGAAGACCAGCAATATGGATTTATGTATCTATGTATCACTTTTTCCAGTGGTTAGTAGCTGCATGCCACACTCTGTCGCTGGCTACTTTTGTCTACGTGGTGTATATTGTCCATCCATGCATACAAGACGACTGGCATAACCCTCTCGTTAACAGCATGAACAACACCTTCAGACGGCCCGCCTGGTCGCTGGTTCTTTGTTGGATGATACTGGCATGTGTTCACGGTTATGGAGGTAATTAAATTAGGGTCATCATCATCGTCATATCAATACTCGCCACGCTTGGCAAGTGGGTTGGCGAGCGCAGTGTAGGATGTTAAAGTACGCAAGAAGACGCTGCTGCCCCTGATGTTATGGGTATTTATTTCATTTGGTGTAAATTGGGCACTTTGTTAAAAAAATAAAAATAAAATTGTTTTCAATCACAAACTTAATCTTAATTGACAGTTTGTGATACATGGGTTATAAAAAAAATAAAGGCCATCTTTTAGGAGCCCAAAAATTGAAGATATGGACCCGCAATGTTTTAAGCGTCATGGTAATGACATTTTGCATGCTTGGTAATGACGATAGCACATGGTAATGATAAATGTTCCTATCTCTAATTAATTTAAACAGATTTTGACGTATTTCAAAGTACCGAAGTATTTAATCAATTTGGTTATTAAATAAAAGAATGTAAATATTAAACAAATAAATAATAAAATACCAAATATGAGTAACATAATGATTTTTTTAGTAGCTTCATATAGTTTTGCTCACACATTTGAAATTCTTTGAAGTAGAAAATGATCTTTTTTCAAAAAAATTGTTCTCTTCAAAAGTCAAAAGTTTATTTTGCAAATAGGCCACCAAGGGCTCTTTTACATGTCTTTTTTTGAATGTACCAGCATATTCGGAAAGACCGTCATTATTACTTAATGTGTCTAAGTACAATAATTATTCACAAAGGAAAATTATTCCGCACACCATTATATTTTCTAACAAATCACTTAAATAATAATAACACAATATAAATGAACACATTGTTATTGCAAGACATCTTTTAAATTTTTTATTCTTGCTTAGCTAGCAGACGTTGCATTTTTTAAATTCATTTATTGATAGAAGTTTTTTCATGCCTCTTTTCTTTGAGCATAACGTTTTTTTTCCTTTTCTAGGTATACAGCTCAGTGTTAGATTTAATTTTTTCGCGTCTTTTTTTAACTACTTTTCCGTTTTTTTTTATTAGCAATTCTTGTTTACTATCTCCTTTTTTACTTGGCATATTTATTTACTTCTTCCACTGAAACAGATAAAAACGTGATAAATATTTGCAAAAATACAGAATCAAATGAATTAACAGAAAAAGTGGACAGATATAAAATGGAAAAATATATAAAAGCCAAGGTCTTTACAGAATTAAGTGCAGAAAGTCATTACCATGGAATAATCGTCCTTTCCGTGGGTAAAAAGTCCACGGTAATCAGTGGTAATGACCACCTTGGTAATGACAAAATGCAGCTATTTTCAGTTTAGCATGTACCATATTAGATATTCCAAAATGTTTTACTGATTACGTCATTATCAATCGGTTAGGCTATACGATAAAATATGATAAATATAAATAATTCATGTACTTACCGAGGAATGAGACCAACGGGAATGTCAATATTATTGTGACAAAAACCACGGTACGACTTTGTAAAAAATAAATAAATTCTTAATTTTGCTTTGCGCGACGTGGGCTCACTCTGCCTTCTGAATGGTGACAGGAGGCACGCGGGGGGAGCGGCGGGGGTTGTGCAGAGCTGTTCAGTGCAGAGCTATATGTCGCGTTACGTTGTGCCACGGTGATGACGAGTTAAACAGGAACCCAAATGTACGATGTTACTGTTCCGTTTTATATGATGCGTTTTAATTTGTGCAATCAATATTGTATGATATAACTATGAAACTTTTTAGGGAAATAGTAGCTTCAGCCGTAAACGCCAGTTAAATGGAACTTTTTGCAGAAGTTTTACCGAAAATTGGAAAGCGGACACACCTTGGTAATGACATTTTGGCCCTTTTGAACGAAATAACTTTCACATTACTTTATATATCAAAAATTTAAAAGAGGCGGCCGTTAGAAATCATTCCTTATTACAAGATACTTTTACACACGGTAAACATCCATCATCATTTGGATGGTGATATTGTCGCGGACAGCCGATTTACACCAAATGAAATAAATACCCTTATCCCTCAGCCGATTTCTACGACGCCCACGGGAAGGACATCGTTTTCTTCCTAGCGTTTTTCCCGGTATTTGCCACGGCTCAGTGAGCCTGGGGTCCGCTTTGACAATCTAATCCCGAGATTTGGCGTAGGCACTAGTTTTTACAGAAGCGACTGCCATCTGATCTTACAACCCAGAGAAGAACACGATAGCATTATTACGCCGGCGCCCCATGGTGCAAATTAAGGCACTTGTCCCACCGCCGACGATGAGCGGTAAACGAGTAGAACGATAAACTAGAAACGAGTGGGCGAGCGGCAAGAAGCGAGTGTTAGCTCCTATAGTTTTGTCGCTCGGCTATAGGTGAGTGTTCGAGTGCGACGGGCTATTACTCGCGTCACTCGCTCGCGCGGTGCGGTGCAGCCGAACACGCAGACGTCGCAGACTTGTTCAAACCTGCACCTGTATGCAAATACTTACTCTTTTCTTGTCATCCTAAAATATGAACGAAACTGGTCATTTGGCAGCTCGTTGAATAGTCTGAATTCACTGTATTCCCTTCTAAGGTAATTAACATTTTGCATCCAAATTCTTCGTTTTTTCTGTTCAAATTATTCCTTTTTTTTCTTCCGTCTATTCAGAATTGCTGCTGCCACTATACTACAAAATTCATCATCATCGTCGTCTGAGCTAGACAACAGTGACAGCTCAAATTCATAGGAAATATCTGCACTGAAATCAACGCTAAAATCACAGCTGATTGGTCTTGCAGCTTGAGTTCTACTGCCAAGCGAGCATCGCCGAGCGAGTACCGCTGAGCTAGTTTTATCTTCTCGCTCTTATCGCGGCGACAAACTAGTAGAGCGAGTGCTGTCGCCGGCAGTGTGAACAGCCAGCGATGAACTACTAATATATGTGTCTCTTTTACTAACACAGGATCCTTATCTTTTGTTCGTTTCTTGGGCGAGAAAATCGCCGATAGCTAATCGCTTACTCGCTCTTGGTGGGTCAAGTGCCTAAATAAGGGTATTCCACAGACATCAGATTTCAGATATGATATGCCATAGATTAATATATAATGTTTTTAATAGTGCACGCCTAATTAGGGTAGAACATAAGAAAGAACATCTTGTAGCACAAAGACCTTTTGTATTGACTGTCCCCCTTATTCATAAACGCTCTGTTGGCTTCTGCTAACTTAGCAATCGTTTGTCGTTTGACATTTACCTTTCGCAGATCAGGACAAACGATTGTTAAGTTAGCAGAAGCCTATAAGCGTTTATGAATAAGGGGGTATGTTCTTGCAATAAATCAGTTCCAGTTTCAGCTAGTTCATCCATCCCACAGACATCATTATAAACTAGCAGACTTGACATTACTGCTCAGAATGCGTGGCAGCTTTGCACACATAAAAGATTAACTCACACTAATACAAAAACAGGGACGTATTAAGGTAACTGAAACCTAAAAATATTAACAGTATAAATACTTTTAATAAGTGAGGTCAAGTGCAAGCCAGTTGATATTAGAGGTAGTGGGAATACTTCTGTCTTGGAATCAGTCGATATACCCAAGGTAAACAGGTCGAAACTCATATAGAGATTCATCACAGCAGCAGATAAACCATATGTGGTTTTCGCTCGCTGTTCACACAAAATCTGGTATTTTTTGTAATTGATTTGAATAAATAATAAAAAAAAAAAAAAAAAAACTTGTCGTACAAAATAAAACCACCATGAATTATTTATTTTCAAATAAGTAATATAATTTTTTTAAAGTTTTGATTGCATTTCTTAAATTAGCTATTATGTAGTATCACTTTGACAATTAAATACAAGCGTTCAGCATCGTGTTCATCGTCGCTCAGAGCAAATCACACTTGATGAGTCAGGCTGCCAGTCTTTCCTATTAATATTCCTGATCCAGGCGTTTCTTAAATATTCATCCTTAAAACCTGAAATCCAAACGCGGAGGTCATAATAAAAATGCTGCTGGACACTTGCGTACTTAATAGGGTCAGTCGGTAGTTACGTTGGCATAACACTTGTCTATCTATAGAATATTTCGTTGAATGGTGAGGCGAGTAGTGATCACAATTTTGTTAAATTCAGTATTGCTTAGAAGCTGTACGGTCCAATACCGCACAGCAACTCCACTTTAACTCGCGTCCTACATTTGACATGCGTCATAGCGTTGACTACAGCAATATTGCGCTAATATAAACAAGTCTTAACGATTACTCAGTTACTCTAAAAACAAACGTTAAAGATACATGGCCTCACTATACTAGTGTAATCTTTATACGAATAAACAGTCATAACTTCAACTTATCACGTTTAACTTCAACCCTAACAAGGAGCCATACTGAAACTCGGTAGCGGCCCCTACAGAAGCATTATCAGGCGTAGGCCTGTACACCTAGTTCGGCCCTGTAAAAATTGCGCAGTACATTAATTGTCAAATGAGGTTACTTTATTCAGTAAAACTAAAATATTTCTTGTATTTCTTTAGAAAACCTTAAATTGAAAGTTTTGTCAGCTTCATGAATACTGCCTTTATAATTATTTCTAAATATTTGAAGACCATTGATTAGTTAGAACGCGGTAAACACAAATAAATCTATGACGAATGATAGCAAAAGATTAACTTACCGATGGAACGATATTTCAAGGGTTTTCCTGTCTGATGAGTTGCAACACATGAGAACACAGCATTTCACCATGATTTTACTTTAAATACCTAACTTATAACTTTATATTATTTCACTTGTGATTTCACTCAAGATACCACAACAACAACAATCTAACGCCATCGGTCGCTTGAATGTCGCTTAGCAACTGCCACGGCTTCCAAATTGTCTATGTGTGACTTGGTGTTGCAACACATGCAAAAAAGAAATAGGTTTATACGATTTAGTATTAGAGGAAAAGGGGTAGTGGCATTTTTTACACTAGTCAATGTAGGCGTGAAATAATGTCAAGTCTTCTAGTTTATAATGATGTCTGTGATCCATCCAGGTCCGCTCAACTGGTTCCTGTCACTGTGGCTGTGGAAGTTCCTGGCACGCATCTCCTACGGGGTCTTTCTGTTTCACATGATTATTCAGGAAGTAGTGTCCGCTGCCGCCACCACTCCCATTCATTTCAACATGATTACACTGGTTAGTACCCAGAGGCCCGTTTCTCGAATCTACAGTTTACTTTTCTCAAACATGCAATCAAATATTTATGTCGTGTTCCTTATATAGGCCGTGAAATGACACGTTTCAGGAGCGACTATAGTGTATTTTTTTGGCCCGTAGAATTCTGACAGCTGTCAGAATTAGACGTTTCAGGGGACACCAACATTTTTTTCTGCTGAACTAATAAATTGTCACACTAAGCTTTCGTTATTTTAACTAACAAATAAAAATAATAAAATACGGTGACGTTTTAACATTAGGTACTCAAATAATGGATCTAAAAATTAATGGCAGCTTTTATTTTAACGACAATTGGCCAATTAGAGTACAGAAGATCTAAGTTGAAAACTTTGTTCGGTTTAATGTAATTTTGATATTGGGGGAGGAGCAATTAAAATATTTTCCTATACTTTGCCGGAAGAATGACAGTTGACTGCTGAAGTTTTACGTTCTGTTCATTCTTTTTTCTTTTTATTAAATATTACGAAATAAATCAATATATTATAATCGTAGACCGAAGGTTTGTAATATATGACAATACTCAAAGTGATACCCCAAACAATTTATATTCTCCCAAAAAAAAAAGATTATTAATTATATCTAAATTATGCAATTTAAAATTAAACCAAATATCTGTTAATTACTAATATGTAAAAATGATTGTTAGTTTAAGTATTTCAACTTCAACAAAACGTTCTATATTATTATTATTTTTCCTTTTCTTACCACGGATTTAAGGAACGTTTTTATGACTGGTAATACCGAGAAATGTCAGAATAGTCAGAATTCTACGGGCCAAAAAAATACACTATAGACGAGAGGTCTTTAATAGAATTTCATACAACATTGCCGGCCTAGGCGCTCTTTTTAATTTCCTTTCTACACATTTTTGTGACATAAAAATATCTACATAGCTAGAATTTTTGCTTTCTTGTGTTATGACAATTTGTCACTTACTTTATTTAAAAACAGCAAACGAGGTTTTATACTTTACAGTTTTATTTTGTTTAGTTTACTTTTAGTTTGTCTAGAAATAAAAGTTTAATTTCTTGGAAGTTTTTTATTTATTTGATTGCATGTTTGAAAAAAGCACTATACAAGCCTTGGCCATGAACAGGGATTGTCGGCCTTGTATCTCTAGATGGCATCTATAACTACTCGGCCGGCAATCCCATACTTCGCGGGCGCTACGGTACGGTAAGGTACAAGTCTAAACGAAGAAATATCATTCAAATCCCAACCACTGATTGGAGATTACATTCATATTGTAATTGTATAAATAATTTGCTTGCATAACAAGTTCAGGTAGGAAGAGCGATGGACCCAATAGGCTCCCTTGTGCTACACCTTCTTTCATAGTATCTTCTCAGCATAGAGAAAATAAGGCGTAATACGTCTACAATTTTTCTATGTTCTTGATAGGACGTAATATTTCGGGAGTTATTTTGCATGCTGAGCTCATACTATCAAAGAAGGTGTAGCACAAGGAAGCGTGTTGGGTCTATCGCTCTTCCCTTTGTACCTGAACTTTTTGTGGAGGCATATTATTTGTGAATGAGCTTGGAAGCTGTACAAAATGTGTCTACGAATGTTAACGTTACAGTTTACTTCGTTTGCGAGTGACCTCCTGTTCGCCATTGCGTTATCGATAGCGATGTGCGCTATCGTCGAAGAACCTGCTCTCACACTACAAAAAATGATATTTCAAGGTGAGTTCACTGTCAAGGTTAGTCTCTAACACATACATACATACAGTCACGCCTCTTTCCGATAGAGGTAGGCAGCTACTACTAATACTACACTACTACTACTGCTACATTGTTCCACTTGCTACGATTTTGACATACACTCACCACACACTCGATTTTGACTCTAACGCGAAAGTCAAGTAACGCATATAACACGTTATAGTGACTTTCACCCAGTGCCGCTGTCTTAATCATAGTATCATGTATTAGCTGTTGATAGCGACTTCGTCTACAAATAAATTAATTATAATTTTTAGGCGTCTCAAAACCGCAAGAAAATCGAAATGAAGATGAGAAGAAATCAGTACTAATGGCGGAAGAAAAAAAAGGACAGAATTTACAAGTTTAACAACTTTTACATTAGTCACATTACTAGACTACTAGTAACTTGATGTTATGTTAGCTATTGTCGTAATAAAGGTGTCAGAAACATATATTTTATTTTCTATGGTCGTCAACAAAATAAATGGAATATTCGATAGTATTGATGAGGATAATATTTACATAGTTAATTGAATACATACAGTAGAATCCGGTTAGTAAGACTTCGCATTTAACGACAAACCGTTTTTAGCGACGTAATTATAGGCATAATATGTTTAGTTTTAATATGAGCCACCATGAAAGGACATCCGTTTATAACGAATCCGCTTACAACGACTGACCGCTTTTAACGACGGAATTTCAAACGATTCTTCGGTTACAACGACGTTTTTACAAAACAATCGTAGGTAAGAAGCTATCTGCGCCCCGCGCACCCCCTTGCCTGCACGTCGCTGATTGAAATGCGACTGTTTATTTAACGGCAGTACTTAATTTGCGGGTAACGAGTGAGTACGCGTACAAAGTCACCTAAATATTAATAAATACATTAAGGCGCTGTCAACAGCAAATGACCTGGAGCAGCGCCACTCTTCACACATACGGTTCCCGTGCCTGTTAGTGAAAGAGAAGAAACTATTCCGGCAGCTTGGCGCGCGTCTAAAATCTTGGAAATAAGACACAAATCATAAGAAATAAACAAAAGTATGGATTATTTGTGAAATATGACTCGTTAGCCGTTTAGGTATGAATATGTTGACTTTATGTTTTTAATTGCAGACCCATACGTCGAAAAAATAAAGACATAGAACCGTTTAATGGTGATTTTAAGACCAATCTTTGCAATTATTTTCTATCGAGCCGATTTTGTTCAATTATGTATCGAGCCCGTCTAGCGTGTTTGAAATATTACATTAACATTATATTTTTTTTGTATTTTTTTTGTGTGCAGTTTTTCTTAAAAAAGTGTTTAAATAACATCAATTTCAACAAAATTAGGTGTTGTCAGCCTCTTAATATGTGATTAATAAAAAACAAAAATGTCTGTTCGTTTATTACGGCGTCCGTTTAGTACGACGTAATAACACCGGTCCCTTGTCCGTCGTTATAACCGGATTTTACTGTAAATAAAATCAAATAGGTAGGTATCATAGGACAACACAAATATAAACTAAAGATTCTTTATTGCAATAGGTAGTTATAAATAATACTTAAATTAATTATCTGATCACAAATACAATATTAGTCGTGTAAATCCTAGCGGAGCAAAATATTTCAATGCATCTGGATGATGATTAGATCATCAGTTTAAGCGCCTTCCGGTCAAGCTTGTCTCCGGCGCCGCGCGGGAGGGCGTCCACGAAGCGCACGCCGCCCTCCAAACGCATCCTGGCTGACACCTGCAAATACAGACATCAACATCTGTTAAATCATCAGCTCACTGCTGGATAGAGGCCTCTCCCAATGTGCGCTATTGGGCCAAGCCGTAGTTGAAGTAATATTATAATAAAAAAAACCGGCCAAGTGCGAGTCGGACTCGCTCACTGAGGGTTCCGTACAAATTCGCCAAGTTATAAAATCCAGTCTTAGCAGAGCCCTGCTCTTAAGCAAAAACTATACAGTTTATAAAAAAAATGATATCAAAAACCTCAATATCATTTTTGAAGACTCATCCATAGATACCACACACGTAGGTATGGGTTGGATGAAAAAAAAATTTTTGAGTTTCAGTTCTAAGTATGGCCAACCCCAAAAATTAATAGTTTTTTCTTCTATTATTGTGGGAAAATCTTAACTTGTGACATACAGACAGACAGACATGACGAATCTATAAGGGTTCCGTAGCCAAATGGCAAAAACGGAACCTAACGACGACGACGACGAAAAACGACGGGTAGCACTCCGGGAGTGCCGGCAGAAGTGAAAACAGCAGCTTAGATTAGATTTTAATGTTGTAACCTCCATGACGCTCAAGACGCGTACCGTACTGGCCGCTTACAAAAAAACTTACTTACGTATTCATTATATTGACAGACTTCTAACAATGTGCAGATGCCCTAGTACTTTTGCGTCACGACTCAACCAAAAAACACTTTAAAAATCGAACGCGATTCATTCGCATTTCAAAATAAGTAAAAAGAAAACAAAATACAATTTAGGAAAACAAAAGACAATAATATTGTAACAGTACCAAACGGCACCTGAACTAAAAAAAAAAAAAAACCACGGAGACACCGGTTTTCTATTCCAAAATTCCTCTCCTGATTGCAGAAGCAAATTTACGATGGTTGAGTTGAAACTGATATATACCTTCATCATTCCAATCTCTATAATTGGTTTCCAAGGTTACGATTGTTACTTGTCATTCAATAAATTCATGTCTTAATATGAATCGCGAATTTATCACTGGCGACGAGATTCTATGAACCTATGAATACATTCGATGTATCAAAGGCCCGCCGGGCGCGGGCAGTGCTGCGCGGTGCACTTACAAGAACGCAAAACCTAATATTGAACCAGACCAACTTCAACATTGACGAAATCAACGTACGTTTACAATATTTGACGGACAACTTGAACAAATTTCAAGAATTACAATCAAACATTGAGTTGGAAACGGAAGACGAGAATATTAATAGTGAAGTGGAATACAGGCAAGATTTTGAGGAAACTACAATACAATTGAAACTAAAATTATTGTCTTACAAAAATAATATTGACTCGCAAGTCTTCTTAAGTGCATCAAGCAACGTCAATATACCTCCTTCCGTAAGTCAATTGCACCAATCTATCCCAAAATTTCAATTTCAACCGTACAATGAAGGCGAATCCATGAATAATTTCGTTAAACGTCTGGAACTATATCTAGCTTTGAACAATATATCTGATTCGAAAACGAAGACCTATACGTTTCTATCCACCTTACCGCCCCACCTCCATGAACAGATATATGTGCTGTGTTCACCAGAAAACCCTATGACAATGCAATTTGAACAACTAACACAGACACTTGAAGAATTTTTAGACCCTAAACCTAGCATTTGGGTACTACAACATAAATTTATTACAAGAAAACAAAATACGGATGAAACTATAGCACAATATGCTACTGAATTAAAAAAGCTAACTTTGAATTGCGAGTTTCGATGTCATGGTTGCGAAAAATCCATATCTGAAAATTTCCTATGCTTGCAATTCATAAGAGGTATACAGGATGAAGACATTCGCACAAAAATCCTTCAGAACAACAAAACCTCTACTTTTTCGGAACTTATTCGTATAGCCACAGCAATTGAATTGGGTAAAAACGAAAATAAACTTTTAACGAATTTTGAAAATATCAAGAGTGATTCCATGAACAAAATTACTTCTACGCGGCAACAACACTACAACGTGCCATCGACTAGCCGACCGGGCATTGTCACTATAAAAGACCTCAAAGGCAAATGCTACAGATGTGGTCAGAGTGACCACAGAGCCAACGAATGTGAACATATCTCTAATATCTGCCAACGATGCAATCGGAGAGGCCATTTACATAAAGTTTGCTTGCAACGCAACCAACAAAGCAACCAAATACAAATTAGAGATACGGACCTTTCGAACGACAGAAACTACGAAAACAACATAAACAATCAAATCAAGCTCAATAGCTCGAACGACTCAATTGAGAGTTTATGCGACATTCATTTACTGCGAACAGAATCATCGGACAAATACACGATTACTTTGGAAATAAATTCAAAGACAGTAAAGATGGAATTTGATACTGGAGCAGCTTTATCGTCAATGTCCCTTAAACAATACAGAGAGTTGAACCTTGGAATCAGAATTTATAAAACTGATATCAGATTAAAAACTTATACAGGAGAAATCATAATTCCGCTTGGTGTCACCTACGTTAAATGTAAATACAATGGCCAAAATTTCAACGGAAAACTATACATCATCGATCAAGACGTTGACGCTATCTTTGGAAGAAGCTGGATGAAAGAGTTTAAATTGGAACTGGCCGACATAAGAACTCTACAGATACAACACCACTCGAAATTAAACGAACTCCTACAAGAATTCTCAGACTCCATATTCAAATCAGATCTTGGGAAAATCCCAAATTACAAAGGCCATCTAAGCCTAATGGCAAATACACACCCTATATTCATAAAGCCGAGACGAGTACCTTATACATTAAGACAAAAGGTTGATGACGAAATTGAAAGACTTTGTTCATCAGGTGTAATTACCAAAATCGATCAAGCAGAATGGGGAACACCAATAATACCCATTAACAAACCTAATGGTTCAATTCGACTTTGCGCCGATTACAAAGTTACACTCAACAAAGCTATCAAGGATGAACAATATCCTATACCAATAATCGAAGACATCCTCTCAAAAATGAACGGTGGCCAACTATTTTGCACCCTGGATATTAGTCAGGCCTATTTACACATGGAGATGGACGAAGAAAGCGCTTTACTACAAACCCTAAGTACACATAAAGGAACTTACAAGGTTAATCGATTAATGTTTGGTGTAAAAACGGCCCCCAATCTGTGGCAAAAATTTATGGATCAACTATTACAAGGAATTGAAGGAGTACAGTGTTTCTTTGACGATATAATTATACAGGGTATTTCCGAAGACCAATTACTTGTTCGCCTAAGACAGGTGTTTCAGAAAATAAAAGATTACAATTTACGGTTAAATAAAGACAAATGCCAATTTTTTCGACGCAGCATCAATTATCTGGGTCATACAATTGATAGCAATGGATTACACAAAAACAAGGAGAAGACACAGGCTCTCATGAATGCAGAACGCCCTTCCAACGTAAGTGAACTACGCACTCTTCTCGGAATGGCTAACTATTACAACAGATTTATACCACACCTTGCTACCATTACGAATCCTTTAAACGAACTATTAAAAAAGGGTGTACAATTTAATTGGTCTGATGAATGCGAAAAGAGTTTTAACGCTATCAAGAACGAAATTTCAGGTGAACGAATTCTTATTCATTTTGATCCAAAAAAGACTCTTGTTTTAGCAACGGATGCTTCACCCTCTGGCCTCGGAGCGGTTCTATCTCATCGACTACGCGATGGCTCCGAGAGACCAATAGCATTCGCCTCGAGAAGTCTAACAGCAAGTGAAAAAAAATACAGTCAGATCGACAAAGAGGCTACTGCCATCCACTGGGGCCTAAAGAAATTCTTTCATTATTGCTACGGAAGAAAATTTGTTCTCATTACAGATCATAAACCCCTTACAAGTATATTTCACCCACATAAGACACTTCCAGCAATGAGCACCATGCGGCTGTTTCATTATGCACATTTTTTGTCCGGATTCGATTACGATATTGAATATCGCACCTCGGCAGGCAATTCCAACGCCGATTATTTATCAAGATTTCCATCAGAACGAACATCAGAGAATAAAATAGATCAACATTCGGTTTTCCAAACACAACAAATTAATAACCTGTCAGTAAACATTCAAAATATTGTCAAAGAAACACAGAACGATCCGGAGCTCCAGACGATCTTACACGCTCTACAAACAGGAAGAAGCTTAAGGCAATTCGGCTATAGCGATAACGAATTTACATTACAAGACGGCTGTATTCTTAAAGGCATCCGAGTTACGATCCCCAGAACCTTACGCGAAGCCTTGCTCAACGAACTCCATGTCGGACATCTTGGGATTGTTAAAATGAAGCGTTTGGCACGCAGTTTTATTTATTGGAAGAACATTGATAAAGATATCGAAACCAAAGTTAAAACATGTAGAGCTTGCAGGTTAAAACAAAATGAACCAAAAAAGGAACCAATACATCACTGGGAAGAACCTACCGAACCATGGCAACGCATTCACATTGATTTTGCTGGCCCTATCAATGGAAATCAACTTTTTATAATCATTGATTCTTTTACAAAGTGGGTGGAAATTATACCAACCAAGACCACAACGAGCTCTTGGTGCATCAGCAAACTCAAAGAAATCTTCAGCACATTTGGATTCCCACATATCTTAGTTTCTGACAACGGACGTCAACTGACTTCAAACGAGTTCGAACAATTCCTAAAGAATAACGGCATTTTACACAGAACATCCGCTCCTTACCACCCTGCTTCGAATGGGCAGGCTGAACGCTGCGTACAAACAGTAAAGAAAGCTCTAAGCAGCATGAGCATGACGTCAAATTCTGGTACTCTAAATGATAAATTACACCTGATTAAAACACAGTTAAGGAGGACCCCAAATCAATCCGGTCACAGTGCGTATCAGTTAATGTTCGGAAGAGATATTCGGACCACACTCCATGTCATGCTAGGAGAAAACTTCCCTCGTACGACATTAGATTACGGTAACTTAGCCATCAGAAAAGTTTTCTCAGAAGGAGACAGAGTGCAAGTGCGCAACTACTTGCACCCAAACAAGAAATGGGTGTTCGGGTTCGTGACGGAGAGGCTGGGCCGCCTGCACTACCGCGTGACCACGGACGGGGGCGAGAGCTGGCGCCGCCATGCAGACCAGATGCTGCCCGCCGCCGGGGTCCCTCCGGCTGATTAACGGGGGAGACCTGATATATACCTTCATCATTCCAATCTCTATAATTGGTTTCCCGGGTTACGATTGTTACTTGTCATTCAATAAATTCATGTCTTAATATGAATCGCGAATTTATCAGAAACAAATCAATATTAAAGTATTTTTCATTATAAATTTTATCGAGCAAGGGAGTCACCTAGTGGTAAAGTGGTCACCACACAATGGACTCGCAACAAAAGGATTGCAGATGCGTTGCCAACCTAGAGCGCAAAGATGGAAAACTCATGTTTTCCCGTCCATGGATCCTTCGAGAGTCCACTGCCTCTGGAGTCCCCGCGTCTCACCTGCGTGTCCACATAAGCGACCAGTAATGGAGAGGCACCATGAGAAGAAGAAGAATAGCTCGCTATCGCAATGCACTGCAACCCAGTAAATGGTGCGATTGTTTACGTAGGTATTTTTAACCAGTGACGCAAAAAGAGGGGTCTTATAAGTTTGATGTCGATGTCTGTGTGTCTGTGTTAATGTGAGTAACCCCCGGGCCACATTAGCGTGCGAAGGTTCGTGTCGCGTTGTCGCATAAAAAGTTCGAGTTCGTGTAACCACGAAGTACGTGGCCACACTAGACGAAATTATCGCGATAAAAACTTCGGGCGAACTATGTCGCGCAACTCTTAATTTGGCGGGAAAATGAACCAAGTGCTCAAAGAAACAAAAAGATGGAGGCAGCGTTTGCTTTCTATTGTATGACTGTAAATAATTATTGAAATGTCACTTGTCAAAATTGACGGACATTTCAGAAATTTCAAAGTACGAAGTGTAGACACTTGCACGAACACGAACTCTGTCGCGATAAAATCCTTTGATCTGCGCTAGATACCGACAGGAGCCCGAACACAGTTCGAGTTCGCCCGAATGATTCGCGATAAAGCGAACTGTCTGTCCACACATGCCGCGATAGGGCGAACCTTCGCCGAATCCCGCTAATGTGGCCGTAGCATAACAGTTTATGTGTCGTATGCTTTATAATAACTCTATTTTCAAAATTGTCTTAGGTATGCTCTGTGTTGTATGGGTAGTTCATAAAGCGCGGCTGCGCCCGCGCCCAGTCAGTCAATAAACTTGTGTTACACTGCAACTACGTTTCTTTGGCTCCCACCCCGAACTAGTATATAACAGTGGCGACGAATCAGTGCAAAGTGAACTTAACACGTGTGTAAATAATGGCCAAATTAGCAGTTGGTTCATTATCAAGTTTTAACCATGAAATCCAAGAATGGTCTGTCTATAAAGATAGGCTGGAACAATGGTTTTTTGCGAATGAAGTCGAGGTGGTCGATGAAAAAAGTGGTGATAAGCGACGAGCGATTTTATTAAGTAACTTAGCCGAATCGACATACAAACTTGTTCGTGATTTAGCACTACCCGAAGCTGTAGGAAAATTAAGCTACATACAAGTGATCGCGTTGTTAGATGGGCACTTTGAAACAAAAAAATGCGGTTTCGCAGAGAGATTTAAGTTCTATAGTGCAACCCAACAATCAGGCGAAAATTTGGCAGAGTGGGCGGCACGGATACGTGGTCTAGCGACTCACTGCGGCTTCAAGGCGGCCACGTTGGCCGAAGCGTTGCGCGATCGGTTCGTGCTGGGCATGGGCCCGGGACCCGAGCGGGATAAGCTGTTCACGCAGAAGATGGACGAGCTGACGCTGAGCGGAGCGTTAGACATCGCCGAGGGCGTGCGGTGCGCCCGTATGGGCTCTCAATTGGCGGCACCGGACGCGGCGGCCAAGGACCCGTTACAAGTGCTTAAGGCTCCTTACAAGCTCAAAGAGCGAATTTAGCTAAATTCTTAATTTTTCTTCAAAGACTATGGCGTATGTGTTCATAATGTCAGTAATATTATTAATGTACAAGATAGTTCACTTCTTAAACTACGATACTGCTGTAATCGGCGCTGAATGAGGGTGCGGCGTCAGTCCGCCGTGATATATAGGTGATATTTAAAAATTTATACTGAATTTAATTCAAGACCGATACTAATGTTTTTTTTTTTCTGAGTCAAAATAGAGTTGAGCATTGCTAAATAATTATTTTTAGAGCAGAATATCAACACTGTTTTCGAGAATCAAATAAAATGTAACCCTCTTTTTCATCAAAAAACTAGCTAACATTGAGTAGCTATTCTATCTATTAATTAAGATGAATCTTCAAGTTTTTCACGATGACTTTTTAGTTCAAGATATACTGAATTGAATTGAGTTCACTTTAGGCGAGAATGAGATTCCGTTTCACTTCGAAATTGAGAATGAAACTTCACCTTTTAGAGCAAAATTTTAAAAGCCCTCCCAAGGAAACACCTTTTTTTAGATTTCACGCCAAAAAATCAATAATTTAGCACAGCAGTACCTATCTTAGTTTAAGAAGTGAACTATCTTGTACATTAATAATATTACTGAAATTATGAACACATACGCCATAGTCTTTGAAGAAAAATTAAGAATTTAGCGAAATACGCGCGTTGAGCTTGTAAGGACCCTTAAGGTGTACGCGGCTCCGGCGCAGAGGCCGGCACGCAGGCCAGCAGCGGCGGCGGCGCGCGAGCACGCGCCCGGCGGCGCGGGCCCACCAGCAGCAGGATTTGACTTGCCCAGCTGCAAAGCATGCGGCTACACAAACCATCGAATTGAATCGTGCAAATTCACGCGTTATAAGTGTAAACATTGTGGCGTAAAAGGGCACTTGAAGAGGAACCTCTAAAAGTGTTGAAGGTCAACATTTTATCGAGTGTTGCGTGGACGGAGGCGATGATTCTGACGATGGTAAGCGAGTCATTTGTAACATTCGTACTTTCCAAGGGGAGCCGATGAGGGAATCTGTTCTGGTGAATAAAATCAAATTGGAGTTTGAGATAGATACGGGATCGGCGGTTACAGTGATATCCGAGCAAATCTATAAACAACATTTTACGCAACTAACCTTAAAACCGAGCGCAAACATTTTGCAAAGTTATAATGGGGGACGATTAATGGTTATGGGCATTTTAACACTGCCAGTTACATACAAAAATCAATGTCATAATATTGATGTCTACGTAATTCGAAACGGTGGCCCTCCACTACTGGGCAGGGATTTTATTTCCCGTTTTAATTTACAAGTAGTATCGGTCAACAAATGTGGGAATATTTTGGAGGAAATAATATCGCAATCCACACAAAGCCTTATAGTATTATTTTGTTTTAATACCGGCACGATTGGACTGGCATACTCGGATGATTTTACTGGCACTAAAATACCCAAATCAACTAAGCGATCGATTTCCTTTCCAACGCGTTCTCGAAGAGCAAATGGAATCGTACGTGCTTTACGAAAGATGGGGTTCGATTCTGGTTTAACATTTAACTTTACCGTGATATCTTTACAGCATCCTAATTTGTCTGAGAATAAGTGCAAAGAATTCTTTTACCGCTATCCCGCGGTAATTTTCCGGGATAAAAAGTAGCCTATGTGCTATTCCAGACTTTTCTCAATCTATGTGCCGAATTTCATCCAGATTCGTTGGGCCGTTCTGGCGTGTTTGAGTACCAAACATCCATCCATACTTTCGCATTTATAATATTAGTTAGATAAAACACAATAATTTTACAAATGATAAGACAAGACAAGACAAACATTTTATTAGATTACTTAGTAGTGATATAAACATAAACTAAAGCTACCTTAAAAATAAAAATTATAATAAATTTGGACCCTTAGGTAGGGTCCCCATCACGCAGGCAGCATTCCCGCGTTGTATCGCAATTGACAACATTTCATATTTCTGAGCCTATAATTTTCATGGTTCTCTGTATTTTGTTTGAAAAGATGAACATGCTGACAGTATAATTTTTTCGCTAGGGCTTGTATTTAATTTATAATTAATTTATTAATTTGTGCTTATTCTAAAAGGGCGTAACTCCGATACTATCACAGAATACACACTTATCCCTTTGTGTTTTCCCTATAGAAAAAAAAACTGACGTTAATTTCAAAATAAGGGTATGGCCGCCAAAAATTGTACGGTAACGGTCGTGAAGGTAACACACGTGAAATTTGTAAAGCCCAGAGTACATGACAGAGATTTCTATAATCATCATCATCATCATCAGCCCGAAGACGTCCAACTGCTGAACAAAGACCTCCGAAATAAATGGAAAGGATGTTCAGTCATTGAAATAATAATGTTCACATCATTATCATCATCAGCCTATACAATGCTCGTTTTAATTTTTAATAATAATAGTATATAATAATATTAGGAGTACAATAATGCACACTCAGCTTAATAACAGATCACGAATGTTACGTAACACATATAGTAACAACTGGTATCATTCGTGAATCAAAAATGCTGTGGATATAACATTAAACAATTTACATTCGGTGAGTTTTGAAGTTAGAAAGCACTGAATAACTCTATTCGTTAAAGGAACAGTCTACTCACATCTACAGTTTATAATTATGCATCAACTTGTGTTCTTACTATGTTTATTTACTGCCCAAAACGTAAAATAAACGAAATGGCGGATTACTTCTGTGGTATTTGTTAATAAAATCGCACTAATTAATTAATAGTGGTTTATTCTTTTAAAACACAGTAACAGAAAACGTGTCGAAAATATGAGAGAGCGAGATGCGCACGGAGCGACAAAGACGGCAGTAACTACAAGTAACGTTTCGTTCCTCACACTCTCCCACACTTATTTCTCTATTTATATTATATAACATAACTTATTATTTTACATTTTTATTCTAAGGTTTCAGAGCAAGGTAACATTTGGTTAATGTGACGTTTCCATTCTAAACCTTCTACATCTACAATATAAGTCACACCAGGTACCGACTCTTTTATAACTAACCCTTGGACCCATGGCCTACTGTCCTTTCTATAATCGCGAATCATTACTTTCTGTCCTATTTCAAATTTAATTTCCCGTTTTCCTTGATCTCTCTTGTCTATCCTCTCCTGCACTATCTCCGAAATAGGCGGGGGACGCAATAAGCTAAACCGGTTTCTCATTTCTCTGCCCAGCATTAAACGAGCCGGAGACACTCCCGTGGTACGTTGTGGTGTGCTCCTGTAGTCAAACAGAAATAAGTTTACGGCTGATACTAAACTATGCCCATTTTGGCTTATTTTGTTTATTGCAGATTTAAAAGTCTCCACAAATCTCTCTGCAGCTCCATTAGTCGCCGCGTGATATGGAGGACTGAATGTATGTTTGATATGATTCATTTCACAAAAATCTTTAAACTCTTGGCTAGTAAATGATCGGCCATTATCTGTTACTAAATGTACCGGATAACCGAACCGCGAGCACAACGTTTTTAATACATCAATTGTGCGTTTACTTGTAATATTTGTCATTTCAAAAACTTCTGGCCATTTTGAGTAACTATCTACTATTACTAAAAACATTTTATTTTGATATGGGCCTAAATAATCAGCATGAATTCTATACCAAGGAGAAGGGGGCACAGGCCATGGCTTCTGGGTTTTTGTCGGAGTTTTACTATTGCTTAAACAAATAATACATTTTTTTGTTATATCCTCTATCTCTGAATCTACATTAGGCCACCAAAAATATGACCTTGCTATTTCCTTCATCCTAACGATTCCAAAGTGACTCTTATGCAGTTCTGATAAAACTTCTTCTTTAATGCTACTAGGTATAAGTATCCGATATCCCCAAAACAAACAGCCCCTATCTAATGTTAATTCGTTCCTCCGATTATAAAATGGTAAAATTTGTTTTTCTAATTCTTTTTTTTCTTGCCAACCATCCATCATAAATCTTATAATTTTTGAAAGAGTTGAATCTATTTTTGACTCTGCTTGTATTCTTTTCCAATCTAATGTTTTCATTTCAGAATCGTTAGTATACACATCCAAACTAGTACTTGCATCAATACACAGTGGATGCATTTCTTTTTCTTTACCTTCATCTTTTGTTTCAATTACGCACCGCGACAGAAAATCAGCTGGATTTTCTGTCGATTTAATGTGCCTTACCCTGTAATTAAACGCTGATAAGAATATGGCATAGTGCTGCAGTCTCTTAGCAGCCATTTTTGGAATACTTTTTACGGGACCGAAAATATGCACCAGAGCCGCGTTGTCGGTTTCCAGTTCAAAATACCGCCCATAAATATAATTGTAAAATTTTGTGATTCCAAATATGATTGCCATTGCCTCCTTATCAATTGTTGAATACCTGCGCTCTACATCATTTAATTTTTTGCTACCGTATGCAATAGGTCTTACAACACCATTTTTATCTCGATTTGACAATACTGCAGCGAGTCCTGAATCTGATGCATCACATGTTAATATTAATGGCAACTGAGGATCATAGTGTCTTAAATTACATGCTTTAGCTAATTTATTTTTGATTAAATCAAAAGCTTTATCACAATCTGCTGTCCACAAGAATTTGTTTTTTTTTGTACAATCATATAAAGGTGTTAGAATAGTTGCCATGTCTTGGAGAAACCGTGAATAGTAATTAATTTTGCCCAGAAATGATTTTAATAATGACAGGTTGGTTGGGGCTTTGGCTTTTAACAAAGGTTCAATATTAGATTTTATTAAACTAATACCATATTTGTTCACTCTAAATCCAAACACCTCCAAACTGTTGGTAAACAATTTGCATTTTTCCGGCTTTAGTTTAAATTCACACTCTTGAAGTTTACTCAAAACTTGACTTAATGTTTGTTTTGTTTCTTCTAATGTTGAACCTTTGATGTATATATTGTCTATGAATACAATTGTGTTTGGTATACCTTCTAGTTTTTTTGACATTAATCGTTGAAATGCCCCAGGGCCTGAACTAACGCCATAAGGTAAATAATTATACTTATATGTGCCTACCTCTGTTACAATAGTAGTACAATCTTGACTATCAACACTTAAAGGAGCCTGCAGATAGGCCTCTTTTAGATCTAGTTCGCAGTAATATTCGCCATTCTTAAGGGTATTCAAAATGTCATCAACATGAGGCAAGGGAAAATGATCCACTTCTAAACATGGATTAACTGTTAATTTGTAATCCCCACATAGCCTGACCGAGCCGTCTGGCTTTAATATCGGCACTACAGGTGTACCCCATTCATTCTGCTCAACAGGTGTGATCCGTCCATTTTTTTGTAATCTACTAATTTCATTATTTACCTTTTCTCGTAGTGCAAATGGTACCCGCCGCGCGGGCAAACATTTAGGCTTGGCCTCTGGCTTTAATTTCAAACTAATTACTTCACCTTTGAAGTTTCCCCAACCAGGCATAAATACTTCTGCGAACTGGTCTTTCACTAATCTTTGAGCATCTGAAACATTTTCAATATTATTATTATTTATATTTACACTTTTGACTAAATTTAATGGCCACAAGTTTAATTCATTAAGCCAATCCCGACCTATTACTCGAGGAGCATTGTTTTTAACCACAAATAAATTTAATTGTCTTACAGTTCCTTCATATTGAACATTAACATCCTTTAAGATACCTAATGGTTTGGTCACAGTTTGATCAAAATTTTTAAACAAGACATTACAATTACATAAATCTAATGTTTTTAGATATTTATTTTTATCCTGTAAAGATATAACTGTCACATCAGAACCAGTATCTAACTGGAAGGGAACTTCTTGACCATTAATATCTAAAGTTAAGTAGTGAGGAGGTATCCTACTTACACTATTGACGGTGTAGGTCTCATAATCCTCATATAAGTTCTTAATAGAGCTCACCACATCCTCCTCTTTATCCTTTTTATTCTCCGTTTCTACTTCCAATACATTTGTTTGACGTGATCTCCTGGAACACATTTTGTAGATATGCCCTTGTTGTCCACAATCCGAGCAGTATTTTCTTCTAAGGCTGCATTCTGCTTTAATATGATTTTGTTTTCCACAGCAAAAACACTGCACTGCACTGCGGTTGTTATTAAACTTCTTTGGTTTTGGCATCGGTTTGGCTCTGCCTTGGTTATAGAACACTTCTGACACTTCACTTGCACTATTTGAGTGTAACAAGGCGGCTTCTACTGTCCTTGCTACTTCTATGCATTTATCTAAAGACTGGTCCTTTTCATTTTTCATTAACTCAAATCTTATGATTTTTGAGTGCACACCTTCCATAAATTTTTCCTTAATTTGATCCTCTGCATCCTTAAAGTTACATCTTGCTGCTAGTCTTCTTAATTCTATGCTGTAGTCTTGTATTTTCTCATTAGGAAGCTGGTTTCTTTTTCTAAATTCCACTCTTTCCAGCGCTGACGACAATGGCTTAGCATATTTATCTTTGAGTAATGTACACAACTCCTCAAAAGTTTTCTTGGTTGGTTGTATTGGTGAACATAAATAAGTCAATGTTTCGAATACCCGTGGTGTTAACTTGGTAATCAATAATGGTACTTTCTTAGTGTCTCCCAAGTCATTAACCAACGCATAGCACTCAAATTGTTGGATGAAAACTTCCCACTTTTCACCATCAAATTGTTTCAGCTCACTTGTCGTCATTTTTTTAACACTATGCTGTAATTCCTGTTGTTTATTAGATATGACGTGTTTTTTGTAGTAAACACTCAAGGTTTTTCTTAGGTCTTTAACACTTGCATTCAATTCGTACGGTATGTTTTCACTTTGTAATATACTTTCTAGTTCTGGCCTTGTGCACTTGTATATAAAAGTACGTTTTCCTGATTTTACAAGTTCAATGGTTTCCAATTGGGCATCATAATTGTCTTCCGCGTTAGACCAAACTACATCTTCTTCCGAATTATTCGAATTAGACATGACATTGCACCCAAAAGTTTTGAATAAACAGTATCACTTTTTATTTGCAGTTTTGCCGGCCGGCACCCGGTAGGCATCAAAACAAAACACGACGTCGAATGGCGTCCTCTTGTTGAGCCGTTTAGTGTTGCGTTTAGCTTAATTCACTGATTGTATATAAACTTCACGTTTCGCTGCTCCAATTTTTATTTAAATATTGCACAGGTTCTGTTTCTCGTCGCCAATTGTGGTATTTGTTAATAAAATCGCACTAATTAATTAATAGTGGTTTATTCTTTTAAAACACAGTAACAGAAAACGTGTCGAAAATATGAGAGAGCGAGATGCGCACGGAGCGACAAAGACGGCAGTAACTACAAGTAACGTTTCGTTCCTCACAACTTCCGTAGTTGGACAACCTGTAGTGTGAGTGTTGCCGGACCCAATGAATGTATTTGCGGCCCTGGATTCTCGTTATTTTCACAGTAACATGATAAAATACGTGAAGTAACGCACGGGAACGAAAAGTGAGACAAATGTTTGAAGTTACTTTTAACACACTTTATTGCGCTATTTTATTAAAATAATTCAATAGGAATATAGCAAATTTAGTGAAGAACGTTAGCCATTCCGAATTTATAGATTTGCGAATGAAATTGTATATATTTTCTGACTTCGATCAGTGCGATGTGGGACACATAATTTTTGTATGAACGCGAAAATGAACCCTTTGTATTAAAATTAACAGGAAACGTTAATCTACTTAAATTAAATTTATATACCTATGTATAAAAAGAACTGCAAATCAGATAAACCTTTAAAATATATTATAAAACAAAAATACATGAAAGTTATAATAATTTAAGTGGGTGGGACACTGACTTTTTCTCAAATGTACAATTTTTGGCGGCCATACCCATAAATTGTCAATGTCAGGCCCTATTCTCCAATATTCGATTTTCGAGGTTCGCTTCGTGCTGTTCCACTCATGACTATTAAGGCTCGACCTTTGAAATTTTCGTGAAAATGAGTTGTGTTGTAACCATTTTATACATTATAACGTAACAATTTATACGTCGGAAAAAATATATCCTAATCTGGAAGATATGAAAAGTAACATAGTTTTGGTAGAAATCCATTTTAGTGAAAGAAAGCAGAGAAAAAGCAATCTAAAGTCACCCCTATTTTTTCACTTGTAACCATTTTACTGCTCCATTTTTTATCATAAAGAGATGAAATTTTATAATCTGCTTCATAAAATAATGAACAATAACTTTATTTTCCTACTTTGTCAAATTTCTTAAAAAATTACCTCGTTTTCTGAAATATTCCCTCCCAAGTTCCTACCGCTCCCCATTTTCGTCCATACGGTCAGTGCGGGACGAGGCGCGATGCATGACGGACCTGTGTCAATTTGCGCTGCGACCAAACAAAACTCCGTTTTTAAATATTTGTGGAATAATTTTGTTGCGTAGAGTGGACAATCCGTTTCGTGATTCGTAAAGTAGGTAGATCCTACTAATATTATAAATGCCAAAGTTTGTGAGGATATGAGTGAGTGTGTATGTTTGTTCCTTCTTCACGCTCAAACGACTGGACGGATTTGGATAAAATTTGGAACGAAGATAGCTGGTACCCTAGATTAAAACATAGGCTACTTTTTATCCCGGAAAATTGCATAGTTCCCGCGGGATAGCGATAAACATGTTAAAGGTCGTAGCTGCTGTAACGGTTCAGGCTTGTTTCAATCATGAACTCGCCAGTTCACGAATATATTTTCATACATTGAGAGATAGCATAGATTATAACGCCACCTTACGGACAATCATTAGCAACTAGAAGCCTTTAGGCCAGCTAATTTATTTTGGGTAAAGTAGCTAGCTTCATAGTTCTTAGTAGTTCAAATTTATGATATTAGATGTCGCTAGTAAATTTATATTTGGTATTTAAATTAATTTCTCGTTAATTATTGGATAATGAGGCATAGGAATGATTTAAATAATTAACTAAGTATTTAGTATAAGTTTCAGGAATTTTCAGCAAGTAAAATTGTCGAAAATGTAGAGAAACAATGTATGTAGCTGAAATATTGAAATTACTAGGGAAAAACTCAAAATGCAAGGAAAATGCTTATTGAAATAAGATGTATGATTCATAAGCTTTATATTGACCAAATTTTATCAACTTTGGTGCGGTAAATAAGTCACTATTTCATTATAAAGTTATTTCGGAGTTGCTTATGTCAAACGTATGAGAAAGTATAAGTTTTCTATTATTACAAGATTAATGATTAAAATGCAAGGAATTAGCCTTTATCACAAGAAACCTTAAGTTATAAGTAACCGTTTGACTAAATTTCATCAGATTCTGGTTAGTAGTTCAGTAGAAAAGAGTAACTAAAATTAGCAAGGGAGAATTTATTTCATACAAAATGGCGATAGAAATTTCATTGAAGGAAATTAAAGCTTTTTAATTACGCGTTTATAAATTAAAGGAAAATTATCTTTTAGTGTTAAATTTAAGGATATGTTTGGATATATTCTTAGAAATATTAAATAAGCTATCTAAGAATTAAATAAAATTAATAGTTATTGAGTTGTATGTTTTTTGATGTAGCAGTTAAAGCGGATATAGCAGATGTGGCTGTTAACGCCAGTAAGGCTGATGCGGCAGATGAGGACGGTCGCGCCATTGTAGCACCAGCTATAAAAGCAGAGGGAATTCGTAAATGAGGGCTTTTTGACTTACGTCAGTGGACTTGATCGGATCTCATATTATTTTGTTTTTGGGTTTGTTAAGTACTTATACTTGTTAAAATTGACGTGTCGTTTTCCGGCTTTGCTTATTCTAGTGTTCATAATACTAGGATGATCATTGTTTGGGAAGTTATGCTTTAATTTGCCCGAAGTTGAGTGTTGAGAACTGTATCAAGTTTCAGCTAGTGAAAGCTGATATTTGAGGATTGATACCCGGGTCACCTAACGGTGTTTCACAACTGACAGGGTAGCTTTCCTTCGATACACTTTAATTAATAAAATAACCACATATGGAGTACGTGTGGGGTCTTGTATTATACCTGAAGAGACAGACCAGATTTCTCCCAGAATTGTGAAGGGTTTGTTATGCCTACTGGTGTTTCAAATTCATCATCGTTCTGTCACCTTTATCTATCTATTTATATATACATTCGGATTATTCGTCAGGTGGTACTCGACGAACCCAGTCCAAACTGTCTTTACCACCAAGCACACGAGTCTTATGGCTAAGTTCTTAGAGACTGACTCACTCACTTAGGGGTAATTTAGATCAGGACCCATTCATCGTAGGTATACGAGTGGGAACGCGAGTAATTTAAATGTGAAAACCGGGTTTTTCTAGCTTGTTGAAACGTGTATAGTAGATGTTAGAGCAGCTAGGATTTAATAGGATTTAATAGGATTAATAGGTTTTAACTTTAAATTTATTGTTAGATAATGGGGTAGTAGGTAGTAGGTAGCAATATAGTAATTAATTGAATACAGATGAAGTTCTAATCTGAAGTGAATTATTATAAAAAGTCCTTCATTTTTAAGCATATATTTAATGATCAAATCTTAATATTTATAATTAAAGAAATTACTTTAAGACTAGCATTCAATATAAAAAGAATGAGATTTAAGGAGGTTTACCGAGTAAAACCATGCTCGTCAACTATCCTAAGAAAACGGGATAAGCGACGGTAACACCAACCTTTTATACCATTCAACAATTAAATAAATAAAATTGTTCTTTGTCTTGCTAGATCTATCTGCTTTCCTAAATATAAGGATATTTGACTCATAAATAGAGTGCTTGTATTGTTTCTAAAGATTGGAGCAATCTGTGTTCATGAAATGTAGCAGTAGTCTAAAAATGTTGACTATAAGTAATGAAAGTTAGACATTGTATTTGTACTAAAGACCTTTTAACAGCATCGAAGTTAATGCTTAATTTTTTTAACTATATGCAACTTTAAGGAGATGTTTATAGTTATAGGCTGGTGTAGTTGATGGAATCGGAGGGGATGGTGGTAGCGATTCCCCCCCCATAAGGGGGTTATCTCATCTGAAGTACAATTACAAATCTACTTAGAATCTTTATTCTGTCTTCGGACCCATTTTTATCAATATCTCCTAGAGAATTATAATACAGCAAACTCTTACTAAAGTCTCTACGTTATATTTAAGTAACTAAGTTTTAATTTGGTATACATTAGGTTTATATTAAAGTTCCATTCTTATTTTTCATGCAAAGAATATCAGGTTATTACAACGTTCACGGTGTAGGTCCATCAGCCATTAGACGATTCACGCAGCCACTAATATTACTTATTTTAGGTAGGATTAGTTTGTTTTAAGACAGGTCTAAGAATCACTAAGTCATTTAATTAGGGAGGTCAATGAACGCTTAGTTAACTACAGGTTAACAGCTAGGTAGAGTAAGTAAGTAGTTAATGTATGAGTTAGGTAGTTTAGAGGTGTATATCTTTATTAAAATACGTTTAGGGTAGGGAGACAGTTACATTTTGGGTGCCGTTGAGCCGGGATTCTAGATTTTGGGTTTACTACGGGTTTTTCTTATTATTATTATGTGATCAAAGCTCTCTGATTCTGTGAGGAGGCCTGTGTCCGGTAGTGTGACGTAATGTAGGTTGTTGAAGATGACGTTTATGTCATTCGGTTATGTTATGTTCGCTTGGCTTTATTATTTAAAGCAATTAGGTAATTTATTGTTTCATTTCAGTATAATATAGTGTAGTGTTCATTATTCATTTACATAATTAAATTTAAGATACTTACTTGAGCAACAAATTTACATGATAGGATAGTCTGAATTATAGGTCTATTCTTAGGTCATTGACTTGCTATTCTTAGGTATATTGCGTGACTATTTGTTTACAAATTAGTCACATTTTGCTGTCTGTGTAATGGACGTGAAAAATAAGAATTGGATTTATATTTTGCATTGCTAGAAGGAGTAGGATAGGATAGGAAAAATAACGTTAAAGCAATAAATTGTTAAGACATTTTAATGTTACATTAATGAAAACAATTACAGTTTGCTGCTAGAAAAGAAGTGATAGGTAGATAGATAGTTGGCTATTTAACGGGCACTTTTCACTGATAACACTTAAAAGTTTTCTATTTTCCATCTGTAAAATAAACATTATCCTGTTGAACTAATAGTTTTCATAAGTTGTGTTCGATTCACGACGAATTTGTTCATTTGAATTGTAGTAGCGGTAAATGTTATTATTATTCAGGTTTCCACTTCACTCAGAGTCATTTATGAGTTATATTTAAAGTAACTGAGGATTTTAAACAATCAAAAATGATTAATACATAAAACGGACTAGTAGCCATGTTTAATATTCAAGACGCACTGACGTAGTGTTTGTTTGAGGTTAGTTAGAGAGAGAGAGAGACAAAAAAAAAGGAAAGAGAAAGAAACGTCAGTCTGTTTTAATATCAGGAATTAGTAGTTGTAAAAGAAAAACATTATCATTATAAAATAGGGAGGTTATTTAAAATTAAGGCATAAGTAGAATTTACAATAATAATTAGAAATAGCTAAAACTAGGTAGCTGAATTTTCCTGAGTTAAGTACCTACTAAGGATAATTTTAAACTTAAGAGTTTGGGGGACGGAATTTAAGTTTGCTAATTAAATAAAGTGTGCCGAGTAAAAATAATAAATTCATGCTCTAAAGTATACAATGGGAAGTACTTACCTAGTATAGTTGAATTATTACTAGCTTTCAGCTAGGTAGCATTGCAGTATATAAAGGAAAATATTTCAATGAGCAACATAGGCACACAATGTTAGATTCAGTAGTTCATTATGTATGTGTTTTCATTTACTTTATGTAAAGAGATTGAGTGATAAGAAGAGTAAAATATGAAGGCAACAAATAGCTATTTCATAGTAATTATGAGTCGGTTAGGCAGAACTAAGTTCTCAAGTTTCAACTTAAAAAAATAACAAGAAATTTAGAATAAATAGCAGAATAATTTATGTACTTATTTGCCATCCAGATACTTAGCATGCAGAGCTTGAATTTACTGGAATATTATTATTAAAGTAATAGTAAATAAATAGGAGGGAAAATTAAGAATCATCGTTGGGAAACCTGTATAAAAGAAAATCATTCAAATCAGTTTATTCATTTGAGAGCTGTGATATCTTAGATATACAAACAGACATGCATAGCAGATAAATTCATAGTGTTACATTTATGTAAAGAGTTAGTGAAATTAAGATAGGTATATATTATTTGAGTTTGTCAGCATTTTGAGGGTTAATTATGAGGTATGGATAGACGTTGAGAATGTTTGAAGACAAATAATAAGTAAAGCAGCAATTTATATTTAAAATGGTGTTGAGAAAAAGAGTATTTAAAAATATTAGCTGCTATCATTCAGGAAAACTTAGATAGTAGGAAGACAATGTTGTTTTAGAGTTTCAAAGGTTTGGGGACGGATCTTTAGAGGTTTATAACCCTTATTAGAACAAGTATGTATGTAGTTTGCCTAGATGAGGAGAAAATATAAAAAAAAAAAACAAAAAAAACAACAATAAGTATGTCAGCGAGTACTTTGATAAATAAAACAATAAGGAAATAGCTTTTATTAGGTTCTAGTAAGATTGAGCTTTATTTTTAGTCATAAAAGCATTGTTGAATATAACAGAAAGTTAAATTTGATTTTCTAGGAGTAAATGGTTGCATAACATGCATAGCGGTAAATAAGTATTATCAGATAATAGTTTTACAAAGAAATTCTGATGGAAGTACTGTATGATTGCAACATGAACTGTATTTTCATTCTTGAAGGCTTCACACTTGTAGACAAGTTCAGTTAGTTTCAGCGGTGTTCATGCTTTAGTGAAGTACTATAATAGGCAAAATTCTGAAGTGATATTCTTGGTGAATGCTTCAAACATATTTTAGTTTGTGGAGATTGATAACTTGATGTCAGATCTGTAAATACAGTAAACACAAATTAGCTAAGAAAGCGTTCAAACTAGTAAATTGATATTGAGATAGTTAGCCGATAATAGTTGAATTATTGAAATATGATTACTAGAACTATTAGGATAAATTAATAAATAAATCAAATTTGCTCGCTAATGTAAGACAAAGACTGTTGCGTTACTACTCTTACATTAAGTATGTACAAAGTTTTAAATGAGGAAATTTGATAGTGAGATAAAAAAATAGTTCAGCGAGTTAATTATTTGAGTTATTTTAAAGAAGTGTGTATTTATGATTGTTTGAGCATTCATGCAGAATAAATAGCTAAAAACTTACCGAATGTTTTCCCTAGGTAGTTATTGCATGTATATAGAATGAATCTGCATTTCTGTATAAGTTGAGAGTGATCTTTTTACATATCCAATTCGAGTGGTTATTAAATCACTTGGTCAGCTATGGATCTACCATATAGCTTGAGATTTAAATATAAATACCAGTAACTGGAAAAGATGAACAGTTTTATTAGAAGTTACATTCAGACACTAAGAAAATTAAGTTAATCGCATTATAGTTTATTAAAAGAGATAGAACGTTAAGTAGGCATTATAAAAGATTGTTAGAGAGGATTGTTTGATTAAGTATTAGTAGTGGTTTTAATAACGAAAAGTACAATACCTGTATAATCACTTGTTGAGAGCAATTTCGGTTCACTAACACTAAGTGAGCATTGTTGAGTGCTTGTTGTTGTACCGTGATAGGTTAACGAAAGATTTTAAGTCAAAGCTGGTTTATATACACAGTTTCATAGAATATAATTAGCAATTTGAAGTTGAAAGCGCTTCGGAATCTCGATTCATAAACAATTTTAATTTTACACGAATACGAGGTTACTTTTTAAAAAGTTTGACAAAATGACTTTTATGTGAGATAAGAGCAAAGGAAATAATCCCATGCAACATTATAATATGCAGATGAGTAAAAATATTAAATAAATCAAAAATAATATATTGATGGTTGTTGCTTTATATAAATGCCAGATTTCAAGTCAGTAAATGATTATTTATTTTATATAAAAAGAAAAAGTACAATGATACGAATCTCTTGACAAGACATACATTCATCACAAAATCGATTTCTGAACGAAGCTCGGCGCGTTTCGTTCCGGCAACATGCTGTGTTCTCGAATTAATATTGAATTAATTTTGTAAAGATTAACGGTGACAAAGTTTACTAAATAATTTTGACAACGTTTAAGGAGAACAGAATAGTTCTATTTTTATTGAGATAAATTTTAATGAACTCAACTGATAAATAAAACAAGCTACTAGAAATGAGAAATCATTCGTAAAGTAACGTTCGACTGCAAGGTGTAGAACTAAACGCACGAAATGTCATTTTTTGTCAAACATAATCATAACATACATAGTTAGTTTAGTAAACGGGAAAGTTTGAAATTGCATTTTAGTTGAGTGGTGTAGTTAAATAATGAAATATAGTGAATGATTGAAGTTTTAAAAAAGAATGGAACTTTACAATTTTTGAGGAGTTAAAGTGATATTAACTGTTAAACTGGAAGTTCTTGGTGAGGGGTTGCTTTGTTATATGCAGTTGAAGAATTTTAGTATTTATTATTTTCAATACGTAATAGTTTATGCTTTTAGTTAGTGAATGATTGTTGAACATAGTTATTAGTAGCAAAGGATAAATAAGGGTATGGGAACGTTTACTGAACAAATGAAAATGTAAGAGTTATACATTTTTTGTAATGGAATTATTATTAATGGGTGATTGATAAGTTATTAGTATTAAAGTCATAATTAAAGGTGATTATACGTTGGCTGCCGGTGTGGTTTTAGCTAGCATCATAGAATTATTCTATACGAAGTAGATTTAAGATAAATTAAAATAATATTTTGTAGATTCACCTTTTGATGAAGTTTAGTGCTGAGTTAAATTTTAAAATTTAATAATTCAAATAAATGATTTCATTAATAAAAGATGTTTGCTAAACTTGAAAGAGTTGGTGCATAATTTAGGTAGTGTATGGTAAAAAAAAAAAAAAAAGAGTGTTATGTTTTAATGGAGTAGATGAATGAAGTTTGCTTATGAAAGAGGACTGGAACCACTTGTATGGAATTTTGCAAAGTAATGATTTTTATTTTTAAAGTCAAAAGGGTTTGATCTAAAGGTTACATCAACTTTAAGTTGAGGCAAACCATTTATCGATAGTTGCCTAAGATACAGCACACTGTACAAAATGAACGATTAGTGGTGATGCTTAGGATTAGGCAAGAAATTCTAAGTGCAAGCTTAGGATTTAGCAAGTTCAATTTAAATGTTGCGATCTAATGGTTCATTTACTCTACTAGTAGGAACAAATTATTCGTCCTACACTGCACAATCACCAGTATTTTGTTTATTGTTGTGTGAGAAAAGAACTCTAAGCTAGATGGAGATTTAATGATGAATTAACATTGTAGCTACCATGAATAAAAACATACAAAGAACTTTATGCATTCACGGAAAGGTACTTCAAAGGGTTTGTGTTGCGCCAAACACTGACGGTGACAGCAGATTCTTTATACAGCTCTTACAGCAACGTTTGTCTCACAAACGAACGCTTTTGTTGAGTGCAAATTGTTTGGCAATGATGGAAATTATTTCATTACATGATTCATTGAAAGTTTCAGAGGTTTTATCTTGCATAATTAATGATTTAAATCTGGTTTAAAAACACACCACACAATATAGTCTGTCAAAATTTTATTTGATCCTGAAATAGTGTCAATACAACAGTTTATATAATGGCATTAATGTGCTTAATAATATGTCATGTCAATATAAAGTGACTTGATTTAATGTTAATATATATATTAAAACAAAACATTGTTTTCAAAGAATTAAAGTTAACATGTTTAGATTTATAACAATTACTTTCATCACAATCTGATTTATATAAACAAATATTCTTCAGATTCGGATTTCAATGAAGTTCGATGTCTGATGTCAAATAGTATTTCTTGCCAGTAAAAATATAATAAAACTACTGGAAATATACAATATAGTGAAGGCCGAATAAAGTTGGGTCAGACTTACACATCAAAGGCAAATATTGATAAACAAAATATATTCATGAATTTTATGATGTTGGTTCTAATTGTATCGGTAGCTAATTTGATATAATTACCCACCTAAACAATTAGAGGGGACGATTGTAACGGTTCAGGCTTGTTTCAATCATGAACTCGCCAGTTCACGAATATATTTTCATACATTGAGAGATAGCATAGATTATAACGCCACCTTACGGACAATCATTAGCAACTAGAAGCCTTTAGGCCAGCTAATTTATTTTGGGTAAAGTAGCTAGCTTCATAGTTCTTAGTAGTTCAAATTTATGATATTAGATGTCGCTAGTAAATTTATATTTGGTATTTAAATTAATTTCTCGTTAATTATTGGATAATGAGGCATAGGAATGATTTAAATAATTAACTAAGTATTTAGTATAAGTTTCAGGAATTTTCAGCAAGTAAAATTGTCGAAAATGTAGAGAAACAATGTATGTAGCTGAAATATTGAAATTACTAGGGAAAAACTCAAAATGCAAGGAAAATGCTTATTGAAATAAGATGTATGATTCATAAGCTTTATATTGACCAAATTTTATCAACTTTGGTGCGGTAAATAAGTCACTATTTCATTATAAAGTTATTTCGGAGTTGCTTATGTCAAACGTATGAGAAAGTATAAGTTTTCTATTATTACAAGATTAATGATTAAAATGCAAGGAATTAGCCTTTATCACAAGAAACCTTAAGTTATAAGTAACCGTTTGACTAAATTTCATCAGATTCTGGTTAGTAGTTCAGTAGAAAAGAGTAACTAAAATTAGCAAGGGAGAATTTATTTCATACAAAATGGCGATAGAAATTTCATTGAAGGAAATTAAAGCTTTTTAATTACGCGTTTATAAATTAAAGGAAAATTATCTTTTAGTGTTAAATTTAAGGATATGTTTGGATATATTCTTAGAAATATTAAATAAGCTATCTAAGAATTAAATAAAATTAATAGTTATTGAGTTGTATGTTTTTTGATGTAGCAGTTAAAGCGGATATAGCAGATGTGGCTGTTAACGCCAGTAAGGCTGATGCGGCAGATGAGGACGGTCGCGCCATTGTAGCACCAGCTATAAAAGCAGAGGGAATTCGTAAATGAGGGCTTTTTGACTTACGTCAGTGGACTTGATCGGATCTCATATTATTTTGTTTTTGGGTTTGTTAAGTACTTATACTTGTTAAAATTGACGTGTCGTTTTCCGGCTTTGCTTATTCTAGTGTTCATAATACTAGGATGATCATTGTTTGGGAAGTTATGCTTTAATTTGCCCGAAGTTGAGTGTTGAGAACTGTATCAAGTTTCAGCTAGTGAAAGCTGATATTTGAGGATTGATACCCGGGTCACCTAACGGTGTTTCACAACTGACAGGGTAGCTTTCCTTCGATACACTTTAATTAATAAAATAACCACATATGGAGTACGTGTGGGGTCTTGTATTATACCTGAAGAGACAGACCAGATTTCTCCCAGAATTGTGAAGGGTTTGTTATGCCTACTGGTGTTTCAAATTCATCATCGTTCTGTCACCTTTATCTATCTATTTATATATACATTCGGATTATTCGTCAGGTGGTACTCGACGAACCCAGTCCAAACTGTCTTTACCACCAAGCACACGAGTCTTATGGCTAAGTTCTTAGAGACTGACTCACTCACTTAGGGGTAATTTAGATCAGGACCCATTCATCGTAGGTATACGAGTGGGAACGCGAGTAATTTAAATGTGAAAACCGGGTTTTTCTAGCTTGTTGAAACGTGTATAGTAGATGTTAGAGCAGCTAGGATTTAATAGGATTTAATAGGATTAATAGGTTTTAACTTTAAATTTATTGTTAGATAATGGGGTAGTAGGTAGTAGGTAGCAATATAGTAATTAATTGAATACAGATGAAGTTCTAATCTGAAGTGAATTATTATAAAAAGTCCTTCATTTTTAAGCATATATTTAATGATCAAATCTTAATATTTATAATTAAAGAAATTACTTTAAGACTAGCATTCAATATAAAAAGAATGAGATTTAAGGAGGTTTACCGAGTAAAACCATGCTCGTCAACTATCCTAAGAAAACGGGATAAGCGACGGTAACACCAACCTTTTATACCATTCAACAATTAAATAAATAAAATTGTTCTTTGTCTTGCTAGATCTATCTGCTTTCCTAAATATAAGGATATTTGACTCATAAATAGAGTGCTTGTATTGTTTCTAAAGATTGGAGCAATCTGTGTTCATGAAATGTAGCAGTAGTCTAAAAATGTTGACTATAAGTAATGAAAGTTAGACATTGTATTTGTACTAAAGACCTTTTAACAGCATCGAAGTTAATGCTTAATTTTTTTAACTATATGCAACTTTAAGGAGATGTTTATAGTTATAGGCTGGTGTAGTTGATGGAATCGGAGGGGATGGTGGTAGCGATTCCCCCCCCATAAGGGGGTTATCTCATCTGAAGTACAATTACAAATCTACTTAGAATCTTTATTCTGTCTTCGGACCCATTTTTATCAATATCTCCTAGAGAATTATAATACAGCAAACTCTTACTAAAGTCTCTACGTTATATTTAAGTAACTAAGTTTTAATTTGGTATACATTAGGTTTATATTAAAGTTCCATTCTTATTTTTCATGCAAAGAATATCAGGTTATTACAACGTTCACGGTGTAGGTCCATCAGCCATTAGACGATTCACGCAGCCACTAATATTACTTATTTTAGGTAGGATTAGTTTGTTTTAAGACAGGTCTAAGAATCACTAAGTCATTTAATTAGGGAGGTCAATGAACGCTTAGTTAACTACAGGTTAACAGCTAGGTAGAGTAAGTAAGTAGTTAATGTATGAGTTAGGTAGTTTAGAGGTGTATATCTTTATTAAAATACGTTTAGGGTAGGGAGACAGTTACACTGCCTAGAGTTGCAACGTATTTATAAATTGTTGCAGAACTTGAACGAGTGCCGTTCTCAGAGACGTCAGTTAATAATTAGGATTAGTTAGAACTTAATTGTCGTCTCTGAGTGTGAAACTTAACTGTAATTGTCCTCTCGGTTGTATTGACTGACGGTGGAAATTCTACGCTGTTTTACCGTGTTAACGGATCAAGTTCAAGTTTTAATTTATCATCCCTGCGTAACCAAAGATACAAAGGAATAAATAGTGCTTTAATTATGTTAATTGGCGTTTCTGAGTGTGAAAGTTAACCTTTGCTTTCTCTCTTCTTCTTTTTGCGTAAAAGGTAGAATAATACAGAATAATTGTTTTTTGACCGTTTGTCTTCAAAATCGATATCTAAGGGTCCGAGTGGTCTTCAAGCATGAATCCGTTGTCAAAAGTTTAAAAAGTGGCCGCCATTTTGAAAATTTTAGTTTTTCAACCGATTGCTTTCATAATCGATATCTGAAGATCCGAGTGGTCCCCAAACATGAATCCCTTGTTAAAAATTGAAAAAATGGCCGCCATTTTGAAATCTTTAGTTTGTGGGCCGATTGTTTTCAAAATCGATATCTGAGGATCCGAGTGGTCCCCAAGCATGAATCCGTTGTCAAAAATTCAAAAAGTGGCCGCCATTTTGAAATTTTTAGTTTATCGACCGATTGATTTCAAAATCGATATCTGAGGATCCGAGAGGTTTCCAAGCATGAATCCGTTATCAAAAATTGAAAAAGTGGCCGCCATCTTGAAATCTTTAGTTTTTCAACCGATTGCTTTCAAAATCGATATCTGAGGATCCGAGTGGTCCCCAAACATGAATCCCTTGTTAAAAATTGAAAAAATGGCCGCCATTTTGAAATCTTTAGTTTGTGGGCCGATTGTTTTCAAAATCGATATCTGAGAATCCGAGTGGTCCCTAAACATGAATCCGTTGTCAAAAAATCAAAAAGTGGCCGCCATTTTGAAATTTTTAGTTTATCGACCGATTGATTTCAAAATCGATATCTGAGGATCCGAGAGGTTTCCAAGCATGAATCCGTTATCAAAAATTGAAAAAGTGGCCGCCATCTTGAAATCTTTAGTATTTAGGCAGATTGTTTTCAAAATCGATATCTGATGGCCCGAGTGGTCCCCAAGCATGAATCCGTTGTCAAAAATTGAAAAAGTGGCCGCCATTTTGAAATCTTTAGGTTGTGGACCGATTGTTTTCAAAATCAATATCTGAGGATTCGAGTGGTCCCCAAGCATGAATCCGTTGCCAAAAATTCAAAAAGTGGCCGCCATTTTGAAATTTTTAGTTTATCGACCGATTGATTTCAAAATCGATATCTGGCGATCCGAGTGGTCCCCAAGCATGAATCCGTCATCAAAAATTGAAAAAGTGGGCGCCATCTTGAAATCTTTAGTTTTGGGCAGATTGTTTTTAAAATCGATATCTGATGGCCCAAGTGTTCCCCAAGCATGAATCAGTTGTCAAAAATTCAAAAAGTAGCTGCCATTTTTGAAATCTTTAGTTTGTGTGCCGATTGTTGTCAAAATCGATATCTGAGGATCCGAGTGGTCCCCAAGCATGAATCTGTTATCATATTGAAAAAGTAGCCGCCATCTTGAAATCTTTTGTTTTTGGGCATATTGTTTTCAAAATCGATATCTGATGGCCCGAGTGGTCCCCAAGTATGAATCCTTTGTCAAAAATTGAAAAAGTGGCCGTCATTTTGAAATCTTTAGTTTTTGGGCCGATTGTTTTCAAAATCGATATCTGAGAATCCGACTGGTCCCCAAGCTGAATCCGTTGTCAAAAATATACCTAAAGATTGGCCGCCATCTTAAAATTTTTGGTTTTTGGGCAGATTGATTTCAAAATGGACATCTGAAGATCTAGCAAAGTGAACGCTTATCACTCTTGACCAAACGGTTATTAGAATCAGAATTAGAATTAGAATAATAATATTTAGCATACACACAAAAACTAAACTATACGTAAATGTTTATTAGGTAACTACTTTACAAATCACGAAACAGATTGTCCACTCTATGCTACAAAATTATTCAACAAATATTTAAAAACGGAGTTTTATTTGGTCGCCGCGAAAAATTGACACAGGTCCGTCATGCAACGCGGCGCTCGTCCCGCACTGACCGTATGAACGAAAATGGGGAGCGGTAGGAACTTGTCCGGAATATTGCTAAAAACGAGCTAATTTTTAAAGAAATTTAATTAAGTAAGAAAATAAAGTTATTGCTCATTATTTTATGACGAAGATTATAAAATGTAATCTTTTTCTGATAAAAAATGGAGCAGTAAAATGGTTACAAGTGAAAAAATAGGGGTTCCTGATTATAGTTAATGTCAAGAGTCAAGACTCTGTCAACTACAGGAGAAAAATGCTAGACTTGCTTGTTGCATGTGGTGTGATAGAATAGTGAGTGGCAATAATACCACACAATATAAAAAGTTCATATTGCAAAAATATTGTCTATGAAATGTGCATTAATAAAAAAACGTGTGCGTCTCGGGACGTTCGACAAAAGTCATAATCTAAGTTACTAACAATATATGTCTATCGCACACTAAACACTAAGTAGAGAGAGGGGAACCGAAATACAAATGAAGATTATTGTGAGCTGGCTGTGTGTATGCTGAGAAAGTTTTTGTCAAAAAAGCGTCAAGCGTGAGTCGGATTTAAATGTTAAAATGTCTAATTCCTGTTAGGTAGGTACTACTATAGACTCGATTGCGATGAAATTTTTGTAAGCTGTTGTGTGTAGGTATGCCAAATATGATTCTACTAAAACGGTCAAGTGTAATTAGGCGTTCTCTACTCTCTCGTGACTGAAAATTCTCTAGTTTACGCCTATTTTATCATATTCTGACAACAAATTCAACTTTGGATACCACTCAGATATTGATTTTAAAAGCACTCGGTCGAAAAACTAAACATTTAAAAACTGTGGCCGCTTTTTCCATTTTTGACAACGGTTTCGTGTTTGGGGACCACTCGGACCCTCAGATATAGATTTTGAAGACAATCAGTCCACAAACTAAAGATTTCAAAATGGCGGCCACTTTTTCAATTTTTGACAATGGATTCATGCTTAGGGACCACTCGGGTCATCAGATATCGATTTTGAAAACAATCTGCCCAAAAACTTAAGATTTCAAGATGGCGGACACTTTTTCAATTTTTGATAACGGATTCATTCTTGGGGACCTCTCGGATCCTCAGATATCTATTTTGACAACAATCGGTCCACAACCTAAAGATTTCAAAATGGCGGCCACTTTTTAATTTTTGACAACGAATTCATGCTTGGGGACCACTCGGGCTATCAGATATCGATTTTGAACGCAATCGGTCGAAAAACTAAAATTTTCAAAATGGCGGCCACTTTTCAAACTTTTGACAACGGATTCATGCTTGAGGACCACTCGGACCCTTAGATATCGATTTTGCTATGTGTAGAAAAATAAATATTTTCAAAAGTAGGTAATGGTATATTGGGGACATCATTTTTAAACTTAATCAATTATGACAAATGGCTGTAGCCCGCGACTTCGTCTGCGCTGCTATCCCGCGGGAACTATGAGATTTTCCGGGATAAAAACTATCCTGTCCTTCCTCGGGACTAAAACTACCACCTTACCAAATTTCATTAATATCGGTTCAGTGGTTTAGGCATGAAAGCGTAACAGACAGATAGACAGACAGAGCGTTACTTTCGCATGTATAATATTAAGTAGGGATATCACGTTTCAATATAGTATTTTATGCAACAGTTGTATAAGAGAGGTCAAAAAAGGCGAGTGGTGTGGGTTACAGAAAGACACCACGAGCATTTTTTGACTTATTTATACAAAGTTGCATACAGTAACTTTTCTACGACTTCATTAAAATTATCATCATCATCGTCATCACATCATTAGCATTTGAAAGGTGATCAGCGTTGGACCTAGGCGTATGTTCTTTTAAATAAAACATAAATAATGCCAAACTCGGGCTCAGAGCGACCAAATTACCCGAAAATGATACCCAATCACCATTTTTGTGTCAAGTGTCAAAATGACTTCCGCCATCTTGGATCCTAAATATTATGCCAAATTCGCGATCAGAGCCACCAAATTGCCCGAAAACGACACCCATGAACATTTTTCTGTCAAAAGTGTCAAAATGTCATCCACCATCTTGGATCCAAAAAATTATGCAAAATTCGTGCTCAGAGCCACCAAATTACTCGAAAACGACACCCATGAACATTTTTGTGACAAAAGTGTCAAAATGTCATCCGCCATCTTGGATCCAAAAAATTATGCAAAATTCATGCTCAGAGCCACCAAATTGCCCGAAAACGACACCCATGAACATTTTTCTGTCAAAAGTGTCAAAATGTCATCCGCCATCTTGGATCCAAAAAATTATGCAAAATTTGTGCTCAGAGCCACCAAATTACTCGAAAACGACACCTTATGAACATTTTTGTGACAAAAGTGTTAAAATGTCATCCGCCAACTTGGATCCAAAAAATTATGCAAAATTCGTGCTCAGAGCCACCAAATTACTCGAAAACGACATCCATGAACATTTTTGTGACAAAAGTCAAAATGTCATCCGCCATCTTGGATCCAAAAAATTATGCAAAATTCATGCTCAGAGCCACCAAATTACTCGAAAACGACACCCATGAACAATTTTGTGTCATAAGTGTTAAAATGTCATCCGCCATCTTGGATCCAAAAAATTATGCAAAATTCATGCTCAGAGCCACCAAATTACTCGAAAACGACACCCATGAACAATTTTGTGTCATAAGTGTTAAAATGTCATCCGCCATCTTGGATCCAAAAAATTATGCCAAATTCGCGATCAGAGCCACCAAATTGCCCGAAAACGACACCCATGAACATTTTTCTGTCAAAAGTGTCAAAATGTCATCCACCATCTTGGATCCAAAAAATTATGCAAAATTCGTGCTCAGAGCCACCAAATTACTCGAAAACGACACCCATGAACAATTTTGTGTCATAAGTGTTAAAATGTCATCCGCCATCTTGGATCCAAAAAATTATGCAAAATTCATGCTCAGAGCCACCAAATTACTCGAAAACGACACCCATGAACAATTTTGTGTCATAAGTGTTAAAATGTCATCCGCCATCTTGGATCCAAAAAATTATGCAAAATTCGTGCTCAGAGCCACCAAATTACTCGAAAACGACACCCATGAACATTTTTGTGGCAAAAGTGTCAAAATGTCATCCGCCATCTTGAATCCAAAAAATTATGCAAAATTCGTGCTCAGAGCCACCAAATTACTCGAAAACGACACCTATGAACATTTTTGTGACAAAAGTGTCAAAATGTCATCCGCCAACTTGGATCCAAAAAATTATGCAAAATTCGTGCTCAGAGCCACCAAATTACTCGAAAACGATACCCATGAACAATTTTGTGTCATAAGTGTTAAAATGTCATCCGCCATCTTGGATCCAAAAAATTATGCAAAATTCGTGCTCAGAGCCACCAAATTACTCGAAAACGACACCCATGAACATTTTTGTGGCAAAAGTGTCAAAATGTCATCCGCCATCTTGAATCCAAAAAAATATGCAAAATTCGTGCTCCGAGCCACCAAATTACTCGAAAACGACACCCATGAACATTTTTGAGGCAAAGGTGTCAAAATGTCATCCGCCATCTTGGATCCAAAAATTTTTACAATTTCGTGATAAGATCCACCAAACTACCCGAAAACGACAGCCATCAACATTTACATGTCAAGTGTCAAATTATGTCAGTAAAATTGAAATATTGTGTTGTACACACTTTTTTATTTTGTTTGCTTTCTAAATTGCTAACACCGTATTTTGTCCTAAACGGCTGAATGGTTTCTGGCCTTAGTCCGGACGGACAAAATTAAAAAAAATTGTCTTCAGTATATTATGTGTACCATTATATTGGTGTTGGTGACCCTTTAACTGTCAAATAAAAGTACTGGAGTAGGAAAATATACTTAATGATAAATATCACGTTATGACAACGATAATCATGCGATACGACCCGTCCACGTCCACCCTTGCATTGGTAACGATGCGCGGCGCGATGACGCGTCTATAATTTTACTCTGTAAGACAGTTTCGCGCTCACGTATTAATGGAGCGGGTCGCGGGGGCGAGAGGCAGAAGCTCCGCCCAAGCCCCGCCCGTACGCTCAAGGACTTTAGCGCGTGTACAAGCCTTAAGTCATTATCTTGAGAGAGAGAGAAGGTATGCAACGAACTTCGAAAATAGAATTTCAGAGTTGCCCCCCTTGTACTTTGAAGTTGTCAAAAATACAAAATTGTGATCGCTTATTTTTTCTCGTGAAAAAAGCAAAGGCGTTTCACCTATCCTGTGGTAGTTTTGGTAAAATTAGGACATATTTTTAATTATTTTTTATATTAATAGTATTTTATGCAACAGTTGTATTAGAGGGGTCAAAAAAGGTGAGTGGTGTGGGTTACGATGTGAGCGTAGCAAACATCGTAAAAACTACGCCACGAGCTTTTTTGACTTGCTAATACAACGTTGCATACAATATTTTTTCTACGACTAAGTAGATATCTACTTACTAAATTAAAGAAATACATTCTCCAAAAATGAAGAAGTCTAGTGTTCCTCGCCATGAAATTCTCGAAGGCTTTATCATTGCCGAGATTTTTTAGGCAACAAATTTTCCATCACTTCCTGGGCCGCCGCGGATATTTCTTCCGGTGTTAACTTAAATTCGTTTTCATCGATGCTTTTTTATGACACGTTACAAAACTTTGTTAAAACTATTGCAAACAAATAACAAACAAGACAAGAGCGGGAAACATGAAAACGACAAATGACAAAGTTGGAAGTTTGTTTATAGTAAACTTTGTTTTTAATTAATGTTTACTTTTTTTATAGCCTTGCCTTCTTGGCGCATTTAGCCAAAACGTTTACCAACTTGCCAGTGACGTTATTAAAATAAATCTTGTTTTTTATGTTGGCAGCTATGCATTTAGTTGAGAAAGTTTTAGTTCTATAAAAAACCGCATGAATTCAATAATTTGTTAACTTGGTAGCCATGCATTTTCATCATAAATTTAATGTTAATCGTGTAAAAGTTTTACATAGGTCTGGCAGTTTATGGCTGGCAGAGTAACGATAGAGCACTTTTAGAGCCATAAGCCAACAAGTGCTTTTAGAGGGAATAGACAATAATAGACTTATCCAAAGTCTTATTATGAGTGTTCTTACAGTGGTGCTCGTGATAACATAAATCACAGATAATAGTACAGGAGTAGGAAAATTATATAAACATATTGCAGTGATCAGGAGGCAAAATGCTTTCGAACCATATATATACATTTTCAGGTGTTATAAAAATGAAATGTTGTCAATTGCGAGTCTTTGTGCGAGAAAGCTGCCGGCGCTAGGGTCGTCCGTTGCCTCCCTCAGGCGTTTACTTAAGGCTCTGTAGAGCTCTGTAGAGTAAAAATCGCACTGCTCGGAAAATCGAGATGGCCATGCCACGGCAAGCGACGACGTTCGATTTTCAAACGAATGAAACAAATCACTACATAGTATAAAACAAAGTCGCTTTCTCGGTCCCTATGTCCCTATGTATGCTTAAATCTTTAAAACTACGCAACGGATTTTGATGCGATGAATAGAAGAGTGAATCAAGAGGAAGGTTTATATGTATAATACATGCATAATATACCGTGCGAAGCCGGGGCGGGTCGCTAGTTTCAAATAAAACAAAAGCCGTGAGTGTTTGCTGACGCTGTAATATAGTTAGGTACCTACGCATTAGAAACTGCTAAGATTCCAAATAAAAATATTACAACTGGACCAATGTCTCAAATAACATTTTTTACTTTTAAATTTGTTTTACTTACTGTTGTTTAAAAATGAAATTGTTTTTCTAGTTGCCTTGATTTTTATTGTCTCGTAAAAGGTGAGAAAAGTAGAGTATACTCCTCGGAGATAATAGTAGATTGTACACCGAGGGGATAAAGCACTGTATTATGTCACGGGCGCGATATTGAATCCTGAGCGCAGCGAAGGACTCTAAATTTAACTCCCGAGCGAAGCGAGGGTGTTATGAGTTAATTCCTGAGCGTAGCGAGGGAATTAAGATGAGTCCTGAGAGGAGCGAAGAATTTAAGCGCACCCAAGACATAAACAGTTTTATCCCCGAGGAGTATACTCTACTTTTCTCACCTTTTGCGAGACAATAAAAACCAAGACAACTAGAAAAAGAATTTAATTAAAACAACAGTAAAACAGAATTAAAAGTAAAAAATTATATTTGAGACATTGGTTCAGTTGTGTAATGATAAGTAATATTTTTATTTGGAATCTTAGCAGTTCTAATGCGTAATAATAATAATAATAATAATAATAATCCATTTATTGCTTGATAACGGGTACAAGATGGTAAAAATAATAATAATATGGCACATGACCGTAATCTACCATATATATATGGTGTGCAATTTTTCAGCATAATAACTAAGTACATTATTATAATATTAAGTTTCTACTAATACAAATTACCATGTCAAGAATAATATCAAATTACAATAATAAACAGATGTCATGTGAGTATATAATTTTTACATTAAGGTCAACAGTTATTCATCAATATTCATTCATTAATTTGTTCAACTTAGGCATAATACATCAATATTAAAATATTACATTATATTCAAACAAAAAATAATAATAAATGAAATCAATATTATAATTTTATTATGTCCGTTATTTATTCTTCCTTATAGTCAAAAAACTCATTTAAGCTATAAAAATTGTGTAATTCGAGCCAATTTAATAAGGATCTCTTGAATTTTCGCATTGGCAACTCAAGTAAAACGGACGGTAGTTTATTAAATACTTTGACAGCCATGCCGTGCACGTTGTTACGACAAAGAGCCAATCTGTGTCTTGAAACCTGAAGTTTGTTTCTTCGAGTGCTTCTAGCTTGTGGATTAACATCCGATACTCTAGTAAAGTATCCAACATTTTTTTTTACAAATAGTGACATTTCTGCAATATAAATGCACGGAAGAGGAAGGATTTTAAGCTTTTTAAACATTGGTCTACAAGATTCCCTTCTGCCAATGCCACACATCGCCCTTATGCACTTTTTTTGCGCCATGAATAATCTGTTAATTTCGACTGAGTTACCCCAGATAATAATACCATAACGCAACACTGATGAGACATAGCCATGGTAAGCATTTAGTGCTGTCTGCAAGGAAGAGATCCTTCTCAAACGGTAAAGTGCGAAGACGAAGCGATTTATTCTCGAGCATACAACATTCACATGAATTTTCCAGTTACAATTTTCATCAAGCGTTATGCCTAGAAAAGTTGTGGAGTCAACCATTTGTATTCTATTATTGTCATAAGTTAAGTTTAAAATAAGTTTTTGACTCTTATATGTTTTAAATTGTATTGCTTTAGTCTTAGATATATTAATTTTTAAATTATTCATGTCCATCCAAACAATTATTCTACTTAATGTTAAATTAATGTCATCTTCAAATGTGTCCATATCATTACATCATTTGTAATTTGTAATATCTGAAATATCGTTAATGTATAAAAGAAATAGCAGCGGTCCAAGTATGCTTCCCTGAGGTACACCTTGTTTGTTTTGACAATATTTGGACAAAACTGAGAGTTTTTCCCCGTTAACAATTTTTGTTATCTCGGTACACTGTTTTCGATCACTCAGATAGCTAGACAACCATTCATGAGCTTTACCTCTAATCCCGTATTTATAAAGTTTATTTAAAAGAATCTGATGATTTACATAGTCGAACGCCTTAGACATGTCCAGAAAGACTGCTACTATAGGTATATCTCTGTCAATGGATTCCAAGACGTATTTAATTAAAGAAAAACATGCAAGAGATGTGGATTTGCCTTGTTGAAAGCCAAATTGGTCAGGATGCAAAATTTCATTTTTTGATATAAAGTTAATTATTCTCTTGGCCATAGCTTTTTCGAATATTTTTGATATTATAGGGATAAGAGTAATGGGTCTGTAGCTATCCACATTAGTTTCGTCTCCCTTTTTAAACATGGGCTTAATAATTGAATGTTTAAGTCGCTCAGGGAACACTCCTTGTTCAATTGACAAGTTAATGAGATAAGCTAATGGTACTGCTAAACTGTCGGAGCACATCTTTAACACTTTCGTGCAAATACTATCATAACCCACTGAATTTGTGCTATTTAAGGACAATATAATTTGTCGAACCTCATTTACTGTAACAGGAGTTATGAAAATAGTGTTAATTTGAGTACAATTAGACGTGGTTGAGAGCTTCGGAAATGCACCCACGTTGTTGTTGGCATTTATAAAATGAGTGTTAAATGTTTCTGCTATGTCTTGGACGTTTTCAATCCTTTTGCCATTGTAGTTAATTACATTAATTTCTTTACGTGGTATTTTTGTCCCAATGTTGCGATTAATGACTGTCCATGTTGCTTTACATTTATTTTTAGCACTGTCTATAATCTTTTTGTTATTAATTTTTTGTGCTTTACTAATACATTTCTGTAAAGTTTTAGAATATTTAGTGTACATACTTTTATACAGTTGTTTATCTTGGGTTTTTGATTTTTTATATGTGTTGTAGAGATATCGTTTTTGTTTACAGCTTCTTTTTATACCGTTAGTTATCCAAGGACATTTATTATTTTTGTTGCTATTTTTAATTCTTAATTTTGGGAAACATTGGTCATAAAAGAATGTTAAAGTGTCATGAAACTCATTAAACGCGTCGTTTGCATCCAATTTTGAAAACGTAGTATGAAAAGACAAGGAATTTATACAATTTACAAATTTATTGAGATTTTCTATTCGAACCAGTTTTTGGGGGCAGTATAGTTCTCTAAATCAAAAGACAGTATTTGACCTGTGTTATGATCAGAAAGTGCCAATTGGTCTACACGGCCAATTGCTTGCGGTATGTTACTGACAATGAGGTCTATGCAAGTGGTTTGACGTGTCGGTAAATTCATATGTATTTCCAAATTGTGGCTGTTTAAAATGTCTTTTAGTTGTAGTGTTACCTTATTTGACATTAATATGTTTATATTCCAATCTCCACATAATATAATTTTCCTATTTTTCCTGTTTATTTTTGAAATGAGGGAGTCAAGCTTATCCAAGAAAACATGAACATTGGAAGACGGAGTTCTATATATAGTTACTATGAAAACATCCAAATCCCTCAGGTGAATACCACAACATTCAAATTCATATATTTGGGAAAGATCATTACATATCTTCAATTCAATATATTCTAGTTCTTTGTGAATAAGAATGCATGAGCCGCCTCGTCTTTCATTTTCACGAGACCAAGACGTTGCTAATTTATATTTGTTTAACATTACGTTGTTTTCCATTCCTCGTCTAAGGAAGGTTTCAGTCAGACAAACTACCTTAATCTCTTCATTTTTGTTTTGGCATTCACATAAAACTACTTCTAATTCATCTTTTTTCTTTAGAATGCTCGCTATATTTTGATGTAGAATATTAAACTTTTGCTTAGTGCTTACTTTAGGGTTTTGTTTCTTGACGTTATTTGAATATACGTGGCTATGAACTAACGGTACCTGTCTATTATTGACGAAAAAACCTATCTTCAGTATTTTCCAGGGTTGTGTGATAAATTCTTCGCATTTGGAAGTAGTCAGATATTTGTTTTTGTTTGACCTTCCTATTGGCTTTTAGCTGTTTAGTTTCACTAGGGAAGTATTCAGGTATTTGTTTTTGTTTGACCGTTCTATCAACTTTAGGCTGTTTTGTTTCAGTACGTACTGATATGAAAGACCTAGAAGAAACAAATTCTATCAAATTGTGAAGTATGTTTTCCATTCCACGTTCGCTAAGTTTCCCAGACCTTCGCGAAAACATATCTATTGATAAATCCAAATTTGAGTCAAAGGTAAAGTGATGATTATGGATAAGTTTATCACCATGCAACAGTTCATTGAAAATTTCTACTCTAGTGTTGTAGATTGGTTTACCGCATATGTAAGTTGGACAGGCAATGATGACATTGGTATTAGTGAAGTCAGCTGAAGTGATTCTCTTATATGTTGTACTAATCCTTTGTAGTCTTCATTGTTGTAGAAATCCGCTTCCCCAATCAGGATCACGCAGCAATCGTCCATCGTTAGGTCGCTTAATCGATTTCCAATACCTTTTAGTAGTTCCATGACTCCTCCATTTGGTTTGACGTAGTGGCAATAGTCATATTTTTGAAACTTACTATTTTCACTCATCAAAGCCAAAATGTTATTTTCATTATTGCTGCTGATGATTAAAAACTTCTTCCTTTTATGTTTTAGTAAATCAGCCTTTGAAGACTTTTCATATGCTGTGTAAGTTGCTGTATTTCCTGAAGATAGGCGTTGTTTTGGCGTGCTAGTCTTTATAGTATGAAATTGTTCTTCTGAGGTGATGTCGCCTAAATCTACTTTTTTCCCTTGATCTTTCTCGCATTCTTGATGGGAGCCCATAATATTTTTATTGGCTTTTTCCATTGGAGTTTTGCGCCTGGGTCCCTCATCCATTGCAATTTTTTTATGCAGTTCTAATTTTTTTTCATTTTCAATATTTTTTTTTTATATTCATTAATTTCTTCATTTAGACGGGTTATCTCCTCATGAGCGCTAGAGAGTTGAATTTTTAGATTACTAATTTCAGATTTGAGTTTTATTACTTGTTGATCCTCGGCTAAAGATAGATTTGGTAGGCTAAAAGCTGTATCATCACCTAATAGGGACTCTTGAAATTCGAACTCTGTATCGCACGCTATTTCGAAAGACAGTGAAGGTTGATTTTTTTTGGTTTTTCTTAGTGTGATTTTACTCGGAGTGTAATCAAGCAAGTTCGGTTCTCCTGTAGTGGTTTTTCCATTACAATTAGGCATCTTTGCCTGATGTTGCTTATTAATATTGGTGGCCTTATAACAAAGTTGGCATTTCCACGCATTTTTGTACTCCTCTGCCATAAGACGAAAACGTTTTAAAGTAACATTACTTGTACATTCAACATCGTAGCATTTCATGCATGCTGAACACTTCAAATATTGTGACGTTTTTATTTCCTTTAAGCATTTTGTGCTGTTATTTTTTTTAGATTTCGGTGCCATAAGTGCCTTGGTAATCAGGTAAATATAAATATTATGTCAAAAAAATATTTTTCATATGTGCAATTCGGACCGTTCATAGGCTTATATATTAAGTCTGTAAATGTCTTCTCAAACTTGTCGCAATATTTCCGAACGCAATAGTTTGTAGACGTCACATTGACATTGACATTTGTTTGAGTCGTGTTATTGACAGAACAGCTGATTGATTACCCCTAATTTGCGTATGATTAATTTGCAAATAATGCTGTTATTTTAAATTTTAAAAATTTGCGCGTGCAATATCACCAATGTTGTTAGTGTCCAGTTATAGATTAGGCCAGTTTTTACTGTAAATCAGCTCACCAGGGCTCCTTTTTTTTCTTGTTTTCCTGTGCTGTGTTCGTGTCGGTGTTTTAAACAGTGTTTGAGCACTATTCAAGCAATATTATCAACTATATTCAATTAAAACTCAGCCGTGGGAATAATACACATGTGCATCTGTCGAGGGTACTTTGTGTACTACCTTTGCGTACCTAACTGTAATTACAGCGTCAGCAAAGGCTCGCGGCTTTTGTTTTATTTGAAATTTGTTTCGGTGGTGGTGGTCGTCGTGGTGCTGGTGGCATGGCCATCTCGATTTACGGAGCCGTGCGATTTTTACGAAATTAGACTTTCATAAAAAATCCTTAATTGAGGTTTGATCAGTTCATTAGTTAACAGACTGATTAAGCTTATTTCGTCGTATCCTACGAGAAGAGCCACAATTACAAAATGCTTACTTTTCAGGAGAAGCATTTTTGTGTTTCTTTCAAAAGATAACTAATAAATTGATGCTTTTGCAATTAAATAATGTGCATTAGTATTCTGGGGTTCTGCTTAAACCAATTTTATATTCTTAATGATATATTATAGAACGATTTTGTCCTTTAAATCCTTTTTCGTCGGAGTAAATGAGTTTTAATGGGCCATAAGCGACGTTGTGCCTTTTATCGTTGAAGAATTCGGGGCCACAACTACCTTTAAGACCTAACCGAGGTAGTTAAATGAACTGCGTTTCAAAATAAAAATAAAGAGCATAGTTTAAAAAATATACTATGTCTTCTTGTATTACTGAAATAAGTGGCAAATAACAGCGTAAGGCCAGCAAATGCTGAGTTGGGGCCATTTTATGTCAATTTTATGTAGCTTTTAATAATGTTTTTGTTTTTTAATTACTGTGATTGTCATAAATAAACTTTTTCTTTCTTTCTTTCTAAAATAATAATAATATTATTATTATTATTATTTCATAATATTTTCTAAGATTTATTAAAACAAAGCTAAGATACCTAGGTCCGCACAGTAATTTCCTAACATAAAACAAATTATTTTTAAGGAAAGTAGAACTAAAAAGGAACTTCTTAATTTTTTATTAAAAAAAAAATGTAACTTCTGAAACTTAAAATCTTCCCAACGCTTTATTTAATAAGTTTTCAGTATTCATTGGACATCTTTCCTTATTCTCTCATCGTCATCGTGTATCACCCGCAGTACCAAAATCACAGTTTTAATGCCGAACACGTATAAAAATAATATCGTGTTCATTTTCTGCACTATTTCGTTTTTAGGGTTCCATACCTCAAAAGGCAAAAAACGGAACCCTTATAGAATCACTTTGTTGTCCGTCCGTCCGTCCATCGATCCGACTGTCAAGACCCTTTTTCTCAGGAACGCGTGGAGGTATCAAGCTTAAATTTATATAAAATACTCAAGTCTACTGCTCCTTTAAGCTGTGAAAAAAATCAAACTTCTAAGCCAACGCAATCAAAAGATACAGCCGTTTATGCCACAAATTTCCTCAAATTTTCGAAACTCGCCATGGACTCAAAACCTACACGGTACTTCCCGTGAACTCAGAATCTTAAAATTTTTAAAATGCATTTCTGGCTGTTTTCTCACTAACAGACAACGGGTTCAAAAACATTGTGTGGCAAACTATAACGGATTTAAATCCTTTGGCAGACTGTAGGTATACCATAACTCGAGATCTATTTGGACCATCTGATTTTATTATTTTGGGTTTTAGGGTCTTCACGTGTTTGAAAATAAAATCCTGTTGTTTTTCGTGAGAAACAAGCTTCCAGAAGCAATCAAAAGTAGATTAAGTATGTATATTTTTGGTTTAATTTTTCAATACACTTTTTCAGACATTTAATATAATAATAATATATAATAGCAGGAAACAATTCACACAAAATGACCTAGTCCCAAAGTAAGCGATTTAATTTTATTCATTTAATCACATACATCTATCATTACAGTTACCCAATACGATAGAGGAGTAGCACATAATTTCACAGTGTAGATAATTTACATATTAAATTTTAAAACTTATTTCAATACCTAATAAAAGAGAAATCATACCGAATGTCATAAGAAACCACCAGAGAATAACATCCGTGCCTATAATTGACAAATTGACAACAAATTAGAAGGTCAATAGGAATAATAATGCCAAAATCATGTTTTTTTTTCAAAATGTCACGCTGCTATATACAACGAATAAAGCCTCAAGCACCATAAGAACCCAAAAAGAAGACATGCAAAATCACACGTTCAAAATAATTATTGCTATCAAAAACAATTGTATTCATTTCACGGAGCCGCATGGTTAATAACCCACCAAAATTTATCTTTAAATAGCGAATATTAAAGCACTAATTTAACAAAACATAATTCGTACGTAGAAAAAGGACACTGTCGAAATTGTGGCCACACACTCGCTATACAAATAAAGTTGAGCTATTCCGCGGAATAAGTTCGCAGGTTGCCGTTCGGGCTTTATTCCAGGTAATACTAATTACTTCATTAAATTGTGTATATTTCTTCATTATACTGTGTAAATATGTAAATAAGTAAATTAAAAAAAATATAGTAAAAAGTAAACCCAAAAGAAGTAATAAATAGGATCTGAATAATGGAAAATCTTCATAAACCAATTTGGCTCAACTTACTTGGTGTTTTCCTTTTTCGATCTGCGTCGTCCTGTATAACCATTTTCACTTATCTATGTCATCGACGATTCATTTTATTATTTTCATTGATAATTAACGAAAACAAGACGATCTTACAAATTAAACCACAATATCAAAAGCATGCCACATTTCCGGCGAGTACTGCAGAAACGGCGCTTGCGCCCCCTCCGTCCGCCCGCGCCGCTCCTTTTTGCACGGCGAAAAAGGACAGTGGCGTACTTCTGGCTTTACTCCGCGTTAGAAGCGAGACAAACGTAATTGTGGCTTATTCAAAATATTTTTTTACTATTTAATGAAAAACTATTAAAATTATTATTTAAAGTTATAGACGTGTATCTTGACTTGTAGATTTCAATTTTAAAATAAAAACTAAAAGCCCCTATGGTGATAGTGGCTCTTATCGTAGGATACGACGATTTGACAGTTGTTAAAAAGTATGATTCATAAACGCTTGCTAGCAGTCTGTTAACTAATGAGCTGTTGATGAATGGATTAGACGCGTTATGTTGTCACCTTGACAAATCATAGACCATAAATGGCTTTTTAGTGAATTAAAAAAAAAATGACAGCAGTGGCAGCGAATTAGCGGAAAACCAGCAAATTAACACGACAGACGAGGCAGTGTGGATCTAGTTTCCTTTACCTTTCTCGAAGGGGATACAAACTTAAAACAAAAAAAACTGTCTCGCGTATGGTTTTGCTCTTGCCAAAATCAGCTGTTCACATGTGTGGCGGCCATTTTGTGAGTTAGCAGAGAGATAAAGGACGGTCTACGGTCCACTAACTTTCGGAAGACTTAACAGACCCTTGAAGGACTGATTAGCGCTAATTGACGTTTATGAATCATGTTTTTTTGCATCGGTCCTATAGCGAGCTTATAGCGAGCCTCTAACTTTTTATGAATAACGCTGTTAGAATTTACTGAGCACTACTGGTAAAAAAAAAATATAACAGATTTTGATATTGCGTTATTTAATATTTAAGTTTTTGTTAGTAAAGCGTGTAAATCCAAAGAAAAATTACACAAGTATAATTTTTCTGTACTAGATTATTGCATTTAACTATAAGAACATCACCTTTTGCAAATAAGTTGACGAATATTGACAAATATTGCACAGAATGGTACTTTTACCTGTTGTAATTATTTCATCAATAATGCGTATGCGTCCCCATGTTCGTGGGATTAAATTGCATTTTGTTAGTAGGTATTGAATTCATACTATTTTAATTTCGCATTATTTGATAAATGAATACAATACTATACAAATACCCTTTATTGAACACCAAAAATCATTACAAACCAATACAGAAACAAAGAACAAAGTATACAATAGGCGGTCTTATCGCTTAATAGCGATCTCTACCAGACAACCATTAATAAAGAGAAATAAGTTGGAGACAGTTTACAAATACAGGAGAAACGCAGGGATAATAAAACAATACTAACATAAATATAATACATAGCTAAATAAATAAAATAATACATACATACATAAACACATAACATTATTGTATAATAATACCGTCGGTGAGATTGCCAAATCCGTTATGTGCATTTTTTTGAAATACCTATTGATTTTGGCAGACTTGGCTTTTGAAATCAATTCCCGTGCCTATGCTGATATTGATTTTTATACATATTTGCTATTGCTAATTTAATTTAATTAATTTATTTGACATGTATAAATTAATGAAATTGATAATTTGATTGAAAATTGAGTTAATTTTGAATTTGATAATTTTGTACCTAATTGATTACTAATACTAGAATAAGTTTTTGAATTGTAACTAACTCAATGATCCATATGTTGGTCTAAAATAAATATATGTTATTATAATATAATAATATATATTTATTTATTTGAGTATACGGGTTTTTGCATAATATTATTATATTATTATTATAAAACATAAATAAACTAAAGCTACCTTAAAAATAAAAATTATAACAAATTTGGACCCTTAGGTAGGGGCCCCATCACGCAGGCAGCATTCCCGCGTAGTATCGCAATTGCGAGTCTTTGTGCGAGAAAGCTGCCGGCGCGAGGGTCGTCCGTTGCCTCCCTCAGGCGTTTACTTAAGTCTCTGTAGAGCCCACGTGCGCCCTTGCCCCACGGACCGAGTGTCTCGACGCCAAATGCAACGAACTCGTACTGGGCGCCGAGACACTGGTATTTTGTTGTCTTTGCCCGCTCTCGGGTGTCCGCCGCCGCGCCGGCATGCTTGCACGTCATTGGAAGGTACGACGAAGCCATAGTTTAATATGGGTTTTTGTTGCTGCACATGTGTGAATTTAGTAAAGAGTAATTGTTGTTCTGTTGTGACAACGTGCTCAGATTGCCTACAAATTTCGTTGAAATCATCATTTCACAAGTTTTTTGGATTTTGTAAGTACAACAGATTATTTTAACGTGTAAGTTTTCATAAAGTGACGATTTGATAATAACTATTTATGAGATCGATAGACCCTAGCTAGCATCGACAGTAGGTATACATAGGTACCCTCACAGTCCTAATATTGAAAATAAATTCAATGTACCTAATTTACTGTAGGTACTTAGTTAACAAGGCCTAAAAACTTAGGTACTAACTTGCCTACTATTAAAAAGATTTTTGTTTGTGCTCAGGTGGACATTCTTGACATCAGTGATACCAAATGGCCAGGTGCTCACGCATGGCAGGTGGCACATGCTTCCCGCTTGATGAATATGTCTTGTACTACTCTAGAGGCGATCAAGTAACAAAAAGTTAAGGTGTGAGAATTCTTTTCACAAAAGAAATCTCCAAATCAGTTACAGCGTTTCTTCCTTTGTCCACTCGTGCCATGTTGATCACATTAGAGTCCAAACCATATAACATCAACATTTTGCAAATATATGTTCCTACTGGTGACAAACCCTTAACGGAGATGGAGAGCTTATACAGGTATATTAACGTCTTACTTAAGTCCACGAAAAGCCATGAAGTAGTCATCGTTATGGGTGACATGAATGCGTAGTTTGGTTCGAGCATTGCTCCGAGTGTTACAGGTGCATATGGTCTTGGAAACCAAAATGATAGGGGTGATATGCTAGTGGAATTTTCTCAAGCTTTTTTTTCTTTTTTTACCTGGTAATCACGAATACCTTTTTTAAATATTTTATAAAATCAGGCGTTACTTTGCGGAGGTCCATTTCAATGAACACTTACCCCCTTATTCATAAACGCACTATAGGCCTCTGTTAACTTAGTAATCGTTTGTCTTTATCAGTCACTTTGACATTTACCTTTCACAGATAAGGACAAACGATTACTAACTTAGCAGAGGCCTATAGTGCGTTTATGAATAAGGGGGTATATTTACCTTGCTACTCTGCTACTTACGTGCAAGATAACCAAGCCTGTGCGAATATACGTTTTGCATGCAAGCCCTCCCACCACTACTGCCACACAAAACGCACACAAATCCCACAAACTTAATTAATCCTATCACCACACAAACACTGACGCGCGTTTCGATCCCTCTACGGGATCATTCTCAAAGTTAGAGAGTTAGTTAGTTGGTTATCTTGCACGTAAGTAGCGGAGTAGCAAGGTAAATATTTAGTGTTCACGAATACCTTATTCAAGCTACCACCTCGTTGCTTTTCGTCGTCGATAATCATGTCGTACGTGAAAAACCAAATTAACTACGTGTTAATTAACAGGCGATATCGAAACTGTGTTAAGAAGGCGCAAACCGAAACGCGAAAAGTCCGAAAATACCGTATGATTAGTCTGATGAGCCATTTCCTTAAAGTGTTCTTAAACATCATACAAACCAGAATAAGGCAGCAATACAATGAACAACTGGGAGATAGCAAGTTCGGATTTCGCTCCGACGTTGGCACCCCAGAAGCCCTATTCGCTGTCAATGTTCTCGTGCAGAAATGTAGAGATATGCAATCCGACGTAATGTTATTGGAAAAGGCATTCGATCGCGTTAAGCATCAAACACTTTTGGACATTTTAATGAGTATTGCTCTCAATGGCAAGGATCTCAGGATTGTCCGTAATAACAAATTGCGTTATGCAGATGACACTGTTCTGGTTGCATCCTCGGAAAGTGACTTGCAAGCAATTGTTAATAGGGTTGATGAATGCAGTGTGATGACCGGCTTGTCCATGAACGTTAGTAAGACAAAGTACATGGTGATCTCCAGGAATCGAGACATAAACCCAATCATATCAGTAGCTGGAAAACAGCTTGAGCGTATACGACAATACAGGTATCTCGGTGCTTGGGTAATTGAAGCATGGGAGTCCGACCAAGAAATCAAAACCCGGATAGAATTTCAACCGAGCATCTCAACAAAATGACAAAAGTTCTGTCTTGTCGCCGACTAAACTTGAAGCTCCGAAATAGGTTGCTGTCGTGCCGTGCTACATTTGGCATGTCATCATGTTCGGATGCGAGGCATGGACTTGAAGGAAGACACTACAAAGCGTCTAGAGGCATTTGAAATGTGGTGCTACCGTCGAATGTTGCGCATTAGCTGGGTGGAAAAGGTCAGAAATGAAACCGCGCTGCGGCGTGTTCAAATGCCCCGTAAAATGATGTCAGTGATCAAGAGGCGCAATATTGAATACCTCAGTCATGTGCTTAGGCACGATAGATGAATAGCCTGCTCCAGTTAATCATCGTGTGTAAAGTGGAAGGAAAAAGATGCGCTGGACGGAAGCGGAAATCATGGTTGCTTTTAACATTCGGGAGTAGACTGGTATTGCCTCGGTTGAACAGCTGTTCCGTCTGGCTGTTGACAGAGAAGAATACAAGAAGCTAACGGCCAACCTTCAGGACTGAAGAGGCACGTGAAGAAGGAAGGAAGAAGTATACATATTTTGCTAACACTTCTACAATGTTTAAGTGATTTTGATAGTTTTATTGATCACAGTATTTTTGTTTGGTCCTTAGAATGTTTGTTTTGATAATTTTGTCTTTTGAAAATAAGATTGATCTCATAATTATGTTGTTGTTTTATTTACAACTAGCTTCTGCCCGCGACTTCGTCCGCGTAGAATTAGTAATAAACTGTAATAACCTGTAATTTTTTTTTAAGAAAAAAAAGTCGAGCGTGATGCGGATTTAGGTGTTGACATGTCAAATTCATGTTTTACTGACTCGATTGCGATGATTTTTTTGTAAGTTGTTGTGTGTATGCTAAATAGGATTCTAATAAAACGGTCAAGTGTGATAAGCGTTCGCTTTTCTAAATCCTCAGATATCGATTTAGAAATCAATCGGGCCAATAAGTAAAGATTTCGAAATGGCGGTTATTTTTTCCATTTTTGATAACGGATTCATGCTTAGTGACCACCCGGACCCTCAGATATCAATTTTGAAAACAATCCGCCCAGAAACTACAAATTCAAAAATTGCGGCCTATTTTTAAATTTTTGTCAACGGATTCATGCTTATCGACCACACGGATCCTCAGATATCGATTTTGAAAACAATCGGCCCACAAACTAAAGATTTCAAAATGGCGAACACTTTTTAAAATTTTGACAACGGATTCATGCTTGAGGACCATTTGGAGCCTCAGATATCGATAAGATGTCAGTAGAAGAACTAAATCAAAATAGTGGCCACTTTTTAAATTTTTGACAACGGATTCATGCCTGAGGACCACTCGGACCCTCAGATACCTATCGATTTTGAAAGTTATCGGTCGAAAAACTAAAAATATCAAAATGGCGGCCGCTTTTTAAATTTTTGACAAAAGATTCATGCTTGAGGACCAGTCGGACCCTTAGATATCGATTTTGAAAGCAATCGATCGAAAAACTACTTATTATGTACCTTTACCGCAGAAAGAAGAAGAGAGAAAGCAAAGGTTAACTTTCACACTCAGAAACGCCAATTAACATATCGATACCTTTAGGTTCAATTGGCGTAAAGGACAAAATGCCGAAAATGAGTTAAATATACAGTTTTGTTCAGAATTTTAAGCTCTATCGAACTGTATACTTAAAATTTTGATATCTCGTAAAATTTGACCTTTACGCCCCATATTTTTGGATCACTTATCACCAAAATGTGCTTTTTTTGTGGGTGTAAGTAACAAACCTGAAATCACATGGAACGTAAAGGAAATCATGAAGTTATAAACAACGACGTATAAACCTAAATTTACCATATTGTCCTTTAAGACCTACTTTTATAGGACTGAATTTACTTATTCGTCCTTTACGACCTTTACTTCTGTACATTATACTTTAATACCAAATCAAAACTACGGCGTAAAGGACGTATATACAAATAGATATTTATTTCTTGGATTATACGACCTGATTAAGACACAAACATAAATCCTTAGGTCTAATTTTGATGAGAAAGTAAGTGTATCTCTATAAATTCGACTCTTTAAGGTTCAATAAAATTGGTGTAAAGGCCAAAAATGCTACTTTTCAGGAGAAGTAAAATATATTTTTTTAAGCTAAATATTTTTTTTATTTGGGGACCTATATCTTCGATGCATATGACAAAAGTGCTTAGAATTCTTCAGCCTACGCAGTAAAATGGTAACCATAACGATAAATAGCATATTTTAGAAGTTAAGTATCCTTTACACCCCGGAAAAAAGCGTCGGTAGTCCCTTACGCCCCGACCTTTCTAAAGAACTCAAAAGTTTTGAGGTTGTAAAGGTCAGTTTTATATAAAATTATACAATTTTGGGGTGTATAGTTCACTGTAACTTACTAAATAGTTCTTAAATAACTGTAATTGCTGATTCCTCTTTCCACCTATACTCACAATTATGCTGAACATGGCCTTTAGGTCTTGTTACCTTAGGCTCTGTCTAGGCTGTAAGGGATAAAACGTGATTAATGTATGTTATATATGTATTGTTCTTTATAATTATAAGTATTTATACGTGTCGTATAGATTAGCTAAAGTTAAACGTTAGCAATCGTTATCTTAATAATATGTATGTTATTAGTTACGAGTATGTAGCATTGAAATTTCATTTAACAACATATTTTAAACAGTTTAGTTATATTTATAAACGATTATTTATGTAATAAAACATGTAGATTTACCCAGGGTAAGACTATCTGTAGTAAATGAAAGCACAATAGTCATAATTGTAACAAAATGTCCAAATATTATAAATCTTAAATCAAGTATCTAAGAGCTCACAAATATTAAGTACGTCACTTATTAATTACTAGCTGTTACTAGAGACTTCGTCTGCAAATAATTCGTTTATCGCTATCCCGCGGGAACTACGCAATTTTCCGGGATAAAAAGTAGCCTATGTGCTATTCCAGACTTTTTTCTATTGTATGTGCCTAATTTCATCCAGATCCGTTTGACCGTTCTGGCGTGATTGAGTAACAAACAAACATCCATCCATCTATCCATCCATCCATCCATCCATCCATACTTTCGCATTTATAATATTAGTTAGATAGTTAGATTAGATTCAATCCAACTAAGTGTCATTGGAAGATTTCATGTACAATTTGTCATTAGTTATTGCTCACATAAACTGAAATCATTAATTGCCAACAAGTATAAACATAGGTATACCTTATCAGACAGATTTTGAAAGCAATATTCGTTTGTTAGCAATATTTAACAAAAAACACCAAAATACATAATCTATAGGTACCTAAATGATACAAAATTTAACTTATAACGATCTCGTTTTGTGTATGGTTGCGTTAAATGATAAATATAAGTGACGTACTTATTAATGTTTATGATACCTGATTTAATACTTATAAAGATCAAACATTTTGTTACAATTATTATAATTCGTGCTTTCATTTACAATATTCTTTTCTTTCTTCTTTTCTTCTTCTTTCTCAATGACTTTGAGCAGTGCCACTGTTCACACATATTGTTCGAGTGCCTGTTAGTGATAGAGAAGAAACTATTTTGGCAGCGTAGCGTGCGTCTAAAGTCTTTGCAAATAAGACATAAATGATTGTCAGCCTCTTAATGACATTTGAATGCTACATTACCAATAAAATAAAAATATTATAATTCCCAAAGGTACATTTTAGCAAATAGTAAAATATTTTGCGTCATTGATACCTTTAATTACGGTTATGTAAGGAAAATAACATAAAACGTCTAAATTATAGTGAGCTATACACCCGAAAATTGTATAATTTTATAAAAAAACTGACCTTTACAACCTCAAAACTTTTGAATTCTTTAAAAAGGTCGGGGCGTAAGGGACTATCGACGCTTTTTTCCGGGGTGTAAAGGACACTTAACTTCTAAAGTATGCTATTTATCGTTGTGGTTACCATTCTACTGCGTAGAGAGAAGAATTCTAAGCACTTTTGTCATATGCATCGAAGAAATAGGTCCACAAATAAACGTTTTTGGCCTCTCCTGAAAAGTAGCATTTTGTCCTTTACGCCAATTGAACCTAAAGGTATCGATATTAAAGTAAATTAAAACTTGAACTTGATCCCTTAACACGGTAAAACAGTTCTAAATCTCCACCATCAGTTAATACAACCCCCAGGACAATTAAAGTTAACTTTCACAATCAGAGACGTCGATTAAGTTCTAATAATCATAATATTAACTGATTTCTCTGAGAACGGTAATTTATATGTTGCAACTCTAGGCAGCTACGACCTTTAACATGTTTATCGCTATCCCGCGGGAACTATGCAATTTTCCGGGTTAAAAAGTAGCCTATGTTTAATCTTGGGTACCAGCTAGCTTCGTTCCAAATTTTATCCCAACCCATCCAATCGTTTTAGCGTGAAGAAGGAACATACACACTCACTCACATCGTCACAAACTTTCGCATTTATAATATTAGTAGGATATAAACCTTCCTCTTTAATCAGTCTATCTATAAAAAAACCGCATGTAAATCCGTTGCGTAGTTTTAAAGATCTAAGCATACATTGGGACAGACAGATAGCGGAAAGCGAATTTGTTTTATACTATGTATTGATAACAATTTGTAATCTTATTGTCACCCTGTTAGAAAGGAACACGCGCGTCGATACTAACTATCTCGATCGGCTCGTTTTGTAGCTGCGAGTACTCGGTCCTGTTTAAATAGTAGGTACGTCTATGAATTGAGTTTTCAAACATGACTGTGTCAAAATAAAATGTAATTTTAATCAAAAGCACTAAGGCGTATTGATATCAACCTCGAAGCAAATCACCCCCAGAACAACTTTAAGCTGCTGGGGTTCGTTCTTCAGTAAAAACACACCTTCGTAACACGTATATGCACCGTTTAAGATTAATTTACATAGAACCTTTTAATACTAAAATCAAAGACACGTGACCTAGTCGCGAGATGCGTGCAGACTGCCGGGGCACAGCCATCGGCCTCTAGCGCAAACTGAGAGAAATTTACCCTCAAAACTGAATATATCTTAAAACTAAAAGAAAAGGGTAGGTCCATGTGAGCACATCGTCAACAACAACTTTGCACCCCTTTTAAACCCCGTTAGGGTATGAATTTCAAGAAAATACGAAACACGTGTTCCATCAATTCTGTTGAAGAATGTTGATGCAAAATTTTAAGTAGATCGGATCAAGGAATCACGTCGCCCCATACAAACTTTGGACCCCCATTTAACCCCTTTAGGGGTCGAATTTCCAAAAATCCTTCCTTAGTGGATGCCTACATTGTATAAGGTATCTGTGTGCAAAATTTCAAGTCTAGAGGTCCAGTGGTTTGGGCTGGGCGATGATCAATTAATGAGTGAGTCAGGACTTTGCCTTTTATATATATAGATAACACATAACTAACTCTGATAATCTGAAATAAATGTGAATTAGAATCCCTATGTGCAAGACTGACACACATGTGTTTAGTAAGAGCAAAAAAAAATTGAAAAAAAAATCATAACTTAATTTACAAAAGATGAATCTTTATTTATTCTTAACCAAAATGTTTTTCTTGTTTTTTTGACACAATTTTGATATAAAATTATAACATATGATTTTGGCTAGTTATTTCATAAATCGGTTTTGTGTCTCTCCTGAAAAGTTGCTAGAATGCACATAACGGATTTGACAATCTCACCGACGATACTTAAGATAAAATAAATATGAGAATGTAATAACAAAAAGTATATAGTACAATACAATACAATAACTCTTTATTGAACACCACATACAACAATCAAAACAGAAAAAGGTATACAGAAGTAATAAGATAACAATAGGCGGCCTTATCGCTACAATCTGAATCTGAATCTGGAATATAATTCCATAAAATATTTTATTTGAGAATATGACCGATGCGGGGGGCCGTATCGGTACAAAGCCTTGGAACAGAATAAATATTTGTGTATACTTATTAAATAACTAGCTTTTCCCGCGCATTCATACGCGTAGACTCCATTTATTGACAAAAGTCACATAATTATTGCTATGCATATTTGAACAGGCACTTAGCACCCCTATTCTGATATTTAATTGGTATTTTTTTTTTATAATAAGCAATATTAAATCCCGTGGGAATTTTGAAAATCCCTCCTTAGTGCACCTCTATGACACTGAAGCAATATTTATATACGTTGCGATTCTTGGCAGCTGCGATTTTCGACATGTTCATCGCTATCCCGCGGGAACTATGCAATTTTTCGGGATAAAAAGTAGCCTATAACCTGGCCGGTAATTTTCTCAACAGATTAGTAAAGTTTCCAACAAAACCCGTTCAGCCGTTTTCACGTGATGCGCGCCCAAATATACAGTCAAACAGATAAACAGACAAAAATTATAAAAACGGTTGCACTTGCAACGTGTTCTGTTATCGATTCTAAGTATCCCCAGCCTATTTTTTTTTAAATATCTTCCATGTACAGACTTTCGACCCTCTTCAGCTTTATTATATGTATGTATAAATTAGGTAAGTATGCCAACTGAACAAACGAAGCCCGATGTTTTCACAAAGCCGTTGTGTCGGTACTCAACAACATAGTATTTTGTAAAATCTTCAAATGTGGAACCTTTCAAGTGAAGTGAAGCACTTCCATGCTGGTCTGGCATAGTGATGGGAATGGGACTCGAATCACGTTTCACTCGAGTCACTCGAGTAGTTTTACTGTCTTCTTCTTCTTCTTTTAATAATATGGCCCCATCGATCGATGCGATGATTTCGCCAATGTCGAAGTAAAAAATACAGTGTTCAAAAATCTTGTGACATAAAAATGTCGGCAACGTTGTACGGTAGAACACGGTCAAACGACCCCCTCCCCCCCTGTCGGGCTCTTAGCCAACGGACAATGATATCCCACGGAGACCGCCAGGAAATCATTAACCGAAGCCCAGGGTGCACCGGACCAAGCACTGCTCTTCCCCTCGGACGGATCCAAAAACGAACCGCAGCTCTTGACCACACGCGAAGGTAACCCGACTCGCACCCCTAGTTTTACTGTCACTCGGACGAGTAAAAAATAAGTTGACCCTGCTATCGAGCGGCTCGAGTCGCCTAAAAATTCACTCGGCCGGCGAGTGACTCGGACCACTCGAATTGGCTTGGGCCACTCGAGTTACCTGTAGGTACTGACTCGAGTGAGAAAGTTGAGTTAAGACGATTTGGACACAATTATTCATAGGTGTTCTGTCAAAAATTGGTGCTTATCGTTAAAGTTATTGTTAAAGTAACTTCGTGCTACTTGACGCTATGATGACGTGATATTTTACAAGAGGACGGCCAGTTGACTGAAAAAATCGTGACTCGTATCACAAATTCACTCGAGTGGTACTCGAGTGAGTCGGGTTTTTCGAGCGAGTGACTCGAGTGAAAAAATGTCACTCGAGTCCTATCACTAGTCTGGCAGCAAAGAAAAACAGAATGTACCGCAGTTGCATCTTTTCCCGCACAGATGGTAAAACTCATCGAAGGGATGGTCGACAACATGCCAGAATAAACAATTGACAACATTTCATTTTTATAACACCTGAAAATGTACGAGTATATATGGTTCGAAAGCATTTTGCCTCTTGATCACTGCAATATGATTATATATATTGCAATGAATAATACTTAAGACACCTGAACATACAGACGGCGTGGAGCGCCTTTGTTTTTAGGGTTCCGCGCCGCGAAAGGAAAAAGCGGAACCCTTATAGGATCACTTTGTTGTCCGTCCGTCCATCCGTGTGTCAAGCTTAAAGCAACACGGGCTTCCTACGGAAGGGAGTAGGCATTCGCCGCGTTCCCCTCTGTCAAAGTAAAAGCACATGGCGGCCACGACGTACAAAATCCGCGTTCTGAAATGAACACAGGCACGACGTCGTCTGTACACGCGTCAATGTGTGCGTAAGATACACAGGGCTGTCTATCGCAAAAACCTATTAGGTACTATAAGTACTCCCAATGACATAAATATAGGTACTTATAATGAAGATATGGCTTAGATGATGTGTGCAAATAAATGTACTTAATCGTTATCTATTATTATTTTCAATTACAATAGATGTACGACAACAAACTTAAGCGAATGATTCTGTAGTTATTTCATGTATTAATCGTGATAATTTCAGAAAGCATTAATTTTCTAATGTTTTATAATATGAAGAAGGTAGGATAGGTTCCCGAACTTGTGACGTGCGGCCGACATACATCGCGTTGCGACTGTTGCGAGCCCTACTAGTTGCCAGCAGCTTTCCGGCAGACTGCGCTTGAGGGGTGGGGTAACTCGAATCGGTGCGGGGCGGAGCGTGGCCATTCTGTACGTTAGTACTATTATACATATATTCTGTGGTAAAAGCCCAAGTGGGCAAACACATTTTATACAACTAGGCGCGCTCGGATTTCAAACTAGACCGAATCGAGTCGCGAGGGTGAACGCAGCAGTGCTTAAAATGCCGAATTGTTCAGTTTTCTGCTGTAAAAAGAGATCTGGGACATCAAGCTTGCAAAAAGATGGTGTTACATTTTACATGGAAGTAAATTGTTATCGTATTATTGATTACATTTAAACATCAAAGTCTTAGATTTTATAATCTAAATATATATAAAATTCTAAACTGACTGACTGACTGACTGACTGACTGTTGATATATCAACGCACAGCCCAAACCACTGGACCTAGAGACTTGAAATTTTGCACACAGATACCTTATACAATGTAGGCATCCACTAAGGAAGGATTTTTGGAAATTCGACCCTTAAAGGGGTTAAATGGGGGTCCAAAGTTTGTATGGGGAAACAAGATTAGTTAGACTATTTTATTCGAAACTTCACAGGAGTACTCCCAACGATAAATGAGTAAACACGTGTTTCTGGTTTTTTGAAAATTCAACCCCTAAAAGGGGGATATGTGGTGACAAAGTCTGAAAATCAACGTGGGTATTATTATATTATTATTATTAGTGGGTAGTATTGTTTGTACGATTTATCGGGTCGCTGATTACGAAAACAACAACACACATACCTACCTGACACACACACACACACACACACGCACACTCAAATTTCCACGGGAACGGGAAAAAACGGGATTTATGTACTTATTCGATTCCGAGTGACCCTATCCCAGTAACTATAATAACTAGAGTCTTCAAATTTCGTACACAAGTAGGTGATTACAACATTAAGAAAGCAATTTCAGGATTTTTGGAAATTCCTACGGGATAAGGAAAAAACGGGATTTATATATTCAGGTCAACGAAATCCTATGAACTATAATTATAAAAACGGTTTTAAGGATTTTAGGAAATTCCCACGGGATGAGGAAAAAAGGGAATTTATATTTAATTCTACGGGATCGATTTTTCGTTTTACTGGTCGTAGAAAACTGAAATTTGGCCTTCAGGTTCCTTGGGGAGTATAGGGGAGCACTACAAAGGATTTCCCGAATTTCTGACGGAAACAAACGGGAAAAACGGGATTTTTTGTTATACATTGGTCGTAGAAAGTTGAAAAGCTAATTGCTTGATAAGTGTAAGGAAATATTAAAAGACAATTTTAATTTTCAATATTCCCACGGAACGGGAAAAACGAGACTTCGTTTTACTGGTTGTAGAAAGCTGAAATTCGACATGTAGGTTGCTTGGGGAGTGTAAAGAAGCATTAAGAGAGGACTTTCTAAAATTCTCACGGGAACGGGAAAAACGGGATTTTTCGTTTTACTGGTCGTAGAAAGCTGAAATTTGGCATGTAGGTTTCTTGAAGAGTGTAGGGAAGCTATAATAGATAATTTCCCAAAATTCCCACGGGAACGAGAAAAAGGGGCTTTTCGTTTTACTGGTTGTAGAAAGCTGAAATTCGGCATGTAGGTTGATTGAAGAGTGTAGAGGAGCATTAAGAGAGGACTTTCCAAAATTCCCACGGGAACGGGAAAAAAACGTGATTTTTCGTTTTACTGATCGTAGAAAGCTGCAATTTGGCAAGTGGGTTCCTTGGGGAGTATAGGGGAGTATTAAGAGAGCATTTTCCGAAATTCTTACGGGGACGGGAAAAAAATGGGATCGAAATACTCCTGGTACACGCGAGCAAAGCCGCGGGAAAAGGCTATTTGTCAACAAATGAGTTTACGCGGACGAAGAACATTAAGGTAGGACTTTCCAAAATTCCCACGGGAACGGGAAAAACGGGATTTTTCGTTTTACTGGTTGTAGAAAGCTGAAATTTCGCATGTAGGTTGCTTGAAGAGTGTAGGGAAGCTATAAGAGATAATTTCCCAAAATTCCCACGGGAACGGGAAAAAGGGGCTTTTCGTTTTACTGGTTGTAGAAAGCTGAAATTCGGCATGCAGGTTGATTGAATAGTGTAGAGGAGCATTAAGAGAGTACTTTCCAAAATTCCTACAGGAACGGGAAAAAAACGTGATTTTTCGTTTTTCTGGTCGTAGAAAGCTGCAATTTGGCAAGTGGGTTCCTTGGGGAGTATAGGGGAGTTTTAAGAGAGCATTTTCCGAAATTCTTACGGGAACGGGAAAAAAACGGGAATGAAATACTCCTGGTACACGCGAGCAAAGCCGCGGGCAAAAGCTATTTGTCAACAAATGAGTCTACGCGGACGAAGAACATTAAGGTAGGACTTTCCAAAATTCCCACGGGAACGGGAAAAACGGGATTTTTCGTTTTACTGGTCGTAGAAAGCTGAAATTTGGCAAGTGGATTGCTTGGGGAGTGTAGGGTAGCATTAAGAGAGCATTTCCCGAACGGGAAAAAAACGGGATTGAAATACTACTGGTACACGGGAGAGAAGCCGCGGGCAAAAGCTCTTTGAAAATAAATGATGTTTACGCGGACGAAGTCGCGGGCAAAAGCTAGTCTAAATATATAAAAGAAGAAACTGACTGACTGACTGACATATCAGCGCACAGCCCAAACCACTGGTTCTAGAGATTCCAAATTTGGCACGTAGGTTCGTTATAAGGTCTAGGGGTGCACTAAGAAAGGATTTTTCAAAATTCGACCCCTAAAGGGGTTAAATGGGGGTCCAAAGTTTGTATGGGGAAACAAGATTAGTTAAGACTATTTTATTCGAAATTTCACAGGAGTATTCCTAACGATAAATGAGTAAACACCTGTTTCAGGTTTTTTGAAAATTCAACCCCTAAACGGGGATAGGGGGTGAGAAAGTCTGAAAATCAACGTGGGTATTATTATTATTATTAAATTATAGTGGGTAGTATTGTTTGTACGGTTTATCGGGTCGCTGATTACGAAAACAATAACACACATACCTACCTGACACACACACACACACACACACACACACACACACACACACACACACACACACACACACATACACACAAACATACAAATTTCCACGGGAACGGGAAAAAACGGGATTTATTATATTCGATTCCGAGTGACCCTATCTCAGTAACTATACTTAATAAATATACTCTTCAAATTTCGTACACGAGTAGATGATCACAAAACTAAGAAAATAATTTCAGGATTTTTGGAAATTCTCACGGGATAAGGAAAAAACGGGATTTATATATTCAGTTCAACGAAATCCTGAACTATAATTACTAGACTTCGGCATAGAAGTAGGTGATTATAATAGTAAAAAACAGTTTTAAGGATTTTCAAAAATTCCAACGGGATAAGGAAAAAACGGGATTTATATTCAGTTCTACGGGATCGACTTTTCGTTTTAATTGTCGTAGAAAACTGAAATTTGGCCTTCAGGTTCCTTGAGGAGTATAGGGGAGCACTATACAAAAGGATTTCCAAAAATTTTGACGGAAATGAACGGGAAAAAACGGGATTTTTTATTATACTGCAAGTCGTAGAAAGTTGAAATTCGGCATGTAGGTTGTTTGGAGAGTGTAGAGGAGCATTAAGAGAGGAATTTCCAAAATTCCTACGGGAACGGGAAAAACGGGATTTTTTGTTTTACAGGTTGTAGAAAGCTGAAATTCGGCATTTAGGTTGTTTAGAGAGTGTAGAGGAGCATTAAGAGAGGAATTTCCAAAATACCCACGGGAACGGGAAAAAACGGGATTTTTTGTTTTACAGATCGTAGAAAGCTGAAACTTGGCATTTAGGTTGCTTGAAGAGTGTAGAGAAGCTATAAAAGATAATTTTCCAATATTCCCACGGGAACGGGAAAACGGGATTTTTCGTTTTACTGGTTGTAGAACGCTGAAATTCGGCATTTAGGTTGTTTAGAAAGTGTAGAGGAACATTAAGAGAGGAATTTCCAAAATTCCCACGGGAACGGGAAAAAACGGGGCTTTTCGTTTTACTGGTCGTAGAAAGCTGAAATTTGGCAAGTGGGTTCCTTGGGGTGTGTAGGAAGCATTAAGAGATCATTTCCCGAAATTCTTACGGGAACGGGAAAAAACGGGATTGAAATACTCCTGGTACACGCGAGCGAAGCTGCGGGGAAAAGCTATTTGTCAATAAATGAAGTCTACGCGGACGAAGTCGCGGGAAAAAGCTAGTAATATTATAAATCCGACTTCTCGCCGATGAACAACTTAGTGATGTTACCTTTAACATAATATGTGTCGATAAATTTAAGGAGCGATTGACAGCGCAATATTAGGTCAAGCCACGACATTGCTTTGCGATATCGAATAAATAGTAAAATTCTACGACGCATCGTATTTATTAATTACAAGATTTTCACCCGTCACCTTGCAATTAAATTGCAATTTTAATTTGACGCACTTCCCAGTGTTTGATGGAGCTGGAATTTTGCTTTCAGTCGGTTAAATATAAAACAATTATTTGATTATCACATAATAATAAAAAGTTAAAAATAAATATACAGAAAAAATAACAATAGAAGTAGGCTTTTACTATATTGTAAAGAACTAAAAAGTAAAAAAAAAAACAGATTAAATTTAGATAACTACCTACTTATTTTATTATGACTCGAGTACAGTCACCGGCATAAATAAGTGATCACTTTTGTACCTTGTCACTTTAAGAATCGTGTTTGAAAAACCATACAAATCATGTAACGACTAGTGATGTGCCGGATCGCTAAAAATGTATATCCGCGGATACGGATCTGAACACGGATATTTAGTGCCAAGATCCGCGGATACGGATACGGATCTTTATTTTCTTATTCTATTAGTGTCAGCGCTCGCGACCTTGAAACGATAGTTGACGGTACGCTCGCCGCAACGCCACGCAGGACATGTTTTGACTTGCATTGCGCGGATAGTATTTAATATTTATTGTTTTGGTTAACTTGCTCTCTCATTATAAAGATCTATCTATCTCAATGTTTGCAATATAAAGGTGCCAAATATTTGATTTAATTAAATAAAAATAGTCTGAATGGAATTTATTAGTTTTTTAATTCTACCTAATCACCTGAAAAGATCCGTAAAATATCCGCTCGAAAAGTAACGGACACGGATACGGATACGGATACGGATATCCGGAACATCACTAGTAACGACTGAAAGCGACAAGGTAAAAAAATGATCACTTATGTACCTTGTCACTGTCACAGTGCTGTCGTTTGGAAGTTATGCGCGTACATACATTTCAACGATTCATTTTTTATTTATACAATTAATCATCCAATAATAAAGACGATTATTTAATACTCGTAATGTTTCAGTTCGTCACCCATAATCTTTCCTACTTAATACGATAACGATAAATTCCAAAATTTATCGATATTGCTGTATCCACATTTGGGGTACCCCGGTAGAAGTCGAAAACGTGTCAATGCGTGAGTTTTGAGTCATCTGGGGCCGTACCATGACGTCTTAATGCGTTTCAGTTTAGGTCCACTCGCTGTCAGATTCATACTAAAAGTGACAGCTAAAACTTAAACTGCGTCGGAATTAGGACGTCATGGTAAGGCCCTGTACATGAATTATTAGTGTATTGTTGGATTTTATGTATTAACGTCGTCATTACAGTCAGTTGCTGTCAGTTGGCAGTTTTGTTTTAGCAAGTAAGTGTGCGGAACTGCGCTTGTGTGCACATTTCCCCCCGCAACAAACGCCAGAACTATTTTAATAGTAATTTATCGCTATGGCTACTCCCTTCCGTAGGAAGCCCGTGTTGCTCTAAGGTGTCAAGAGTCAAGACCCTTTTTCTCAGGAACGCGTGGAGTTATCAAGCTGAAATTTATATCAAAATACTACTAATACTGTCCCTTGGAGCTCTGAAAAAATCAAACTTCTAAGCCAATGCAATCAAAAGATACAGCCGTTTATTTTAGATGTGAAAAAAGTAATAGAACATAAATATGTTGTATGCCTACAAAGGTGAAACAATGAACTATTGTATGATAACAACATCTTGTATTTACATTGATTTCAAGCAATAAATGAATCTGAATTTGAATCTATGCCGCAAATTTCCGCAAATTTTCGAAACTCGCAAGGGAATCAAACAAAACCTACAGGGTACTTCCCGTGAGGTTAGAATCTTGAAATTTGGTACGAAGCAACGTCTCATAGCACAGATAAAGGAAAAATTGCGAAAAGCATAATTTTTTTATGTCTGTCTGTCTATGTAAGTAACTAATATAAAATGACCTCACACTGCATACATTTAGGCTCTGCTAACACTAGATATTACGTTAACATGGCTAATTTGCGCGGAACCTTCGGTGGGCGAGCCCGGTTACCACTTGGCCGGTTTTTTACTATAAAGAGTTTATCTCGAAGTAGTAAAAGCATTTCACTTTACAACTAACACAGAACAAGATGCTGAAGAACAAGTTATATGTTTACGGACCTCGGTGCCTGGAGGTCCCGGTGGACCTGAACTTCGGCCAGGACAAGCTGCGGAAGATCTGGTCTTATGGAGACGCTATCGCTCTCGTAAGTACGGGCACTTAAGCATGCCAGACGGCATTCTACCACAGTTTCTGCCAGGTGACCTCGGTAGAAGTTCGGTAGAAGCGAATGATTTACAGAAAGCGGCCAGACGGCATTCTAGCACTGTTTCTGCCAATGGTTTGAAGCGCACGCACGTCTACCAAGGGCATTTAAAGGTCAGTCGAAATTTGGTTTAAAACCACTGGCTACATGGGTTAAAACCACTGTTTTTCTACCAAGGTCACCTGGCAGAAGCTGTGGTAGAATGCCGTCTGGCGCATGCTGTAAACCATTCGCTTCTACCGCGCTTCTACCGAGGTCACCTGGCAGAAACTGTGGTAGAATGCCGTCTGACACATGCTTGATTGTTGGCGGTATAGGTGGAAAGGGGAATCAAGTGTGTGCTAAAAGAATATTTAAAACCAAATTGAAGGCGTGTTTGATGGATACCTTCGTCGAGGAAAATAAATAACTAAAGTTAGTAAGTAAGAACTTTTAAGTATGTACCTATGGCTAAGGTTTAGTGGTAATATATGAAAATTTAGTGTACCTATACCTATAAGTTTAGATACATACAAAAAATAAGGTGTGCAGTATTCGCCAACAAACTGTGTTGCAGTTTGGCGATATAGTATTAATGTATTAATACTAGTTATATATCGCCTAACGCCGGGGGTGGCAGACGTAAGCTTGCCTTTGGAATCGGAATCCAAAAGATTATTGGTTACTTACTAGACATGAAATGCATATTTCATAATTTTTATTATATATTTTTTTCTCTTTTTCTCATAGACATTGGAGATATCTCCAATTAACTTATTTTTACACCTCCACTGAACTTAAATTATTTTTATTTGTCTTTTTCTTTCTCTTTCTTATCATTATCACATATTTTGTTTCGCTTTGACCAGTAGAGACTTTATATATCTCTACCTCTACTATAGACCAATGTAATTTAAGGTACGAACTTAACTTAGGGACCTTTTACATCCCTTTTATAAAATGTATTAATCTATATATTATGTAAAATTCAAAGGCCTGACTGACTGACTGACTGACTTAACTATATATCAACGCACAGCCCAAACCACTGGACCTAGAGACTTGAAATTTTGCACATAGATACCTTGTACAATTTAGGCATCCACTAAGGAAGGATTTTTGGAAATTCCCACGGGATAAGGAAAAAACGGGATTTGTATTTTCGATTCCGAGTGACCCTATCTCAGTAACTATAATAACTAGACTCTTCAAATTTGATACACAAGTAGGTGATTACAAAACTAAGAAACTAATTTCAGGATTTTTGGAAATTCCTACGGGATAAGGAAAAAAACGGGATATATACATTTAGTTCAACGAAATCCTTTGAACTATAATTACTAGAGTCTTCAAATTTGGCATGAAAGTAGGTGATTATAATAGTAAAAAACAGTTTTTAGGTTTTTTGGAAATTCCCACGGGAACGGGAAAAACAGGCCTTTTGGTTATACTGGTTGTAGAAAGCTGAAATTCGGCATGTAGGTTGCTTGGGAGTGTAGAGGAGCATTAAGAGATGTCTTTCCAAAATTCCCACGGGAACGGGAAAAAACGGGATTTTTCGTTTTACTGGTCATAGAAAGCTGAAATTTGGCATGTAGGTTGATTGAAGAGTGTAGGGAAGCTATAAGAGATAATTTTCCAAAATTCCCACGGGAACGGGAAAATGGGATTTTTCGTTTTACTTGTCGTAGAAAGCTGAAATTTGGCAAGTCGGTTCCTTGGGGAGTTTATGGGCATTCTTACGGGAACGGGAAAAAAACGGGATCTAAAAAAGCTATCACACTAATATTAGGCGAAAGTTTGTGAGTGTGTGTGTGTATGTGTTTGTTACTTCTTTAAAATTTCACTAGCTTTCACCCTAGATTAACACATAGGCTACTTTTTAGTCCGGATAATTGAACAGTTCCCACTGGATAGCAATAAGTAAACATGTGTGAAGGTCGTAGCTGCCTAGAGTTGCAACGTAAATAATTATTGCGGAAGTAACTATCAACATAAGTTTTTAATCTAATTCTACGCAGACGAAGAAGCTAGTTGTATTATAGGTAACATAAGTAGAATTTAAGTGCTATTGTAAATCTATTTTATTTTGAAAAAAATGACTTTCTGCCAAGTTTCTTGCGGCGCATTCTTCTTGGCAATGATGGTCTTTCCGAATGCGCTGGTAGATTAAAAAAAAAATTGGTTGCCTGTAAAGTCGGTATACGGGCGAAAGTTTTACGTGACAACGACTTTGAGTGGTAAAATAATTTTAATGTGAATATTCATTCGTATAGTAGGAAGAAGGATGAAATAATAGTAACAATTTAAAACATTTATTTATACAAAGAATTATATTTAACACTAACTGTGCTCGAGTGGAAGGGACGCGTGCCTTTCACTTTTTATGTCTGTCTCTCTCGCTCTTAGGCGGGCTAACCATGCCCGAGTGGAAGGGACGCGTGCCTCTCACTCGCTCTCATTGTGAGCGCATAACGTGAGCGGAGCGTAACGCAGTTTCTTGAAGTGTCACCCGGCAAACCAATTTATAAGACGTTGTCACGTCAAAAGACATGTAAAAGAGCCCTTGGCGGTCTATTTGCAAAATAAACTTTTGACTTTTGACTTTTGAATGTATTGTTGAATTTATTTTGAATGTATTTTGAGTGTACTGTAGTAAAAAAGACGAGTGAGTTAGGAAAAGGGATTTTGCTGAAGACAATATCGTAAAATTTATCGAGTGCCTAGGTAAACTTAATTTTAATTCCGTATACATGTCTTGCGACCCTAATGAGGCATTTAATTGTTTCACAGACGATTTTCAGTTGTTCTATAATTTATGCTTCCCGTTTAAAAAAAATTAAATATCTTTCTTTCAATAGACCTAAATGGATTTCTAATGGAATAAGGAAATGTTGTAGAAAGAAGCGAGATCTGCTTTGGAAGTGTAGGGTATCGTCAAACCCAGATAGTAATTCACATTTCAGGCAATACTCAAAAAGGCTAAAGAAAATTATGTCACTAACTCAAAGAGCCCAAAATGATTACTATATTAAAAACTTAGCAAACAAGTCTGTTAGAACGTAGTCTGCGTGCATGGAAACGCAGCGCCCTCAGGCGGCGTTTCTGCGAACTATATATTGACAGCTAGCCTCGTAACGTAATATAACATGATTTGTAATTTGTCGTGATAAACATTATTAAATCTATATCCAAACCAAATGCTTGTCTCAATAGCCATCTACGATTATAACAAAGTAAAAAGCAACATGGAATACTATAAGGAAAACTAAAAATAGATACCCCAAGGAAAACATTTTACAAGTAAAACTTAAAGACACGAGTAATCACGAATCCTAAAGAAATTGCGCAAGTTTTGACGTGACAACGTCTTATAAATTGGTTTGCCGGGTGACACTTCAAGAAACTGCGTTACGCTCCGCTCACGTTATGCGCTCACAATGAGAGCGAGTGAGAGGCACGCGGGCATGGTTAGCCCGCCTAAGAGCGAGAGAGACAGACATAAAAAGTGAAAGGCACGCGTCCCTTCCACTCGAGCACAGTTAGCCCGCCTAAGAGCGAGAGAGACAGAGCGAGAGAGACAGAGCGAGAGAGAGAGAGTGAGAGAGATAGGCATACACACCGGTTCATGTCTTGCGCTTCTATTTCGCTTAGGCGCCTGCATACAAGTTTACACGTCCTTCTTCCTACTATACGAATGAATATTCACATTAAAATTATTTTACCACTCAAAGTCGTTGTCACGTAAAACTTTCGCCCGTATACCGACTTTACAGGCAACCAATTTTTTAATAATAATTACATTGACCAAATCAAACCCAATATTAATAATAATGTAAATCCGAGTAGTAGCAATATTAATAGAAACACTTTGACATGTTCACCTGATTCCTTATTCATGAGTCCAACTAGTCCCAATGAAATTTTAACAATTATAAATTCCCTGAAAAACACTAATAGCACAGGTTATGACGGAATTACAACAAAAATAATTAAAAAAGTAGCTCATGTTATATCAGCACCTATTAGTTACATAGTTAATTTGAGCATAGGGAAAGGTATTTTACCCGATAAATTGAAGATAGCTATTGTTAGACCTATGTACAAAAAAGGAGACAAAGAAAATGTAAACAACTACCGCCCTGTAGCTTTAATTCCAATTTTTTCTAAAATATTTGAAAGGGTATATAATCGTCTCAGTAAATATTTTGAAATAAAAGATATCTTTGCCAAAGAACAGGAAGGTTTTCGAAAAAACAAATCAATTAATATGGCAATCTTCGATCTATTGCAGACAATTATGATAAAAATAGATAAAAGAATACCCGTAAGCGCACTGAATATGGCGCACTATATATGGACATGTCGAAGGCCTTTGACTTTGTTGACCATGGCGTTCTTTTAAATAAATTATTTCATTACGGCATACGTGGAAATGTTCATGACTTGTTAAGATCATATTTGAGTTGCCGAAAACAAATTACCGAAATAAACAAAATATGCATGAAGTCAAAAGAGGAAGTCGTTTATACTTCGGAGCTTAGGGAAATAAAATATGGGGTACCCCAGGGGAGCGTCCTGGGACCACATTTATTTCTGATATATATAAACGACCTACCTCAAGCAATCGACTATCCTATGGTTTTATTTGCAGATGACAGCACAGTAGTATTCACGGGACATAATATAGGGACATATGAATCAGATATTAATAAATCTTTGGAATTAATAATTGAATGGCTGAAGAACAACAACTTAAATATCAACTTAGTAAAAACAAAAATTATGCAATTTAAACAAAGAACTAACAAAACCCCGGATTTAGCAATTACCTACATGGAGGACATAGAATTGATGAAACAGTAGTAACAAAATTTTTAGGTTTAAACGTAGATAATAAGCTGACTTGGAAATACCATATAGACTCTCTTTGTAAAAAACTTAACCAATTTTCTTTTGCATTATATAACTTGAGAAAAGTTATAAGTCAATCCGCGGTGCTCACAGCATACCACTCATATGTCACCTCAGCTTTAAGATATGTGGTAAGGTTCAAAAGTTTCCGGCCTAATAATGAAAATTAACGTTTAGGTTAAAAAATATATTTTTATTTTTCAATGTAGTCTCCTCCTATTGTTATACATTTTTCAGATCGTTTGATTAACATTTCTATGCCTTTAAAAAAATATTCGGAAGTTTTGTCTTCGAAATGCTCAAAAACTGCAGCAGCGACATCATCATCGGATGAAAATTTTCTCCCCCTTAAGTCCGATTTAAGTTTAGAAAATAAAAAATAGTCGCTTGGGGCTAGATCAGGGCTGTAAGGTGGGTGACGGATTGTTTTAAATCCACATTTAGATTATAGCCGCCTTTACAACTGCAGCCGTGTGGACAGGCGCATTGTCATGAAGAAGACGGCCACCCCTGCTGAGTTTTCCTCGAGGTTTAAGCTTTATTGCTTCTCGCAACTGGTCTATAAGGCAAGCATAGTAACTGTCGTTTACTGTCTGATTGCGTTCTTTGATATCTATAAGCAATATCCCTTCGCAATCCCAAAATATTGTAGCCATTATCTTTTTGGTAGATTGGCACACCTTTTCCTTTCGAGGGGGTGCTTCCCCAGAACGACGCCACTCCATCGACTCTCTTTTCGAAAGAGGATCATAGTATAAGACCATAGTTTCGTCTCCGGTAACAATGCTGCCGTACTTAAGCTAAAAAAGGGTTAAGCCTCATTTGGTCAGTTTTGAGTTAAGGATGCCAAATTAAGAAACATATCTCTATCATTCTTCGTTCCGGAGATACAAACTGTCGTGAAACAGTTAAGTGACATTTTTTTTAAGACTTACTTAATTAAATACCAGTTAAGCCACAACATTTGTCTATAAGAGGGCAAAAGGCTCTTAACTTCATGAAATCTACTTGTTTTTTTAATAATTTGTTTAGTTAAAACAAAGTTAACCATTTTTCCTAGCCTAAAATTAAGTCAAGGTCCTTTAACTCTGTTAAAGGCTAGCTACCTCCCAATAAATCTTCTGTTAAAAACAATTGAAAATCAGTTAAGATCCTTTAACCCTCTTTAACCTAAGTAAAACTTTTTTTTTTGACCAATCACATGTTCTTTTAAACGAAGACAAGTAAGTATTTTGTTAGTAATCCTTAGGTAAAATAAAGTTAAGCCACATTGCTAGGTTAGAAGTAAGTTATCTGCAGTTCGCATTCCGCGACGCGGATTTCACGATTGGTCAAATCAGTTCTGTTGGCCGGGAGCCGGGGAACGGTGCGGACACAAAGGTACGAGTAAGACATTAATTCTGTACTATTGACTTTTCGTTAATTATTCACATGATTATAATTTTATATAGGGACTTAACGACTTAACTTACTTCCTTAGCATCAAAATCAGTTCCCTCTATCTGTAAACTAAAAACTACCAAACCGATTTCATGTGATTTTCACCAATAAATAGAGTAACTCTAGAACAAGGTTTGTATTATTTGTATGTATTGTAAGGAATTTCATTTCAAACCCATATTGTTGAAATTTTATTTGTTTATTGGTTGACACGTTAAAGCGAGGCCGTACTCTGTAGTAGTAGGTAGTAGTGATAGTTTTCTTCTACGATATTGAACCATTGGTACCATACCTAAGCAATGCTTAATAACTTTATGATAGTTTTTTTAGTAGTGACAGTAATACGAAATTACTAAGCTAAAAGTAAGTTACGGTATGGTTAGCCCCGTTTTAGTGTCATAATTATTCTAACATTAGAAATAAAATGCTTAGCTTAATTGGAAAAACAGGATTTTTGGTATTATATTGATAATCATTTTCAATAGAAATTAGTTCACGTGAAAGGTGAGAAAATTACCTAATTTTCTGTCTCAAAAAGTTCACTCTATCTTACACAGTTTTTTAGAGACATCAATTCCCGCTTTTTTTGATGATATCTCAAAATCGACTAGTCGGGGTTAACCCTCTTTTAGCTTAAGTACGGCAGAATGGACTGGATTTTTATCCAGTGATTTTTCACTCTCACATGACTTGAACTCCTCCAGAAGTTCCTTGGAGCACGCCACTCGTTCAGCTCACTGAGCACTCGAGAGAAGTTTCGGGACCCATCTTGCACTAACCTTATTCATGTTTAGATGATCGTGTAGAATCCTAAGGACTGTTATTTTCGTAAGTCCCGTTCTTGACGCTATTTCCTTCGTCTTTAGTCTTCTGTCCTTCAGTACCTCTTGTTCGACTAAATCGACGTTACCTTGCGTAAGAACCTCAACAGGGCGGCCTGGTCGGGGTTCGTCATCGATGGACTCACGCCCTAAACGAAACTGCTTACACCAATCCTTAACAGTCGAAAACGAAGGGGTGGAATTCCCGTACACGTTATCTAACCTTTCTTTGATTATAGTTGGACTTATGCCTTCCTTTGTCAGAAATTTTATCACTGATCGATACTCCAATTTGAACATTGTACAAATTACACCGCTTTTTATATTTAAATCACAGAAAATTTGATGAAAACAAAAGTTACAACCCACGAAATAATCCACACAATAGCTGAATAAATGACAAATAAAATGACATTCATTTGTTTCTTGTTTTCTTCTTTTAAATATATACGGCCAGGAACTTTTGGACATTACTGGTACGCTATCATATTCTGGGGGAATTCGACGGACCGGGATATGGCATTTAAGTGTCAAAAGAAGTGCATAAGATCGGTGTGTGGAATTAAACAAACGGAGTCATGTAAACTTCTGCAGTAAAACCGGAGTTACGCCCTTTTAGAATAAGCAAAAATTAATAAATTAATTATAAATTAAATACAAGCCCTAGCGAAAAAATTAAACTGTCAGCATGTTCATCTTTTCTAACAAAATACAGAAAACCATTAAATTTACAGGCTCAGAAATTTGAAATGTTGTCAAATGTCTTGATAACCTTAGCACTTGACCGGAACCGTTGAATTTCCAAACTGCATTGCACAGGTACCGCGAAGAGCGAACCCCATCCCGGGGTGGTCGTGGGGCGTCGCGGTGACACCAGGTACTCCCGTAACGCCTCACATTCGACCGAATAGGGAGGCCGTGTGGTTTTTAGTGGGTACCTATGCCTGCCGTCGCGGGAGACCCCCACATACCCCCGGTAACCCCGTACCGGGCGGATGCATAAGGCGCATTTTCCACACCATAAAAAAAGCCGAACCGTTATTGATATACTTACCTGTTAATATTGTTCCAATACCGTTATTTTATTTCGTTCGATAATATACCGGTTAATTGATGGAACGAAGAACAAAAATCGAAATGGGCTTGCTTACCGTTAAAGTAGGTACAGAGAACAAAATTTTAACGTTGGTGTTAAAGAAATTATACCGGTTAAACCCAGCCGCCGCCGACATACGCCAGACGCTCCAGTAGTGGTGTAAAAGATACAGCAATACAAGTTCTATCTTGCTCTTGTTTGGTAATTTTCAATTTAACCGGTTAATTTCGTTCCCCAATAACGAATGCCGAACGAAAAGCCACGAAAAGCGCACAAACCGATATCTCAATTTGACAGTTCTTTAACCGGTAACCGCGAACGGAAACGAAATCCTTTTCACGTTTCAAAAATTAACCGGTTTCCGGTCCCTGCTTCAGGCTCTGTGTAAGTGTAAGCCCTGCTCCGTTAGAACGGGATTTATGCGTGTATGTCTGTAACACTTGTTTCCAGATCAACGCAGACACTGGGGCCACCCTGACGTACCGCGCCTTCGCCCAGCAGGTTGTGGACGTGGCTCTCTCGTTGGCCAGGATGGGCGTAGGCCGCGGGGACGTCGTCAGTATCTGCAGCGAGAAACGGCTGGAGTTCCTGCCGACCCTGCTGGGCATTATTTGCTCGGGGGCTACTTTTGCAGCGGCTGACATCACTTGTGGGAGAGGTACGTACAGAATAATATAAGCATTTTGTGAAATAACGAATCAGGGGGCCGGACTTTGAGAGCAATGTGAAAATGGCACCCGAGATTGATGAAAAATTGTGATGAATTTGAAATAAGAAGATAATTACACACATATTAGGTATAACAGCTCCAATATACCGCTTTCGAGTTATGAAAACGCCACTCGAAATTATGTGTAGTGGTAAATTGTGCTGAATTTGTAATACCTACGACACGAACACTAAGCTCCAACGCTCTGCTTGCGCGGTCACACGGCGTAACTGGCGGCGGCTCCCAACTACCCTCGCTTTTAGTAAGTAAGTTGTTTTATGTTAAAAATGGTTACTTTAACCCGTCGAGCGTCCTACGCACAGGGGTTTGTGCGTAACGATTTTCGGGCCACAGCGCCCTGCGCTCAAACCCATAGGCGTAACGGTTTCGCGCTGATTGGAGAACGAATATCGTAAGTTTTGCTGTGTTACTAGGGGAAAAAAAATAACGTACGGCTTAAACCTCTATCACATTGGCATTACGGGCGTTTTTTGGCCAATCACTCAGAATCTTCGGCGTGAAATTAAATAAAAAAGCACCTAAGGCAAATTTTTATCTGCAGTCCGCCATATTGCAACGTGATTGCTGTGCCGTGTTGTGTTTGTTTTTGTGATTAAAATGAAACGGCAAGTGTTTGTTATTTGAATTATATATCAAATTACGGGGAAATAATTGAGTAATGTGTTTTAAATATTTGTTTTAACTTTATTGAAAGATATATCAGTAAAAAAAGTATCGAACTTTTTCCTAAGCAAATTTCACGTCATCATCTTTACAATGTTTTTAATTGTAAAATATAATTAGTTTACCCAATATGCTATGAAAGATAGATAACTTTGTTGCAAATTTATTCAGAAATTTGACTTTTTTAATAGATTATCCCGGTATTACGTGAATATTGCATAATTCGATGCCGTGTTTTATCGTTTCGGAAATAAATAGTCATTGTGAAGTGAATAACGTGTATTATGATAAACTAATTAATGTTGTCGGTGCGTAAATTACTAACGTTTAAAATGGTATAAAAACAAAAGTGAAAAGTGTCAAAAATTGGTGTAATTTAACAAAATGTTGAAGGCAACGAAGAAAAAATCTCAAAACAAAAGAAAAACGATTTATTTTCACAAGGATCAGTCAAGTGGGTATTCTTCATTACTTAATAGTTAGATAGCTGCGAATGTTCACTTTCTAACGGTATATAATTTATAATATATAATTATACCACGCAGGAGTAATATCGTTTTTTCTGAAGTAGGTACCCAAACAAATTATAAGTCGGAAAAACCTTGGGCGCTATGGCCGCATACATTTTTTGGAGCCTGTCGCTCCACGGGTTAAATGTTGTATGTAACTTGTTTCAGCGACAATGCTCCACCGCGTGAACCTAGTGAAGCCATCAATCATGTTCTGTTCTCCCGACGGTTGGAAGAAGCAACAAGAAACCCTACAGTCCATAGACAGCTTACACACCTTCATCGTGTTTGGAGACCAGGTAAAGAGAATAAAAGTTGGTGAAGCCATGCAGAATCAACCAATCACGTGCATTCTCACTTTTTTAGGGTTTCGTACCTCTAAAGGAGAAGGAACCCTTTATTGTCCAACTGTCTGTCTGTCTATCTTTCAAGACCCTTTTTCTCAAAAACGCGTAGAGATATAAAATTGAAATTCTCGACTCGAGTGGCATAAGGTCTGATGTGAAAATCCGACCGAATCGACTTATTCGAATTACGGTTATAATGCGCTCTTTCTCTGTCTACCACACTGACACGTATATTTCTATCTCTTTCCGTAAAGGAGATATTTAAATACATAAGGTCTGATCTGACGACTTTTAGAAATTACAGAGATGCATCAGGACTAATTTTGACTTACACCTTTATGCATGGACTTGTCCAAGTTTTTCGTTTAGCGTATTTCAACTTCAAGGTTTATGCTTCAAAATTTGTTTCCTTCATGACTGGCGTTATGTCACTAAAAAAGCCTTCTGTTTTGCAAAATGCTGATACAGCAGATACAGCATAGGTACGTATCAGTAGATACGACGTAATGCTTCAAATATTTTTAGCTGTTTAATTTTTATACAGTAATTCGTATATTAGTTTGAGACCTTATGCCTGTAATAACTTTAACTTTTGTGAATAATATCGGTAGTTAAGTGCAAATAGAACTTTATTTCTTCAACCAGTTCAATAGCATCACGTAATGAAAGTAATGAAAGCATAAAGTCGGAAGTAGCTTCTTTCATTAAAAAAAATGTTTTATCGATATATTTAATCCGCAAAAAGAAAATTAATTATATGAAAATATAGGTACAAGTAATCTTCCAGATGCAAAAAGTTTCGTGATCCTAACTATAATAATTCAAGAATTATAAATAAGCAAATTCATTTATCAATTTTATTTCTGCTTTCCTGAAAAGTTAAGAAATCACACAAAAGACCTTATGCTACTCGAGTCGAGAATTATTACTGAGGTTTGCAGTCCCTTGGAGCTTTGAAAAAATGAACCTTCTGAGTCAACTTAATCAAGATAGTAATTGGAAAAGGTGTTTCCGTAATAAAAATTGCCGAGCTCGAAACACCTACGGGATACTTCCAATTGTCCTAGAAATTTGGTAGGAAGGTAGCTCTTATAGGGCATAAATAATGAAATAAGTCTACAAATCTGATTTTTAATGTCTGTCAGTCTATGTAAGTAACCAATATAAAATGACCTCACACTGCCTACATTTTGCTTAAGAGTAGGGCTCTGCTAACACTGGATTTTATAAAAACTTGGCGAATTTGCGTGGAGCCCTCGGTGCGCGAGTCCGGCTAGCACTTGGCCGGGTTTTTTTGTTTCTTTCCTTATAGCAAAGTCTGAGGTATAAATTATTTCTCTTATTGAAGTGATGTCGTAATCAGTCACTAACAATTCGTTTTATTTCAGTCAGAGGCGGAAGGCGCCATGACCTTCAAAAACTTCCTCACTGAAACTGGTAACGTGGAAGACTTTCTGGCGGCACCAGTAGATGGCTGGAAGGACCTGGCGATCATTCTGTACTCCTCTGGCACCACGGGAATGCCTAAAGCCATCCCGCTCACACACCTCAACTTCCTAGGGTTTATCCATACATACACGGCGTATGATAAGTAAGTGGATTTTAAAACGATAAGGTCGGTTATACCTTAGTAAAGGGCTTCCCAAACTGGGCGTCGCGGCATTGTCAGTTCCATCCCAGGCTGCCGTCCTAATTAAAAAGAACGTATATGCGTTTCATATGACACACATATACGTCCTTTTTAATTAGGAGGTGCAGCAGGGGCGACGCGCGCGTTTCGAAGCAGTCGAGTCGAGTGAGCGCCATAGAATTGTTCTGTGATTCAATCTTAAATCTTCAATGCGACAAGGACCAACTGTTTAAATTTTGGAGCTGTTTAAAAAAATTACATACCTACCTACATGAATCACGTTTTTATCCCTTACCAGGTAGAAAGATTCTAAGGTAACAAGACCTAAAGGTCACGTATAGGTGGAAAGGGGAATCAAAATAGTGATGGGTTGCTAGCCGCAAGCTTATAATATTTATGATTCCTAAGATTTTCGCCAATTCTCTCGATGGGCTTTCTGCGCGGGAAGAGAAGCAACTGGTGCATTCTATATTTTTTCTTTGCTCCCAGGCCAGCATGGAAAGAAAAAAGAAGAAAAAATTGAAAATGTCCAAATAGTGTTCTGGGGGCTGGGTTGAGGGGCATCCTAAAAAATGACAAAGTCCCAAGGGCGTCACAGTACAAATAAGTTTGGGAAGCCCTGCCTTATTAGTATATCCCCACTCACACTTGCACATATATTTGAACATTGTATGGAAGTTCGCACACATCTGCACAGATATGTGCAAATTTCTATACAATGTGCGAATATATGTGCAAGTGTGAGTAACCGGGGTATCAATATCATGGCTGTGAAAAGCCGTGAAATATAGCCGTGGTAGCATAATGGTTTGACCTGTGGCCTCTCAAGCGCTTCTGACATACGGCACAACTGGTAGAGGCATTGGGAATTTAATTTCTCCATGGCACATTTAGTTGTTCCGTGGTTCCTCTCCGACTCTGAACGCTCAAATGCCACCGTCATGACTCATTTTTCTTTTAAACAGTTAATTGTTCAGGATTGTTATAATACTAACCTAGCCTAACCTATAGAGTTCTACTGTTTGGCCAATTCAGAGATCTTGAGAAAAAAGCCTCCGTGCCATAGACACACGGCGGCCACGACGTACAAAAACCGCGTTCTGAAATGAACACAGGCACGACGTCGTCTGTACACGCGTCAATGTGTGCGTAAGATACACAGGGCTGTCTATCGCAAAAACCTAGTACTATAAGTACTACCAATGACATAAATATACTAAAGATATGGCTTAGATGTGTGCAAATAAATGTACTTAATCGTTATCTATTTATTTAAACTTACTTAAAATGTGTCTGTCTGTGTATTTAAGCATTATTATTTTCAATTACAATAGATGTACGACAACAAACTTAAGCGAATGATTCTGTAGGTAGTTATTTCATGTATTAATCGCGTTAATTTCAGGAAGCATTAATTTTCTAATGTTTTATAAAATGAAGTAGGTAGGATAGGTTCCCGAACTTGTGACGTGCGGCCGACATACATCGCGTCGCGAGCCCTACTAGATGCCAGCAGCTTTCCGGCAGCCTGCGTTTGAGGGGTGGGGTAACTCGAATACGAGTAGGTGCGGGGCGGAGCGTGGCCATTCTGTACATACGTTAGTACTATTATATATTCTGTGCCATAGGTACGTGATTTTCCCCACGGAACAACTAAAGGCAATTTTGAAGATATCTTCAACCGATTGAGCTGAAATGTCGCAACGGTTTATGAGCGGTGACCTTGAATGCGCAGAATTCATTTTTTGGGTCTCTTTGGCGGGGGGAGTGAGGCACGACGCGGGGAGGTAGCGCGCCACGTGGCGAGAATGCATTCTATTGGTTCGTCCAGTCGCTTCACGCTCCCGCGCCCCGTTCACACGTCTCACGTCCCTGAAGGACAGTATACGCCTGCGCAAACACCCCCACCACTTTGGCCGAGCGCTCGTAAACCGTTGCGACACTAATAAGTCAGATAACAATACAATAATCTGGTAGTGGTGCTTTGTTCTTTGTTTCTGTATTGTTTTGTACTGATTTGTGGGTGTTTAATAAAGAGTATTTGTATTGTATTGTATTGTATTGTATTGTAGCGGAGTTCTGGTGTCCCAGCCAGGATCGTCTCCGCAGGACGGACCTCTTCAACTGTTGGTCCGTTTGACTTGAAATTTGGTACACATATATAGGACATCCGTACAATGCAATGGACGACCGGATAGCCTAGTGGTTAGTGACCCTGACTATGAAGATAGAGGTCCCGGGTTCGAATCCCGGTAGGGGCAGACATTTGTATGATGAATACGAATGTTTGTGCCCGAGTCATGGATGTTGTATTGTATTTAAGTATGTATTTATCTACAGTATATATGTATGTTTATCCGTTGCCTGGTACCCATAGTACAAGCTTTGCTTAGTTTGGGACTGAGTCAATTGGTGTAATTTTGTCCCATGATATTTATTTATTTATTTTTATTTTAATGCAAGTACAGTCGGCAAAAAAAGCTTGTATTAAAGAAATTAATTGTTGACAGAAACTTATTTAAACGCTCTTAATTAATAGCTGACAAATGGCTTCCATACGTTGGTCGATGTTTAAAGTGAACCACGTCAAGGGCGGGACAAAAGAATCAAAAATTACATAAATAAGCATTGTAGGGGTGTTCTGTCCAATTACACATGCTTAAACATTCTGGAACAATTTTAATTTTACATATTGGAACTTTTTTTTGTTATAATTATGTATTTTTATGGGAATGAGGCGTGACGATAGGTAGGTATCTAATTTTAAAAGACCCTGTGTAACCATCATGCATCATCTTGTCTCCAGGGTATACCGTGGCCTGAGTTTCCTCAGCACTAGAGAATGGTACTACTCGTACGGCATGGGCAATTCCTTATACGTACTCTGCGCAGGCGTAAAGTTGGTCTACTCGCCGCGCAATCAATGCGAGGACCTGCTGAAGGCCATTGAGAAATACAAGGTAAATTAAGAAATTTTGCGGGTGGTAGCGCCTTGTGCAAGGTCCATCCGGATTGCTACCATCATCTTACTCGCTAATCCTGCCGCTAAGCAGCAGTGATTGCACTGCTGTGTTCCGGTGTGGAGAGTAAGACAGCCGGGGAAATTACGGGCACAAGAGGCATTTCATCTAAGTCCTCTAGCTTGGCAACGCATCTGCAATCCCTCCGGGGTTGCGGGTGCCTATGGGCAGTGGTGATCGCTTACCATCAGGTGACCCACTTGCTCGTTTGCCTTCCTATTCACATAAAAAAAAACCGGTCAAGAGTGAGTAGGACTCGCCTTTGGCCGGTTTTCAACACTCACAAGTGTGACAAAGGTTCCGTAGAAATTCGGCAGGTAAATATAAAATTCAGTGGTAGCAGAGCCCTGCTGATATATATAGGCAGTAAAAATGACCTCACATTTTATATTCGTGGTTTGCACAGACATAGGTGAGTGGATTTTTGACGATGTAATTTGTGTGCAATACGTAAAGCATGGCACACAAATTACAACGTCAAAAATCCACCCAGGTACATAAAATACAAAATTAAGAATTTCCTGGACAGAAGTATCTTTTGGGAGCACAGCAACACCTTTTCTAATGACTGTATCTTTTTATTGAGATGCATTTAAGGGTTGTTTTAAACAACTCTTAGTGGCAACAGACGTAAGCATACTTATTTACATACATACATAAATTACGTCTTTAACCCTTACGGGGTAGACAGAGCCTAAGGTAACAAGACCTAAAGGCCATGTTTAGCATGATGGCGGGCGTAGGTATGGTGGAAAGGGGAATCAAAGTAGTGATGAGCTGACGTAAGCAATTGGTACTAATTTCTCCAGCTTCTATAGGTACCTTTACTAGCTTCTGCCCGCGACTTCGTCCGTGTATGTGTATAATTAGCATTTGACATGTTTATCGCTACATACCCCGCGGGAACTGCAATTTTCCGGGATAATAGTACCCTGACCGGTAATTTACTCAACATATTAGTAAAGTTTGCATCAAAATTCGATCAGCCGTTTTTACGTGATGAGCTCGTAGATATAGGTAAGTACCATAGCTGGGCATGGGCACCGTTAATCAAATAGTTAACTTCGTTAATCGTTAATTAGCTACAAAAAAAGTTAGCTTCGTTAAACGTTAAAGCGTTACATTTCGGAAGAATTAACGCAAGTTAACGTTAATAGTTAATCCGTTAATATATGTGAAACTGCATTTTTATATCGTTGCGTTAGTGAACTTATAACACCTGTTGGTTTAGGTTCTGCGCTAAGTAATGAAATGATCAAACGAAACAAATCTCTTCGCAGTTTTCTCACTCGCACGCACCGGCAAAATGTACCTAGTTTTAGTTTAGTTTTGTTTTTATTTCACTCGCTGCCACGCGCCGCCCGGCACTTGTCGTTTCATACTTGTCTGAATCTGTTTTTCGCGCCGCGCCGCGGTGCCGTGCGGTAAATAGTAGGCATAGGATTAACGATTAACGGACTTCTGCATATTAACATTTTTTAAAGTTAACTTAAAAGTTAATCCGTTAATCAAAATGTTAACTTCGTTAATTAACGATTAACGGATTAACGAGTTAATGCCCAGCTATGGTATAAGTACAGACAAACAGACCAAAATTGTTAAAACTGTTGGAATGTGTTCTGTTATCGATTCTAAAGGCCCATTTACATTGTGCAAGTTTCTTGTACAAGAATCGGTAAAAATTGTACTTATACAATTTTATCGTTGCAATTGACAACATTTCATTTTTATAACACCTGAAAATGCATATATGGTTCGAAAGCATTTTGCCTCCTGATCACTGCAATATGTTTATATAATTTTAATATCGCTTATTATAAAAAATAAAAATTAATTAAAAATATATCCTAATTTTACCAAAACTACCACAGTATAGATGAAACGCCTTTGCTTTTTTCACAATTTGTATTTTTGACAACTTCAAAGTACAAGGGGGGCAACTCTGAAATTCTATTTTCGAAGTTCGTTGCATACCTTCACTCACACTCTCAAGATAATGACTATTTGTATGAGCGGAACAGCACGAAGCGAACCTCGATAATCGAATATTGGAGAATAGGGCCTGACATTGACAACTAGAAATTAACGTCAGTTTTTTTTTCTATAGAGAAAAGACAAAGGGATAAGTGTGCATTCTGTGATAGTATCGGAGTTACGCCCTTTTAGAATAAGCACAAATTAATAAATTAATTATAAATTAAATACAAGCCCTAGTGAAAAAATTAAACTGTCATCATGTTCATCTTTTCAAACAAAATACAGAGAACCATTAATATGCAATGCTCAGAAATATGAAATGTTGTCAATACTACCTAAGTAGTACACAAGAATTGAACCGAAGTGTTTACACACGAGCAATAATCAAAAACTTGATTCAGGGGCCGTACCATGACGTCTTAATGCGTTTCAGTTTAGGTCCGCTCGCTGTCAGATTCATACTAAAAGTGACAGCTAAAACTTAAACTGCGTCGGAATTAGAATAGAATAGAATAGAATAGAATAAACTTTTATTACCACAAATAGAACATGCATACATTAATATAAGTAGCTTAATATGTAAACAAACTTAAACTACGTGTGGCAATTGGATCGGGCTCAGCGTGTGCTGCGGGTGCACACCGCGGGGCGCGCACGCACACAGCGCTGATTTTCAGCCCAACCCTATTTATCCTCTGTAAGTAATTTTTTTTTGTTACGCGGGTAGGTTTGAACAAACAAAAAATAAAAGAAAAATTAAGATTTGAAAAAAAAGAAGAAAATTTGGAAGAAAACTAGAACTAACGAAATGCATCGGATTAAAGCCAAAAAAAAATAAAAAAATAAAAAAAAATCCATCCTACAATTACATACCTAGGTGCATGGCACGACATTGAGCCCCATACCCTAACCGAGCAAGTGATTTTAATAAGTACATACTTACTTGTTTGCTTAAAAATAAAGTACTTAATTTGCGTTTCAAAGATCTCTGGGACATATTTTTGCGTAACGGTGGAGGCAGGTCATTCCAGATCTTTGCCGCTGCGAACTTAAAGCCACCCCGGAATCCGACCGTCTTGTGTTTGGGAAGGAATGCCTTGTTCTGTTCTTTGCTGCGCGTATTCCAATTGTGTACGTCTTTCATCCATGTGATTTTCCCAAAAAGATATTCGGGTACTTTTTTGTACACTGTCTTGTGAACCAAACTAGCTAAGTGCAGCGCCCTTCTTGCCGACATCTTTAAAATTCTCCTTTCGTTGAGGTACGGGGTAATATGGGCCCGCCTTGGTATCTCAAAACAAAATCTCACGCATGCATTTTGTACTCTCTGTATTGCTTGTGACGTTTTTGCCAAAAGCCTCGGTCCATACACTGCATCACAATAATTAAAAAGCGAAAGAACGAGCGATTCCACTAACATTAACCTCACAGGCTCGGTTAAATAATCTCTAATACCGTAAAGAACCTTGAGCCTGTAAAAGGCGCTTTTTATTTTTGAGTTTGACGACGCGGTTGGCCTAGTTGGTAGTGACCCTGCCTACGAAGCAAGCGTCCTGGGTTCGAATCCTGGTAAGGGCATATATTTGTGTGATGAGCACGAATATTTGTTCCTGAGTTGTGGATGTTTTCTATCTATATAAGTATGTATATCGTTGTCTAGTACCCATAACACAAGCCTTACTAGCGCTTACTTTGGGACTAGGTCAATTTGTGTGAATTGTTCCCTAAAAAAAAAAAAAAAAAAAGTTAACGTGTTCCTTGTATCCCATTTCACCGTCCATTAATAAGCCTAAATTCTTCGCCGTTTGCACTCTCTCTATCTTTTGGCCATCAATACTTACATTCGGATTACAATCAATTACTCGCTGACATTGATACTTAGTTCCAAGAACCAAGTATTTTGATTTAGCCGGATTCAGTACAAGATTATTATTAATCGCCCACCTATATATACCATCCAGATCTTCGTTTATCAGTTCAACAGCCCTATCCGTTTCCCGCTGGTCAAAAGAAAAATATAACTGAGTATCGTCGGCGTAGAGGTGTACATTGCAGTGCTTGAGGCACGCGCTAAGATCCGCCGTGAAAAGAGTAAAAATAACCGGACTCAGGATCGAACCCTGCGGTGTGCCTCTATTCACGGTTTTCACTGATGATTTAACCTCTTGTCGATTTCACTGATGATTTAATCTTTGTACGAGTCAATGGTTGGCCCCTTTGGCAACGGCTTCACCTTAGCTAACTTCCATGCATCCGGGAAAACACCCGAAGAAATGGATCTATTGACTATAGCTGTAATTATATGGAGCGTGAACGGTAAAGTCATTCTGATCATCTGTATTGTGATTTCATCCTCTCCAGCCGCGTTCGTTTTAATACTATCAATAATCTTTGATATCTCGTCTTCGGTGGACTCTGATATGGTATACTTGTTGTCACTAAATCTGTTTGTCAAAAAGTAACCGTAAACATTCAAGTCAATCTGTCCGCTTCCCGGAATATCCATAAACGAATCGTTGATGTTTTCAGGGTTGTTTAGATGATACGGTACATCTAAATCGTTTTTACCCAGCATCGACGTACGCTTAAGAAAGCTCCACATTTTTACAGGTTCCTTAATATTACCGTTGACATAATATGTAAAGAATGCAATTTTTTCCTTCTTAATAGTTGCATTAACAAGATTACGAAGACTCTTATAATAATCCCGATGTCGATCCATTTTCGTAGTCATTGCTTTTTTCAAAGCTTTGTTCCGTAACGAGATCATGAATTTGACATTATCTGTTAGCCACGGACGCGGCTTGGCTCCTACTCTGACTCTCCTTACAGGGGCGTGCTTGTCAAACAGAATCCCAAGTAAACGATTGAAGTTATCGACCATATCGTTGACATCCTGGCAATTCAAAACATCATCCCAAGGAAGGTTACAAATATCTAATTGAAAATCCAACTCGTTTATCTTTTGTAGAAACCGGCTGTTAATAAATCGTGTTACTTCTACTGGTTTTTTTATATTAATTTCTGCTATAAGCAACGCGTGGTCACTTAAGCATGGGTTATGGTGCACCGTAATATTTTTACATGTCGAAGGCGAGTCAGTTATAATAAGATCCAATAGCGTCGCAGAATGTGTCGTAACACGCGTAGGCTCCCGCACGATTTGCTCCAAATTCTGTTGCACAAAGAAAGTTAAGAGTTCGTTAGCCTGTGCCTTTTCCGGGTGCAATAGGTCCACATTAAAGTCCGTCATGATAAAAGTGCTATTGCAGTATGCAAAGGCACCTATCGATTCGCTTAGCGCGTCGATAGCGTAATCTACTGATACAGTCTCCGGCCTGTAAGCGGAACAGACGGCAATTCGTAGTCCTCCAGGGAGAGCTACCTCGAGCCATATCTGCTCTAGCATCGACCGCGGATGAGGCCGTACGCGCGCGCGCAGCCCGCGCCGCACGTAGAAGCCAACTCCGCCTCCGCGGCCCCCGCCACCGCGCGGAACATGCTTTAAGATGTAGCCCGGCACCACTGGCGCGCACTTATCTTCGGTATCTTTCAGCCAGGTTTCATTAAGGGCTAAGATGTCCGGTTTCAACTCTTCTATGGATAACAGCAACTCGTCTTTGCCCTTATTTATAGACCTTATGTTTAATAGTCCCAAAATTAATTTATTCCCTTTTTTATTCCTCTCTTTTAAACCATACAAAACTCAAAATGCAATGAATATCATCGAGAATGGTATCCGGCTCAAAGTCGCTCACCATTAGGACGTCATGGTAAGGCCCCAGTTATTGAATACAAAGCATTGACAAGAAATAATTGCTACCCTAGTTTGTTTACATTTGTGACATTATTGCACGAAAATAATAGCATGCAAGTGTTGTGAAGTCTAAACCTTTTAGTTGTACAATATATTACGTGTTGCTGCAATAATTGCATATATTTGCGCCGATAGATTTTTATTCAATGTTGAGCGTTTGATGTGTGGTAAAAATGAGCAAAAACGCGTTGAAATTTGGTTTTTCCTATTTAACAAAATTTATAGAAATATATAGAAGCCATGAATGTCTGTGGTCTGTGGGACACGGAAAATAATGACTAGGTATAAAAATCGAGACGCCCGTGATTCTGTCCTAAAAATGATTTCCATAGAATTTGGGGTTGAAGGTTTTGGTCCTAAAGAAATTAAAACAATGTTAAGAACTTAAGTACACAGTACCTAACTATCATACTGAAAAAAAAGGTGAAACCGAGTTCTGCTCACGCGAAACAATCATGCTCTTAAATTCTGCTTCATCCTCGATTCGTAGCTCCAGACATAAAGTGTTGGAAGCACCAAGTATGTTTCTACGTTCTATGTATGTATGTATGTATGTAAACTTTATTGTGCAAAATAAACAAGACAAATACAATTGACAAACAATGAGATACATGCACTATTCTATTTGTTTGCGGACCGCGAAAGGTCGAACCTCGGACCGCAAAATAGGTATTGTAATGTAATGTATTGTAAGAGTATACCAAGTATCAATTAATACATAGATAAGATATAAGTACTTGTTTTATTCTGGAGCTCGTTAAAATTTTCTCACAGTATTCGGACCCTACCTAAAACTACTTGTGGACCCCTGTTAATCCAACAACTTTTCTTGCGACGTTTTCTTAAAAATATCTTGCTATAATACTGTTATGATTCATGATAGATCGGCAAATCTTGCATTCAATTAAATGTTGCCTTCTGTTTACAGTTTTGCCAGTATTGAATTAAAGTTGCTTTCTGTATGCTAGAATGTTACGACAGGTTTAGGCTGAGCTATATTTTTTTGCCTCAACTTTATTGTATGGAATGTGCAAGAAACTTGCATAATGTAAACGGGCCTTAAGTATCACCAGACAATTTTTTTAAACATCTTCCATGTACAGACTCGACGCTCTTCAGCTTTATTATATTACTAGCTTTTTCCCGCGACTTCGTCCGCGTAGACTTCATTTACTGACAAACAGCTTTTGCCCGCGACTTTGCTTGCGTGTACCAGGAGTATTTCAATCCCGTTTTTTTCCCGTTCCTTTAAGAATTTCAGGAAATGATCTCTTAATGCTCCCTACACCTCCCCAAGAAACTCTCTTGCCAAATTTCAGCTTTCTACGACCAGTAAAAAGAAAAATCCCGTTTTTTCCCGTTACCGTGGGAATTTTGGAAATTCCTCACTTAATGCTTCTCTACACTCTCCAAACAACCTAAATGCCGAATTTCAGTGTTCTACAACCAGTAAAACGATAAGTCCCGTTTTCCCGTTCCCGTGGGAATTTTGGAAAAATATCTTTTAAAGCTTCTCTACACTCTTCAAGCAACCTACATGCCAAGTAACGTTTCAGCTTTCTACGACCAGTAAAACGAAAAATCCCGTTTTTTCCCGTTCCCGTGGGAATTTTGGAAAATCCTCTCTTAATGCTTCTCTACACTCCCCAAGCAACCTACATGTCGAATTTCAGCTTTCTACAACCAGTAAAACGAAAAGTCCCGTTTTTCCCGTTCCCATGGGAATTTTAAGAAATTGTCTCTTAGTGCTTCCCTACACTCATCAAGCAACCTACATGCCAAATTTCAGCTTTCTACGACCAGTAAAACAAAAAATGCAGTTTTTTCCCGTTCCTGTGGGAATTTGTATGTGTGTGTGTGTGTGTGTGTGTGTGTGTCAGGTAGGTATGTGTGTTTATGTTTTCATAATCAGCGACCCGATAAACCGTACAAACAATACTACCCACTATAATATAATAATAATAATACCCACGTTGATTTTCAGACTTTGTCACCCCCTATCCCCTTTTAGGGGTTGAATTTTCAAAAAACCTGAAACAGGTGTTTACTCATTTGTCGTTAGGAATACTCCTGTGAAGTTTCGAATAAAATAGTCTAACTAATCTTGTTTCCCCATACAAACTTTGGACCCCCAATTAACCCCTTTAGGGGTGGAATTTTCAAAAATCCTTTCTTAGTGCACCCCTAGACCTTATAAGGAACCTACGTGCCAAATTTGGAATCTCTAGAACCAGCGGTTTGGGCTGTGCGCTGATATGTCAGTCAGTCAGTCAGTCAGTCAGTCAGTCAGTCAGTCAGTTTCTTCTTTTATATATTTAGATGTAATGCGTTCCTGAGAAGAGGGTCTTGACAGACGGACAACAAAGTGATTCTATAGGGTTCTTTTTTCCTCTTGAAGTACGAAACCCTTAAAAAAACCGGCCAAGTGCGAGTCGGACTCGCGCACCGAGGGTTCCGTGTCATTATCTATAAATATCTATAAACCAGTGTAAGCAAAGCCCTGCTCCAAAGCAAAATGTACGCAGTGTGGGGTCATTTTATATTGGTCACTGATATATACAGACATACATACATATTTACGGTTTTCGCAATTATTCCTTAATCTGTGCTATAAGACCTACCTGCATACCAAATTTCAAGATTCTGCGTTCACGGGAAGTACCCTGTAGGTTTTGATTCCCTTGAGAGTTGCGGAAATTTGCGGCATAAACGGCTGTATCTTTTGATTGCGTTGGCTTAGAAGTTTGATTTTTTCACAGCTCCAAGGGGCAGTGAACTTGAGTATTTGATATAAATTTCAGCTTGATACCTCCACGCATTCCTGAGAAAAAGGGTCTTGACAGACGGACGGACGGACAACAAAGTGATCCTATAAGGGTTCCGTTTTTCCTTTTGAGGTACGGAACCCTAAAAACAGTCCTAACCTAACTATTCTTTAGGTGCAGGTGATCCAGCTAGCGCCGGCGACAATAGTGGAGCTGGTCAAGTCCTCGGCGCTGCCGAAGTATGACGTCAGCTCGCTGGAGCGCATGGTGTCCGCCAGCACGTCGGGCGACGCTGAACTAGTCAAGAGCGCTAAGAGCAAGTAGGTATAGGAACAGATAGTGGAGCTGGTCAAGTCCTCGGCGCTGCCGAAGTATGACGTCAGCTCGCTGGAGCGCATGGTGTCCGCCAGCACGCCGGCCGACGCTGAACTGGTCAAGAGCGCTAAGAGCAAGTAGGTATAGAAACAGATAGTGGAGCTGGTCAAGTCCTCAGCGCTGCTGACGTACGACGTCAGCTCGCTGGAGCGCATGGTGTCCGCCAGCACGCCGGCCGACGCTGAACTGGTCAACAACGCTAAGAGCAAGTAGGTATAGGAACAGATAGTGGAGCTGGTCAAGTCCTCAGCGCTGCTGACGTACGACGTCAGCTCGCTGGAGCGCATGGTGTCCGCCAGCACGCCGGCCGACGCTGAACTGGTCAAGAACGCTAAGAGCAAGTAGGTATAGGAACAGATAGTGGAGCTGGTCAAGTCCTCAGCGCTGCTGACGTACGACGTCAGCTCGCTGGAGCGCATGGTGTCCGCCAGCACGCCGGCCGACGCTGAATTGGTCAAAAGCGCTAAGAGCAAGTAGGTAGGTATAAATACAGATAGTCATAATGCCCCTTTCGCAAAACTTCCCGTTTGCAAGAAGCCCAGGTTCTCATGGATTAAAGAGCCACCAGGGTGCGCAGCAGGAGCTGTCAGTCAAACGTCAGCGCCTTATATTAAATAGCGTGCTCTTGCGCCCGCGCCGCTTATTAGCAAGCGAGAGGGATGCACGATTGAGCGGTGGGGCTTTTTGTCGCGCTAGTTCACGCGTTTACTTGTAAATTAAAAAAAAACTGAGGAGAAATCTGTTATAACTACCTATAAAATGTAAACGAAAACAGGACATTTTGCGTAAAGGACGTTATTGCGAACGGGCTATTTTGTGAAAGGGACGTAATTTATGTGAAGGGACATTTTGAGAACGGGATATTTTGCAGAAGCGCCGTTTTGGGAATGGCATTTATAAAAGGGACTTTTTGCGAAAGGGACCAAGGGACGTTTTGCGAATGGGACATTATACAGTTTACAGTTTGTTGCCGTTTCGAACCGCAATTTTTCCATAGTAATTGAGACGTTTACGTGAACGCGTTCGAGACGTTTTTATATGCGAAAACTTACACAAGAGACTTTGTTTATTGTCGTTTCGTTCCGCTAGCGGCGCTGGCAATTTTCCCATAGTAATTAAGACGTTTAACGCGAACGCGTTCTATACGTTTTTCGTGTCAGAAACTTACACTAGACTCGACTAGAGGCTCTGGTATATACAATATATATAACCCCGGTCACTCACACGTACACATATATTCGCACATTGTATCTATATAAGTTCGCACATGTCTGTACAGATGTGTACGAACTTCTATACAATGTGCGAATATAATGTGCACGTGTGAGTAGCCGGCCTAACGATATTTAAAGGCAAACTATCACAGCTAGGTTGCAGGGCCGGATTTACCATAGAGGCTAAAAAGGCTGAAGCCTAGGGCAGCAAAATTAGGGGAGCGGCAAAATTGGCGCAAATAAAAAAATTACAGAAAAAAAAGTAAGGTTGCGGACACGAGTGGGGCGGCAAAAATTAGCTTTGGGGCGGCAAATGTGTAAATCCAGCACTGCTAGGTTTGCTTTACAATTTAACTATTATAATAGCAGTCGACCAACTTATAAAATCTACTTGAAACCGTTAACTAAACAACTATGCTCAGGTTTCCGAACCTTCGGGAGGTGTACCAGTGCTACGGGATGACGGAAATAGGGTGCTCCAACATCGAGGAGTGGTCCACCAAGGGCTCCAGGCCTGGCAGCGTGGGACAACCAAGCCCAGGCTACATAATGAAGGTATACTTTCACAAGTGTAAGCGTCAGTGGATATTATTACAAGCTTTTTAAGTTCTAAACGACACTGAAAATTAGAACACATAGAAAAATCCGAAAAATAAGCTATGGACGGGAATCGAACTCGGGTCCTCGTCATTCCGTGACGCGTGCTATACCCCTACACCACCATAGCCAGGTGAGTAAGCCTTCGAATTAATAATGACGAGGACCCGGGTTTCCCGGCCATAGCTTTACTTTTCGGATTTTTCTATGTGTTCTGATTTTCAGTGTCGTTTAGAAATTAAATTTGTAACGGTAAAACGTAAAAGTAAACATTAAAAATCAAGAAGAAAAATTTCTTGATTCATTTGATATTTGCTCACAAATGTATCAAAAATGTTTTTTTATTAACCTTCTCGCCACCGCGTCAAATACAAGAGATGTCACCCGGACTTCTTTATTGCCTTAAGTTGAACCTAAACCCAATTGGGGATGGATGATTATTTTAAAAGTGCTTGGTGATTTTTCTATTGATAGGAATAACCATCCGTTGGCTCCGTAGCTACAGAAAAAAGTTACAGATTTTTCCGTCGAGCCATATATTTTATGAAAATAAAAACATTTTACTCAGTCACTCGGCGGCCCCTATACGGCAGTTAAGCAGTACGCCAATGACATATCAAATAAATAAAAAAAACTGCTTGAATCTGTGGTACACGATGGCATTTGTAGCTAAAAGAAGCAACGGCTAAGTGGCGCCGTCTGTAGATTGTTCGTGTTACTAAACCATACATAGGGAATTTCAATAAAAATGACCATAATATATGTCGGAATCAGTTGTCAACCAAATGTAAGGTAGATAGGATTTTTATCTCTTTATTTTTGTAACTCGATTTAAATACCCTACAACCGTTATGTATAGCCGACTAAAAGTTGTTATTTTGATATTAAAACTGGTCATTAGATCATTGTAAATTAGTTATGATTGTTTTTAGCGTATACAGCAATGATATTTAGTTGTGTATTACGATTTAAGTTTTGAGTAAACAATTGACGCGGCAAACCGCCCGCCAATAGGAGTGGGTTGTCGGCAGCGAGTGGAGGAGGGGTTTGCCTATAAATAAGGCTTGCAGCCGCAGTTCGTCAGTCTTGCCTAGTCTTGACACAAGAGCACTCGCTCCCGACAAACCAGTCGGTTTACTCAAAGGGTTATACACCCTCTATACAGGTTGATGCACGGAAACTCTGGAAATACTAAGTAGATTGTTACTCTGCTTCCCTGTACCTACCTACCCCTGGATAGTGTTAGGTTGATGCACGCCGGTACTCTGGAAATACGAAGTACATACATTGTTGTTGGCGCCTCCTGGCAACGCGCACCTTTTTAATAATTATATTTTTTAAATACGTCAATGTCTTGCTATCGAAGCTTGTCAAGGAAAATAAATGCGTCTAAAACCTAAAGCAAATTTTTAATGTTCCTTGTGAACATTTATTGGTCCTTCGAACCGGATCTAATGAACGAAGTGACTACGCAAGTGTCCGAACAAGCCAAACATTATTCGCACCAATTTCTGCCCGAACTCGTATATGTGGAACGATCTGTCTTCTGGTGTCCAAACGTTGCGCCCGCTGGTAAGGGTTTCTGCAGTGAGGTTCGTGGCGGCTGAATAAAGTGAGTTCATTCCATTTCATATTTCATCCATACCTACTTATTCAAAATTTTCCCAAAATTCCAGTGTCCGTATTCTGAACGATTTTATACATTTTTATCAGATAATTCAAATGTGTACATTTTGTGCAAAATTAAAATCTGATACCTAGTAAAATTTTCGAAGACCAGCATCGACGGTTGATGCATGCAGGACCTCAGTTATTGCTAGCTGAAGTGCGCCAGCGTTTCTGGCCACTTGGTGGTAGAGATTTAGCGCGATCAATTGTACGTCAATGTGTTATTTGTACCAAGCTGGCAGCGCGTATTAATTATCCGATTATGGGTGATTTACCGTCAGCAAGAGTCGAAGCTTCAATGCCATTTGAGGTAACTGGGATTGACTATGCCGGTCCAGTTATAATAAGTAGTAAGAAAGGACGAGGTGCAAAATATCTCAAGTCATATATTTGTGTTTTCGTATGTTTTTCGACAAAGGCCATTCACGTGGAATTAGCAACAGACATGACTAGTGCTACATTCATTATGGCACTTAAAAGGTTTATTGCTCGTCGTGGAAAGCCTTCTCATATACACTGTGACAATGGTTCAAATTTTGTTGGTGGTTGGAATGATTTAAAATCAACTTTGGGTGATAACTTTGCAAATGAAGGTATTCAATTTCATTTCATTCCGCCTCATGCGCCACATTTCGGCGGTTTATGGGAAGCTGGCGTTAAATCGACGAAGCACCACCTTAAAAGGGTCCTAGGGTCAGCCCATCTCACATATGTGGAGTTGACAACGACTCTTGTTCAAATTGAAGCGATTCTAAATTCGCGTCCATTAACTCCATTGTCATCCTCACCCATTGATTTGTCACCTCTAACACCTGGTCACTTTTTGATTGGCCGGCCATTGACCGCACTGACAGAATCTACTTATTCAGCGGATAGCGCGAGGCAAAGGTACGAGAGAATGGAGCAACTTCGGCAGCAATTTTGGCAAAGATGGAGCAAGGAGTACTTGTCTGAACTACAGAAGCGCTCTAAATGGACGAGCTCTCCTCCAGCAATCGCCGTTGGAGACTTGGTGGTTCTGAAGGAGGATTTAATGTCACCACTCAAGTGGAAAATGGGCAGATTGACAACCACGCACTCTGGGCGCGACAGTGTCACAAGAGTCGTCGATGTGTGGACAGGCACTGGCACTTGCAGAAGGCCGGTTGCAAAAGTCTGTCCACTGAAAATTCAAGATCATTGAAGAGCACTGAAAAAGCCGTGGTAGCCTAGTGGTTTGACCTGTGGCCTCTCAAGCAGAGCGTCGTGGATTCAAATCCCGGGCTCGCACCTCTGAGTTTTTCGGAATTTATGTGCGAAAATTACATTTGTAATTTGCCATGAGCTTTTCGGTGAAGGAAAACATCGTGAGGAAACCTGCACACATCTGCGAAGAAATTCAATGGTGTGTGTTAAGTTCCCAATCCGCACTGGGCGCGCGTGGGAACTATAGCCCAAACCCTCCAATACACGGAGGAGGCCTATGCCATGAGGCACGCCGAATTACGCAAGAATTTAATAAATTAACGACAATAACAACAACAACAACATGTACTTACTGAAATTGTAGCGAATTCGGAATAAAAAGGCTTATAAATAAATAAATAAATCAAGGGGGCCGGCATGTTGGCGCCTCTTTGCAACGCGCACCTTTTTAATAATTATATTTTTTAAATACGTCAATGCTATCGAAGCTTGTCAAGGAAAATAAATACGTCTAAAACCTAAAGCAAATTTTTAATGTTCCTTGTGAACAATTGTTACTCTGCCTCCCTGTACTTACCCCAGGTGGTGTTACCTACTATAACACTAAATTAAAAATAACGTTTGTTTGAAGCACGAAGCAGTAAACCAGTGGAGTGATAAAAGACGCATTTGTTCCTTAAAACCGTTTCGCCAGTTTGGTGAAGACTGCGGGGGGTAAACAAAGCCTCTCATTGGCTGACTCAAGGCCATCCCAATGTCAACAAAGAATTTAGTGATGTGCCATTCGCGTTTTGGACTTTTGTCGATAAAACATTTACTTTTTACCTTTTAATGTGTAATTTCCCCATTTACCTCTTATTATTTTTAACCGACTTCAATAAAAGGAGGTTCTTTCTATGTTAGACTGTACGTTTTTTGATGTAGGTATGTTCACTAGAGATGTGCCGACTAGTCGGTAAAGCCGACTATTTTGCAACTAACATAATCGGCGACTATCCGGCAAAGAGAGCCCAGTATCCGGCTTCTTACTTTGTATATCATCATCATCATCGTCATCATCCCGGCCTAGACACTGTGTATTTGTTGATTTACGATAACTTTGGCATATTATCCATAGATTTTTAGATATTGCAAAAAAATTGCGTTCCAAATCGCTATAGCCATGTCATAGCCAAACCATACGATTACTATAGCGATTTCGAACGCAGCCCGTGAACCGATTCGTAAAATGGGACGTTACCAAACTTAATAGCATGGCTTGTAGAAGACAATAAAGACGGCTATGTATGTAGAAGGAATTGGATTAAATAACAACAAATATAAAAAATATTTATAAAGGCAACACTTTTAATGAATACACTAACAGTATTATTAGTGTCAGCCGAAGTCATAATCGGCATCGGAACATATCTAACGTTACATAGTAGTACTACTGATTTTTAAAATGAATTAATTTTGACAAAGTTTTACGAATGAACTTCTTAGGATCTTTATAATTTTTGGTAAAATATGACAACCTCGCATCGACGTATTTCTTTATAACACACCTAGTCAGCTCAATTATGTGATTTTCGGTTTCAACTTCAAATTGATGAAAATGTATGTCAGGAAACAAATTGTACCCTATAAACGACTTTAACACAGTTCTTTCGAAGAAATCTGAATTATATTTTGGTGGCAATACTTTTGATCCATTTTCATTTATAGCTCTTTTAATATTGATTTCACACCGGCGACAAATTTCTAGGACTGTATTTGAACCGTAAAAAAGTTTTTTTTGAACGTCTTTTTGATGTGCTAAACTTTTAGTATTTGTGTCGCCTATTAATGCACCAATACATGTTTGACACTTAATTTTTTTAATTGTATGTGTATGCAAAATTTCATCTCAATTGGTAACCGGGAAGTGGATCAAATCTAACTTGCAAGGTTTGATTACAGACAAACATCGGGACAGGTGAAACTAAAAAAAAGCTTGCAATATTATTATTACCTAGGGGAAAGTGGTCACCATTATCGTTGAAAAATGGCTATAACATTTTGACATAATAGTTTCGGACTTTTTTGTAACAAACTACAATTATATTTGTTACACTTTACACTTATGTACATAAACTAGCTAAATTTGACAATTAAATAAAAAATAACAAATGAAATCTATAAAGTCTACGAATGGTGACCACTTTCCCATACTCTGACTAAACCCTAATCATTATTTTATTTAACTATTCCACTGCGTAATCCTGCAGCTTGTTACTTAAGATTCCTCGATAGTAATTATTAAAAGCGGGTGGGACATCACTAACTTACACGTGCCGCACTAAAGCGGGATGGCTATATGTATTTAAGCCTGGGAGTGACAGAGACGGCTAAAAACGAAGGTATTTAATTTATTAAATAAGTTTTTCGAATTTATAAATGAAATTGTACATACCTGTGGAATGTAACACCATCAGTGGAATAGTTCGATGTTTTACTATTTTTACCGCACCACTTGATGGCGCAGAACGGCATATTTATATTTTTTTTTATTATTTTCGAGCGATCGTTCCTAGCGTAGTACGGAATTGGAACTAACGAAGATTTGAGTGGGGCGAGCCTGTATTAGCTCTGTCGGAGCTAATGTTTGGCGGTACGGATTCCCCCCGCATGAGCAGTCTAGTGGTTATATTGTCTTTGGTTTGAAGTAAGATTAGCTTATTGATTGATGGGTTGATTTATTAAAAGCAACGTAATCATAAATTGCGCCTCTCATTTTTACTATCAAGAGCATTTTTTTCCCAAAACACGGGTACCCGCAAGTAGGATCATGAGCGCCCTTGTTGCCATCGATCCTACATATATATGTTTTTCTCAGATTTTGGAATTATGGGGTTATTTCTACTCCGAATCAAAAACACTACTGAAAGTTATATGAGAAATTAATGGTAATTTATTGATTTTTTTCTGTACCTACGGAGCTTACGGTGTAACATGGTAAACCTCCGCGACGCACCAAAAGCGCACTGGCCGCTTACAAATAAAAACTAAATTCAAAATTCAAAATTTACGATCGGCTTTTGTTTTTTCCTGGGACTCGCTCGATTATTTGGCAAGGAATAAGCCGCATTTCGGTACTTTATTCGAATTATATTTTATAAGACTGAAGATTGCTTGTGTAAACTACTTGTATATAGTTATAAAAGGGCTGCCACTAACGCAGGTACTGTAAATATTAGCTTTACTGTTTCTAGAGTTTAATTATTTTGTGAAACCTAATCCAAGTCTCGTTTAGTTTTTCTCACTGGCCTAGGCTACACTGAAACGAGGCTTGGATAGGCTTTACGAGCTTTAAGCAGGGTGTTTGATTACAGCCCTTCCTTTCCCGTCTACTACCCACACCACACTTCCGCTCCTCCAACTCTCCGCTCTGACGCCTCGGAGCAGTCCGAGGCCATCCTGACACGACACCCTGCCCTGCCTGCTTCCCTGCCTACCCGAAGTCTCAGGCCAGTGCTTATTATCCTTTCGAGAGCAGTGCTGACTGAAACGACTTTGTACATATTTATTTTGTATTATATTTTTTACACCCACGCCTTGTTTTCCTTTCCTGTTCTCCGCTAGCCGGCGACAACGGATGGTTATTCCTATCAATAGAAAAATCACCAAGCACTTTTAAAATAATCATCCATTCCCTATTGAACGAAGGTTGCTTTTGCATTCAAGTAATGGACTATAATATATAGGTCCTAGGCGTTGAACCTGTTTAACACTCGTTTCAGGTTGTGGATCATAACACCAGACAGCCACTGCCTCCGAACCAGCGTGGAGAAATCTGCATCAAACCGCCTACGGTCACACCTGGTAAATGACATACAAGTTTATCCCTCGTGCTGTCTTAGAGCATCAACAAAACGATACACATACGACGACCGGATAGCCTAGTGGTTAGTGACCCTGACTATGAAGCTAGAGGTCCCGGGTTCGAATCCCGGCAGGGGCAGACATTTGTATGATGAATACGAATGTTTGTGCCCGAGTCATGGATGTTGTACTCGTATGTATTTATCTACATCACTACATAGTACAAAACAAAGTCGCTTTCTCTGTCCCTATGTCCCTTTGTATGCTTAAATGTTTAAAACTACGCAACGGATTTTGATGCGGTTTTTTTTAATAGATAGAGTGAATCAAGAGGAAGGTTTATATGTATAATACATGCATAATATACCGTGCAAAGCCTTACCATGACGTCTTAATGCGATTCAGTCGCTCATTCCCTACATATCATAATTGCAAAATACTAGATTGCCGATTTACTCGATTTCTAAAATATCAAATTCCCAATACACCACACGTTCTTGTTACTGTGTTTATACAGCGAATTGCCAAAGCAACTTGTTCTCAATACACTATTTTCCATTTCAAACCGAATTCACACAATACCACATAGTGAAAACACTAGGCTCGTAAAATACAATGTACTTGAAACACCTACTTCTTTTATATACCAGATACGAGATACTCAATGTACAAGATAGCCAGTTTAAGTATTTAATTGACAACATTTCATATTTCTGAGCCTATAGTTTTAATGGTTCTCTGCATTTTGTTTGAAAATATGAACATGCTGACAGTAAATTTTTTTCGCTAGGGCTTGTATTTAATTTATAATTAATTTATTAATTTGTGCTTATTCTAAAAGGGCGTAACTCCGATACTATCACAGAATAAACACTTATCCCTTTGTCTTTTCTCTATAGAAAAAAAAACTGACAACAATTTCAAATTGTCAATGTCAGGGCCTATTCTCCAATATTCGATTTTCGAGGTTCGCTTCGTGCTGTTCCGCTCATACTAATAGTCATTATCTTGAGAGTGAGAGAGAAGGTATGCAACGAACTTCGAAAATAGAATTTCAGAGTTGCCGCTCTTGTACTTTGAAGTTGTCAAAAATACAAAATCATGATCGCTTATTTTTTCTCGTGAAAAAAGCAAAGGCGTTTCACCTATTCTGTGGTAGTTTTGGTAAAACTAGGACATATTTTTAATTAATTTTTATTTTTTATAATAAGCGATATTAAAATTATATAAACATATTGCAGTGATCAGGAGGCAAAATGCTTTCGAACCATATATACATTTTCAGGTGTTATAAAAATGAAATGTTGTCAATTCCAAACACACAAGACGCAGTTTAAACTTTATTTCCGAATGCTTAAATTCGTAAAAGGTCATATTTTTAGTTTAGTAGATTACATAAGTACTGATGCGAATAGACAATAAAACCAATCCCATTCTACTAATATCCTATTCCTTTCCTACTAGGTATCCTACTATATTATAAATGCGAAAATTTGTGACGATGTGACGATGTGAGTGAGTGAGTGTGTATGTTTGTTCCTTCTTCACGCTAAAACGACTGGACGGATTTGGATAAAATTTGGAACGAAGATAGCTGTTAACCTAGATTGAAACATAGGCTACTTTTTATTCCGGAAAATACCATAGTCTCTAGCCCTTGTGGCGCCCGTGTGCAACCAGTACCCTGGCGCCCTCAACTCTGGTAGGCGCGGGGTCCAAATGGAATACTAACAGTTATATTTTGGAGGTGTCGCATTAGAAGGCGCTCGGCGCCTCCTTAGACCCGGCGCCCGCACACCCTGCACCATAGGTAAAGACTCCTCTGCTTATTGCTTATTGCTGCTTATTTTTACTATGTGCGAACCTGTGTTGAACAAATAAATACATTTCATTTCATTTCATTTCATTTCATTTCATTTCATTGTTTACTAGCGACCCGCCCCGGCTTCGCACGGTATATTATGCATGTATTATACATATAAACCTCCTCTTGATTCACTCTATCTATTAAAAAAACCGCATCAAAATCCGTTGCGTAGTTTTAAAGATTTAAGCATACATAGAGACATAAGGACATAGGGACAGAGAAAGCGACTTTGTTTTATACTATGTAGTGATGGCATAAAGGTGTATAGATGTTTTTGACGTCTTGGTAATGTACATTTATTTATGCTCTTGCTTGACTGTGCAGTACATTGGTAAAATGGTAAAATGACAAAGAGTATACCATTTAATGGACATCCTCCTTACTTTAATCTATCTGCAGGGCACTTGGACGCGGAGGGCTTCCTGCTGAGCGGCGACATCGGCTACTACGACGAAGACGGCTACTTCTACATCGTCAGCAGGATCAAGGAGCTCATCAAGTTCAACTCCTTCCAGGTAATTACTAGCCAAATATGCAGTCTGCCACCAGTGTCCGGCCAAAGTTTTGATTTCGGTTACGGCCACCGATACTTACAACTTCGTGCTTTCGCTGCCTTAGTATAAGTTAATTGAAACACTTAGAGACTAGCTGTTGCCCGCGACTTCGTCCAGAATTAAATATTGTTAGACTACCCTTTTGTCACGTGGTCCTTCCACTGCGGTGACTACGCCAGCGCAATACGCGTTCATAAAAGTGGACGCAACGCGCAAGGCTGCCCCGCCCTTCTTCTGCTTCATGCACGACACTAGCTACGTCGTTACTGTCTCTCTGCGTACAAATTTTTGTAAATTTGTAAATCTCCTTATTTATAATAGGCATTATAAGTTGAATAAATTACAAAACGATTCACTAAACAGCGTGAAAAAAAGAACCGCCTTCGCTACTTTAGAAATGTCTAATTAAAATTATTTTTCGGCTATATACCTATTTATATGTGTGAAGTCGGTGCCTCAGCTTAAATAGTTCCAAGCCGAATAGGTGCTGTTTAAGCAGATAGACCTAGGTCCACTTCTGCCACGCATGTCACACATAAACATAACGATGTTATGATGCGAGCGTGGGTGGTGGCGAGGGCTGAGGCACCGACTTCAACATAATATAAATAAGTAGGTAGCCTCACCGAAAAATAATTTTAATTCGACATGTCTAAAGTAGCGAATTGAAGGCGGTTCTTTTTTTTAGGTACCTATTTACAATTTTTTGGGAATCCAATTAAGAGTCGTCCATTGCCATTTGCTTTCTAACGCATGCTTGCGTTTCTGGCTTCGTCTAAACCTTGCTCTATGTACGAGATAACTCTCCAGGTAGCACCAGCAGAGCTGGAGTCTGTGTTGGAGCAGCACCCTTCCGTCCGTGAGGCAGGCGTAGTGGGCGCGCCGCACGAGCAGTACGGGGAGGCGCCGCTGGCCTTCGTGGCGCTGCAGCCCGGCGCCCGCGTCAGCGAGGACGAGCTGGTCGCTTATGTGGACACGCAGGTGAGTCGCGGGGACTCCAGTAGCAGTGGACTCTCAAAGGATCCATGGACGGCAAATCAGCTTTGAACATTAGCATTGGCATTTTTGCAAGCGGTAGGACCTGTAGGCTTATTGTCTAACTCGCTCGCAATCGCCGTTGTTTTCATTTTGACAGTTCATGTATGGGCTGACAATTGGCATCGCAATCAGCTAGCTGTCACATTCATACAAGAACTGTCAAAATGAACACAATGGCGATTGCGAGCGAGTTAAGGTGCGACCAAACCGCCGCGTAAACGCAGTCACGTGTCGTATGCGTCACGTTTTCTCACCGTTTCTTCCTACATTTTGTTGCGATTCCGTAACGTCACCGTTTTTAAAGCGGCGGTGTGGTCGCACCTTAACTCGCTCGCAATCGCCATCGTGTTCATTTTGACAGTTCTTGTATGAATGTGACAGCTTACGATGCCAATTTTCAGCCCATACATGAACTGTCAAAATGAAAACAACGGCGATTGCGAGCGAGTACTGGTGCAAGATCCGTCGGGATTGCTACCACCGTCCTCATTAATACTGCTGCAGTGCCGCTGTGTTCCTGCGTGGAGAGTACGACAACTGGTGAAATTACTGGCACATGATTCCACATTAGCCCTCTAGGTTAGAGCTACCGGCCTGTGGTCCAACTAATTTATCCAACCCAGAAAAAATTAGGCCATTATTTTGAATCATGCAATAAATAACAAATGCTACGGTATGTAAATACCACATGTTCTGGTGAATAAATTATTGATTGATTAATAACATTTTAAAACAAAAATAGGTAGGTTAGGTTAGTCAGGTATCTTCATTTGGTCGAAGGGCGAAATACCCAGAAAAAGGGGAGCCCAAGTCGAAGATCAGTTGGGCAAGCTGTAGTTAGACCACGGAACGGGAGCGGGTTCTAGCATCTGCAATCCTTTGGCAAGTGTCCCTGTGTGTTGATCACTTACCACTAGGGGACACGCTTGTTCGTTAAAATTACTATTCATCATCATCATTATAATCAGCCTGAAGACGTCCACTGTTGAACAAAAGCCTCCCCCTTAGCACACCATACTGAACGACAAGTCGCCAACCGCATCCACCGGTTTCCCGCAACTTTTACGATGTCGTCAGTCCACCTCTAGTGGGAGGCCTGCCAACACTGCGTCTTCCGGTTCGCGGTCGCCACTCGAGAACTTTTCTCCCCCAACGGTTGTCTGTTCTACGAGTGATGTGGCCTGCCCATTGCCACTTCAACGTACACACAGCAAAGCTATTCGGTAAGCAGGTTTAAAGCGGCGCGTGCATGCAAAGGTGCTTACCGAATAGCTTTGCTGTGTGTACATACTCTTCGAGCTATGTCGGTGACTCTAGTTCTTCGGCGAATCTCCGTATTGCGGATTCTGTCGCAAAATTACTATTATCTTTTATTATTTACTTTAACTACGGCTTGGCTCAACGGCTTGGGAGAGGCATCTGTCCAGCAGTGAGCTGATGATTCTCAGATGTTGATGTATTTGCAGGTGTCACCCAGGATGCGTTTGGAGGGCGGCGTGCGCTTCGTGGACGCCCTCCCGCGCGGCGCCGGAGACAAGCTCGACCGGAAGGCGCTTGAACTGATGATCTAAACCAGGGGATCCCAACGAATGCGGCGCACCCAACTTGGGGGTGTAGGGGACTGGTAGAGATCGCTCTGTAGCGATAAGGCCGCCTATTGTTGCCTTATTACTTCTGTATACCTTTTTTCTGTTCTGATTGTTATATGTGGTGTTCAATAAAAAGTTATTGTATTGTATTGTATTGTATTGTATTGTGATCCAAGGGGGGGCGTGCGAGTGGCTTAATAGTATGTTGTAAGTACTTCAGTTATTTTATTATACAGGGCGACTCCTAAGTCGTGAACCGAAATTAAGGTTTCTAACGCAGCATTTCAAGGAGAATCCCGTGCATTTACTCCAAAAACCAACAGTTAAATTTTGTTGAAGTTAAACTTAATTTATTTAAGTGTAAAAATTACCAACCGTTTGGTCACCCTATTCTACTAGACGAGTACTACTCAGAGTACTTTTTATTTACGTGATTAAGTCCCGTTTTTCTTATAATAATCATTATATATATTTACCCACTTATGATTAATAAAATCCATTAAAGTTTTCATCGTTTGTTTTATTTTCATCGTAGTTGAGTTGGGACAAGATAGATACATAGATAGATAGATAGATAGCCTTTTTATTCCGAATTCGCTACTATTTCAGTAAGTACATCTTGTTGTTGTTTTTTTATTATTATTAAATTGTTGCGTAATTCGGCGTGCCTCATGGCATAGGCCTCCTCCGTGTATTGGAGGGTTTGGGCTATAGTTCCCACGCGCGCCCAGTGCGGATTGGGAACTTAACACACACCATTGAATTTCTACGTTGAATTTGTGTGCAGGTTTCCTCACGATGTTTACCTTCACCGAAAAGCTCATGGCAAATTTCAGGTTGGGACAAGAGGGGGTGGTATTATAGGGCAAACTTGAGGGAGGTGCACCTAAGTGCAGTTAACGAATATTTGTTCTTGAGTCATGGATGTTTCTATCTAAGGTATTTTCATTCTTACCTGTCCTATTTGGTAAACAAAATTCTAACCTCAATGTGCAATTTTTTGTAAAGAATAAGGTGTATTATGTTATCAAATAAACCTGAGGTAATATTTTGTACATAATTTTGCCGATATATTATCTCCAGTTCCTTTATTTACGATGAAATAGTTAAAAAATAACAAAAATGAGACGTTTTGAGGTTAGAATTTTGTTTACCAAATAGGACAGGTAAGAATGAAAATACCTTATTTAAGTAATTACTAGCTGCTGCCTGCGACTTCGTCTGCAAAGAATTCGTTTATCATAATTACAACAAGCCGGGTAACGTACGGTCGCCCAAATAAGTGGTCTACCACTATTCATCCAACTTCCTATCAAATGAAAATGTCGCTAAAGTCGAACTTCCAAGTTGACAGCATGTCTTATCGACGTTATTTATTGTGACGTGCAAAGGAATTTTAACCTTAGGGTGGTAGACCACATATTTGGCTGACGGTACCGTGCCGTGCCGGTTTTTATACGTGAGTTATCCGGTTTGTTGTAATTGTGTTTGAGTGTCACGGTAGTTTCATGTTGAATTCGTTTATCGCTGTCCCGCTGGAATTTTCCGGGATAAAAAGTAGCCTATGTGCTATTCCAGACATTTCTCTATCTATGTGCCGAATTTCATCCAGATCCGTTGGGCCGTTCTGGCGTGATTGAGTAACAAACAAACATCCATCCATCCATCCATTCATACTTTCGCATTAATAATATTAGTTAGATTAGATTAGATTAATCATAAAGTAAAAAAAAACCGGCCAAGTGCGAGTCGGACTCGCGCACGAAGGGTTCCGTACCAGAAATACTCTGTTGTATGGGAGCCCCCCTTAATTATTATTATTATTTTAATTTTAGTATTTGTTGTTGTAGCCACAATAAAAATACATAATATTGTGCAAATTTCAACTGTCTAGCTATTACGGTTCTTGAGATCTATTTCGGCGAGTGGTAGGCATGAAAAAGAGCAAAACTATCACGTTTTTTGTATTGTAGCCCCCCTTAATTATTATTATTATTTTGTTTTTAGTATTTGTTGTTATAGCGGCAACAGAAATACACAATCTGTGAAAATTTCAACTGTCTAGCTATTACGGTTCTTGAGATACAGCCTCGTGACAGACGGACGGATGGACAGCGAAGTCTTAATAATAGGGTCCCGTTTTTACTCTTTGGGTAGGTACGGAACCCTAAAAATGAAATCTAAAAAGTGTACGAAGCGAGAGCAACGCCAGTTAGACAGACAGTTACAATTCGTACATGAGTACCTAGGGACACCTTGTATATAAATACTAGCTTCTGTCCGCGACTTCGTCCGCGTAGAATTAGCAATTGACATGTTTATCGCTATCCCGCGGGAACTATGGAATTTCCGGGATAAAAATTAGCCTATAACCTGGCCCGTGATTTCCTCAACAGATTAGTGAAGTTTGCATCAATGTCTGTTCAACCGTTTTCACGTGACGCGCTCGCACAAATATACAGACAAACAGATATCCATATAAACATGTCAATTAATAATTCTACGCGGACGAAGTCGCGGGCAGAAGCTAGTATTACTTACTAGCTGTTGCCAGCGACTTCGTCTGCAAAGAATTCGTTTATCGCTATCCCGCGGGAACTACGCATTTTTCCGGGATAAAAAGTAGCCTATGTGCTATTCCAGACTTTTCTCTATCTATGTGCCGAATTTCATCCAGATCCGTTGGGCCGTTCTGGCGTGATTGATTAACAAACAAACATCCATCCATCCATCCATCCATACTTTCGCATTTATAATATTAATAATAATTAGATAAACTAGGAACAACTTTAAGTTAGGTTTATTTTATAATTTTCCTGAAAACTCGAGGGTTTCAGTATAAATTCAGTTTAGGCCACACGATAATTCGACTAAACATTACAATCTTCGATCAACAATACATCTAGATTCAACGTGACAGCTCTGAAAACGGCCAGAGAACTAAGAGCACAAAATAAATTTGTGCTCTTATTTCTGTTCTGATAGTACGCGCCAACCACAGCCAACATGGGGACGTGTTACAATCTCACAATGCGCGTTTTAAAATTGCGAAAACAGCCACCGTAACATTAAGGTTTCGGAAGGAATGTCTTTCTTCAGATAAGCACAAGTCAGTATTTCATTTAAAGTTCATAAAAATTAGCAGTTTATATTTAAACATCAATAAATTATTGTTTGGCCAAAGTTGGCCTACCATTTCGCCAATGATCTGACTCCATTACTGCCCTGTTCCTAGAATTATATCTTTTTGAAACGAAGGTAGTTCTTTTGTTTATCGAACGCTTTCGCTTGTCTCTTTTTATCTATTTGGATCTTTGTTGCTTAAACTTAAGGTTCATTTTAAGTGAATTTAGAATGTAAAACAGATATAGCTATAAGTACACCTGTATGGTATAAGCGACACGGCTACTTTTTCGCTTTGATTTTGTATGGGACCATGAATCTAGTTACATTAGACCAAACAATTATTCGACCAACTGACATAGTCCCATATTAATGTGGCAACGGCAACCGCGCCAGTCTCACTGAACAATCCAATCTCTTCACTTTACTTTTACGAGACCCATCCGGCACCCACACGTGATATCGCGCATGTTTTACAAGCAAACTCCTCACAGCAAACAGCTTTTTGCACACACAGCAAAGAAAGGGACCAACCTTCTTTCTACCCCTATGTATCGTCTCATGTCTCCGAAAAGATGTCAAATACGCAAATTTCATCGAGCAAACTCTACAAGTGTACGGTTTCAATCCATTATGTACTCGCATATGCACCATCAGATTGGACTTTTCCAAGAAAACCTTCTTGCACACATCACACGGATGAGTCCTCTTAGCAGACTCGGGATAATGAGTCAACATATGCCTACTCATATGATTATTATTAGCCATCCTTTTCCCGCAAGTACCGCAACTGTAATGCTTCTCTTTCGTATGGATCGGCATATGATTTGCGATATTCGATTTGTACGCAAAGTTTTTGCCGCAATAGTCGCACGTGAAGAACCTTTTCTCAGTGTGATATTTATGTCTGACTGCGTGCTGTTTCAAATGGGGGTATTGCCTGAAACGTTTCCCGCAAATTTCACATTTAAAAGGACGCTTCCCCGAATGAACTCTTTCGTGTACCATCAACAAATTTTGTGTTGCGAACCGCTTAGTACATTTGCATATATATGGCAGCTTAAGCTTTGTGACTTTTAATTCACTTTGCATGCACATATTAACGTGCAAAATGAAGCTATCTCTAACACTGTAATGTTTGCTGCAAATATCGCAGATATACTTCTGCGATTTCTGCTGGTACAAGCAGTTTTTCAAATGTCCATCCAAACACTGCTTGTCTGCAAATCCAACACGACATCCAATGCAAACATATCTATCCCCATCTCTCCTGTCCTCCAACTTTTTTCTCATAACCGAACACTTCTTCAAATGACTGACCAATTTCCCTTCTAGCTTGAATTTCTTGCCACACTCGCATAGTAACACCTTCTGTTTCTTTCGCAACAAAGTACACATTAACTCAATGATGGGATCTATTTCGATGCGAACAAAACACGGTTTGCACTCTTTCTGCAGCCAGGGATCCTGTAGGTACTCTTCCTGCAGCCAGGGTCCCTGAATGTTCTCTTCCTGCAGCCAGGGATCCTGAATGTACTCTTTCTGCGCCCAGGGATCTTGAACGCGCTCTTCCTGCATCCAAGGTCCCTGAAGGTACTCTCCAGAGCACTCGCTACTAGCGTAGGACTCGCAGCTCTCTGGTTCAGCATCGCTGCACTCCTGTTTTACATCAGAACTCCACTCCTGTTTTATACTGTATTCTGCTTTTATTGCTAAAAAAAAGAAATTTAACTTGACATAATGTAAACTAGCTGTTTCCCGCAACTCCGTCTGCGCAGAATTTGTTTATTATGCGATTTTCCGGGATAAAAATCCTATGTCATTCTGGACTCAAACTATCTTTGTACCAAATTTGATTAAAATCGGTTCAGTGGTTTCGTGAGAGCGTAACTGACAAACAGACAGACAGATAGACAGACAGAGTTACTTTCGCATTTATAATATAAATATAAATTGCACATCGATCTTCTCAGTTAAATTAGGCATCATAGAGCGTTGCCTCGCTCTAACTTACGTGACGCCAATAGTCTCTTTTCAAAGACCGAAGTACAATTTATAACTCATAATTATTTTCAATTAAGTACTTTTATAATTTTTAAAAAACTGTCCGAAATACGACTAGCGCTGTGGGTTAGTGAGAGAGGAGCCTGCCTACCGCTGCCGTATGCGTCAGAGAAAGGGAAGCCAGACGTTACGCGTTACGCAGACGTAACGCATTACGTTACGAAGCGGTTTACCCTCCCATAAGAAGTTATCACTTCAAAAATTATTATGACCATTATACATTTCAACCTTTATGTACTTTAATAGTACCTACTCAAGCCGAATTTACATTATGCAACTAATTTCGTACAACTAGCATTACATTGCTCGGCCAATAACCTAACGCTTCAAAAGTGATTAATCAAACGCCGCAGTGTAAATGTTAGTTGCACGAAATTAGTTCATCATCATCATCGCCAGCCTATACACGTCCCACTGCTGGGCACAGGCCTCCTCTTAGAATGAGAGGGCTCGGGCTATAGTTCCCACGCGGGCCCAGTGCGGATTGGGAACTTCACACACATCATTGAATTGCTTCGAAGTTGTGTGCAGGTTTCCTCACGATGTTTCCTTCACCGAAAAGCTCATGGTAAATTTCAAATGAGATATCGCACATAAATTCCGAAAAACTCAGAGGTGCGAGTCCGGGATTTGAACCCACGACCCTCTGCTTGAGAGGCCACTGGTCAAACCACTAGGCTACCACGGCTTTAGCAATTGAAATTAGTTGCATAATGTAAATTCGGCTTTACAATACCATACGACAATTGACGACCGAATGGCCTAGTGGTTAGAGAACCTGACTATGAAGCTCGAGGTCCCGGGTTCGATCCCCGGTCGGGGCAGATATTTGTATGAAAAATACGAACGTTTGTTCTCGAGTCTTGGATGTTTAATATGTATTTAAGTATGTATTTATATATATAAGTATGTTTATCCGTTGTCTAGTGCCCATATCACAAGCTTTGCTTAGTTTGGGACTAGATCAATTGGTGTCAATTGTCCCAAGATATTTATTTATTTATTTTATACAGGGTACATGAGAAGGCAAAGGTTACTTGGCAAGTCATCAGGTGGCTGTAGCAGCTCCGGTTTGAGCACCACTTCCTGTTTATCATGCTCGGTATACAGGCTAGGAGGCACCGCTGGAGCACCCTCGTCCTCCCATTCCGACTCTAGCTTCACGCGCGCACTTTCTAGCGTCAGTTTCATACTGCACAATAAAATATAAGTACTTTTAGGTTTGTTGGTTTAAATAAATATTTATATTGGAAAAAAAAGTATAGGTACACCATCACATACATTTAGGTACTTACTTCTAAACCGAGTCTTAGATTGTTTACAAGAATGTTCAAAATCTAAATTAAGTTATTAAATTAAGTTTTACTAGTCTCTGCAAATAAAATGATATTATCTTATCTTATCTTAAGACTTGCCCTCGATGTGTACTTTATTGTATTCCAAAATGTATAATGACAAACCTTAGTTTAATTAAATGTAAATCGCTTTGGCTTCGTAAGCCGATAGATCTGCTGGAAGTCCACCTAGTACCTTTTCACAAATTCCATTTTTTTTTTGCTAACAAAATCATTACTGTAATGTAATGAAAATGAAATGAAATACGTCCATATTACAATGTAGAAATGTGGAAATAAACGAATAAAAGTTTAAATTGAATTTACCCGTTTTCCAAAACTTTGTTTTGTTATCCGGCCATTGACGTTGACATTTCGACAGGCGTGTTGCCAGAGTCCATTTTTACAGTCCCCGTTTAATTTAATTTACGATAATTGAGGCCCGGGAATAACGGGTATGATCAAATATTTTTGTATTCCTAAATGATTCCTAGTAAAGCCGTGGTAGCCTAGTGGTTTGATCTGTGGCCTCTCAAGCAGAGGGTCGTGGGTTCGAATCCCGGGCTCGCACCTCTGAGTTTTTCGGAATTTATGTGCGATATCTCATTTGAAATTTACCATGAGCTTTTCGGTGAAGGAAAACATCGTGAGGAAACCTGCACACAACTGCGAAGCAATTCAATGGTGTGTGTGAAGTTCCCAATCCGTACTGGGCCCGCGTGGGAACTATAGCCCAAGCCCTCTCATTCTGAGAGGAGGCCTGTGCCCAGCAGTGGGACGTATATAGGCTGGAGATGATGATGAAATAGCTCGACAGAAAAGGAAAAGTTTCAACTTATGGTTTTTTTTTAATTTAAGGCTCTAGTAACAAAAGTTGTACTTAGTAGTCGAGCAAAAGAGAGTTTTAAAATGCGTCACCCATTGTACGGTGAAAATATATACTCTAAGGGTGAAAATATCTAAAGAAACGACCTTCAAATTTATTATTATCTTCAACTATAACGTCTAAAAAACAATCACGAAACGATTCTTATCGCACGTTTGATGCCTAAGCGTTATTGAGGATTGCATTACAAAGACTGGTATTCTTAAAAGAGAAAAATATTAAATTACACAATATAATGAAAAAATACTAAAAATCGCACACCGAGTCTAAGGCATTAAAAAACCCCCAAAATATCGCGAATAACTTTTTACTAGCAACACATTGTTTGTTTTTTTTTCATAGCAGTTACTACAAAGGGACTTCACACCTCGCAACATAAATTTAATCAACTATAATGTACAAAAACGCTTTTAATTTTAAATGAAACGAGCTTCATAATAATTATCTTTTTACTTTCTAAAATTAACTAAACCAGCAAATTAACATTTAAATAATTTAAAAATACAACAACTATCAAAAATTACGAAAACTATTTATTATCTTTTCCAGCTTTCACCTCTTCGCCTCCTTTATTATACCGTTTGGGCAGCTTGCGTGGATTACCTTCGCCTCTCTTCATGTGTAGCTCTTGAGGTATTGGCATTTGTCCCCAGAAATCCACACCAGGTCCGGGCTTCAGTTTATGTCGGAAATCGGTCTTAGTATGGATTGATATCGCAGGTAGAAGCCGATTTCGACAGTTGTAGAAGTGGTAATCCCTGAAATCATGCAATTTTACAGCTGGTAAACGTTAAGCCGAGCTACACTGTTGTATCAAATGTGGGTTTTTTTTTATGTGAATAGGAAGGAAAACGAGCAAGTGGGTCACCTGATGGTAAGCGATCACCACTGTACTGTGGGTGTACTGAAAATCAGCGCTGTGTCAGTTGGAGGCTCCTGTGCGAGCTCTAACCTACAGCAAATGCTGAGTAGAGTACATCCCCTTTGCCACGTTTATTGTATGTTTCTTTCATATTAAATTAATATTAAAATACGTAGTAACTGTTTTTGCAATTGTTTGTTTGTGGCAATAAATCAACTTTTATCTTTATCTTTATCAAATCGAAGAACTTTTTAACCTTGTTCCAGCTGCCAAGTTCCATCACCGTACTACTAGATTCAAAAGTAGTTTCCATCGACATCACCTCGATGGATGGTGCTCCAACACCGTACGATTTAAACGGTCTTTCTTGCCCCGTACGTGTAAAATTTGGAATGGGCTGGCGGCTGGGGTTTTTCCAACTGGCTACGACATGGGTACCTTTAAGAGGCGAGTGTACCACTTCTTGCATGGCCGGCAACGCGCTAGCAGTCCCAATGGTGCTGTGGTTGTCCATGGGCGGCGGTGATCACTTACCATCAGGTGCACCGCATGCCCGTTTGTCGGTTTTAATATAAAAAAAAAAAACGAAGATTTCCGGCCAAGTCACCATCATGGCGTCCCAGTAGGAAGGGCTCTAAGTCCAATCTTCCGGAGAAAGAGAGTTCGAGCTTTTATGAATGTAACCGCGTTGAGAAACTTTGTAAGCGCGATGTGGAACACCGGCGCCAGCTACTCGTGCTTAGCAAACATGTATTCGATGGCTAGATGGCGCTAGGGGTCGCTACTTCTTATCATCCTCGCAGATAACCAAGTCAGCTAACCAGCAGCCAAGAAGGAAGAAATTTTATTCCCAGATAACTGGTTTTTTAACGGGAAAGATATTTTCCTGCACGATAACCAAGTTACATAACGCATTGGTAAAACCAATGTAGGATGATTAATTTGGATTAATTTAGGTTTAGGTGCGGCGGGGGTGGCCCTGTTTGTTTTAATTTAGTTTTTTTTTTATTATATTAGCCTAATTGAGTGTACCACTGCTGGGCAAAGGCCTCCCCTTTTTTCCGCCACTCGTCCCGGTCGAGGGCATGCTCCTGCCACTCTACTTGATATGCGTCCAAGTCATCCCGCCATCTTTTTCTGGGTCTGCCAACGCTTCGATGGCCATCTCGCGGAACCCAACGGGTTGCGATTAAGGCCCATCGCTCTATATTCATGCGGCAAACATGACCGGCCCAGTCCCATTTCAGCTTAGCGGTCTTTGCCCCCACATCCATGACTCGGGTTTTCGAGCGCAGGTCCGCGTTTCTGATGTGGTCAGTTCTTTTGACACCCAAAATACTGCGCTCCATTGCTCTTTGGCAGACCTTGAGCCTGGACTTTTGAGCTTCAGTCAATGACCAAGTTTGAGCGCCGTTGGTTAGGATGGGAAGAATACACATGTCGACGAGTTTACGCTTTAGTGACAGAGGAAGCTTGCCCTTCATTAGCGTTTTCATGGACCAGAAGCTCTTCCAGGCATTTTCGATACACCTATCGATTTCTCTAGACTGCCTGTTTTCGAAGGATGCTATCTGGCCCAATTTAGAAATAGTCTTTATTAATCCTTATAGTTATGTACGGGGAACAAATCTTTCCTGTTACAAAACCAGTTATCTGGGAAGAAAATTTCTTTCTTCTTGGCTGCTGGTCATCTAACTTGGGTATCTGTGAGGATCAAAGTGCTACATATGTACAAAAAACAGTGTCTATCTCTAGCTATTTTAATAAGAGTGAAAATCGTGTAAACCTTATATCAAGGAACTGGAAAGGTGCGAACACACGATCCTCTATATGCTTCTTGTACTCCTTCCATCGACACTTGAGATATTCGTTGGTTTGAATCGAGTAGTGTTTCGTGTAAGTATACTCGTACAGACCCTTCTCGAAGATTGGGAGCGTGCGGTAGTCTCTGCCAATATGCTCTGCCACCTCTGAGAAATCAGTGATTATTTAATTGGAATCAATGGTATCATCATCATTCTAGCGTTTTTCCCGGCATTTGCCACGGCTCAGCGAGTGTGGGGTCCGCTTTGACAACCTAATCCCAAGATTTGGCGTAGGCACTAGTTTTTACAGCAGCGACTGCCGTCTGACCTTCGAACCCAGAAGGGTAACTAAGCCTTATTGGGATTGCAAATTGGATGGGAAAATGCAATGAATGGTCGACTTATTAATTTTAAAGTTAACTTATTTATTAATAACTAGTTGCACGCGACTTCATCTGCAAAAAAACGTTTATTGCTGTCCCACAGGATAAAACGTAGCTATGTTTTAATCTACGGTACCTAACAACTGTCTCCGTTCCAAGTTGGAGGTCTATGGAGGGGCCTATGTCCAACAGTGGACGTGCTGTGGCTGATAATGATGATGATGATTGTATCTCTTCACTATCTAACTTCTAACTATCTAATTTAATCTAATCTAATCTAATCTATCTATCTATCTAATATTATAAATGCGAAAGTATGGATGGATGGATGGATAGGGATAGATGTTTGTTTGTTACTCAATCACGCCAGAACGGCCCAACGAACCTGGATGAAATTCAGCACATAGATAGAGAAAAGGCTGGAATAGCACATAGGCTACTTTTTATCCCGGAAAATTCCCGCGGGATAGCGATAAACGAATTCTTTGCAGACGAAGTCGTAGGCAACAGCTAGTAGGTATAGTATAAAACGATGATGAAAGAATTAAATTGCGGAAGCTCTCTAGCCAGCCATATCAGACGTCATGTGACCCTAGGTATACCCCCTAAGGAATAGAGACGTGATTTACGTACCTTTACTGACTGTGATGTCTGGTGCCTCTCGTTTTGTGTGTTTGCATTCGGCGTATGTTTCTTTAGTTGCGGACATTCTAACTAAGATTATTAAAACTTAAAAAAAATAATTAAATGAAAAACAACTTGACTACGCGCAAAAAACCTTACTATATTATTACATCTATAAAAAGTACTCTGTGCTATATTTACGGATTTAGTTAGCGGTGTCAACATGTCATACCTTGTCAATAGAGTTTACTTAATTTTGTATTCGAAATACGAATCCATAAGTTAGATGAACACAAGACACAAGAAGTTTCACAGAAGCTTAGCCCGATACAAAAGTGATCGTCCGACTGTGATAACTGATAAGACTTTTCTAAAAATAATAGGACTTATTCTATGACTAAGTAAAAATAAAATATCAGTCTTGGCTGTATGGGCACAGTTCCCTTAGCCTTTCCTTGTACAATGAATTTTAAAAAAGAACAACGTCATAAAGAAATTAATGGTTTATTCTTCTTCGTAAAAATCATTGTAATGTTTATTTAATTTCGTGTATGAAAACTACAATTAGTATAGTTTAAACATGAACCTGACAGATGATATAAGTCCCGAGTGGAAACCGTCGCCGAATATTTGCCAATGCTGCCTTGCCGAAGGCTGTTACAAAGATATTTCTTCCGAATATTATTTCTCCGGTGAAAAGGAAGTTTACGAAGAAATACTGAAAGAAACTCTAAATGTCCAGGTAAGATATTAATAGCACTGACTAAAAACGCTAATAAATAGAAGATGTGACTGCTGTAAGTATATAAATCACTATTTTAATTTGCATCAAAAAACTTTTAGTTTGCTGCACCTTTCTGTCCGTAATTCTAGAAATCTGTAAATAATATGTTACAATATCAAATCATAACCCAAATCAAACAGTTAACCAAGAAAATAATATTTTTTATAGAAGTTTACATCCTATATTAATTTTTTTAATTTTTTTTTAATGTTTCTTCTCTAGATTCCTCATCGTCATGGTGGTAGTAGGTTCATCTGTGAAGACTGCATCTCTCAGCTACGGGGCTCTCAAACGTTCAAGCAGACTGTACTTAAGAGTGTGGCAACACTCAACCATTATTGTGTGCGCTTGCAGAATGAGGGTAAGTTTTAAAAAAATAATTTAAATGATGACGATGAACAAAATGAAGACCAGATAGCTTAGTGGTGGCCCTGACTATGAAGCTAGAGGTCCCGAGTTCGAATTCTGGTAGGGGCAGGCATTGGTATGAAATCAGCCCGTTAACATATAACATACTAGCTGTTGCCAGCGACTTCGTCTGCAAAGAATTCGTTTATCGCTATCCCGCGGGAACTACGCAATTTTCCGCGATAAAAAGTAGCCTATGTGCTATTCCAGACTTTTCTCTATCTATGTGCCGAATTTCATCCAGATCCGTTGGGCCGTTCTGGCGTGATTGAGTAACAAACAAACATCCATCCATCCATCCTTTCGCATTTATAATATTAGTTAGATATTATGAATACCAACGCTTCTACTCATTTTCACAAAGTCGTCCAAAGTAATGTAATCATATTGATCACGCCTTCCGCGTTCTCCAAATATACCGAAGCACACAACATAATAATTAGTAACATTTACAAGCTCATATCAATTTTATGTTTAGAAATCAAGTTTTCAATATGAAATGGTAAGTTTCCAAAGTATGCTTAAGCATAAGAATAAAAGATCTTTATTTCGCAGAATCACACCTTATACAGTAATGTAAGCAGAGTATATATTTCATTTAAAAACACTATTTGATTTCAGAAATAAAAATAGATACGGACATGAAACTAGATGAGATAAAGGCGGAACCATCTCAGCTGGGTCAGGAATGTGGCTCCGGATGTAATGATGATGCCAGCCTGGATGATGACGGTAGGAGGATCATACATGTATACATACTAACTATTGCTCGCGACTTCGTCTGCAAAGAATTCGTTTATCGTTATCCCGCGGGAATTTTCCGGGATAAAAAGTAGCGTATGTGCTATTTCAGACTTCTCTATCTATGTGCCGAATTTCATCCAGATTCGTTGGGCCGTTCTGGCGTGATTGAGTAACAAACAAACAAACGTCCATCCATCCATCCATACTTTCGCATTTATAATATTAGTTAGACTAGCTTCTGTCCGCGACTTCGTCCGCGTAGATTTAGACTTAAGAACCTGATGTTCATGGTATATTCTGCAATAATTATTTACGTTCAGACTCTAGGCAGCTACGACCTTTGAGATATTATTATTATTTCGCGCGGGATAGTTTATCGTTATCCCGCGGAAACTATGCAATTTTCCGGAATAAATAGTAGCCTATGTGTTAATCTAGGGTACCTACCAGCTATAATAATAACAATTTCAGTAAGTACGATGTTTTTTTTTTATATATACAGGGTGTATCAGATTTCAGATACCCCCTAACAATAATCAACTGGGGTATATAACCATCGCTACAGAAGCTAAAAAAATATTTAAAAAAAATTGGAGTAAATTTTGTCGCGTAATTCGGCGTGCCTCATGGCATAGGCATACCTACCAGCTATATATCTGTTCCAAATTTTATCCAAATCCGTCCAGTGGTTTCAGCGTGAAGAAGGAACCAACACACACACATCGTCACATTCATTCATCCATCCATCCTGACAAACCTTCGCATTTATAATATTAGTAGGATTAATTACGTCTTTATCCGTTATAAGGTAGACAAAAGCCTTTTTTTCCAGTGAGAAAATGCTTTGTGCAAACTCCCGGTCGGACAGTACAAGAGTTGTGTGGGACTCTCCTTCTCCACTGCCCCTTTTTTTAAGAGAGAAAGGGGGGGAGGCATACCTACCCGCAAAAACGAAAGACAAATGCCATGCTATAAATAAAATATATGCGTCGAATCGAGTCTCCTACGTTTTTTTCGTCGGTCAATAGTGTGTAATGTTACTAAATTTAATTGTTTCAGAATTACTTGCCGATATTAAATTAGAATTAACCAAAATGGAGGACGTGCAGGAGAATTGTAACTCTAAACGATTAACAAGAATCAAGAGGCGCTCAAAGAAAATCATTTTGGGTATGAATTTTAACTATACATTGTATAGAAATACTTTAAGGCACTTGTCTCACCACCGGCGAGTAGCTAGAAGCGAGTGTTTTTTAGTATGGAATTTTTGTCGCCTGGCGACAAAAGCGACAAAATTTCCATACTAAGAAACGCTCGCTTCTCGCTACTCGCCGGCGGTGGGACAAGTGCCGATCATTTTAATGTATAAGGTCCCCAAGTTCAGTCCGTACCTTAAATTACATCAGCCCAACAGCTTTTTCCAGCAACTTTGCCCAGGATTGACCCAAAGGCCACGCCCCCTTCCGCCCCCCGTTTGCCCGTTTCCTCGATCCAAAGCCGGATTTAGAGGTCTGGAGGCCTCTGGGCAACAAGAGTGGAGGCCCCTGGCTCCAAATTATTTTCCTGTCCAAATTGTTTACTAGTCTGATTTTTTTTTTCGAAGTCTATTGTGGGTTGCCCTTCCTTAAATCCGGCCCTGCCTCGATCATGTGTGTTTGATTGCAGACAAATGCGAGCGTAAAGAAGACTGGTCCAAAATAGTAGAAAGACGAGGCAACGGACCTATACTGAGAGAGAACTCTTTAAAACTCCTCGCCAATTCTACAATGTGTGTGTTTCAATGGAACAAGAGCCGATACCGTTGCTTCTGTTGCAAGGAACCATTCTCTGACATAAACATGCTAAAACAACACACAAACGACACGCACACATTAGAAAATATAAAGAAAAAGATAATATTACAACAGAATAGGCTCGTCAAGGTCGAAGTGTCAAGCTTGTATTGCAAAATTTGCGAATACCCCTCAAACAATATAAGCGACCTACGCGACCATCTATCTACGCATGATATAACCTTCGATTTGAAAGAAGATTTGCTAGTTCCGTTCAAGATAGAAAGCAATTTGCAATGCCAGATATGTGCGGAGAACTTCACAGTTTTTAGATTGTTGAATATGCATATGAACAAACATTATCAGAAGCAAGTGTGCCATATATGCGGGGCTGCTTTTTCCAATTTGGTATTCTTAAATCTCCACAAGACTCGGTCGCATAGGCCGTTGCGTTGCAAGCTGTGTTCGGAGCATTTTACAAGCAAAATGGAGAAGAAACAGCATGATATAGAAGTGCATAACCTCAAATTTGAGAGGAAACTCCGGTTCCCATGCCCATATTGTTCGGATAGATTTTTTCAGGAGAATTTCAGAGTTCTCCATCTGGTGGAGAAACATGGTATGCCTAAACCGGAACACAAATGTTTGGTTTGCGATAAACCTTTCATAACCAAGTCTTTGTGTAATAATCATATGAAGAATGTGCATATGAAGGAAAAGAATCAGGAGTGTGATGTGTGCCATAACCTCTTTTATACGAAGTCGGATGTGGCGCGGCACAGGGTGACGCATACTGGAGAAAAGAGATTTTCTTGCACGTTGTGCACTAATTTGTTTGCTACTAAAGACTCTTTGAGAAGACATATAAAGAGGACCCATGTTGGAATGCATTAAATAAAAAAAAATAAAAATAATAAGACTTTTATTTTGTAATCATCGCGGTTGCTAATCGTGGCAAAATTTCCATTCCAGTTCGTCACTTTTTTTAATATAGGTATGTATGGAACGTGACGAACAGGAAAATAAATTCCATAGTTTTTCTTGCATAAGAATTTGAGAATTAATAGGGTACACGATTCTGAATAAGAAAAACCGAAAATATTTTCTGGAAAAAATGTTCATCTGGACTTTTTTTTTGAAAACGCTCGCTTGCGCTGCTTTTTAACATAGTAAACGAGCAAGCGGTTCACCTAATGGTAGGTAACAGTGACACCACCCTTGCTGAATGACAAAAATCCCCTATTCTCGGATCCTACTGATAACTATTTACCCGAGTTGAACATTGGCAAATTCATAATCATACCGACCCTCTCTTAACCCAACGACTTATATGTATTATAGTCGTGGCAATAACGGCTGTTTTGCAATAATGAATAACAGTGTTGTGTTATTCTTAAATAGCTGAATTGTAAACTGTCTGTTATCCTGTTATATTGCTGTTTTACAAAACGATAATGAACTAAATTTCGTCGCGATCGCAGCGTAATAAAAACGTACGGGAACAAAAGCAAAATAACGCTCTGTTACCTTGTTTGTTATTGTACTGACTGACAACAAACAGCAACAGCTAATAATGATACCAAAAGTCAGTTATTTGAATTGCGATTGCGATGCGAGCTCGCGCGTATAGCGCTCTCTCGCACACACCTAGGTACTTGATTTGTTGCGCACTCGCTTGCGCTTCAATGCCAAGTACGGCAACAGTGCGCGTATGACAACGTTGACAACAGACAACGAATAATGATAACAGGATAGTTGACGTTTCAATAATGTGTTGTTAATAATGCATTATTGTGCAAGGTCCGTCCGGATAGCTACCACCATCTTACTCGCTAATCCTGCCGCTAAGCAGCAGTGCTTGCACTGCTGTGTTCCGGTGTGGAGAATAAGACCGCCGGGGAAATTACGGGCACAAGAGGCATTTCATCTTAGCCCTCTAGGTTGGCAACGCATCTGCAATCCCTCCGGGGTTGCGGGTGTCTATGGGCAGTGGTGATCGCTTACCATCAGGTGACCCACTTGCCCGTTTGCCTTCCTATTCGCATAAAAAAAAAAACAACCAGTACCTACTAAGTGGACTCAAAAAGGGAAGCTGGCTCATCACTATGTCACGAATTGCTTCGAGACGCTGATATTCTGCCAGAACCTTGGCCTTAAGGGCTACTGAAACTAAAAGTAAAACAAAAAAATAATTTAATTTAATATAACATTCGACTATACGGGAAGGAAACACGGATCACAATGAACACAGCAGTAAAATAACAACATTACATCTACTGATTTCGGAGTATAAGGTGGTATAAAAACAACTATTCAATATAATTTTTAATACGATTTTATTTACACCTAAAAGAACTGGTACTCAGATGGTACAAGATAAAATTCAGTATGATCACTGGCTTTATATATGTATGTATGTATGTATAAATCTTAATTGTACATAAAGCAAGAAATTTACAGGTTACAATTACAAAACAAACAGATTTACATAGGCGAACTTATCCCTTAAAAGGATCTCTTCCAGTCTACTTGTTATATATTCAAACTAGCTTCTGCGCGCGACTTCGTCTGCGTAGAATAGGTATACATATTATTATAAACCTTACTCTTGAATCACTTCATTAAAAAAAAACCGCATCAAAATCCGTTGATTTAAAGATTTAAGCATACATAGGGACAAACAGACAGAGTGAAAAGCGACTTTGTTTTATACTATATAGTGATACATTCTTAAAATGAAGCGGAATTATTAATAAAATGACAGCTTTCATAGCTATCTCAAGCGTCAATTTCCTCCAATTGCACAGCAATTTCATCAAACAGGCTCCCATCCATTCTTCTTCCATGTCGATTCTTCAAATGCTTACTCAGAGAATACTTCATCTTGAATTTACACACGCAAAAGTTGCAAGAGTAAGGTTTAACTTCTATGTCAGTGTGCGTACGCCTTATATGTTTCTTCATACCATGCGCAGTAAAGAAACTCATGTCACAAATTTTACAAACGTGATTCCTCTCCGAGTTGTGAACTCTCCGCACATGCAATTTCAAGTTATTCGGAGTCAAGAAAGTCTTCAAGCATATATTGCAGGTCGCTATGGGTCTTTTAGCGCCGTGCATCTGATAATTGTGCTCTTTTAACAGATAAGAATACCTGAAAATCAGATTGCACTGCGTACAAGTTCTTTTGTTGGGCTTCAGACCGACTTTGACTTCATCGTTGCAAGTGCACGTATCGGGATCAACACACTTCTTACACTTCCTTAGATGCACAATCCGTTTATGTATATCCAGGTTCTTAAAATTGATATAAGCCGCGCCGCACATCTCGCAAACGTAGTTAGGAAAATGCGAATTCATATGCATGCTTAAAAAGGCAAACGTGTTGCAAATCAGGCCGCATACGGTACAATTCAACCCATTATCCAGTTTAAAAGGTATCAATAAGTGTCCAGCGTTACTAAAAGTGAAATCATGTATCAGAGTAAGATGGTCCTGCAATGCTTTTAAGTCTTCACACGGCTCCAAGCATCTAGTGCAATGTAGGGACGATACTTCAGCTTTTTTATACGCCAATCCTGTCACCGGATTGATTTTTATAACCAATTCTTTGGTATGAGAATGGATTTTTGAATGCTCCTTCAATTCTTCTATAGTCCTATACGTTTCATAGCAGTAGAAGCAACCGTATTTTGCGCGACCAGCTTTGAATAAACACATATTCGAGTTGCGTATGAGTTTTAAAGTGTCTGCTCGCATGTCTAGATGGGATTGGGTTACTTCCGGTCTCTTCTTTACATTTCGTTTCTCTTTCTTCTTTCTTGGACCTGTAATTCGATATTTGCTGATGAGAAGACGGAATAGACTAGTGTTAAAATGCAGATGTAGCGTATAATTATTTTGCAATTGAGTGTCAAAATACAGATGCCGTATAATTATTTTGCAATTGAGTGTCAAAACACAGATGTAGTGAATAATTATTTTGCAATTGGGTGTCAAAATACAGATGTAGCGAATAATTATTTTGCAATTGGGTGTCAAAATACAGATGTAGGGAATAATTATTTTGCAATTGAGTGTCAAAACACAGATGTAGCGAATAATTATTTTGCGATTGAGTGTCAAAATACAGATGTAGCGAATAATTATTTTGCAATTGAGTGTCAAAATACAGACGAAGTAAATAATTATTTGGACTATGAATGCTTCAAAGTATTAATCACTTAAATCTTAAACAGGATGGTAGAAAAGTTTAACAAATCAAATTTGGCAAAAATAATGATATATTCATTTTAGTTAACTCACGTCTCTTCTTGCTATGCGATTCTTGCGCCAAAAGGATGTTATTCGCCAGATGAGTCATCACTTCTAAGTCGCCGCCTTCAGTCTTCGTGTCCAGACTAATGATGTATATCGCTTCTGAAAAAAGACCTCATTTCAATCTAACTAATATTATAACTGCGAAAGTTTGGACGGCCATCCATGTTTGTTTGTTACTCAATCACGCCAGAACGGCCCAAAGAATCTGGATGAAATTCGGCACATAGAGAAAAGTCTGGAATAACACATAGGCTACTTTTTATCCCGGAAAATTCCCGCGGGATAGGGATAAACGAATTCTTTGCAGACGAAGTCGCGGGCAACAGCTAGTCATATATATGTCATATTTTTCATCGAGGGAATGGGCTAAAATAGGAAACGTGTTATAAGCGATGCGGCAGAGAGAGAGAGATAAAAGCACTGCTAACATACATACAATAAAAGAACATATAACAAAAGAAAATACAATAATAAAATATTAGTGTCCGACCGAAACACGATTTTTAGCCGAAACCGAATATTCGGTTTTTTTCTGATTTCGGCCGAAACCGAAACCGAAATTTTTGAAGACGTATCATTTCAAACAAAATATTAAAAATTACTGTACAAATCGTAAGGAAAAGGTTATTGCAAGGATTTCTTATATGAAAAAAGTTACTTTTTTTGTTAAACAAAATAAAAAACTGCATGCATACTACTGTCGCTGGTCCCAGCTGGGCCGGCCGCCTGTGCATTACCTATACCTACCCGGCCGAGCGTGCCCGAATTAAGCCGAGCGCTCCCGATGCGAGAGGCCGCGAAGTAATTTCGGTCCGGCCGAAGGTTTCGGCCGGATTCTGACCGAAACCGAAACTTCGGCCGAAATCACTTTTTTGGCCGAAATTGGCCGAAACCGAAACCGAAACTTCGGTCGGACACTATAAAATATACATATAATAAAAGAACTACCTTCTGCCCGCGACTTCGTCTGCGTAGAATTATACACATAAGCCTTCCTCTTGAATCACTTATCTATTAAAATAAACACATCAAAATCAGTTTCGTAGTTTTAAAGATATAAGCATAGGTAGGGACAGACAGCCAGACAACGGAAAGCGACTATGTTTTATACTATGTAGTGAAGATATACAATCATCATCATATCAACCACTGTTGGACATAGGCCCTCCCATAGACCTCCAATTGCCTCTGTTGGGAGCGGCTTGCATCCACCATGGACCCCCAACTCAACCAGGTCATCCATCCTCGTCGGTGGACGTCCTACGCTGCGCTTGCCGATCCGCGGTCTCCACTCGAGAGCCTTCCGGGCCCAGCGATCCTGTTCTCCATGCTGTACTGGCAGCTTACAAAAAAAAACGTACGTATTATCTATATTGACAGACCTCTAACAATGTGCTGATGCCCTAGTACTTTTGCTCCACGACTCAACATTAAAACTTCAAAAATCGAACGCGATTCATTCGTATTTCAAAACTAGCTGTTGCACGCGACTTCGTCTGCAAAGAATTCGTTTATCGCTATCCCGCGGGAACTACGCAATTTTCCGGGATAAAAAGTAGCTTATGTGTTATTCCAAATCATAAACTATGTCTGTTCCAAATTTTATCCAGATCCGTTAAGCCGTACTGGCGTGAAAGAGTAACAAACATCCATACATCCATACTTACAAACTTTCGCCTTTATAATAGTAGTAGGATAAGCTCTTAGAGGATCTGATCGTGGTACTTAAAATCTCTCTCCGTCTTACGCCTGACGCGAGTTTAACATTTTTTACCCATCCCAAAAAGTGCTCAGCGTCGCTAAAGAAGTTTTCACACCGAAAACAAGAAGTACCAACATGATGTAGAAGAATAGTATCAATATGATGTAGTGTAAAATAACTTACTATAACTTACCATCATCATCCATGTTTTCTGCATCAAAGTTGAAACCTTCATAGTTTATTTCACCATCCAACACTACTTCTTCTACTTCTTCTTCTTCTTTGCACACCTCATCTTCTTTCACGTCATCAACCACTTCATAGTCTGAAACTAAAAATCACATATTTAAAAAACCGGCCAAGTGCGAGTCGGACTCGCGCAGCGAGGGTTCCGTACCATTATCTATAAATATCAATAAGCCAGTGTAAGCAGAACCCTGCTCCAAAGCAAAAGGTACGCAGTGTGGGGTTACTTTATATTGGTCACTGATATATACAGACATACATACATATTTACGGTTTTCGCAATTATTCCTTAATCTGTGCTATAAGACCTACCTTCATACCAAATTTCAAGATTCTGCGTTCACGGGAAGTACCCTGTAGGTTTTGATTCCCTTGAGAGTCAAAAATTTGCGGCATAAACGGCTTTATCTTTTGATTGCGTTGGCTTAGAAGTTTGATTTTTTCACAGCTCCAAGGGGCAGTAGACCTGAGTATCTAACTAATATTATAAATGCGAAAGTATGGATGGATGGATGGATGGATGGACGGATGAATGGATGGATGGATGGATGGATGGATGGATGGATGGATGGATGGATGGATGGATGTTTGTTTGTTACTCAATCACGCCAGAACGGCCCAACGGACCTGGATGAAATTCGGCACATAGATAGAGAAAAGTCTGGAATAGCACATAGGCTACTTTTTATCCCGGAAAATTGCGTAGCTCCCGCGGGATAGCGATAAACGAATTATTTGCAGACGAAGTCGCTGGCAACAGCTAGTTTGATATAAATTTCAGCTTGATTTCTCCACGCGTTCCTGACAAAAAGGGTGTTGACAGACGGACGGACGGACAGACAACAAAGAGATCCTATAAGGGTTCCGTTTTTTCCTTTTGAGGTAAGGAACCCTAAAAACTACCAGAAGAGTAAGTATTCGTTAACCTTTTCGACGCCAACGACACATACCAGTAGTGGTGGCAATAACGGCTGTTTTGCAATAATGAATAACAGTGTGTTATTCTGAAAATAGCTGTTATTGTAAACTGTTGTCTGTTATCCTGTTATATTGCCGTTTTACAAAACGATAATGAACTTATTATTAAATTGTTAAACTTATTTCGTCGCGATCGCAGCGTAATAAAAACGAACGGGAACAAAAACAACGCTCTGTTACCTTGTTTGTTATTGTACTGATTGACTGACAACAAACAGCAACAGCTAATAATGATAACAAAAGTCAGTTATTTGAATTGCGATTGCGATGCGAGCTCGCGCGTATAGCGCTCTCTCGCACACACCTACATGATATGTTGCGCACTCGCTTGCGCTTCTATGCCAAGTGCGGCAACAGTGCGCGTATGAACAACGTTGACAACTGAACAAACAACGAATAATGATAACAGGATAGTTGACGATTTGATAATGTGTTGTTCGTTGCGTGCAAATAATGCATTACGTTATCTGCTGTTATAATAACGACCACCAATACATACTGTAGTATATTAAATGTAGGTAGTTTTGATATACATATTTGTGATTGAGGGTAGGATGTCAATAAAGCAGTGTTTAGCCAACTTGCGTGTGTTTCATTACATGGTGACAGCGGTGAGCGTTTTTTCGTGTTTAAATACGAAAAAGCATTACGAACGCTAAATTATTTTGTGCACGAAAGAACTGAGTTACGGTTTAGTGCATTGTTTATCGAAATCATGGAGCACGCGCGTCCTCCGGCGGAGTTAGTACTTGAAGGCGGTCCGGCCACACGTTCCGAAACGTGGCGTAAATGGCGGAAGCAGTTTGAAGTCTTTCTCAAAGCATCCGGAGTGAGCAAAGAGCCTAAAGAGGTCCAGGCTAGTTTGTTGGTAAACCTCATTGGATCGGCTGGCTACGAGATTTTCACAACATTTGTGTTTGGTGATGGTGAAACTGCCGATGACATCGACTGCGTATTGAAAAAATTTGAACTACATTTCGGTACCAAATCCAATATTACGTTAAGGCGTTATAAGTTTTTTATGCGCAGTCAAGAAGAAGGCGAAAATATTGACCAGTATGTAACAGCATTACGGCTGTTGAGTCAGCAGTGCGAGTTCGCCGATTTACACGACAGTTTGCTGCGCGATAAAATCGTGTGCGGTATCACCAATAACACAGTGAGAGATCGACTTCTCCGTACAGACGAATTGTCGTTATCTAAAGCGATACAAATATGCGAGGCTGCAGAAATTTCACAAGAGGAAGGTCGGTGCATTGACGGTGGTGCATCGGGGACCGTGCAAGTGAATGCAGTGCATGATGGAAGCGGACGCGGCGCTCCGGGCCGCGGGCACCGGGTTGGAACCCGCGGGCGCCGAGCGCGCGGCGCGCGGGCGCCGGCCGGCGGCGCGGCGCGCCGTCCCTGCGCAACGTGCGGCGCGCTGGCCTGCGCCGGCGGCGAGCGCTGTCCAGCCCATAGGGCCTTGTGTTTTATTTGTGATCGAAAAGGTCATTTTTCGCGAGTTTGTGAACAACGGGAAGTAATACGAAAAGTGCTAAATCTTAATGTGGACACAGTGCAGAGTGACAGTGACGACAACGATGACGAAATGTTCTATGTCAATACTATAGAGGAGGACAAACAACTGAGTAAGTCGACTAAAGAGTGGGTGGAAATTCTGCAATGCAACGGGAAGAATGTACGTCTAAAAATAGATACCGGTTCAATGATAAATGTTATTTCGAAAAATGAATATTTAAGTTTAGGATTATCGATTATGGACCTTAAGCCGTTCACAAAGCGAGTACATTCTTTCACGGGCAACCGGCTACCTATTATTGGCACTGATAACGTGCCCTTTGTTTACAATAACACGAATTATAACTTACCGGTTGTTGTTGCTGATTTAAACTGTCAGAATGTACTCGGATTGGAAAGTTGTATTGTTTTGGGATTGATTAGTCAAATAAATGCTGTAAATATAGATAACTATGCCGATTTATTTCAGGGACTAGGAAAATTACCGAATAAATATAGTATTGTAGTAGACAAAAACATACAACCGGTAATTTCACCCACTAGGAAAATTCCTTTAGGACTCAAAGATAAGCTGTTAAAAGAGTTGCAAAGAATGGAAGGCTTAGGTGTCGTCAGAAAGGTTACGCACCCTACTGATTGGGTGAACGCTATCGTTTTGGTGGCCAAAAAAGATGGTAGCATTCGTGTTTGTTTGGATCCGCGACCTTTGAACCGAGCGGTGCGGCGCGCGCAGTACACGCTGCCGACGGTGCCGGAGCTGGCTGCGCGGCTGCGCGGCGCCACCGTGTTCAGCGTGCTGGACGCGCGCTGCGGCTTCTGGATGGTGCAGATCGACGACGCCAGCGCCGACCTCTGCACGTTCAGCACCCCCTTCGGCAGGTACCAATTCCTACGTCTACCATATGGTATAAATTGTGCGCCGGAAGTGTTCCACGCAAAACTTAGACAGCATTTAGAGGACTTGGATGGTGTGGAGTCATTTATTGACGATGTCATCGTGTGGGGCCGTACCAAGAACGAGCACGACCGACGGTTGGAGTCTCTCTTGGCACGCGCCAGGGATATCGGCATAAAATTTAATCGCGACAAGTGTAAGTTTGCCGTGAAAGAAATTATTTATTTGGGTCACAAGTTCGATGCTAACGGAATGCGGGCTGATGAATCAAAAATTAAAGCCATAAATGAGATGCCTTATCCGACAGATAAGAAGGCATTGGAGCGGTTTTTAGGAATGGTGAATTATTTAGCTAAATTCATTCAAAATTACTCTGAATGTGTTAACGTGTTAAGGTCGCTGCTAAAGAAAGAGTCCGAATGGTTGTGGGAGGCACACCATTCTCAAGCGGTAGACGAATTAAAGAATAAGCTAGCCAGCGCGCCCGTGCTAGCCCTTTACTGCCCGTACACTCCTGTGGTGCTGTCGGTGGACGCGTCCAGCGGAGCCCTGGGCGCTGTGTTGCTACAGGGGCAGCGCCCGGTGGAGTTCGCATCGCTCACACTCACCGACACGCAGACCAGATATGCACAGATCGAAAAAGAGATGCTGGCTATTGTCTTTGCAGTCGAGCGCTTCAGACAATACATCTACGGGAGGTCTGACGTGACTGTGCACACAGATCACAAACCGCTAGAATCCTTATTTAGCAAGCCACTAGTTTCGGTACCGGCTCGTCTCCAGAGGATGATGATGAGAGTACAAGGCTATGAGTTTAAGGTTGTGTACACCCCAGGTAAGTATATGTATATTGCTGATACACTCTCGCGGGCAGCCCTCAAAGACACGCATGACTGTGTCTCGGATGAAATCGAAGTACAAACTTGTTTCATGTTGCAAAATGTGCCTTTCAGTAAGGAAAAAATGGAAGTCATCAAAAAGGAAACGGAAATTGATAACGATTGCAGGTGGCTCTTAAAATATATTAGAAATGGTTGGCCAAAAAACAGACGAGACGTCAATGAAAAAGTTAAGGTTTTTTGGCCGTACCGCGAACAATTACATGTCTTAGACGGTCTGATTTTCAAAGGCGAGGGCGTATTCATTCCGCCTGCATTACGAAAACAAATGCTCGAGCGGGTCCACGAAGGACATCTGGGTATCGAGCGGTGCAAGCGGCGCGCGAGAGAAGTAATGTTTTGGCCTGGGCTGTGCGAAGAGGTGGAGCGCACGGTGCGCGGGTGCGCGGCGTGCGCGCTGCACGCGCCGCGCCCGCGCCGCCAGCCCCTGCTGCAGCACCACGTACCGCCTCTGCCCTGGCACAAACTCGCTTCCGATATTTTTGAGTATAAAAAGAAAAGTTACATTGTACTAGTAGATTACTTTTCAAACTACGTGGAGGTCGGGCAGCTCACAAGTATAAATTCTAAAAATGTGATTAACTTCATGAGAGAACAGTTTGGTCGTCACGGCATACCAGCCGAGTTGGTAACTGATAACGGACCGGCTTTTAGCTCGCTAGAATTTAAAAAGTTTACCCAAGAGTGGGAAATTGGTCACGTGACGTCGTCTCCGCTGTACGCACAATCAAATGGCAAAAGCGAGAAAACCGTCCAGACAATAAAGAATCTTTTAAAAAAATGTATAGACTCAAATCAGGACTTTTATATAGGTCTATTGAATTTCCGGGCGACACCACGTAACGGCTTGGATTCACCAGCGCAAATTCTTATGGGAAGAAGACTAAATACAAAGTTACCAGTTAGCCGGAAGCTACTGGCTGAGACGGTAGACAACGAACGGAACTATCAAGCATTAATGACTGACAGAGAAAAAGTAAAAAATCATTACGATAAGTCAGCACGGGCCTTAAAACAGCTGTTTCCGGGTGATAAGGCTACATTAATTAGCAGCGGCGCAAGGAAACCGGTTTCTATAGTAGCTCATGCGCCGGAACCTCGCTCGTACATAGTAAGAGACGAACGTGGATGTTGTTTTCGGCGTACTCGTGGTCAGTTAGTTGCGCGTGTGACGAACACTCCTGGTGAAAAATATAATGTTCCCAACCGCCGAACTATAAAGTCACTAATAGAAAATGATGACAGAGCTCATAAGGCGTTGATGATCACGGGTGTTCGTAAGCGTAGGCAGAAAACAATAGTCGGTCACAGTGCAATAGCAATAGAGACCGAACCGCCAACGACGCCGACGACGCCCCCCGCAGCTAGCGACAGCACGCCGGGCACGCCGACAGCAGAAGACTGCTTCGCTAGCCACGCAGGCAGTAGCAGCAGCGACGCGGGCTCACCTGCGGCGCCGTCACCGTCAATAGCAGTTACAGAAAGGTCTAAGGAAAGAACGGAACGAATGCTTGTTCGACATCATTCGACATTGTTCGATAGCATTTAAAAGTACCAACTGTCAGCAAAAGCAAAGTTAGTAACGGAAAAGTATTTTTAAAATATATTCAAATTAAAATTATTAGAGTATTTTAGATTAAGTTTCTTTTACCATAAGATAAAATGTAACAAAAGATAATATATATATATACCTAGAAAAAAAAAAATGTAGTAAGTAGTAAGTTCACATGTATACCTACACATCAGGCTACTCGAGCCTTTTATTTCTGTTTTTTTTTTGTTTTTGTTATCGTTGAAGGGAAGGAGATGTAGTATATTAAATGTAGGTAGTTTTGATATACATATTTGTGATTGAGGGTAGGATGTCAATAAAGCAGTGTTTAGCCAACTTGCGTGTGTTTCATTACACATACCAGCACCGCAGGTTCAATGCCAACAACCTATATAAATTTACCCTCTACTTGAGAGGCCACAGGTCAAACCACTAGGCTACCGCAGCTGTTTAAACCACTATCCTGCCTTCAATTTATCTCCATACCTTCCTCAAGCTTGATCTGGTTCCGGAGACTCTGCGTGATCGTCTTCCCCGCCTCAACCACCTGTTTCTTAAACTCGGCAGCCTCGCGGAGCCTTGAAATGCAGTCATCGCATATCTGACAAGTGCCACCTATGTCTTCGTAAGATATCTGTAAAAATAATCATAATCGAAATTAATATTACGAATGGGAAAGTGTCTGAAGAGTTACTGTGGAGACAATCCTGGCTGGGTCACCAGAACGCTACTACCAGATTATAGTTTTTTTTTTTTTTTTTTTTATGGCTTTCACCCTTGCTTTAATTTAGCAAAGCGTAAGATTATTGTATTGTTATTATGAAAAATTTCAACTCAATCAGTTGAAGACGGAAGATATTAGCTTCAAAATTGAATCGCAAGAAAACCTGGACGAAACATACATGCATACATTGCAAATTAAATAAAAGCTTGTAAAAATATAAAATATAAATGATAGTGTCGTGATAATGTGATATTGTGATGTGATGTGTGTGTGATACGAATATGATGTTTATTAAGTAAATATTATGACACCAGGGCCCCGTTTCTCGACGCTTATTACACTAATAATATTAGTGTTTTGTTTAATTCTTTCGTTTAATTTACGAGAGAAAACACTAATATTATTAGTCTAATAAGCTTCGAGAAACGGGCCCTGATTCATTAGCAAACTATGATAAATCTATTAGTTATCTAAATGCTTAAACGACATTAATTTTTGAGTAAAAAAGTCTAACAAGGCAGCAGTGCAGTACATTATCAACCGAAAATGATCACTATTCCAGACCCATCAAGATAAGTTCGAGAACCAAAAAATTACGATTCCTTTATTCTCAAAAACTCGACAGAATTATTTATACATGGTAGTGTATACAGAGTATACACTCGTAACTATGACCGAATAACTTACAAAGATATTGAATGTATCCAAAAGCATATCCGAGTAAACTTCGGTACGGCCATTATCTTCGTACGCCGCTGATATGTCCTTATCGCAACCGACAGCCAAACAACACCGGCAAATATCCAACTGCTTCATGATTAATAATTAAAAGCGAAGAAACATTAAAATTGTATTGATACGAAAAACATTTTAGTGACATTCGCCGCCATTACAGAGCAGTATTTCCATCTCGTTAACATCAGACGGCGTGTCATTCGGAATTTATTTTTCACGTGACGTCACTAATAACTATTATCTATGTAAACAACGGAATAGTTATCACTTTTAACTCTATTATTCGTGTATATTTACGAGATTTAAACAAAATAAATGGGATAGAAATAGAATAGACTTATTTAGATTATACACAGTTTCAATTACAAATACGACTATGAAATGTCACTAATCAAAAAAACTAGCTGCATGGAATTTCGTCCAATCAAAAGTAAGCTTGTTTCAAGTAACCAATTAAAACGAGGCTTTGTTTTTGAAGCGACATCTATTGATTCTATTTCAAACTTCCAAGCCTTTCATTTAGCTAGCAAGCCAAAGAGTTTGGTCACTTGATAAAAGAGCGCGCTAGTTAATTAAGTTTCACTACTCGTCAAGAGATGGCTCTGTTTATATAGTTTTTGGAGGAGGATTTCATGGTCGAATTAAATTTAATCGAAATCAAATTGGGATAGTCTATTTTTTTACAATGCATGGTAAATCGAAAACCATTTCGAGATAAATGCTTTTTATATCGTTTTCTGTATTTACTTTATTTTTTTTTACAATAATGAATTTATTACATGAAAAATAAGCAATGACCTTCATTTGACATTCCCACAAATTACGTAGACGGTCCAAAATGTACTTCATTTGCTAAGTTTACAAATTCTTCACTATTTACGCGTCGATTATACTACGGAGTTCAACTTGGACTCGCAATCTGACATTTCATTCATCTTATGACATGACAGATGACAAACAAATTACAATCTTATTATGTCATTCTCGTTTTACAACGAATGTGAATTTACCGTATTGAAGGTTGAAATACTCTAGCTGAGTTTATACTGGATTCAGATAACCCTTTCTGAATAAATATTACTTTTGCTTAACCCGTACACCGATCAACCTGCACGAACGACGACATAGGTACGCTTCTCTCCTGGACAATCAACATGGTTTGATCCCGGACACCGATCAGCCTGAACGAACGAGGACCTACGCTTCTCTCCTGGAAAATCGACTCGGTTTGGCCCGGGATACCGCTCAGCCTGCACGAACGACGACATATACGCTCCAGTAGAATGGCTGCCAACACCCAGTTTGTTAGAGCTGATTCAATAAATCTTCCCAAAATGGAATCATGGATGACGTTACTGATAAGCTCAAATTGCAAGGCAGTTCAAAAATATGATAATAAGAAAGAATGAATACACTCGACGCGTCTTGAAAAACTGGGAACGTTGTGAGTTGTGACATGACACTGGCACTAATGACAGTTTCTCAACTTCGCCACAGATAGATAATACATTAATGCCGCTGCTACACATACGTATTATGATCAATTTATCAAATAAGCGTATGTGTGGCAGGGGCATAGGAAACTATGACGTCATGAACCAAAATACTTTCAATAATTAATATTAAAAAAAATTGTGAGTTATATGATAAAATATTGAAATTAGTTTCTTATAATTGACTTCTCTATCCAAAAAAAATATAAAAAGGACAGGTATTTTTTTTTAGACAATCCCAATTGTAATTACGATTATTTTCGGTTACGGTCCTTAATTATTTTTTTCTTCATAGCCTATTCTTGGTTAATAATGTCCTGTCAATCGTTAGTAGGTTTATTTATTTATTCATCAAACAATTTACACAGCAGGTTAACAGAAGAAATCCCTTGAGATAAGTTTGCTTTGTACGTCTGTTTTGTCATGTTATCATACATGTTTTACTCGTATGTTGAACTGTCTGTATGTATTTTATAACTCCAAGTATCAAAATGTACGGAGCTTTCCAGCTTAAGAACTTAACCCAGGTAATTTTCTGCCCAAAAACATCGCTAGGAAACCTGCAATCATTGAGTAGGAACTACAGATTTTAATTATAATAGGTACTTAAATTAGTCTTAACAAAATAGAACTCCTCATCATCATCATCATCAGCAGTAAAACTCCTACAGTAAAGGAAACAGAGTATCTAAAATAAAAATACTTCGTTTCGGTATGACTATTTATTCAGAAGTTGATTATTCAATTATTATAATTTCTGTAAAAACAGAGACAAAGTTACTTTCACATTTATAATAATAGTAGGGATTACTATAGCGTAAGCGTAAGCGTAATAATCACTAGTGTGGTCAACAAATTCGCTGCATTTGCAATGCATGTGTTATATTTGTAATTAAAAATAGGCTCCCACAAAGACTTTTTGAGCAACTTTGTACAAAACTTCACGTCGTGTCTGGCACCGTAGTGAGAACATGCCCATGTTGCCTCTTTAAGTGCCTCCTCAGCGAATCCTTTCCCTTAAACCTACTCTCACAATAGCCACAAGCAAACGACCTCACATCAGCATGCGTCTTCTCATGCCTTTTCTGATCAAACTTCGTAAAAAACCTCATCTCACACTCGCTACAAGGGAAATTCCTCTCCCTCACATGCACAGAACGCACGTGAATCTTCAAATTCTGCGTATTCGGAAACGTTTTCGAACACAAAGTACACTTGCTCAACTGCCTTTTCAAACCGTGCTCTTGAACTTTATGGTCGACCAGTTGGTACGTATATCGGAACGTCTTACCACAGACTAGGCAATGACGTTTCGAAAAACAGCTGTTGTGACAGCTGCGCATGTGACGTACGCGCGCGTAACTATTCAAAAAAGTTTCTGGGCATAGACTGCATTTGTTTTCCCTGTGCTGCGATTGGTGTATACGTAAACTCATGCGGTTAATGTAAGAATTCCCGCATACCTCACAAACGTTGTATGAAAAATGGTTGTTCATATGCATTGATAATCTCATGTACGTGTTGAATTTTTCGTTGCAAACTACGCAATTAAAAGAATCCTCTAATTTGTAGGGTATTAGGAAATGTTCCGCGTCCCCGAAATCGACGTCATGTTCGTTTATGAGGTGTTTTTTCAATTCGTTTAAATCAAAACACGTTTGCGAGCATTTCATGCATTCCAAAGATGAAATATCGGCATTGTGATACGACAGACCCCTTAGGCGGTTGAATTTTGACTGTATCAATTCATCATCATGTACTTTGCTGTGCTCCCGCAGTTCTTTGACAGTGAAAAACGCCTCATTGCATATGAAACAGCCGAATTTGGTTTTCAGTGACTTAAAGAGGCATAAATTTGAGTTGAAGATTAACTTTAAGGAGTTTTGCTTCATATTTACATGGTTTTGCGATTCTGGTTGCTTCGTTTTCCTTTTTGTTTCACTTACATTGAGATCTGAAAGAGATTATAGGGAATTTTTTTAATTTTAATTTGTGTCAGTCACTAAACCTTATGAGATGGTTATAAGAGCTCTTTTAGTTTGGCTACAATCTAACTAGTTATCTAACTATCTAACTAATATTATAAATGCGAAAGTATGGATGGATGGATGTTTGTTTGTTACTCAATCACGCCAGAACGGCCTAACGGATCTGGATGAAATTCGGCACATAGATAGAGAAAAGTCTATATAACCATCAATAACCTTACCATTCTCCAAGTGTTTAGAGAGCCGTTTCATATTCGCTTTCTCTTTTATCTTCACAGTTCTATCTTGCTTTTCTGATGATCTACTTTGACTGTCACAAAATTTATTGTGTTGCAACTTAACATAGAAAATTGTGCCTGAAAATCAATAATTTTTAGTTTTAGCCAGTGTTGTTATGGATATCCATATCCGTAACCGAAACTATCAGATAATCCGAAATAATTTAATATCCATAACCATAACCGAAACCGATATTATATTTTACCAATATCCATATCCGGATCCGAAATTATATATCCATAACATCCCTGGTTTTCGCTCAGAACAACAAGAATCACCAAATATACCATTACACATAAAAAAGTAAACTTTAAACTAGAGACAAATGAGTGTGCAACTTGGCGTACATACATACATTACATGCATATCGCGACGCCTCTTTCCCACAGAGGTAGGCAGAGACTACTTTGTTCCACTTGCTACGATCCTGACACACCACTTTCGCTTCATCCACATTCATCAATCTCTTGCTACATGCTCGCCGGTTCCGGGTACTCTTGACCTGACCTTTTACATACCCTATTTGATCACGGAACGTCCGTCTAGGCCTTCCCCTCCCAACGCACCCATTCACACTCCCCATATAAATCTGTTGAGTAACCCTTTCAACCATCCTGGTACAACATATTCTGAATTCTGAATTCTTACAATGAAATGTTTATCTTTTAATGAAGTTAATAAGGTACATTTTGAGTTGTCGCTTCGCATCGAGTCTCGGTGTGGATTGACCCTATGGACCAAAGTATAAAAGCAAAATAATAACTACTCGCCTTTGTCACTCTCACCTACACCATCAATTAAATCTTCATCAAACCCAACACTGATATTATCATCAAAATCATTTAACGCCACATCTAATTTCTGGCCTACTCTTGCTAGATGACTTCTGGAGTCTATAATTCTACTTTTGAATTCTGTAGCCGCTCGCAAGTCTAGTATACACTGCTCACAAATCTTGTAATTTTCATTCCCGTCTTGTTGTATCTGAAATTTAATGTCATTTTTATACTCAAACAATAAATAAGTTTTTGTTAAAAATTCAATTTAAACAGGAGCTTTTTTCTGGCTATAATTTTCTACTTTATGTTGAATCACAAGTAAAGGTGCGACCACACCGCCGCGTATACGCAGTGACGTGTCGTATGCGTCACGTTTTCTCACCGTTTCTTCATACATTTTGTTGCGATTCCGTAACGTCACCGTTTTTTAAGCGGCGGTGTGGTCGCACCTTAATGTCATTTTAGTACATATCTAGTATGAATAAATAGACATTAGGGGGAGGTCCAAGTCACAGCTACCCGAAGGGACAAAACATTTCTGTGGGTAGGTTGTTTGATTGCACACCTGTAAGTCTTTCATTCTAATCAAAATTCAAAGCCATGCATTATGAAAACTATTTAAAAAAATACATTTACTACATTATATTCAGTCAAACAAATCCAGCTACCATGTTATGTATTACACATTATTTTTAAGACAGAGTGTATTAGATTGTATTAGACTTACTATAATATTTAAAGTATTCTGCAACATATCGGAGTAAACTTCCTTCTGGTCATTGAAAAAATACTCTGTAAAAATGTCCTTTGTACAGCCTTGAGCGAGACAACACTGGCATTCATGAGTAGACGACATTTTACCACTGTGATGACTTTAAATATACATTACAAGTTTTCACATAAAATATATTTATTCAATTGTGATTTTAATTTCCATACAATTAGTTTGTTTACCAGGGTTGCCAGATGTCAGCTAACTCAATTCGCCAAATTTTGACTACCGAGTAGCCTAAATCGTCTTATATGTTTTTTTTTTTCAAGTAGCCTAATTCGCCTAAAATTTTGAGCTAAGCAGATAAAGAAGAAACGTAAAAAAAATACAACGTAAAGCAATCAATTATATTTTAAAATTATCGTTTAATGATAGTGATATAGTAAGTAATAGTAGATACCATTTAATGATGGTCATGGTATAATAAAATACTTCTCATCGTCTTAGACCATGGTGATGGTGAGCTTCTGCAGAGCCTCCAGTGTAGGTTTTCGCATATATATAAGAACGTCTTGGACACGTTTACCTATTATGGAATAATTGGCAGCGCCACTTGCGCATCAAAACGGCAACCAACAGAGCCTCTAGTGTAAGTTTTCACACGAACAAACGTCTCGAACGCGTTCACGTAAACGTCTCAATTACTATGGAAAAATTGGCAGCGCTACTTGCGGATTGAAACGGCAACAAACTGAGCCTCTAGTGTAAGTTTTCACACGAACAAACGTCTCGAACGCGTTCACGTAAACGTCTCAATTACTATGGAAAAATTGGCAGCGCTACTTGCAGATTGAAACGGCAACAAACTGAGCCTCTAGTGTAAGTTTTCACACGAACAAACGTCTCGAACGCGTTCATGTAAACGTCTCAATTACTATGGAATAATTGGCAGCGCCACTTGTGGATCGAAACGGCAACAAACTGTTCCCATATTATTTGACATTTTAACGCAAACGCGGTCGAGACGTGTTCTGTGACCGAAAACTTACACTAAGCATACTGTTCCCATAGTATTTGACATTTTAACGCAAACGCGTTCGAAACGTATTTTGTGACCGAAAACTTAGACTAAGCATACTGTTCTCATAGTATTTGATACTTTAACGCAAACGAACGCGTTCGAGACGTATTTTGTGACCGAGAACTTAACTAAGCATACATGAGGTTATATAATATGATTTTGTAAAGGAATAAAAATGGGAGCGAGATCACGTTATTATTTCTTACTTTTTTACAAATAATCTTGTATCAGCATCCGCATTTTTGGAATTATGAAGGAATGATTACATAAATTTGGGTAATCCTCAGATAGCCTAAATCGCCCGTAAATTTTTTCCTAGGTAGCCTAAATGGCTACTGGTAGCCGATCGGATTTTTCGGTCGCCATTTGACCCCCTAAGGTAGCCTAAATGGCGATAAGTCGCCTAATCTGGCACCGCTGTTGTTTACATAAAAATTTTGACATTTTCATTTCGTTCAGTAAAACCCACTATGACATTTTGTAAATGTATTTTCTTAGCTGAAAACTAATAAAATCGAAAACATCCAATTTATTTTTAATTTTAAATTCCATTATATTATGCTAATAAAGCGTTTACAAATAAAGAATAATATCAACAATGAATAATAATATTAATATACAAAGGTAGGATAGCGTTAGAAATAAATAAAAATGTTTAAAAAATTGGTTGCCTGTAAAGTCGGTATACGGGCGAAAGTTTTACGTGACAACGACTTTGAGTGGTAAAATAATTTTAATGTGAATATTCATTCGTATAGTAGGAAGAAGGACGTGTAAACTTGTATGCAGGCGCCTAAGCGAAATAGAAGCGCAAGACATGAACCGGTGTGTATGCCTATCTCTCTCACTCTCTCTCTCTCGCTCTGTCTCTCTCGCTCTTAGGCGGGCTAACTGTGCTCGAGTGGAAGGGACGCGTGCCTTTCACTTTTTATGTCTGTCTCTCTCGCTCTTAGGCGGGCTAACCATGCCCGCGTGCCTCTCACTCGCTCTCATTGTGAGCGCATAACGTGAGCGGAGCGTAACGCAGTTTCTTGAAGTGTCACCCGGCAAACCAATTTATAAGACGTTGTCACGTCAAAATAAAATATACTGTAAAGCTCTTTAGAGGAATATTTTGATTAAGTTTTTATCCGGTTGTGATACCCTAAGCTGCATGTCGTTAGGTATTGGGAGCGGGCCGTATCTGTAACAAAATTAAGTATTTTCAGTATTTATAGTGCTACAAATAGGTAAGTTTCTTTTTATAGCCTATTTGGTGTCCCGCTGCTGGGCAAAGGCCTCCCCACTTCCCTTTCTCTTACTACCCGTCTTTGTCTATTGCGAGGCTTCCCCAGTTCAGCTCAAAAGATTCCAAGTCGTCCGGATATCTTCTTTTGGGTTATATTGGAGCAACGTAAAAAAAATAGGAATGCGCTGGCCAAGCACTGGTTCTTTTTTTCAAATTGCACCTTATTCAAGTTGCAGCTGTCGATTACCGAATGCGGCCAACTAGCTACTGTGTTCTTAAGAAATTAACTTTTTTACGTACTTAATTCTACTAAATATTATAAAATGTGAAAGTTTGTGATTATGGATGTAGTTACTCTTTCACGTCAGAACGACTGAACGATCGGGCTGAAATTTGGCATAAAGATAGACCATAGCTTGGAATAATACATAGGCTACTTCTTATCCCGGGAAATTGCGTAATCCCTACGGGATAGCGTTAAGCAAATTATCTGTAGACGAAATCGCAGACAACGGTTAAGTATAGTTGGCACATTTTGTGGTAAAATGCTTGAATATGGAAACATTAATGTATTAAGGCGTGTATCTTCATCTTTAATCATGTTATAAAAGCTCGTACTTGTCCACGCCAGGTCCTGGGATGAGGCTAAAACACGGCGGCGGCATATTCTTAATCGATAGTGAAGGCAGGAACCGAGTGCAACAGTTGCAGAAGTGGAAGTCACTGGATAACAACATTATTTAAAAAATACATAAGATAAGAAAAATGAGGGTAGGTACACAACTACTTTTGTTTACCCATGATCATGGTCATGATTGAGCTGCGTCGAAATATCGGTAACTCGTTAAAGATAGTAATCCTGGTCTACGGGGTCCAAACTAGGTCTCTCAGAATTTTACCGGAATATTTCAGAAGATAGTTGAGTTAGTTCGTATGAATTTCCCTAAAAAGATTATTCAGTTGAAATTTAGTCCTACCCGCGATTTGTCGATTAAGTATGATTCAAAAGCGTCGCGTGCAAGATAGATTACCCGTCTCTTTCTAGAACGAACAATAAGAAAAAGTTTCACATTACTCTACGCTCGGAAACTGCTTAATGCTCTTCTTTAAAGGTTCTTCACCCAAACGGGATATGAAGCGGCGCCAGCGGCACGACAATAGCTCGTTAGTTTCGAACGAGTAATGCTTCTGACGGCTGTAATCGTACAATTTCTTCTCGAAGAGAGGGAGCACGCTGAAAGCCTTGGCTAGGTCCTTGTGGAAATCTGAAACACGATGCATTCCCAGATGATTCCCAGCTTTTGTGTTGTGGCGAATAATTCATCCGATGAAAAATAGCGTGTTATGGAAACGTGCATTCTAAGAGGGGAAGGGACTACTGACTAGTTGGTAAAATAAAAATTTTAAAAGTTTACCTAGATCATCAACGTCTTCGATTGGTTTCCGAGTGATACCCTCACAACTTAATTTTGAGTTATCGGCGTTACTATTTGAGTTCATACTGAATAGGTATTGTTATAAATAATTCAAAAATAAAGACTTTTACAAAATGATTGCAAATAAAATAAATAAGATGAAATTGTTAGAAATGACGTAAATAAAACATGTTCTATTTTTTTTTCAATTTCTTTTATTCACTAGTGCTAAAAAGGATTTTAGTTATTTCGGTATTAAGATGAAGCTCCAATAAAATAATTAGTTTATAACTCGGACTCCTAAAATCCTTTCCTGAAAAGAAAAATACATCTTGCACCAAAAAAACGAGGCTGTTTGAATTCCAGACAAAGTACGTCCAGTACGCCAACGCCAAAAAAAAAAGACTAGACTGTCAAGCAGTTGTCAAAAATAGAGTGAATTTTGTGCTTCGTCGCAATTATCAACCAAAAAATGCGTTTATTTAATTAAATAACAGAGTTTTGCTACTTTCTAACATAGCTAATTAAATAAGCGACAGGATGGAAATCACTGTGGAAAGCCTGCCGTTGCTCGGCGTTTGCAATTTGTGTTTAAACGAAGGCGCTGTTAAAAGTATGCTAGCTGGTAGAGGGGAAAAATTTCCGTCTTACGCCAATATATTACTGAAATGCTTCAGTGTCGATGTAAGTAAAGGTTTTTCTTCCTTAAATTGACGCGTTGTCATTCGTTGGATTCTCTTTATTACCTATTTTTTGTGCGAAGATAGTTAACTGAGCATTGTATTGGATTCCAATATGAATGGAATTCAACTGGAAGTTTGAATACCACTTGCAGTGGCCTAGTGATAAGTTTTTTTTTAAATACTACAAAAGGCTTGAGTCTGAGCAGAATCATGCCTGATTATAGGCAAAGATGTCTGAAATGGGGTATGTTTGCTGAGTAAATAATGGGATAGATTATGAGTAAGTTTCCTTTTCAAGTTGAGTACATATTAAATATACTCATTAATATTCAACTTTGTAATTTTTAATATGACTATGACTTTTTTATGACTTTGTTGTATTGTTGTTACAATTGTATGTGTGTCTTGCTAAATGTGGCCTGTAGGTCTTGTTACCTTAGGCTGTGTCTACCCTGTTAAGAGTTAAGACGTGGTTTGTGTATGTAAGTATTATGTATTGGCAATTTTTTTCTTACTTAATACCTATTTGGCTCATTGTTGATCAAAACAGGAACCTCCAGCTTTATACTCAGATTCTCTAACCATTATAAACCACCTCTATTAAGCGTGTTCCTCTGTAACCTTATTACAGATAACCATGCTGGAACTGGGTGACACGAAACAGCTGATCTGCGACTCTTGCATCACGCGACTCACAGACTGCGATAGCTTCAAAGACCAGGTGCTCACATCACTGAAGACCCTTGAAGATTCCGCTAAACTGTTCAGTAAGTATTCACAACGGATAGACGTCCCATTAGTCTGTGTTTATTTAGTATTTTTCTCTTCTTTGAATGGCAAAGGGGTTGGTGCACAGGCAACCGCATCGCATTGTATAAGTGCCGGCACGTAAGTCTAGCGATGACCTTGTATGCGCAGAAGTATAAAATACGGTATTTGTGGGTGCGCAGATCCCCTCCACGTGACTCGTCATCGCTAGACTTACGTGCCGGCACGTATATAAGGTTCAATCCACACTGAGACGCGACGAGGCGCGCACACTTTAATAGGAACGACACAAAATGTACCTTATTTACTTCAATAAAAGATAAACATTTCATTGTAAGAATTCAGATTACGTTGCGTCACGTAGCGCTGCGCCTCTCGATGCCTCGCAATTTCAAGACTAGTGCATTCTTAGCGAGTGCTTCCCGAGTTTGGTTTTTACTTTTTATCTCAGATTTTGCAAGCAATGTGAATGAGTGATACCTTAAAAGAAAGAACAATAAACAGGCATGTTTTTAAACACGTTTGAACGTTTCCATGTAGTATTTTATCCCTTTAATACGAAAATAAAAGTACATCACGATCAATTATTGCATTCGACACATTAATACACTAAAAACGAAGTGCACTACAGACGCATATTTGAAACTTTCATTCAATTTCTGTGAAATATTCGTAAAAAATCACCAAAAATGCGACGTTGCCAGCTCAGTAGGGATGCACCCTCTTAAATTCAGCGTCGCGTCGCGTCTCGTTGTGGATTGAACCTTATGGTATGAAAAATTATTATTTTTAACAAAAACTTATTATGACTTGTAGATGTGAAGAAAGAAGAAAACAATGAGGTGTTCAGCGACGGTATTGAAGACCCGGACTTTGAAGACAACATTGATGAGGACGACAAAGGTAACTAAAATTTACACTATAGTGTATTTTTTCGGCCCGCGGAATTCTGACATTTCTCGGTATTACCAGTCATATAAACGTTCCTTAAATCCGTGGTAAGAAAAGGAAAAAAAATAAAAATGTAGAACATTATGTTGAAGTTGAAATACTTAAACTAAAAATCATTTTTACATATTAGTAATTAAGAGATATTTGGTTTAATTTTAAATTGCATAATTTAGACATAATTAATAATCTTTTCTTTTTTTTGGGAGAATATAAATTGTTTGGGGTATCACTTTGAGTATTGTCATATATTACAAACCTTCAGTCTACGATTATAATAATATTGATTCATTTCGTAATATTTAATAAAAAGAATGAACAGAACGTAAAACTTCAGCAGTCAGCTGTCATTCTTCCGGCAAAATATAGGAAAATATTTTAATTGCTCCTCCCCCAATATCAAAATTACATTAAACCGAACAATCTCCTCACGTGTGTAATGTTATGTCACTACGTCGACGTGGCAAAATATGCCTTGCTAAAATAAAGACGTGATTTATGTATGTACGTATGTATGTGATAATAAGGATGACTTAGTGTTTTCAACTTAGATCTTCTGTACTCTAATTGGCCAATTGTCGTTAAAATAAAAGCTGCCATTAATTTTTAAATCCATTATTTGAGTACCTAATGTTAGAACGTCACCGTATTTTATTATTTTTATTTGTTAGTTAAAATAACGAAAGCTTAGTGTGACAATTTATTTGTTCAGCAGAAAAAAATGTTGGTGACCCCTGAAACGTCTAATTCTGACAGCTGTCAGAATTCCACGGGCCAAAAAAACACACTATAGTTATGGAGCAGCAGTCAGAGGCTCTAAAGATAACTAAGAAACTAAAACTAATTTTAATTCTACTTCCTACGAATATTATGCGAATTATTAAATGCGAAAGTTTGTGAGGACGTGACGATGTGAGTGTGTATGTTTGTTTCTTCTTCACTCTGAAATGACTGGATGGATATAGATCAAATTTTGAAAGGAGATAGCTGTATGTATGTATGTATGTAAACTCTTTATTGTGCAAAATAAACAAGACAAATACAATTGACAAACAATGAGATACATGCACAAAGCTGTTACCCTAGATTAAAACATGGCTACTTTCTATCCTGGTAAAATGCATAGTTCCCGCGGGATAGCGATAGACATGTCAATTGCTACTTCTACGCGGACGAAGTCGCGGGCAGAAGCTAGTTAATAAAATACTGCATACATACACCCTACCTTCAACCTACCGTCACGCCTATTTCCCACAGGGGTAGGCAGAGACTACTTTGTTCCACTTGCTACGATACTGACATACCACTTTCGCTTCATCCACATCAATCTCTTCATACATGCTCGTCGGTTTCAGGTACTCTTGACCTGACCTTTTCCAAAACAAAAAGAAAAGAAATACTGATTTGTGATATTACAATACTAATCCTAAACTAGGTGACAGTCGCTCAATGTTAGAGACGAAAGTGCGGTCTTATAATTAACTAAGCACTAGGCAGCACGTTTCATCTAACCTTAAGCACACGGCGGCCACGACGTACAAAATCCGCGTTCTGGAATGAACACAGGCACGACGTCGTATGTACACGCGTCAATGTGTGCGTAAGATACACAGGGCTGAGTCTATCGCAAAAACCTAGTACTATAAGTTCTACCAATGCCATAAATATAGGTACTTATATGAAGATATGACTTAGATGTGTGCAAATAAATGTACTTAATCGTTATCTATTTATTTAAACTTACTTAAAATGTGTCTGTCTGTGTATTTAAGCATTATTATTTTCAATTACAATAGATGTCCGACAACAAACTTAAGCGAATGATTTTGTAGTTATTTCATGTATTAATCGCGATAATTTCAGAAAGCATTAATTTTCTAATGTTTTATAAAATGAAGTAGGTAGGATAGGTTCCCGAACTTGTGACGTGCGGCCGACATACATCGCGTCGCGAGCCCTACTAGTTGCCAGCAGCTTTCCGGCAGCCTGCGCTTGAGGGGTGGGGTAGCTCGAATCGGTGCGGGGCGGAGCGTGGCCATTCTGTACGTTAGTACTATTATATATTCTGTGCCTTAAGGTTAGATGAAACGTGCTGGCTCGGCGATCTTCTGCTTAGGGATACGTAACACACTACCTTATTTGTTCTAAATTACTTGTCCCAATTTTCAGGGTTCCGTTTAGGGATTGCAAAATCCGGTTCATTTCTCAAATCCGGATTTACAAATTATCAACTTGTACAAATCTGGATTATCCGGATTTTTCGGATTTTTATTAATATTTTGAAATTTTCATGTAATTACATGTTTTTTGAAACCTAATGGTGTCCAATTTTATTGTTTTTAAAATTTCCCTAAGAATATATAAAATAAAACTGCAAAAATCTTGATAATCCGCGTTTAATCAGTCCAGTGCTGCTGTGTCTGCAGTACAGTACTACCGGACCGGCCGACTAGCTAGATCTAAAGCTAGGTATGAGATAGCCAGTAAAGCGCGGAGGGGAGAGGGATAGATAGTGCTACGTGGCGGGGAACGAAACGAACGCATGAATGAATGAAATTAAACGAAATTTAATAGGAAATTCTGCTTAAATGACAACTTTGTCAACTGTAATTGAAATCCGAAAAAACCGGATTTTTATGCTAAAAATCCGAATCTATAAAAGGCGACAAAAATCCGGATTTATCCGGTTATTTCGGATTATCCGGATTGCAATCCCTAGTTCCGTTTCTTACCTCTATGAGAAAAAGGAATCCTTATAAGATCACTTTGATGTCCGTCTGTCTGTCCGTCAAGGCCCTTTTTAATAGGACGCGCAAAGATATAAAATTGAAATTGATACCAAATGAGCTTTCCAAATGAAATTTACTATCCGAAAAAGTAACGTCAAAAAATACAATTATAAACAATCAGTCAGATAATCCGCTCCGCGCCATACCAGGCACAAAAGTGCCCATCACACGCAGCATTACCACGTTGTACCGCGATGGACAACCTTTGCACCAGAAACGACCCGGAGCGAGGGTCAAGACCTCTCTCACGCAGACGGCGCCCCACTTCCTTCAGAAACAGTAATGCCTCGGAGCCCCAACAGCCAGTCGTCTCCACCGCAAGCGGGACAAACAAATAATTAGCGAGCGCTGAGTTCGAAGTATTTGGTATTATTTTCACTTTAGACCTTTACGCTTTCAAGAGAAAAAGGGTCTTGACAGATAGATGGACAAACGGACGAAAACAAAGTGATCCTATAAGGGTCCCGTTTTTTCCTTTTGATATATGCAGCCCCAATTACACATCATGCTTATTTTTGATACTTAACTCTAATCGATCCCCCATTTTGCTTCCAGCGTTATCTATTATAATAAAAAAGGAACCGCCACCGGAAGTCTTCAAGCCCCGGAAGACGAGGAAGAAAAAATACATCACCATTGCACTGAAGAAACCGAAAGACTTCTCCGAAACTGAAGATATGCTGTCCCATGGACTGTTCCCGTTCAAAATAAGAAAAAACAGAACATTCGCCTGTGCTATCTGTCCGGAGAGCTCGACCAACCTAGAAGACATAAAGAAACACGTTGTCCAACACAACAAAAAGAACATACACATCGCTTTCAAGAAAATGATGTTTTCAAATTCGCAACGCTTCTACAAAAGTTCAACACAACTCCGATGCAAAGTCTGTACGACAGATTTGAACAACTTCGATGAGCTAAACGAGCACGTCGAGAACTGTACTAGATTAAAATTTACTAATGTTAAATGGAGCAACTTACCTTTTAAATTGGAAAAGGACCAATTGGACTGTCCGGTGTGCAAGAAAACGTTTTTAAACTTCGTGAGTTTGAACACGCATATGAATATACATTATCCTAACTATATATGCGAGAATTGCGGCAAGGCGTTCGCTTCCAAAGCTAGGTTGCGTGGACATATGCGGACACATGAGATAGGCGAGTTTCCCTGTAAGTATTGTGATGCTGTGTTCGATAGGGTTACTAAGAGAGAGAATCATGTGTCGAAAGAGCATAAAGCTGGTGTCAGATACGCTTGTAAACGTTGTAATATATCTTTGAGCTCTTTCTACGCTCGACAGAAGCATTTGGCTGAGATACATAACGAGGAATTGAAGAGGTATAAGTGTAAAGCTTGTCCGCAGAGCTATATCACACCGGGTCATCTGTCGAGTCATGTTCGGAGAGATCATTTGAACGAAAGGAATCATAAATGTGACAAGTGTGATCTTGCTTTTTATACAAAGAACGCTTTGAAAATGCACATGATTAAACACGACGGGGAGAGGATTCATGCGTGTCATATATGTCAGAAGTCTTATCAGAGGAAGAAGACTTTGAGGGAGCATATGCGGATACATACTAATGATAAGAGGTTTATTTGTCCGGTATGTGGGAGGGCGTTTACGCAGAAGTGCACTCTGAAGGGTCATTTGAAAGTGCATGAAAGGAAAGTGGAGTTGGATGAGAAGATAGTGCAGCCGATGCATTCTATTTAGCTGTCGAGATCTGTGTTTCAATCGTTTATACCAGAGGTTTCTGAACTCTTTTGTTCCATAGACCACTTTCAAAATTTTGCTGGTTCCGGTGGACCCCCTGCAGCTACATTACCACTAATTTGTAAACTAAATCTCGAAAAAAAAATTAAGATTAGCTCTATAATCTATGGAAACTTGTGTTGTTGCTGAGTTTCAACGATAAATTGACAGTTTTCGAAAAAAATGGTTAGAATTGATTGCTTGATAGGGTTAATTATTTGAAAATAAAGTTGACTCAACAAATTTTCAATTATATTATATTTTTGTGCTGCGAGTGACTCCATCCTACTTTACTTTCTTGAAATCTACAATGACTCACAGCACAAGAACCAATCAATTCTCACAAATTTAATTCAATTTTCATGCACCCCCGCTTGCGATTGTGGACCCCCATTTCTGGTCACGCCCAACGTAGACTCCCGTCGAGTCTTCCATGGACCCCTGGGGGTCCACCTGGACCACTTTGGGAACTACTGGTTTATACAGTGTTATGCATAGATATGAGATATACCATATGGTATTTTCATTCTTACCTGTCCTATTTGGTAAACAAAATTCTAACCTCAATGTGCAAATTTTTGTAAAGAATAAGGTGTATTATGTTATCAAATAAACCTGAGGTAATATTTTGTACATAATTTTGCTGATATTTTATCTCCAGTTCCTTTATTTACGATGAAATAGTTAAAAAATAACAAAAATGACACGTTTTGAGGTTAGAATTTTGTTTACCAAATAGGACAGGTAAGAATGGAAATACTTTAGATTACGCTACTATCGCGATTTGTAGTGCAATCAAGTCCGCTTTATACCACTTCCAGGGACCGGAACCGTTATTGATATACCTGTTAATATTGTTCCAATATCGTTATTCTATTTCGTTCGATAATATACCGGTTAATTGATGGAACGAACAAAAAAAAACGAAATGGTCTTGCTTACCGTTAATACAGATAAATTTTAACGTTCGCGTTAACGAAATTATACCGGTTAAACCCAGCCGCCGCCGACATACGCCAGAGGCTCCAGTAGTGGTGTAAAAGAGACAGCAATACAAGTTCTATCTTGCTCTTGTTTCGTAATTTTCAATTTGACCGGTTAATTTCGTTCCCCGAAAACGCATTGATTCGTGTGATTATATGTGAATAGGAAGGCAAACGAGCAAGTGGGTCACCTGATGGTAAGCGACCTGATGGTAAACAGTCAGCAAAATGAGCTTGTATTCAAAATGGTTTTTTTTTTAAACCTTTTTGTTTCTTTTCTTTCCAAGTAGGTGGATTTGCGTGTTCTGTGGTATATCTGATAACTGAATTTCACTGACAAAAAATAGACAGTTGATATTATAATTAGCGTCCGACCGAAGTTTCGGTTTCGGTTTCGGCCAATTTCGGCCAAAAAAGTGATTTCGGCCGAAACCTTCGGCCGGACCGAAATTACTTCGCGGCCTCTCGCATCGGGAGCGCTCGGCTTAATTCGGGCACGCTCGGCCGGGTAGGTATAGGTAATGCACAGGCGGCCGGCCCAGCTGGGACCAGCGACATTTTTTTTTATTTTGTTTAACAAAAAAAGTAACTGTTCTCATATAAGAAATCCTTGCAATAACCTTTTCCTTACGATTTGTACAGTAATTTTTAATATTTTGTTTGATAAGATACGTCTTCAAAAATTTCGGTTTCGGTTTTGGTTTCGGCCGAAATCAGAAAAAAACCGAATATTCGGTTTCGGCTAAAAATCGTGTTTCGGTCGGACACTAATTATAATTTATAAATTATAATGCAATATAACAAGACGAAGGTTACTTCGCTCAGGTTGTTTGTATGTTTGTTGTGAATTGTATAATATAGAGTTACCACCTTATTCATAAACGCTCTATAGGTTTCTGCTAACTTAGCAATCGTTTGTCATTATCTGTGAATGGTAAATGTCAAAGTGACAGATAAGAACAAACGATTGCTAAGTTAGCAGAAGGCTACAGAGCGTTTATGAAAGGGGTTAGTGTTTATTTCTTAAGATAACTTGACCAAGATCTGTGCAAAATAAAATTAATTAATTACATTTTAACAGTAGCTTCAATACCGAATTAGGCTATTCTGTTTTTACCATTTCGTTGCCACTAGCGTTATAGCTAGATACCGGATTATATGCAACATAAAAAGCTTGTTATATGCATGCAAATATGCATGAAAAATGGCAGAAATATGCACGAAATATACAAAATATGCAAAATTAAATGATAAATTTAATTAATTTTTCTCGCAAACTTGACAATATAAATCGTACGCATCAAATTTTACGCAAATAAATAAAAAAACTAAACTGCAGATCAATCACACACATCAAGTATGAACAAGTAACAATTTCGGAACGCAAGTCGAGTGCACGAGTAGCTATTACGGTTCTTGAGATACAGCCTGGTGACAGACGGACTGACAGACAGCGAAGTCTTAGTAATAGGGTACCGTTTTTACCCTTTGGGTACGGAACCATTAAAAAGAGCCCATTGCCAGCCTTGGCCTGGAATGTTCTATGAAATCCCATTCTATGAAATCCCACCTGGTCTAGTCGTACCTAAAACGTGACTTTCGCAGCCTAATATAAGGAAGGTAACATCAATGTTTCATTGGATGTTTGAGAAAATGTTTTTGTTGTTGTTATGGAACTACGCAAACTAACGTCTGATTCCATTGACTTACGATAAACAACTAGACTCCTAATCGCAAACAAAAGTGCCTCAAGAAACGTCCGAGCGGCGTTGTCTATGTATTGTGTGTGTCAACACATCAACTTACACAGATAACATTAACATATTCGTTCAAATTAACACCTTATTTCGTGGCAGTAATGTTTAATGTCAATTGCATACGATCGTGAGAAGTAATAACACGACGCCACGCGCTGGAAACCTGTCTGTCTCTTGTTCTCAAGCGTTTGAGATTACGGTGCGGAAGAGACATGTACATTGTCATCGAAGCGCGGTCGAAACACGACAACCAAAACTCTGCACAATAGCCGCGTCGTGCAGACTTTTGCTTCCGACAGTTTTTGAGCGTGATTGGGAGACTAGTTGTTTATCGTAAGTCAATGCCTGATAGCCTAGTGGTTTGACCTGTGGCCTCTCAAGCAGAGGGTCGTGGGTTCGAATCCCAGGCTCGCACCTCTAAGTTTTTCGGAATTTATGTGCGATATCTCATTTAAAATTTACCATGAGCTTTTCGGTGAAGGAAAACATCGTGAGGAAACCTGCACACAACTGCGAAGCAATTCAATGGTGTGTGTGAAGTTCCCATTTCGCACTGGGCCCGCGTGGGAACTATAGCCCAAGCCCTCTCATTCTTAGAGGAGGCCTGTGGCCAGCAGTGGGACGTGTATAGGCTGGTGATGGTGATGAATGCCTGATTCAATAAATTATTTATTCTAAAGTAGAGACTCTGATGTAAGAACTGTCAATGGCAAAACTCTTAACCTTCCCGCCGCCACGTCAAATGCAAGAGACGTCATCCGTACGTCAGACTTCTTTATCGCGATGCCTTACGTTGAACCTAAACCCTAAGGCCGGCCACATACTACATACTAGTGATGTAACGAATATTTGCATTCGCATCCGCATTCGCATAATTACTGCGAATGTTTTGCGAATATCAAAAAAAATTGAGGGTACCTAATAGTTGTTTAATTATATTATTATCGCCGCCCGGTAAGATAGATAGCCCCTAGATTGGCTTGGTGCTAAATTAAATAGCCCCATCTGGCAACACTGATCGGAATGACACTTCAATCGGATGCGTTCGTATCAACTCGGCTATTCTCGGAACAAAAACCAAACGAAACGCACTTCGTTCGAACGGGACTGCCACCAAGGACACCAAGCCATAGAGAAATGGCGCCAAATTTTAACAAAAACTGAATATTCGCATTCGCGAATGTTGGCAGCAGATATTCGCATCCGCATTCGCGTTCGCGAATGTCCAAAATATGACATTCGTTACATCACTACTACATACGGAATATTCATACGGTTTCCGTACGGAATGGCGTCAGCGAACGGGACATCGCTATATAACGGAACGAGGGCTACGAATTGACGTCATTCCGTACGGAAACTGTATGAAAAAAGGTTTTTGCATTGAAGTAATGGACGTATATAGGTCGTTGGACCTGCGGTGCTGGTGTGCGTCGTTGGTCTTTGGCGTCGAAATGGTTAAACCGGCTACTTATCTGCGAGCTGTAACCGCAAACGAAACGCCACCCCACTGGGGCCCTATTTTATAAAGCTACTAGTTACAATTAACAAACGGAAGTCTCTATCTAACACGTAGGGTCAGAAAAAGACTTCCGCTTATAAATTGTAACTGGGAGCTTTATAAAATAGGGCCCAGGGTTTTGGGTTACTGTAACTTGCTTACAGATGAGTACAGAGGCGTCTTTACCTGTGGTGCAGGGTGTGCGGCGCACACGGGCGCCGGGTCTAAGGGGGCGCTCTATTGCGACACCTCCAAAGATGCGTCGCTCGCGGCGCCGGCGCTCTCAAAGACCCTGCGCCCGAGTTATGGCGCCAGGGTACTGGTTGCACACGGGCGCCACAAGGGCTAGAGACGCCTCTGGATGAGTACCCGGCTTTATGGTGGCCTATATATTTAGGTTAATGTGGTTGAGTTACAAATTGTACATAAGTAGTTCCTATGTATATAAGGATAATCATAATTTGCAATATAGTCTCAGTTGTGCATTAATGTTAAATTTAAGAAGTTATATTTAAAGTGATGTAAAATATTTAAAGTTATTATTATACACTATTATTGAAATGTTGTTTTTTTTCCAAAATTACACGACAGTGTCCAGTAATGGACGTATATATATAGGTTGTCGTCGACAAGGTTAAGAGGGAGCATCCGTGCTGAGCTCGCAACGTCGCATTTTTGGTGATTTTTTGCGATTATTTCACAGAAATTGAATGAAAGTATCAAATATCCGTCTGTAGTGCACTTCGTTTTTAGTGTATTAATGTGTCTAATGCAATAATTCATCGTGATGGACTTTTATTTTCTTATTAAACGAGATATAGTATTTTATCGCTTTAATACGAAAATAAAAGTCCATCACGATTAATCATAGCATTGGACACATTAATACACTAAAAACGAAGTGCACTACAGATGGATATTTGATACTTTCATTCAATTTCTGTGAAATAATCGCAAAAAATCACCAAAAATGCGACGTTGCCAGCTCAGCACGGTTGCACCCTCTTAAGAGGACAGAGCGTGGTCCGTGGTCCACCTAATTCTGACCAGCCGGAAAAAATGCTGCCATTGTTTTGAATCGCACAATAATCTAACTAATATTATAAATGCGATATTTTATAATACAAAAACAGGTAAGTTAGGTTAGTTATCTTTAGTTGCCCAAAGGGAAAAATACTCAAAAAGGAGCTGCCCTCCAACAAAACCAGGTGGACAAACTGTAAGGGCCACTTGCACGGGCCAGTAGGCTTATTGTCTAACTCGCTCGCAATCGCCATCGTGTTCATTTTGACAGTTCATGTATGGGCTGACAATCGGCATCGGAATCAGCTAGCTGTCACATTCATACAAGAACTGTCAAAATGAACACGATGGCGATTACTAGCGAGTTAGAAAATAAGCTTACAGGGTTAGCGACTTAACCCCGTGTTAGATGCTAACCCGGGGCTAAGTGGTGTCAAAATGTATGGAACTGACTGTCAAACCTAACCCCGAGTTAGCAATAATTTTTTTTAACTCTGGACTGTGCAAGTGGGCCTTAGTGGACCACGGGTATGAACGGAATTTTAATTCAGCGCGGACGAGCCTGCGGGCAATAACTATACTTCATTTAATTTAGGATGAGAAACCACAACAACATTATATTGCGGTTCGCGAACTGTAATCTCTTTAAAATTTGTACTAGAGTAACAATTGACGACACGCAAATAGTGTGGCATTAAAACAATTTTATTTTGCGGCTGCCAAACTATTGCACTGTACTATTTGCTAGGTGGCGTCGAGTGTTAATAATGTGGTTCCGCCATAATGGTCGTAGACTTGAAATTAAAACAGCAAATTTTATTGAGGATCTGAATTAAAACACCAAGTGGGTGATAAAACTTTATTATACGAAAAATTAAACAAAAACAGCCGTAAATAACACAGATACGTTGAACACTGTGCTTTGGAGCATCTAATCTAAAAATACACAATATGGCCGACCGCCACATTTTGACAACTAAATGCGCCTAATGGTTTTAATATTACGAATTGACTGATACGTATCTATAGTGGAGTAAACAACTTATTACTACGATATTTGTACAAACGGGAAACGATAAGTTTAATTATTAAATAAATCTTTTTTTAAAGAGTATTTACTGAAATTTCATACCGACATCTGATTCTAAATTTAACGCTGGCAACATGGCCGGGTGACACTTGGAGGCGGGAAAAAGTTACGTTGGTAAAAAAAAACATGGCCGAATATACTGATGCTGAATCTACTTTTTTAATTATTATAGCTAACACAGTCTTAAAAATAAAAGTTTAGTCGTTGAAAAAAATCTTTATTTAAATTCGGTACTCAATGAGTGGCAAAGCGCTGGAAAATTCGTACCGACATCTAAATTTAAAAATGATGACATTTGTACGCGGGAAAGTTGTTGGCAACAACATGGCCGAAAATTGTACTGACTACTTTTTTAATTGCTACAGAAGGCTTAGATATCCATGCCGAGGAGTTTCTTGTCGAACAAGAACTCTCCAAGGGCGGAGTGGCGGTCGAGCATCTTCTTGAGGGTGGTAGCCTTGCCAGCAAGGTCGCGTTGACCCTTGTATTGCTCTTCAAGGAATTCACCAGTAAGATAGTCCGCAAGCTGAAAAAAAAAGTTGAATTTAGTTTACTTAAATCCTTGCCGAACTCAAGTTGCAATGCTTCTAAAAAACTCCCTATTTCGCTTGGTCACGGCGTCACCGGTGAAATTACAGGCTATGGGCGTTTGTGCACTACACGGAATTTTACTGTCCAGAGTCCGACTTTTTTACGGAATAGGTACAAACTGCCATATAAAATTTTAACTTTTCCGTAAAAAAGTCGGACTCCGGACAGTAAAATGCAGTGCACAATCGCCCTATGGGTCGTGGTCATTGACTTACAATAAACAACTAGACTCCCAATCACGCTCAAAAACTGTCGGAAGCAAAAGTCTGCACGACGCGTCAATTGTGCAGAGTTTTGGTTCAGTCGTGTTTCGACCGCGCTTCGAAAACAATGTACATGTCTCTTTCGCACCGTAATCTCAAACGCTTGAGAACAAGATACAGACAGGTTTCCAGCGCGTGGCGTCGTGTTATTACTTCTCAACGATCGTATGCAATTGACATTAAACATTACTGCCACGAAATAAGGTGTAATTTGAATGAATATGCTAATGTTATCTGTGTAAGTTGATGTGTTGACACACACAACACATAGACAACGCCGCTCGGACGTTTCTTGAGGCACTTTTGTTTGCGATTGAGAGTCTAGTTGTTTATTGTAAGTCAATGGTCGTGGTCCGCCTAATTAGGTCAACCCGAAAAAAATGCTGTCATTATTTCGAATCACTGATTATTATTTTAATACAAAATACCCAGGGGGCGGAGCCCCTCTTTTGCCCGAATTTCAAATGCCATAATGTAATGTTTGCCATAATGATCATTTGCCATAACCCTTTTTTTCTCTGAAACTGTAATTTTTTCAGGAGCATTGTAATGGCAATCCTGTAGAACTCTATAGGTTAGGTTAGGTTTGTTTCATAACAATCCTGAATAATTAACAAATAAAGAGAAAAAAGGGTTATGGCAAATGATCATTATGGCAAACAATACATTTATGGCATATGAAATTCGGGCAAACGATAGAGACCCCCCAGGGGGTCCACCCTTGGCAGATGGACCACGTTCACGAGGTCACCGCGTACTTATTAAGATTGCAGTAGTCATTGTTCGTTGCTAGGTAACTAGGTGCACAAATAACGCGCAACGCCAGCGTGCGAGGCGAGCGGCAACCCACTGCCATTATCCTGCCCGGCAGGAGCGCCGGTTGATCGTACCTACACTGCGGAGTGTACTCCTGCTCTCTCTCCTGTTCTTTGTTTCTGTATTGTTTTGTACTGATTTGTGGTGAAGGACCGGAACCGGTTACCATTAAAGGGGATAGGGTATTTCATAGAATTGTTTTCACAAACCCTATCAATTTGGTAAGCATATCATCGGGTTACCCGAAAGAAAGTCTGACCGTAATGACATAGTTAATTCCCTAAGCGATTACCAAAACTAAAAACCCGGTTACCGTATAGGGTTACCGACGTCACCGTATTAGAAAACGGTTATAACCATAATAGAAAACTGGTAACCAACGGTTAATCTTATTCAAACCGGTTTCCGTAATGATAGGCTCAACGATAAGCTTACCATATCATAGGGTAACAGTTTAATAGGGTTACCCTATGAAAAGACTTAAGCAAATGAAGGCGTTTTCCGGTCCCTGTTTGTGGTGTTCAATAAAGATTATTTGTATTGTATTGTTTAACTTACATGGTAGTCGTTGAACTCCGGGTCGTCTTCGCAGGCGGCGATGACGGTGCGGATGCTCTTCGTGACTTCGTTCTCCATCATCAGCGCCTGCTCCAGGGCTTCCACGCCGTTGTCCCAGGTCTTGCTTTCCGGGGGCTGGGGGGCAAGAATAAAATGATTTACATACATACATACACAAATCACTATATCCCTTACGGGGTGGACAGAGCTTAATGTAACAAGACAAAGGCCACGTTTAGCATGACTCTGGGCGTATATGGGCCAATATTCAAGCGTTTAGTTTAGACCGCTCGGTTCATTTTTCGTCGTTATTATCCTAACAGAAGCACAAGCCGCAACAACTTTGGATAAGCTAAAAACAGCATCGATACTGTTTCGTTGTCATTAAAAGTTAAGTCTCAGCATCATCTCTTTTAATGGTGCGTGCTGAGACGATAAAGACGAAAAAAAAACGCCGAAAAAACGCTGAATATTCGCCCATAGGTTAGTAGTAATTTATAATATTAGTAGGTAGTAGGATTAGGACTACAGTTTTAATTTTTTTCATGTGTTTTATGTACAAAGAGTTATATATACATAAATAAATATGTTTTCAAGTCTCGTGGTCAATAATAAACACTTAATACACTTACAAGTATGCCATCTTGATTTTTCTCTGTCTGTATGGAATTGTTTAACGTGTACATTAACTTATTTAATTAGTATAATTAAATTTATCAAGCTTTTAAATATTTAACCATGTTAAATTAGCATTAAACTTACAGTTTCATTAGGCCCCTGTAGAAAATGTAATATTTTAATTATAAATTAGCTATCCACCCAGGCCTCGGACTAGCGCAATGTATCTAAATAATCTAACTAATATTATAATGCGAAAGTATGGATGGATGGATGTTTGTTTGTTGCTCAATCACGCCAGAACGGCCCAACGAATCTGGATGTAATTCGGCACATAGATAGAGAAAAGTCTGGAATAGCACATAGGCTACTTTTTATCCCGGAAAAATCCCGCGGGATAGCGATAAACGAATTATTTGCAGACCAACTTAGACAACACTAATAGACATGGCCAGCTTACCCTGATCTTGATGAGGGATGTGACGTCGTGCGTAAGTTCTCCTCTCATCAGAAGGTAGTCGATCAGCTTCATAGCGTGCTCCCGCTCCTCAGAGGCCGCGTCGAAGAACAGCTTCGTGAAGCCAGGCCGGTTGATCTGGATATAGAAGGATGGTTAGGACGAAGGTCATTGACACTTGAAGTGGGTATTTGAATAATGTGTTGCAGTCCCATCATCATCTTTCTAGCGCTATTCCCGGCATTTGCCACGGCTCAGTGAGCCTGGGGTCCGCTTTGACAACCTAATCCCAAAATTGCGACTGCCATCTGACCTTCCAACCCAGAAGGGTAACTAAACCTTATTGGCATTGGTCCGGTTTCCTCACGTTTTCCTTCACCGAAAAGCTCATGGTAAATTTCAAATGTAATTTCGCACATAAATTCCGAAAAACTCAGCGGTGCACGGGATTCGAACCCGCGACCATCTGCTTGAGAGGCCACAGGTCGAACCACTAGGCTATCATGGCTACATATGTTATATACTTAGGTATAATTTTTTTGCGGGTGGTAGGGCCTTGTGCAAGGTTGCACTGCTGTGTTCCGGTGTGGAGACTAAGACAGCCGGGGAAATTACGGGCACGAGGCATTTCATTTAAGTCCTCTAGGTTGGCAACGCATCTGCAATTCCTCTGGGGTTGCGGGTGACTATGGGCAGTGGTGATCACTTACCCATCAGGTGACCCTCTTGCTCGTTTACCTTCCTATTCACATAAAAAAAAAAAATAGAATCTCACCCCATCTCTAGAGAAGTGAGCCCCCATGGCCAAGTACTGCAGTGACGCCTTCACCTCCATCTGGATCTGGCGGCGCATGGCGGACCGGCACGTCCCGTGGACGGTGATCCAGTCCCGGGGAACATTCACGGGGTTCACGGAGCCTGGGGAACAAGGAACACTCAATTAGAGTCGCGCTCTATCCTACTAAACTTACTAATCCTACTAATACTAATATGTATAAATGCGAAAGTTTGACGATGTGACGATGTGAGTGAGTGTGTATCTTTGTTTTTCACGCTAAAACGACTGGACGGATTTTGATAAAATTTGGTACGAAGATAGCTGGTACCCTAGATTAAAACATAGGCTACTTTTTATCCCGGAAAATTGTATAGTTCCCGCGGGATAGTCCCGAGGGTTATATACCCCAGTTGATTATTGTTAGGGGCTATCTGATACACCCTGTATACGTATAAAAATACGCAGACGAAATCGCGGGCAGAAGCTATAGTAGAAATATTAGAAATAGTAGAAATAGAACCTGTTTATGCTTTTATGAAAAAGCGCATCGTCATACATTTGTTGTTACAATTATAATAATCACGCTTCTCACATTACTTATTATGGCAAATGTCCAAATGCGTATGTTTTGAGCGAGCGTCAATATTTACTAGTTATATCTATATCTAAAACTTACAAAATGATGCTGTAAACAAAATAATTGCGCAAATTAGTTTCTGTGGCGAGTGAGAAAGTAATTTGTTGATAGGCTACATAGAGTCAAGGGAATAAATATAATGTACGCTACCAAGACGTCAAAAACCAATTAATTTAGGACTAGTTAATTAATTTAGGATAAGAGTGATCTGTTGCTTGATAAAAAATGTTTATGAATGTGTTACCTATACATATAGATTATAAATACGTATAACGTTACTTATTTTTAGGTTTAGTTTTAAGTTTTGCCACGCCCTAGTAGGATCCATGTTTGTACTGGCCAGAATAATATGAACATCTTGTAAATACCATGGCTGCAATAAATGATTGATTGGTTGTTTGATTGATTGAACCTAATAGACCTTTATGCCATAAACATAAGGCCGGTGACACATTTGACATAACGGCTGTATGGATATTTATGCCTTCGACTGTAACATAGATTATCCGTTGGCTGTGAAAATTGGACGGAAAAATATGTAGCTACTGAAAATTTCCGCAAATTTCCCGATGATAATTCTTAACTGGTAATCAGTTTTAAATGATTCACGGTAAACAATAGTTGTTAGATACCTACTGGGATTAAGGTTAAACAGGCATGTCATGATAACGATTTATAAAAACCCATATTACTTCAATATTATGTCAATAGGTATAGAGCTAATTACAACAAACCGGATAGCTCACGTATAAAAGCCGAAGGATTGCTCCGAAAATTGTTTCGGACTATTCCGTAGCCCTTCATCAGTGAGCGCTCGCCCCGAGCGAAACGAATACTCATGTGTGTCTCAGGGTAGTTTCATGTTGAAAGGTATAGAGCTGCGGGGGCAGGCGCACTCCCCGCCCGCACCCCTCTCGGTCCCCTTTGTCGTCCTACCCCGCGCCCCTGTACCCGCGCGGGCGAGGACTCAGTTAAGCGGTCGGTCTAAGTTCGGTTCGTTTGACTGAACACTGAACAAAGATATTTCATTAAAATTTTTGTTTTTTTTTTTGATTAAAAATTTAGCCCCGTTACGCGTTTCATTTTGAATTTGAACATAGATCAATGTATGGAAACAGTTGTCAATTATCTAACTAATATTATAAATGCGAAAGTATGGATGGATGTGTGTGTATGTGTGTGTGTGTGTGTGTGTGTGTGTGCGTGTGTGTAGTATCTATATACGGTCTCTGGCCCTGTTGCTACCGTCTGCTGTTTAGACTTGCTGATCTCGGTTACCTTACTAAAAATTTTATTAAGATTAAAGATTATATAGTCATTATCAATATTAGCATCTTATCAATTTAAATATTGTGCCTACCTGTTTTAATTAGTTTGTATTATTATTTTCTTTTTACTTTAGTAATATTTTTATTTTTATTATTATTAATTATTTACAAGGACATAAATATTGCTATGTCGTATGTGTATGTGTGCTAAGTTAGGTATTAGGTAGGTATATTGTTAAGCTTATGGATTTCCGTTTTCTTTTGTTGTTTTATTTTTTCATTTACTGTCTAGTTACAGGCTAGCAGCGTCGAAGTTCCTAAAACGTCCCCATAGCGAGCCTGTGGGGACGGAAGTGATACATGCCCTCGGTACCGCTCTGCTTTCAGAGCATGACATGAGCGCGTGTGAGCCAACATTGGGGGCGGCAGACGTAAGCTTGCCTTCGGAATCCAAAAGCTTATCAGTTACTTACTTGACATGAAATGCATATTTCATACTTTTTATTATATATAATATATTTTTTTTTTGCTCTTTTTCTCATCGACATTGGAGATATCTCCAATTAACTTATTTGACGGTGGAGGCGTTTTACACCTCCACTGAACTTAGATTATTTTTATTCACTTTTTGCTTTCTCTTTCTTATCATTATCGCATATTTTGTTTCGCTTTGACCAGTAGAGACTTTATACATCTCTACTATAGACCAATGTAATTTAAGGTACGGTCTTAACTTAGGGAGCTTTTACATCCCTTTTATAAAATGTATTAATTGTATTAGGTAAGTTAAGTAGAATTTAAGTACTATTGTAAATCTATTTTATTTTGAAAAAATGACTTTCTGCCAAGTTTCTTGCGGCGCATTCTTCTTGGCAATGATGGTCTTTCCGAATGCGCTGGTAGATTCAAAAAAAGACATGTAAAAGAGCCCTCGGCGGCCTATTTGCAAAATAAACTTTTGACTTTGACTTTGACTTTGATGGATGGATGTTTGTTTGTTACTCAATCACACCAGAACGGCCCAACGGATCTGGATGAAATTCGGCGCATAGGTAGAGAAAAGTCTGGAATAGCACATAGGCTACTTTTTATCCCGGAAAATTGCGTAGTTCCCGCGGGATAGCGATAACTGAATTCTTTGCAGACGAAGTCGCTGGCAACAGTGGCAACAGCTAGTAATATAAAAAATCCTAAAAACATTTACAGGGCTATTCAGACAAACTTTAAAAGAGCGTCATTAAATTAACCTCGGTCTACGCTTCCCCCCATTTGCCAATTGGCCGCGTGGCTTGCGCCGCCATTTTGTTTATTGAATACATTGACCTCTGGCTCTTGCCTTGACGATAAAAACAGTGCACCTTCGTTTCCTTGTGCCCCTAAGTAATCAAAACAATGAGCTTTGTTTGCGATGCTTCCTTCCGCGTTTCTTGTTAGAATGTTACAGTGCTGAGATTATCAGGTTTTTAAGTAAATACCGTAAATTACTAAATTAACCTTGGCATGACGTCTTAATGACGTCTTAATCCGCGGTTTTAGCTGTCATTTTAGTAATGGCTCTGACAGCGAGCGAACCGAAACTGAATCAGAATTGAATCGCATCAAGACGTCATGGTAACCCACTGTAAATATTTTTCAGGATTTACGAATCAGTTGACAAATATTCCCATATATTGATCGATGATTAAGTGAACCGCGTCAAGGGAGAGACTAAATGAATCGAAAATTTAAACGAAAGATCTTTGTAGGGATGTCCACCTAATTCCGGGATAATCCCGGATCCCTTATGTCCCGGCCATCTGGCAACCCTACCCCTAGGATAACAAGACCCCAACCCTCTACCAGAGTAGAGGACCCAAGATCGTGGGTGCTTAGAGGGAGGGAGGGCTCTAGGTATGCGCCTCTGACAATGATCACGGAGTGGACGGCTTCTCGGTTTAGGCCAAGACATCGTCGAACGGGAGAGCAGCTTCTGCAAAGTGTGAGGGGGTTCCGGCGAGTTCAATTTGATGGACCGGAGCTCCCCAACTTCAAAAAGAAGGACCATCGACGGGGTTTTAGTCAAGGACCGGAAAACGCCTTCATTTGCATAAGCCTTTTCATAGGGTAACCCTATTATACTGTTACCCTATGATATGGTAAGCTTATCGTTGTGCTAAGCCTATCATTACGGAAACCGGTTTGAATAAGGTTAACCGTTTTCTATTATGGTTATAACCGTTTTCTAATACGGTAACCCTATACCAGCCATACTCAAAGTGTGTTCCGCGGAACCCTAGGGTTCCACGAAGCCCTCGTAGGTGTTCCACGAAGTCCTCGTGAGAGCTCCGCAATCATTTCGAAATAATTCAAAACACCTCTCATTCTGATTTTAGGGTTCCGTAAAGTATTTCGCTTTCTAAAAGGGTTCCGTCACCGAAAAAGTTTGAGAACCGCTGCCCTATACGGTAACCGGGTTTATTAGTTTTGGCAATCGCTTATGGTATTAACTATGTTATTACGGTCAGACTCTCTTTCGGGTAACCCGATGATATGCTTACCAAAATGATAGGGTTTGTGAAAACAATTCTATGAAATACCCTACCCAATACCCCTTTAATGGTAACCGGTTCCGGCCCTTGGTTTTAGTAGGTAAAAATCCTACATAACCCAGCGCCTCCCTCACGGCGATGGGTAGACCTAAAGACGTATTGCGTGATTGTGGGCGTATAAATGGAAAGCGGACTCAAAATAGTAATGGGTTGCCGCGTGTAAACTCAAAGATGATGAAATTTAAAATAACAGATATTTAAATAAAGTCAGTAAACAATGACTCAATTAGATACTGGAGTCACACGTCACTGAATCTGGGCCGTGACAAGCATTGTTAGATGAACAATACATTTATGTGTGTGTATAGTTATTAATTTATTGATGTAGGTATGGCATGTATCACTGACATAATTAGCTATTGCAAGATAAGGAATTAAATTACAATGTAATGACAATGTATGTTCATTGTTTTAGATTAGAAAAAACAGTAAACACGGAGGTAATTATCGCAAAGATACGGACTTAACTTAGGGACGTTTTACATCCCTTTTACAAAACGTATTAATTGTATTATAGGTAAGTTAAGTAGAATTTAAGTACTATTGTAAATCTATTTTATTTTGAAAAAATGAGTTTCTGCCAAGTTTCTTGCGGCGCATTCTTCTTGGTAATGCTAATGATGGTCTTTCCGAATACGCTGGTAGATTAAAAAAAAAGACATGTAAAAGAGCCCTCGGCGGCCTATTTGCAAAATAAACTTTAGACTTTTGACTTTTTGCAAAGTGTAAGCTTGGCGTTTCTTTCTGTTGAGACAGAAACAGATTTCGTTTAAAATGTCCTATGTATTTACACATTATCGAATTATATTTAATTCGAATTTATTTATGTCGAATTTATATTAAAGGCTAAGTTTTTCGGTAAGGGATAGTCAAATGAATGGGCTAGCCGTTCAAACTGGAGAGCCTATTCAATGGGTTAGCCTTATATAAGGGACGCCCTCTGAAAGGCTTTTGCCGCGGAAAGGGTTGTCCGGGCCCTGATTTATAAGATCAGATCGCATAGGTACCTAATTTAATTTTTGTCTAGTGCAAAAAGTAGTTTTTGACGTGTTCGTTCTTCTTATTGAAAAACGCTTTATAGAAGTTTAGTTTTGTAGGTCTGTGGATGGAGGCAAAAGAAAAAATGGCGGAATATACCTACACATTCATGGTTAGGTATTTGTAAGTTAGAGCATATCAGACTGAACTGACATTACACTGTTTCCACTTCTGTATTAAGTATTTTTTATTTTTGGCTTTCGTCTGACAGAAGGCACAGTGCCCAGCCGTGGGATCCGTTTAATTTCGCCGTAAAAAAATTCCGAAACGTATTTTTTATACTAATTATTAAATAGTTTCAATGAGAACTAAATAAATGACGATCATTCTGGTCATAACTACTGGCATTTAAGTAAGCTATTAAAAACTCGAACCGGTAAAGCCCCTGGTACAGTTTAAAAACTATGAAGTTTTTTTTTTTTTTTTTTTTGTTTTTGTAATGTTTTCCTTATACTTATACCTACGTACGACAAGACAGCATGTCTATTTATAGTAATAATAATATAGCCTTTTTATTCCGAATTGTATGTATGTATGTATGTATGTATGTATAACTCTTTATTGTACATAAAACACATTAATTCGAATTCGCTACAATTTCAGTACTTAAAGTACATGTTGTTGTTGTTGTTTTTTTTTTTTTTTTTTTTTTTTTTTTTTTTATTGAATCACTCGTTACTTTGCGGAGGTCCATTTCAATGAACACAAAATATTTAAGTAGCGGAGTAGCAAGATGAATATTTTTTTTAAATTAAATTGTCGCGTAATTCAGCGTGCTTCATGGCATAGGCCTCCTCCGTGTATTGGAGGGTTTGGGCTATAGGTAGTTCCCACGCGCGCCCAGTGCGGATTGGGAACTTAACACACACCATTGAATTTCTTCGCAGATGTGTGCAGGTTTCCTCGCGATGTTTTCCTTCACCGAAAAGCTCATGGCAAATTACAAATGTAATTTTCGCACATAAATTCCGAAAAACTCAGAGGTGCGAGAGCCCGGGATTTGAACCCACGACGCTCTGCTTGAGAGGCCACAGGTCAAACCACTAGGCTACCACGGCTTTCTATTTATTAAACCTTAAATACGACGCTATCCTGTCCATAGCCTTTTGACGTTCTCCGTTAAAGGTCTACCCGTCTTATCTGGGGCCCGAAAATATCACTAGAAAGTAGTGAAAAATCGTGCTGAATTTGAAATATCTACAAGTACCTAGCTTAGGGCCACTTGCACGGACCAGGGTTAGCGACGTAACCCCGTGTTAGATGCTAACTCGGGGCTAAGTAGTGTCAAAACGTATACGGAACTGTCAAACCTAACCCCGAGTTAGCGATTTTATTTTTTAACTCTGGACTGTGCAAGTGGGCCTTAAAAGGACAAGGGCAGTAGGACCACGTGGCCAGAGGGAAAATTACAGGGGTCTTACCATGATGTCTTAATGCGATTCAGTTTAGGTTCGGTCACTGTCAGATCCATACTAAAATGACATCTAAAATTTTTAAGCCTTTTAGGAATTACATACTTACCATGGCGTAGGTAGGTATTACACATACATACATACATATCGTCACGCCTCTTTCCCACAGGGGTAGGCAGAGACTACTTTGTTCCACTTGCTACGATCCTGACATACCTCTTTCGCTTCATCCACATTCATCAATCTCTTCATACATGCTCGTCGGTTTCGGGTACTCTTGACCTGGCCTTTCTCCAAAACGTCCCCAATTTGATCACGGAACGTCCTCTAGGCCTTCCCCTCCCAACGCACCCATTCACACTCCCCATATAAATCTGTTTAGTTAATCTTCTTTCATCCATCCTCTCTACGTGACCAAACCAACTAAGCATACTTTTTTCTATCCTAGTCACTATATCTTCTTTCACACCAGCACATTCCCTTATCACACTATTCCTTATTCTATCTTTCAGTGATACACCTTCCATACTTCTTAACGCTCTCATTTCTACTGCATTTATTCTACTTTCATGCTTTCATGTTTAGGTAGGTATTAATGCGATTCAATTCAGAATCAGTTCAGATTTCAGCTGTCATTTTTAGTATGGATCTGACAGCGAGCGAACCTAAACTGAATCTGAATTGAATCGCAGCATGTATGTATTATAATAGGTTTTTGGATGGGTTCACCTGGAATGTCACATGAAAATGACATTTGTGAGCGTGACATTCGGCCATCTTCGATAACTTTTTGGATTCTGATTATGACGCAGAGTAGCCCCCTTATTCATAAACGCTCTAAAGGCTTCTGCTAACTTAGTTATCATTTGTCCTTATCTGTCACTTTAACATTTACCTTTCACAGATAAGGACAAACGATTGCTAAGTTAGCAGAAGCCTACAGAGTAAGACAATATGGCTTTAACAACATAGCAACCATGCCTCGGGTTTATCTGATGTTTGTCTGCCCTCAAGTTATCGGATTATATCGTGTCGAATAGCACGTATCTTTAATTGTCTCACGTATTGATAACGATGTGCTTGGCTGAGTGGCAGATTATGGCGCACGTGGCAACACTGCTACTGTTCTTATACTCTGAAGATCGAAATTCGTATCGCTCTGTCCCGCTCACACTCACACCAAGTCACAGCCTCCTGTAGGCTTATTGTCTAACTCGCTCGCAATCGCCATTGTAGCTGGGGCAATAAGCGATAAAACCTTGCACTTTTGTCTCGGAAGACGCCACTTGGCTCGATTGTTCCTTAGGTCATTCTGAGCAGATTTAGCCCTGGAGGCCTAAAGTTACCCCCTGCTGGTAGCCAGGGGAGGGGGGGGAAGTTTGCATCTCCCGCGTTGCAGTTGGACCTTGTTTACTGTCCACTTATAGCTACTAGGGCAAGTTTGGTATCATTTTCGTATAATTTAAGGATGGGGAATCCTTTTCTGGAACAAAATTTTTACCTTACCATAGAAAAAAAACAATAAATTGAAAAAAGAAAAAAAAAACTCAAAAAAAATATTTCGAAATTGTTTTCTTACAGGCATACTACGGTGATTTTTGGTAATTAAAAAATATGACGTTATAGTCTATTTAATCTTGAATCTTAAAAGTATTACTTGAATAACCACTTCTCAATAAAAAGTTTGTCAAAAAAAAAACGTTTATTCGGCAACTTTGGCTTTACCTGTTTGGAGCCCAGTTACTGTCCACTAATAGCTACTAGGGCAAGTTTGGTATCGTTTTCGTGTAATTTAAGGATGGGAAATCCATTTTTGGTACAATTTTTTTACCTTACCATAGAAAAAAAACAAGGGATTCGCAAAAAAATATAATCACAAAAAAAAAATTGAAATTGTTATCTTACATGCATATTAAACCGAATTTCAGTAATTAAAAAATATGATGATATAGCCTATTTAATTTTAAATCTAAAAAGTATTACTTAAATAACAATTTCTGAAGAAAAAGTATGTCAAAAAAAATAAAAACGGGTGTTTGGCAATCCTAGTTTCACCTGCTTGGAGCCCGGTTACTGTCCACTTATAGCTACTAGGGCAAATTTGGTATCATTCTCGTGTAATATTAGGATGGGGAATCCATTTCTGGAACAAACTTTTTACCTTACCATAGAAAAAAAACAAGAAATTGGTAAAAAAAATAAAATCACAAAAAACAATATTTAGAAATGGTTCTCTTACACGCATATTACACAGATTTTTAGTAATTAAAAATTATGATGATATAGCCTATTTAATCTTGAATCCAAAAAGTATTACTTAAATGACCATTTCTGAAGAAAAAGTATGTCAAAAAAAAACGGTTGTTTGGCATACCTGGTTTCACCTGTTTGGAGCCCGATTACTTTCCACTTATACTTAGCTACTAGAGCAAGTTGGTATCGTTTTCGTGTAATTTTAGGATGGGGAATCCATTTCTGGAGCAAACTTTTCACTTTACCATAGAAACACAATCAAGAATTTGTCAAAAAAAAATCACAAAAACCATTTTCGGAATTGGTCTCTTGCAGGCATACTACAGTGATTTTTGGAAATTAAAAATATGATGTTATAGCCTATTTAATTGTGAATCTTAAAATACAGAAGTATCGAAAGCTTGCCACCACCTCAAGACGTTCCAAAGCAACATTTTCTTCGAGCTGTATACCAAAGAGGACATGTATGAGATCAAATCTTACAGTCCCATCAAGACCTGCCATACCCTTCTAAATGTGCATGGTACACAGAAAATCAAATGTGAAAACCGGTGTGGACCACGATACCGTCTTCGAGAAAGATATCAATCGTCGAATCCAATTTGAATGGGCAGCGTTTAGGAAACTCCGCATCCGCAATGTCTTTTGATAAATTCCTTAGTTCCTTAAGACCAATGTGTGTTGCCAGTGATTACTTATAGATCCGAGATATGGTGCTTCCGGTGCTTCACTATAGGCCTTATAAATAGGCTCAGAGTTTTTCAGCGAGCTATGGAGTGCTATGCTTGGGGTTTCTCTACAGGATTGAATCAAAAATGAGGAGATACGTAGAAGAACAGCGGTCACCGACATAGCCAAGCGAATTATCTCGTTGAAGTGGTAATGGGCAAGCCATATAGCACGGAGAATAGATGGTCATTGGGGCCGAGAGGTTCTCGATTGGAGACCGCAGATCGACAAGCGCAGCTTACGACGACCACCAACGAGATGAACGGATGACCTGGTTAAAGTCGCGGTTTCACGGTGGATGCAAGCCGCTACCAACCGAGGCAACTGGAGGTCATTGGGGGTGGCTTGTCCAATAGTGGATGTCCTACGGCTGATATGATGATAAAATGCAAATTAACATGTGCAAATAGAAGGCGCAACTGTATCAAAAGACAGTTAAAATGTACAGATCGTAAGAGTTCAGTGCAATAAGAACAATTTTAATGCAGCTTTCAAATTTTTAGTTATAGTGCCCCCCCGTACTTTTTTTCCTGACTATCGTGGGAGTCTAATACTTCATGTTTTTAGAAAAAACTTGTTCGGTAAGAACTTGAGCACCCCATATTAAAGCACGAACAAACAGGTGAAATCAGGTATGCCAAATAAAAGTTTTTTTTTTTTTGGCAAACTTATAAATTAGAAGTGGTCATTCAAGTAATACTTTTTAGATTTAGAATTAAATAGGCTATAACATCATATTTTTTAATTACCAAAAATCGCTGTAGTATGTCTATAAGAGACCGATTTTTTAATTTTTTTTTGCGATTTTCATATTTTTTTGCTATTTCATGTTTTTTTTCTATGGTAAGGTAAAAAATTTGTTCCAGAAATGGATTCCCCATCCTAAAATTACACGACGATGATACCAAACTTGCCCTAGTAGCTATAAGTGGACAATAACCGGGCTCCAAACAGGTGAAATTAGGATTGCCAAACAACCGTTAATTTTTTTGACATACTTTTTCTTCAGAAATGGTCATTTAAGTAATACTTTTTAGATTCAAGATTAAATAGGCTATATCATCATAATTTTTAATTACTAAAAATCGGTGTAATATGCGTGTAAGAGAACAATTTCTAAATATAGTTTTTTGTTATTTTATTTTTTTTACCAATTTCTTGTTTTTTTTCTATGGTAAGGTAAAGTTTGTTCCAGAAATGGATTCCCCATCCTAATATTACACGAGAATGATACCAAATTTGCCCTAGTAGCTATAAGTGGACAGTAACCGGGCTCCAAGCAGGTGAAACTAGGATTGCCAAACACCCGTTTTTATTTTTTTTGACATACTTTTTCTTCAAAAATTGTTATTTAAGTAATATTTTTTAGATTTAAGATTAAATAGGCTATATCATCATATTTTTTAATTACTGAAATTCGGTTTATTATGCATGTAAGATAACAATTTCTAAATATATTTTTTTGTGATTTTGTTTTTTTGCGAATTTCTTGTTTTTTTTCTATGGTAAGGTAAAAAAATTGTACCAAAAATGGATTTCCCATCCTTAAATTACACGAAAACGATACCAAACTTGCCCTAGTAGCTATAAGTGGACAGTAACCGGGCTCCAAGCAGGTGAAACTAGGATTGCCAAACACCCGTTTTTATTTTTTTTGACATACTTTTTCTTCAAAAATTGTTATTTAAGTAATATTTTTTAGATTTAAGATTAAATAGGCTATATCATCATATTTTTTAATTACTGAAATTCGGTTTAATATGCATGTAAGATAACAATTTCTAAATATTTTTTTTTGTGATTTTGTTTTTTTGCGAATTTCTTGTTTTTTTTCTATGGTAAGGTAAAAAAATTGTACCAAAAATGGATTTTCCATCCTTAAATTACACGAAAACGATACCAAACTTGCCCTAGTAGCTATTAGTGGACAGTAACTGGGCTCCAAACAGGTAAAGCCAAAGTTGCCGAATAAACGTTTTTTTTTTTGACAAACTTTTTATTGCGAAGTGGTTATTCAAGTAATACTTTTAAGATTTAAAATTAAATAGACTATAACGTCATATTTTTTAATTACCAAAAATCGCCGTAGTATGCCTGTAAGAAAACAATTTCGAAATATTTTTTTTGAGTTTTTTTTTTCTTTTTTCAATTTATTGTTTTTTTTCTATGGTAAGGTAAAAATTTTGTTCCAGAAAAGGATTCCCCATCCTTAAATTATACGAAAATGATACCAAACTTGCCCTAGTAGCTATAAGTGGACAGTAAACAAGGTCCAACTGCAACGCGGGAGATGCAAACTTCCCCCCCCTCCCCTGGCTACCAGCAGGGGGTAACTTTAGGCCTCCAGGGCTAAATCTGCTCAGAATGACCTAAGGAACAATCGAGCCAAGTGGCGTCTTCCGAGACAAAAGTGCAAGGTTTCGGGAAAAATAGTCGCTTATTGTCCCAGCTATTGTGTTCATTTTGACAGTTCTTGTATGAATGTGACAGCTAGCTGATTCCGATGCCAATTGTCAGAACACACATGAACTGTCAAAATAAACATGATAGCGATTGCGAGCGAGTTAGACAATTAAACCTACTGACTGCGTAGCCAAGAGGACGAACAGTAACCTTGCCAGGCGCTGGTCCTCTCTTCATTTAAGTTTAACCATTACTAACAATAATATGGACAATATTGTTTTGTCTGGCTGTTCACAAGGGGGTGCTCGTTCCAACACTAATGTACGGTAGCGAAAGTTGGGTATGGCAAAAGAAGCATGAAAGCAGAATAAATGCAGTAGAAATGAGAGCGTTACGAAGTATGGAAGGTGTATCACTGAAAGATAGAATAAGGAATAGGAACGTGCTGGTGTGAAAGAAGATATAGTGACTAGGATAGAAAAAGGTATGCTTAGTTGGTTTGGTCACGTAGAGAGGATGGATGAAAGAAGATTAACTAAACGATGGGACGTTTTGGAAAATCGTCAGGCCAAGAGTACCCGAAACCGACGAGCATGTATGAAGAGATTGATGAATGTGGATGAAGCGAAAGGTATGTCAGGATCGTAACAAGTGGAACAAAGTAGTCTCTGCCTACCCGTGTGGGAAATGTGACGGTATGTATGTATGTACGCTGCGACATTGACGTGTCAAGAAAGAATAAACGAAACTTATTTTCACATGTATAGTAGGTATTTATTCCGTCTCAAGTGGCTACGACCAAGACTTATCTACATACGTGGGTCATTGTGTGTAATGTCTGTCATCTCATCGATCAAGTTAAGATTATAATTTGAAGTTGAAATGGAAATATTGTCTACCGTACAATGTAAATCTTTACATGACTTTGTTAGATTAAAATCTTGCTCAATAGTTTCATAGACGACGACGACCCTTCAGAAAGGTTAAATTTATATGACACTAGCTTCTGCCCGCGACTTCGTCCGCGTAGAATATGACTTAAGAACAGTAGGCTTATTTATTGTCTAACTCGCTCGCAATCGTCTTCATTTTGTCAGTTCATGTATGGGCTGACGATTGGCATCGGAATCAGCTAGCTGTCACATTCATACAAGGACTGTCAAAATGACACGATGGCGATTGCGAGCGAGTTAGACAATAAGCCTACAGGTGTAAGTACTAAGTATATTCTGCAACAACTGTTTACGTTGCGATTCTAGGCAGCTACGACTTTTGACAAGTTTATCGCAATCCCGCAGGAACTATGCAATTTTCCGGGATAAAAAGTAGCCTATGTTTCAATCTAGGGTGGCAGCTAGGTATCAACATTCCAAATTTTATCCAAATCCGTACAGGTGACTGTACGTCGTCACATCGTCACAAACTATCGCATTTATAATATTAGTAGGACTATAGCTGTTGCCCGCGACTCCGCCTGCGTAGAATCTGCTGCTAATCGCTATACCTAAACTTACTATATCCTTCCCCGGGACTAGATTTACCTCTAACTTCTTACTGAACTAGGTAGTTCTGTGATTTATGCGCGAAAACGTAACAGACAGTTACTTTCGCATTTATAATATTAGTCGGGATATTTTTTATCCAACAGCTATTAGATTAGAGAATATATGATCAAGCGCCCGATTTTCTAAAGCATACATACATAAATCACGTCTTTATCTGTTACGGAGTAGACAGAGCCTAAGGTAAAGGCGACGTTTAGCATGATTGTGGGCGCATTAGTGGAAACGTGGTGAAAAGAGGAATCAAAATAGTGGTGGGTTGCTAGCATACCCTACAAGTCCTACAACATGATTCCAAAGCTTTTCGCCCATTCCCTCGATGGGTTTTTACCATCTGCGCAGGAAGAGAAGCAGCTGGTAACTACTTTTGAAGTGAAAACTTTAGCGGCGCTGAGCACTTTTTGGGATGGGTAAAAAACGTTAAACTCGCGTCAGACGTAAGACGGAGGGAGAGTTTTAAGTACCAGGATATCAGGAGCCGTACCATGACGTCTTAATGCGTTTCAGTTTAGGTTCGCTCGCCGTCAAATTCATACTAAAAGTGACAGCTAAAACTTGAACTGAGTCGGAATTAGGACGTCATGGTAAGGCCCCTGATCTCTAAGAGCTTATTTTGAAATACGAATGAATCGCGTTCGATTTTTGAAGTGTTTTTTGTTGAGTCGTGGAGCAAAAGTACTAGGGCATCACACATTGTTAGAGGTCTGTCAATATAGATAATACGTAGGTACGTTTTTATTTGTAAGCGGCCAGTACGGTACGCGTCTTGAGCGTCATGGAGGTTGCAACATTCAAATCTAGTCTAAGCTGCTGTTTTCACTTCTGCCGGCACTCCCGGAGTGCTACCCAACGCTTTTTTGTTTCTTCTTTGCTCCCCAGCGAGGAAGGGATTTTTTAAGCGTGTTTCATTTATTAAACTGAAGTCTTGGTTTTTTCGTGTCTAACCAGTATCAAGATGGATGGTAATGCAAATAAAAGCATAAAGATATTGTTTATTGTCAAGATTGTATGATAACCGTTTAAAAAGCGGTGTTGTTGGACATTACCCTCGTCATGTTCGAGACAGTTTCTGAGAAACCATGCGCGAATGCCAAAGATTACTAAGAATCGAGTTAAAAATACAATTCCGATGTGTTAGTCTCTTTTGTTACTTTAACAAGAATCTAATGAGGCTGGACTTGGTCCGACTTGCGAAATAAGAGTCTTTTTCTTTTTAGAATCATTGTCCGATATTGTTGGATTGAAATATAAACTGTGTTGTTTAGCTTGCTTTAGAAACGCATCTTTAAGTTGTCATATCTGTAGGCTTATTGTCTAACTCGCTCACGATCGCCATCGCGTTCATTTTGACAGTTCTTGTATGAATGTGACAGCTAGCTGATTCCGATGCCAATTGTCAGCCCATACATGAACTGTCAAAATGAACGCGATGGCGATTGCGAGCGAGTTAGACAATAAGCCTACTGGCCACTGTGGCCACTAGGTGGCGTCTCGTTCTCCTTCCGAATGAAACTGCTAATCCTGCCGCTAAGCAGCAGTGCTTGCACTGCTGTGTTCCGGTGTGGAGAGTAAGACAGCCGGGGAAATTACAGGCACAAGAGGCATTTCATCTTAGCCCTCTAGGTTGGCAACGCATCTGAATCCCTCCGGGGTTGCGGGTGTCTATGGGCAGTGGTGATCGCTTACCATCAGGTGACCCACTTGCTCGTTTGCCTTCCTATTCGCATAAAAAAAAAAAAAAAAAAACAATGTATGGTTAAGATTAGGGTTGCCAGATATCCGGTATTTAAGCGTACAGTCCGTTATTTTCGAGGCCTGTCCGGTATTTTGAAGAAAGTCGGTACTACTGGTCACAAGCGCCTACAAAAGTAGGTATATGAAATCCCTCAAACGCAAAACTCATGCGCGCTCCTCGCTCGCTCGGCTGCCCTAAACTAAATCCAAGCAACTTAAAAAATGAAAATTTTACAGGAGAGCCAAAAACGTATTTTTTGCGACCTAGCATACCCAAATTTTTGGGGTTGTCCGGTATTTTTTCGCGACTCACCTGGCAAACCTAGTTAAGATTGTTGTACTTTTTTAATTTCTAACAAAGATTTTTTTAATAGGTAGATAGAGTGATTCAAGGGGAAGGTTTATAATTTTACGCAGACGAAGTCGCGGGCAGAAGGTAGTACATAAATCACGTTTTCATCCCATACGGGGTAGACAGAGCCTAAGGTAACAAGACTAGCCACGTTTAGCATGATTTCACAGTAAATAGGTACATCATGAAAAAACCCGCGCCAGATTTCATCATTTCCACTTATGGAAAGACATCAATAACAGAACATTATTCAGTATCAGTTGTCATGATATAGGTACCTAACCATTGACAGATAGATAATTTGTTATCTAAACCAAAATAGGTCCTAGTCACTGCAAAATGTTTTCCAAGGCGAATCAACCAAAAAGATCTGACTCAAAAGATCTGATTATAGTCTTGCGGCAGATGGCAGATATAATAATAAAAAAAAACTTCCACACACTTCCAAATGTCATTTTACGAAATAATGATACCACATTTATTTCACTAGTGCTCGACTAAGGTCACGTAATGAATGATTTGATTATTGAACGAACGAAATATTTTATGAATGTCACATTCGTAGTTTAGTTATATTTCAAAATAACGCGATATTTTTGAGGCATTCAAGGTTCATATTAACATAGTACCTAGATAGAATGTGCGATGACTTTGTAATACACGTAAATAGTGACAGCAGCAGTGAAACTGATTCGGAATAATTTAAGTTTTTAAGTAAAAGTACAAAGGTAGAAAAAAATATTAATGTGATGATTGTTGTTTTATTTATGGCAAAATGGGGAATGAGTTGAAAACTGGTAATTGATTTGACATGCTTCCGCACATTTCCAAATCGCGCTCTTACACTACTGACTAGAAAACATCCAAAAAAAACTTTATTGAACAAACCATTTTATTAAAATACGTTTTGAAAATTCTCATTTATGACGCAAATTAATTTCATTGCATCGTTCATTCTTTCATTCACTCACTAAGTCACATCACTATTTAATATTTGCCAAAAACTGACAACACTGAAAGTGTCATCTGGCTGCAGTGGTTTATCTGCCAGACTATAGCAAGCGGCGCGGCACTGCAAGTTATTTATGTAATAATATTTATAAAAATATATTTATTTATATCCGACTATCCTTGCTGATCTAATATTTCTATTGGCTACTTGTTTTGTTATTTTAGATACTTTAGATTATTATTTTTTCGTGTAAATAAAATCATCCATGTCAGGTTCTACCATCTTGCTCGAACGCTGCTGCACTACTGACAGGCAAAATTTGCCGCGCCGCTGCAGTTCCGCTGCAGTTCATGTGCGGTATGCCGAATTTTGCCGCGCCGTGCCGCGCAGTTCCGCTGCCGCGCAGTTCCGCTGCCGCGCAGTTACGCCTAGTGCGGTCTGTCTTTTAAAATGCCATCGTTTGTCTTGCTGTCTCACTCGGCCGATTGTAATATCAAACCCATAAGAGTGAGACAGCAATGCTGATGAGAAAACTGAATGGCATTCTTAATTTTTATAAAAAAAACTATGGGAGTCACATTTTGACAGCTCCTGAAAAGTATCTGGTACTGGTATCATACCATACAATGTTTTAAAACTGTGTTTTACTTTGACACTGGCAAAATTATCCACTGGACTAAACGATCACATGATTTCTGGACGAGCCCCTGGTATCACGCAGCATTTGATATTTACCTTTTCTTAGTAAATGTCATATTGATGTCAATTTCATAGCACGAGCATAGCACTAAAGACAAAAGATGGTATGATTCTGATGATATAGAAGACTGAGTTTTTATCAATGTTCAAAAGCTTAAATGAAATTTAAGACTCAAATTGGGTATCTAAACTAGTTGATATCAAAGCTTATAATCTTACCACAATATTAAACCAATACTACACTATCAAAGCAATAAAGATTATTTAATCAGTTAAGTCATGCCAATTTACAATCAATAGCTACATTTGATTGCCTAAATGATGTAATATAAGTGATTGAAAAATCAAAATAAAAGATTATAATCTGTTTGTTTACTTATTGATATCATGGTTTTTAAATTTATTTATGACATGAAGTTTGTGGCCAGTAGTTTCATCATAATCTTCAAAGGGACCAGACAAAACCAGCGCTGGGTTCATGTAACCCAGCACACTGAGACTGGTACCCGTTGCCGGAACATAGCCCGCCTAGTGTCTCTTTGTATTTTTTTTCTCTAGTCTTGAATCCGTTGTCAACTTAACTTCTATATGTTTATGTTGTGGTAATAAATGATTTTATTATTATTATTATCTTCCTAGCGTTTTTCCCGGCATTTGCCACGGCTCAGTGAGCCTGAGCTCTGCTTTGACAACCTAATCCCAAGATTTGGCGTAGGCACTAGTTTTTACAGACCAGTAGTTACAGTGAAGGGCATAAATATATGCATGTTATCAAGACATCAAAACATCTATACACTTTTATGCACCAGGTTGGTGATACATATATTATATTCAACACAGTGGCTGTATCAATATTTATGCCCTCAACTGTACCCAATAAGAAATTTTTATGTAAATACTTTTGTGACAGAACTTCACTATTGCATAGTAAAATGACATGTCAATAGTCACAGTTTGAACTTTGGCAAACTATGCTATCAGTGTTTGTCATAATATTGTTTTAAAAATATGGTAAGTGGTGACTGACAATCAGACAAAGAGAACTTGGGCTGGAGATGATAATAGACATAGGTATCAATCATGTGTTGTTGTATAATATAAATAAATCAATGTGTAACTCTGGATTCTGGATTATACACATGGTCAACGTTCAGGAATTAAATTAAACGAGTTAACAAAAACTATAAAGTAAAAGGTGTACCCTTATTTAGCGGTCGACCTTTAATGATAAGGCATTTTTAGCACGGGCAGTGTCATATTGTCATACCCTGCTGACAATTAAAAACAAAGAAAAAAAACCAAAATACTCACATTGTGTGGCTAGAGCCGGGGCGCAAACAGCCAGGAAAGAAACGACGGCGAGGTATACAGCCTTCATTTTTAATTCTACAATAAATCACAGATACTTTGACGAAATTATTGAATAGAAACGGAGAGCGTAATTATAACGTGTTCGCGACAGTCCAGCCTTTACACTCACTGGTGCAGAAGGCGACTTATCAAAACGAAAACGAATAGGAAAGACGAATAAGCTTCAATGGCTGTGATTATATTACACAAAAATAATGAAGTGCGCAGCGATAACAAAACCAACTCCCGTTGACAGGAGGTTTCCACTGAATGACTGTGTGTGCTAGACAGAGACAAAGGATATCAGCCGGACTTGGAACACAAAACTATACGAGGTTTTGTGTTCCGAGTGACTTCATACAACTGTTTATAGGTCGAAAACGAACAATACAGCAGTTAAATACGGATTTCATGGGATCTGATTGACTTTATTTACTTATTGTTACAATTTGAAAGTTCTAATTAGCGTTAATTTGACGTAAATAAGTCGTAATGATGTAATACGGAGAAAATTCTCGAAACACAAAACCTCAAGTTTCAAGTTTTATGACAGCTGATACGTCAGAGGTGCGGGATTCTGCTGGGAGGGGCGGGGTAACAATAATACCAGCGCAAACACTTTACCCAAAAATAAGTAACCATAAGTAAACTTATTCAAATACATTTTACCGACTACTAGAACTTCGATTCACTGTAAACTACAACTAAACACTGTCTTAAATATATTTGCTGTTATTTAATGCAAAATTAAGTCGTTTTATAGCATAGAAACAGATGCGAGGGTAATTCTATTTTTACTTACTGGCCTCACTAAGACCTACTCGAGCAAACTTCATGAAATAGTTGATTCAGAAGTTCCATCGAACACTGTTTGCTATTGCGCGGTTATCTCTTCGTATTTTTGTCCCATTTGCGGACTATCGACTCAGTATCAGTTTCGAGTCTTTGTTGTTGGAAGTCGCCTTCTGCGCCAGTGTGTGTAAAGGCTGCACTTTCGACGGATCTGTCTTTAACTAATTTATTTTATTTTACTCCTCAATCGTTTATTGTAATCGCGACACTCTAATTTGGTGAGTGATTTTAATTATTTATACGACGTTGGCGTTATCGTTTGTTTTCCTTGTGCTTTTGTTTTTTTTTAAGGAATTGCGTCTGATTCGGAGTTTAAATATTTTGACATTCACATTTTTAGTTAAATTTAATCTTTTCTCATCCATTGGAAGTCAGGGAAAGGTCAGGTTTCGTTTCTTACCAAAAAAAAAAATATTTTAATGCAACTTTTTTTATAATCAACTTTTAGGTAAAAGTGTGATCGTAGTTATTATGTTGTTTTATTTTAATTTAATGTCATTGAAAATTTTTGATTTCATATTAAGTGTTCACACATTACCTGCCAAACAAATCTGACATTGTAAGAAGGGAAGGAAGTAGTCTATTAGTTAGGTAGTCTTTTACTTTTACATTGTAATATTAGGTAGGTACTTGTTTATTTAAGTAAGATAGGTACCTATTTATTTCTATCTGGTGATATCTTTAATACTATTTATAGTACTCAAATAGATAGCTATAATATAATTAAGTGACTGACAACTTCTAGCAATGATACTCTGCTTTATCTTTTGTCATGTGGCTGTGTAATGATTCCCCAAACCTATCTGACTTGTAAAAAAAAACAAGTTTTTTGTGATTGTAGCTCCTACCTAGATGCATTCCACCAGTTTTTTACAGTTTAAATAAAAGTGCTTTTTATTTCTTCCAGAACAATGAAGTTCCTAGCTATTGCCGTGTCCTGCCTTCTGGCCCTTTCTGGAGCCCTGGCCAATGACAGCTGCTACCAGGATGTCTCCATTGACTGTTCACAGGCCTCCAACAGCCTTGGTATGTTGTCCAAATTTTTATTAAGAAAATACACCTGTATAATGTCAAAAGTGTCTGACAGAATAACCAATGTCTGAACATTTGTTAAAAAAAAAAAGCTATTTAAGGTTCACAATTAAAAGATTTGTTGCAATTTCAACTATATAAATATGGATGCTCAAAGTGTAGTTCAAGTTCTCGGAAAAATACATGCCAAGTTAACAAGTCAACCAAACAAAGTGTAAATAAAAATAAGCCTATGCCTTTTCTCTTAAATGGAATAAAAACAAACAATAGAATAAAAGTAGCAAGGTAGGTATTCAAAACAAAAGGCGATTGATTTTTTTTACAGAGAATCTGTAAATACAAATCTAACTACAAATGTAGATTTCAAATCTTATCTTAAACATTGGTTACAGATTTGGTTCTATCTTATGAGATAAAATAAAATAATCAATTTCTTTGTTTTATTTATATTTTATATTTAAACTAGCGACCCGCCCCGGCTTCGCACAGTATATTGTGCATGTATTATACATATAAACCTTCCTCTTTATTCACTCTATCTATTAAAAAAAACCGCATCAAAATCCGTTGCGTAGTTTTAAAGATTTAAGCATACAAAGGGACATAGGGACATAGGGACAGAGAAAGCGACTTTGTTTTATACTATGTAGTGATAAGTGAACTGATTATGTTTAATGCCTCATGCTAACCAAGATGTGGGTAAGTGGATCATTCATACACAAATCATGGATCTGCACCCATTTCTTTACTTTTGGAGTTCAATTAAAATTAGTTTTCTATTGTAGTAAAAAAATATAAAGCAATATAAACTATTTTCTGGATATAAACTATCGTATGTCCTTCCCCAGGTCTAAAAAACTCTCTGTACTAAATTTCAATAAAATCGGTTTAGCAGTTTAGGCGTGAAAGCGTAACAGACTAACAGACAGACCGACAGACAGAGTTACTTTCACATTTATAATACTAGCTGTTTCCAGCGACTTCGTCTGCAAAGAATTCGTTTATCGCTATCCCGCGGGAACTACGCAATTTTCCGGGATAAAAAGTAGCCTATGTGCTATTCCAGACTTTTCTCTATCTATGTGCCGAATTTCATCCAGATTTGTTGGGCCGTTCTGGCGTGATTGAGTAACAAACAAACATCCATCCATCCATCCATCCATCCATCCATCCATCCATCCATCCATCCATCCATTCATCCATCCATCCATACTTTCGCATTTATAATATTAGTTAGATTAGTAGGGTTTTTTTTTACCAAAATTATAATTGATCAATTAACGCCGCCATGGTCTTGTCTTAAAAATGCATCAAAGTTAAGCTTCTAATTAATTATCCTATTGTCAAATTAAATGTACCCTTATAAAATTAACTCTTAATTTTATTTTGTTATTTTTCCTGCAACAAAACGATGCTGATGCATTCTGAGTACCTAATTTTAATACGTCGACTTTTTTACTATTTGTCTTACATTGGCTGTTGCCCGTGATTCCGTCTGCGCAGAATCGCTATCCCGCGGGAACTATGCAATATACCGGCATAAAAACTATCCTATGTTCTTCCCCGAAACTCAAACTATCTGTATACCAAATTTCAACTAAAAAGGTCCAGCAGTTTAAGCGTGAAAAGATAACAGACAGACAGACAGACAGTCAGACAGACAGTCAGTCAGACACACAGCTTACTAGCTATTAGCTAGTTACTTGCGCATTTATAATATTGGTTAGTAGGGATTAATTTTTCTATCAGTGTTGCCAACGTAACAAAACTAAAATTCTACCATACTTTTTAGTGCTGGCAAGGTGTAACGCAATCTACGGCGGCTACGGTCACCATGGCAACCTGGCTACTGAAATGCAAGCGTACGCCAACCTGCATCTCACTCGCTCCTACGAGTATCTGCTATCTGCGTCCTACTTCAACAACTACCAGACCAACAGAGGGGGGTTCAGCAAGCTGTTCAGGAAGCTGTCTGATGATGCTTGGGAAAAGAGCATTGAACTCATCAAGCATATTACTACCAGAGGTGAGTCAATCGATTTCTGTTGGTTTTTTATTGGATGCAGGATCAAGTGTAGAATAATAGTGCATTCGCTCCGGTGACCGCGGTTCTGTTTTTAGGGTTCCGTACCATAAAAGGAAAAAACGGAATCCTTATAGGATTACTTTGTTGTCCATCTGTCCGTCTGTCTGTCTGTCAAGACCCTTTTCCTCAGGAACGCGTGGAGGTATCAAGGTGAAATTTATATCAAATATACTCCAGTCTAATGTCCCTTGAAGCTGTGAAAGAATCAAACTTCTAAGCCAACGCCATCAAAAGATACAGCCGTTTATGCCGCAAATTTCGATACTCGCAAGGGAATCAAAGCCTAAAAGGTACTCCCCGTTAAGTCAGATAAAGGAAAAATTGCGAAAACTGTACATTTTCTATGTCCGTCTGTCTATGTAAGTAACCAATATAAAATGACCTCACACTGTATACATTTTGCTTAGGAGCAGGGCTCTGCTAACACTGGATTTTACGTTAACACTAGCTGTTGCCAGCGACTTCGTCTGCAAAGAATTCGTTTATCGCTATCCCGTGGGAACTACGCAATTTTCCGGGATAAAAAGTAGCCTATGTGCTATTCCAGACTTTTCTCTATCTATGTGCCGAATTTCATCCAGATCCGTTGGGCCGTTCTGGCGTGATTGAGTAACAAACAAACATCCGTCCATCCATACATCCATACTTTCGCATTTATAATATTAGTTAGATGGCAAATTTGAGCGAAACCCTCAGTGGGCGAGCCCGACTCGCACTTGGCCGGTTTTTTCATTTTGCGTGTGTGTAGTTTTCACTTCTGCCGGCACTCCCGGAGTGCTACCCTTTTATTTATTTATTTTATTTTATATACCAGGTGGCGTGATGGACTTCTCCCGCCGCTCCACCCTGGATTCCGCGGCCAACTACTTTCGCATTTATAATATTAGTTAGATGGCAAATTTGAGCGAAACCCTCAGTGGGCGAGCCCGACTCGCACTTGGCCGGTTTTTTCATTTTGCGTGTGTGTAGTTTTCACTTCTGCCGGCACTCCCGGAGTGCTACCCTTTTATTTATTTATTTTATTTTATATACCAGGTGGCGTGATGGACTTCTCCCGCCGCTCCACCCTGGATTCCGCGGCCAACAAGAACTACACCGTGGAACTGCACGAGCTGGAGGCGCTGGCCAAGGCCCTGGACACCCAGAAGGAGATCGCCGAGCGCGCGTTCCACATCCACCGCGAGGCCACCAGGAACAGCCAGCATCTACATGACCCTGAGGTATACAAACATATACATACAGTCACGCCTCTTTCTAATAGGGGTACAGGCGGCGGCACGTAAGTAAAACTTGGAGGGGAAGGTATCACGGGGGGGTGCAGGGGCCGCAATAGAAAGCAATACGTATACAATATGTTACAAAACTACCCAAAAGAACTAAGAATTGACATTAGTCAATCCTAGTAGGCTGTCATTTGAGTTCGAGAGGCTTCAAGGCAGGGCCAAGGCTGGGCGGTGATGACTCAAGTCAGATACTCATGATTTTTCTTTTATAAACACAAACAGAGGAAAATCAAAGTGAACTCTACTAAAACTTCATGAACTTTGTAAGTGTTAACATTTTGCTGTGGTGACCAAATCGTGCAGTTTTCCGACGATTCAAAAAACCGTTCCGTCTTTTCTTGTTATAAAAGTGCCGGCATGTAAGTCTAGCGATGATTGTTGATGCGGGGTAGTCGAAAATAAGGTATCGCGGGGGAGTGCGGGTGTCGCGGTCGGGCGTACACCACGTTCGACTTACGTGCCGCCACCTGTACCTACCTTCTGTTTAAGGTTAAAGGCACATAACTTATCTAAACATCTCCACAGATTGCCCAATACCTCGAAGAGGAGTTCATCGAAGACCACGCCAAGACTATTCGCAACTTGGCTGGTCACACCGCAGACCTCAAGAAATTCATCGGCAACAACGACGGACAAGACCTCTCCATTTCCCTGTATCTCTTCGACGAGTACCTCCAAAAAACTGTTTAAATTAATATCTCTCCAATTTAAATACGTATATAATCAATAAAAATTACCATTTTAGTAGAAACTGCATTACGCTGGCAACATTAGCGACGTCAAATGCATTTCCGAACGAACTGTCAGTGTCAGAATGACAGTTCGTCGGTGTTTAGTGATACCATTTCGAATAATCGTAAAATTTATAAAATCCTCCACTTTCTAGTACCTTCGGTTCAAATTCGTCTGTGCTGGCTACATTTGAAATGTTAATGTACAAATAGGCTGTTTAAATTATGTGATATAAGTTTTTTTATCATCCATTGTGTATTATAGTTTAGCATAGATTGTATTTTCAGTTATTTTCAAAATAAAAGTGTTCCTTAACCACATTAGTGGAGTTTTATTATATTCAACAAAAGTAAAGTGTAAGTACGTATATAGTCTATTTATTTCAGCTAGACTAGATACTAATTGACAATTGCGAATGTCATATTGTGAAATAATGATACCAGCTTTTATTGTTTAGTGGTGTACTCGAAACCATCGACAATGTTTGTGGTCTGAATACAAGAGGTTTGGTCATGTTATATTTTAAGAAAAAAATACGGTTGTGTCATAATCAAGCAAATTTAAAGGTTTATTCGTTTATTACACTAGCTTATACGTACAAAAATCTATACTAAATTTAAATTTATCGTTAACTGTCGATAGTGATGGCACATCACTATATTTGACTTGCAAAAAACAGGCAACACAGGTAATGTAATTTTAGTATCTAGCTAAAACAAATAGACTATAGTCGATTAAGAAAGTGTTTAACAATTTTTATGACAGTTCTTTTACAGAACTAGCCTTTCCCGCGCATAATTAATATTAGCGGTGAAACTGCTCGCATCTTCAAAAATTAAGTTTTTATTCAATATCCCACGGGAATTTAGAAAAATCCTGAAATTCATTTTTGGGAGTGATTCCCTACTTGCAGGCCAAATTTCCTTAAACGGTCCTGTTTTTCCTCTTAAAGTACGGAACCCTAAAAGTGGTTAAACTTACAGATATCGATCGAGTAAGTACTATGCCACTGTTAGAACCTTTTCACAATCAACGTCCGAGTACTTTGTCACAGCCAGACACAAATAAGCCGATCACTTATTGCGATAAGGCATGTCCGTTACCAAGACGTCGAAAACATCTATACACCTTTATGCGAGGTCGGTGACACGATGGTTAGTGACGTAAGAAGTATATTTCGATAACTTTTATTTAAAATTATAACGTACAAATTTGCCTTGACAACATTTCATTTTTATAACACCTGAAAATGTATATATCTCAGATCATAGAAAGGAAGATATGAAACGAGGGTGTGGCGCGTGACTCCGCGACATGGCCTGAAGGAAACATCGCTCGCGAAGCAATTAGCGCCACAAGTTAGTCGCGATTCAGACGTACTTCGGAATTGTTCTCCTTTTCTGTCGTTAGGTACACTAATAGAAGTCAAACGAAGAACTACAAGAACAATGGAGTCACTTACCATATGTAACTATTGCAAATGCATTGGTATTTTGCTTATAAATCTAAAAAACTAAACATTTTAACGAACAAATTCAGTGCCGCATTAGTTACTGCGACACCGCACTTAGTAGTGATAAAAATTTTAACTCGTTATACATTGCCGGTTTAATTGAGTAACCACTTTATGTCATGTTTAACTACAGCGCAATGTATTTTACTCCTTGCGATATCCACTGCCGCGTGAAAATACCATGGTACGGCCGCATGTGCCGTTCGTAACTACCCAAGTAGCAAAATTCCCTTATAATATCAAACTTACCTGACTAAAAGTCTTATAATTGGCATATAAAGGATTGTTTATTGCAAAATACCTTTTAATGGCATATTATAAGTGGACTTTGGCTATGAGACGTTGCTTCGTGCCAAAGACGTCCACTGTTGGACATAGGCCTCCCCCATAGACCTCCAGTTGCCTCAGTTGAAAGCGGCTTGCATCCACCATGAACCCGAGACTTATCGGTCTCCAACACGCACACAAATGCTATCACGTCGGTTTCCCTTACGGGGTAGGCAGAGCCACAAGACCTAAAGGCGTAGAACTGAAAATGGTAAAAAATAGCGAAAACACGATTCCTAAGATCATCGCATCGCCCATTCCCGCGCCGGTCTTTTATGATCAGAGCCTCTAGTGTAAGTTTTAGGCACGACAAACGTCTCGAACGCGTTCACGTAAACGTCTCAATTACTATGGAATAATTGGCAGCGCCACTTGCGGATCGAAACTGCAACAAACTGAGCCTCTAGTGTCAAGTTTTCGCATATAAACACGTCTCGAACGCGTTCACGTAAATGTCTCAATTACTATGGAAAAATTGGCAGCGCCACTTGCGGATCGAAACGACAACTAAAATTTCTCATAGTATTTGACATTTTAACGCGAACGCGGTCGAGACGTATTTTGTGACAGAAAACTTACACTAAGCATACTGTTCTCATAGTATTTGACATTTTAACGCAAACGCGTTCGAAACGTATTTTGTGACCGAAAACTTACACTAAGCATACTGCACCCATATTATGCCAAAACGTGGCCTGTAGGTCTTGTTACTTAAAGCTGTCTACCTGTCTACCCCGTAAGAGATAAGGACGTTTGTATACAGCGTGGAATTTCGGATACGGGCGAAAACTTTAACTAGACACTGGACACGATTCTTAAGGTAAGGCCAAGGACGCGATTCTAAGTGCCCATCGCCTAAATAGCCTAAAACTAAATTTTCTAATTTTAAAATTGGCGTTTTCATTTGATTATATTACAGTTGTTCATAGAATGGCAAAGGGTTTTAGCGACATAGGGACGCCTAAATAAAATTAGGAATTTTAGCGGCCGCTGTAGAATTGGGGCCAGACTTTAGCGGTACAAACGATATTCAATCAAATTTATTGAATTTTCTCTAACTTGACGTACTATCCAGGACCGTCTCCGCAATAAGGAACTCTTCAGCGGTTAGTTCGATTGACTTGAAATTTCGTATTATATTGTAGAATGGATGACAGCGCAAGTACAGTTAACAACAAAAGTACAGTCGTCAAAAATGCTTGTATTAAAAACCGGCCAAGTGAGTCGAGTCCGACTCGACGCACCGAGGGTTCCGTACAAGTTATTATAAAATCCAGTCTTAGCAGAGACCTGCTCTTAAGCAAAATGTAGGCAGTGTGAGGTCATTTTATAAATATTGGTTAGGTACTTATAAAGGCAGACAAATATTAATTAAAAAAAAACTCCTTACTAGATCTCGTTCAAACCAATTTTCTGTGGAAGTTTGCATGGTAATCTACATCATATATTTTTATAATAATAATCTATACTAAGATTTATTTACCATATTAATAAAACTCCTAAAATACAACTTAAATATAAATAACAAGATAAACTAATTTAACTAAAACTAAAATAAATCTAAAAACGTACTCCCCCGCGGCATTGAGCCAAAGATGCTGGCAGCATTTCCCCGCTGTATTGCAATACTAATACGCTGAGCGAGGAAGCTGCCAGCTCTTTGGTCTCCGTTGCAGTCGAACAGCCTCTTAGTCAATTCTTTCATGAATATATGCGCGCTGGGACCCCACGGACCTAAGGTCTCAACCCCGAATGGCAGGAAGTAGTATTCGGGGCCGAGACCTTTATATTTGTTAGTTTTAAATTTTTCGGCCGCCTCTGCTGCCGCACCTGCTCTAATAGCTGTTCCGTGGACGTGGGAAGGGGCCAATATTTTTATTAGTTTTACCATTCTCTTATTTTAGAAGTTACAGGGGGGGGGGGGACACATTTTACCACTTTGGAAGTGTCTCTCGCGCAAACTATTCAGTTTAGAAAAAAAATATATCAAAAACCTCAATATCATTTTTGAAGACCTATCCCATCCTACCCCACACGTAAAAAAATGATTGATGACGATATTGATGATGAAGGGTTTGATGAAAAAAAAAAATGAGTTTCAGTTCTAATGATGGGGAACCCCCAAATTATTTGTTTTTTTTTTTCTATTTTTGTGTGAAAATCCTAATGCGGTTCACAGAATACATCTATTTACCAAGTTTCAACAGTATAGCTCTTATATTAGTTTCGGAAAAAAACGGCTTTGGCATACGGACAGACATCTTGGAATCAAAACAGCGATTTTTCGCTATTGTCTTGGATAAGTAAATTTCTTTCTTAAAGATATCTAATGGAAAGCTAGTGGACAGAGTTTAGTAAAAGTGGGCACAAGTTTTCAGTGTAAGTTAAGGTCGACTTCAATACTTCTTTCAATTTACACTTAAACCCTATTTAAGACAGTGGTATTATGGAAGGCCATAATATTATCTTCAAGACATCCTATAGATCTACTTAAGGCAAAGGTTTGGGTGTACAAGATGACTAGAATACCAAGTTAAGAATTTTACAATAAGAAAGATAGGATTTTTTCTAGACGAGTAAAAACTGATTTCAGTATTCATGTACTCCACGTAGTTATTAAACAGAAAAATAATGGCTAAATAATATTAACAAACCTGTAACTGTCATAAAATGGCGAAGCTCATTTATTTGTTACGAATTAGGAGGAATGGATGTCACATTATTTGTTGAAATAATACCGCCGAAATTTCAACGCACATTCAACATTGCATAAGTTCGTCTTGGTTAATTCAATTAAATTCAAGTAAATCTTAAGTTAATCTTCGATAAATATGAGATAAGAATAACTATTCCTAAGTTGGTTTTTGACTAGACTTATTTAAGACTGTATTAAATAGGATAGGTTTTGATGAAGAGAAAATAATCTTAAGTCGTCTTATTTGAAGTCAATTTCGAATTAAATACTAACAAGATTAAACGAAGACAGACTTAAATGTAAGATACCTTAGTGAAAACCAACTTTAGATATTTTTAAGGCATAAAAGATTTAGTCCGGTTTTGATTTGTTACTTGGGAAGGGTCCCGTTTTGCCATTTGGCTACGGAACCCTAAAAATGATATTTTTGACATAAACTTATTTTATAATTCTAGTGAAGTGTTTAAATAATGATGCGGAACCCTTAGCGTGAGGTCTTCTCGCGCTGAGCCATTCGGGGAAGCTAGCGGCTAGACTTTATTAAGCTTTTAAACACAAGTGTGTGGCAGTATGCGGCGCGTGCGCATCCTCGTGAGCGGCTGCAGTCCAACAGGAAAACACTCGCGTTTAATATGTTTATCAACGTGATTATTCTAGGTGAGTAAAAGCCACTTTTGCTGTGTTTATGAACTTTCGAACCGCAGGTGACCTTAGGGCTGGCGCTTACCTCTTTCAAAGGCTAGGAATAGCAGTTCAGAGAGGCAATGCGGTCAGCGTCTTGGGGTCGATGCCTGTGGCGGAATATTTTGACGACATATTTACTTTATAGTTTTATAATTATTAATATTAGTACCTAGTTTTAGTTTTAGTGTTAGTCTGTTTTAAAATATTGCTGTGTGTGTGTGTTCGCAATTTTTTATTATTATGTAGAGTTAAGGTCAAAAATATAGACTCGCACAAGGTTGCTTTTCACTACAACGCCGTATACATATTTTCACTGTTTTGTGGATACTTCATATTGGTTACTGTTTGTCGAATGTCATATTATAGTAATGCCGTAATTTTCGGTGAAATTGGTCGTTTGGTATCATATTTTTCTGGCTACTTATTTTGTAAATACTGCTTTTTGAATAAGCTATCATAATTAGCAAAATATATATTTATATTTGAATGAATATTAAAACAAAACAACAAGTTTTTTTTTTTTTATTACATTTATTAGTGTTTTTTAATTTTTGAATGTGTGACTTTTAATGTAATTTGATTTTAATTTTATCTTTGTTCTATTTTTGATATTTCATTTGTATTAACTAATTTAATTTGATTATTTTATATTATGCTCATTTTAACTTTATTTTTATACTTGTGACATTATGGGAGAGATCTGAAATAAATGACATTATTATTAAAACTGACAAAAACTAAAACAGAACTATAAGGTAAATACGTCGTCAAAATATTCTAAGTAATATAAACACTACTTATTCTAAGAACTACTTCGATGGTTTAAGAAAAATGTCCATTAGACAAAACGATTGTTCGACCAAAACTTTTATTAGGTAGTAAAAAAATAGACCAGATAATTTTAGGTTTGGGTCTTTTTTTAACCTTTTTGCGTGTCTTTTCTTTAACTTAAACTCAGTAACTCTTATCCAGGCGTGTGCATCGCGTGTCAAGTCAATACCGGTCAAACAGCTCCTCCGACCAGCTATACAGATCTCAACACTAATAATAGTCTATCGAGTCGAAACAATCATGAGTCGAGTCACATACAGAGTGAACAAAATTGGGGTTTTGAATACGAAGATGAAAATCAAACAAACGGTGAGTATATAATAAATTGTTCTTAGTATAAAAACAAAGTCAAGCAAGTAACAAAGCAACAAGCAAGCAATAAACAAAACAAAAGCAAACAAGCAAACAAAGCAAGCAAGTGGAACAAAGTAGTCTCTGCCTACCCCTGTGGGAAAGAGGCTTGACAGTATGTATGTATGTATAAATCAAAGTCGCTTCCCACTGTCTCTCTGTCTGTCTGTCCTTAAGTATGCTTAGATCTTTAAAACTACGCAACGGATTTTGATGCGGTTTTTTTAATAGATAGAGTGATTCAAGAAGAAGGTTCATGTGTATGATCTACGCAGTCGAAGTCGCAGGCAGAAGCTAGTAATACATAAATACTGAACCAATTATTTATCCCTAAAGGGGTTGACAGAGTCTAAGTAAGATAACAAGACAAAGGCCACACTTAGCAGGATTGCGGGCGTATTGAAAGTGGAATCAAAATAGCGAAGGATTGCTAGCCGCATCACCTGTTTCCATGTCCATTTTCGTCCAATCCTTCAATACAATACAATACAATAACTCTTTATTGAACACCACATATAACCATCAAACAGAAAAAAGGTATACAGAAGTAATAAGGCAACAATAGGCGGCTCTTCCTTCCTTCTCCTTCTTCCTCCTTCGATGAGCTTTTTTATTTACTATCACATTTATGTTCTTGATGGGATTGGATGGGATGGGATTGATTTTAAAATTTAATTACGTTTATGAAATCGTGTTGTTTGATCTTATTAATATTAATTTCCAGGTTTTGCGAATGGACGGCAAGGAACAAATGAAACGAGAATTTTAAGTGAGAATAGCACTTCTGGCTCGACACCAAGCAAAATGTACCAACACAGCACGACAGGACGTTCAAAAAACAGCACAAGAGCTTTAATCAGAGGAAAGCCGTTAGAGGAAGTTGAAGTGCTTATTTATGATCTATTAACCAAACCACAGGCTTTAACAGCACAGCAAATGGTGTATCACGTTGGCATATATAGCAGGTTATATACACCATACATGCAAATCTGCGGCGGCACTTTAGTCACCCCTAATGCTGTCATTTCTGGTAAGCACACAATCGCCTCGTATTATTATACCGTTTCATTAAATAAACCCATTAAAAAAAAAGGGCACCCAAAACTTTTTATGCCACGAAAAACGGTTATTTCAGCTAGAAGCCACGCTCGAGTTTTACCTATTTTATAATTATATTGTTTGTAATTTTTACTAACTAGGAGTACCTGTCTAAGAGTTTTTTGTTGAGTTTAACTGTTGTTACTAAAACAGCAATAAAATCCGTTGCGTAGTAGTTTTGGAGATTAGCGAACACATACATAAAATATACACATCCATACATACATACATACAGACAGATATGAAATATAAAATCTACTTTTTGTGTTTTATTCCTCTCCCCTAATCGTTAGTAGCACTCTATATAACCCACAGAAAATAGAGATGCAGCGATATTGTTAGAAATATGTATGTAGGCTAATACCTGATTCATATTGTCTATGATTATTTTTTAATAACAAAAGAATAATGTCTTGTCAGCTCTCTCAAAAGTTCTGTCAAAGGAAAAACATACGTTTTTATTTAGGTTCCATTTATTGTATTTTGTGTTCATATTTATATTAAAGTCTGTGTATTCTGGTATCGGTTTTATCTCTGTTTATAATATTTATCAACATAAACATATCAGATATCGTAACAAACTTAGTACACAACAATCATTTTCAGCGGCACATTGCTTCTGGGACGACAAGGATGGTGCGTTGCCGCCGCCGTTCTTCGCTGTGGGAGCAGGCAAGCGCTATAGACCCTGGATCGAACCCCAGGACAACCACAGCCAGAAGTCAGATGTAAGTTACATACATAACATACATACCGTCACGCCTCTTTCCCACAGGGGTCGGCAGAGACTACGTCGTTCCACTCGCTACGATCCTGACATACCTCTTTTGCTTCATCCACATTCATCAATCTCTTCAAACATGCTCGTCGGTTTCGGGTACTCTTGACCTGGCTTTTTTCCAAAACGTCCCCAATTTGATTACGGAACGGCCGTCTAGGCCTTCCCCTCCCAACGAACCCATTCACACTCCCCATATAAATCTGTTTAGTTAATCTTCTTTCATCCTCTCTACGTGACCAAACCAACTAAGCATACTTTTTTCTATCCTAGTCACTATATCTTCTTTCACACCAGCACGTTACCTTATCACACTATTCCTTATTCTATCTTTCAGTGATACACCTTCCATACTTGTATGTTTATATCCATGTAAGTTTAAGATAAAGTACGTCACACATTTAGGACGGGGTTTAGAAATTTGACACACGAACAAAATTATTGCAGTCTTCAGAGTACTTTATGGACGCCGCTAGGTTCTAGGTTGACATTAAAATTATTGTAGACCTATCGTAGTTACATAAATACGTAGGTATTTACGAGGACAGTATTTTGCTTTGATTTTGTATGTTATCATAGTGTAAACCATTGATACAAGGTAATTTTATAACTTTAGCAACCAGTACCTAGTCATCTTTCTCTCGTTTTTACTCCCCATTTTAATTCCCCTTTCCACCTATACGGACAAAATCATCCTAAACCTGAACTGGGGCCTTACCATGACGTCTTAATGCGATTCAGTTTAGGTTCGCTCGCTGTCAGATTCATACTAAAAGTGACAGCTAAAACTTGAACTGCGTCGGAATTAGGACGTCGTGGTGAGGTCCCTGGATCTTGTTATCTAAGGCTCTCTCTACCCCGTAAGGGATGAAGACGTGATTTATGTACGTATGTATGTTTAGATAGCAGCGATACTAGGGCTTCCAATATTCGACCATTTTAATTATTCGAATATTCAATTCGTAAATTCGGAAGTATTCGAATTATTCGAATTATATTCGAATATTTTAGGAAGGTTTAATAAAACATAGAAAACTACAGAATCAACAGTGTAATTACGTAATCAGGTTAAAAAATCACTTAGCAATATAAAAATAAAGAGATCAACGCAAAATTAGAGAACGTGTATTAGTTACCTAATTCACCTAATAATCTAAATATTATCATCACATTTTCAGTCTTCAAAAATCACCTAAAATTTAAGAAGAACAGTACTATTAAATACTACCTTACGTGCCGACTTAATTTACACGATAATAATGCAATACTTAAATCACATCGCTACCCGCGTAAACATTTTACTGACATAAAATCGAATATCGAATATTCGAATACCATGCCCCCAAATATTCGAATATGAAAATTAGTCGAATATTCGAATTATTCGAATATTCGAATTTGAAGCCCTAAGCGATACACATAGATTTCTTCATAGTCTCAGTTACTTTAACAATCCTCCGCCTTTCATCTTCCTTGCGTTGTTTTTATTCCAATGTCCCTCTTTGATACCTTCAATACTCTCCGTAAGACGACCATACGGAACGGGTCAATTGAGCGGTGATGAAACCACAAAAATCATCCGCAGCCAATGATCTTTTCCAGGTGACAGCGATTCACATTCCAGTCCGCTACCGCGGCTCTGCAACCAGCTACCAGGAGGACATCGCCGTCGTGGTGCTTATTCAGGAGTTCAAGGTCAACATCGCTGTAAGGCCGGCGTGCGTCAGCTTTGATGAAGATTTGGACAACGAACAACTGAAAAAAGGAAGCATGGGAACGGTACGTCCTGCATTGAGGAATTGAAATAGAGAAATCAGTCATGTATTTGCTCAAACTTGGTACAAAGGAGATTTACTCAACCCCTCTAGATCCCCTGCATACTAAATTGCTTGTTATTTCTGACAATCAGATTGAATATATGTATAAGAATTGCTCGTTTAAAGGTATTAGGTACCAACCGAAAAACTCCTGCAACAACGATTATTATATCTTTCAACATGAAACTACCGTGAGACTCACACATAATCGAATTGAATTGAATTGTCGGAGCAATCCTTCGGCTTTTATACGTGGGTTATCCGGTGCGTTGTAATTATGATTATTATATCTTAGGGTATTTTCGTGAGACACATTCTATTTCTTGCGCCGACACTATGGCTTCGTCGTACCTCCCAATGACGTGCAAGCATGGCGCGGCGGCGGACACCCGAGAGCGGGCAAAGACAACAAAATACCAGTGTCTCGGCGCCCAGTACGAGTTCGTTGCATTTAGCGTCGAGACACTCGGTCCGTGGGGCAAGGGCGCACGTGGGCTCTACAGAGCCTTAAGTAAACGCCTGAGGGAGGCAACGGACGACCCTCGCGCCGGCATCTTTCTCGCACAAAGACTCGCATTGCGATACAACGCGGGAATGCTGCCTGCGTGATGGGGACCCTACCAAAGGGTCCAAATTTGTTATAATTTTTATTTTTAAGGTAGCTTTAGTTTATGTTTATATCACTACTTTGTAATCATTTGTAAAATTATTGTGTTTTATGTACAATAAAATACTATGTATGATTTTTCCCGTGTTTATCTCTATTTCATTACTGTATGGTCCAGATCCTGGGCTGGGGGCTGACGGCGGAGGACGGGCTTCCGTCCCAAGTCCTCAACTACCTGGAGCTGCCGGCTGTGGACATCGAGGAGTGCATCAACAGCGCTGACAATAGCTTCCTCCGCTACATCACCAGCGACAAGATCTGCGCGGGCGTCACTACCGGTAACTGACGACGACGAGTGTGGCAAGACAAAGTCACTTTTTAGGGTTCCTTACCTCAGTCGGTGAAAACGGAATCCTTATGCTAAACGCTGTGCTAAACGGGGCCTACGTTTAGCATGGCTTACTCACGCACGCACCTGAACTGAACTGAACAAATCCGCACCCCAAGATCCTCACGTAGTTAATTTTATTTCTTAGGGCGAACGCAGATTGTATAATTAAGTCCTTGGCCGTATTAGAGGCCCACGTGGTATCTCCTTTTCTCTCCTTTGAAAATCGTTGCCTTATTTATAGGATCAGTTGTTGTCCGTCCGTCCGTTCATTTAGACCCTTTTTCTTGGGATAATGTGAAGGTATCAAGCTGAAATTTATATGTATATCACAATCACAAATATTCAAATCTGCAATTTATGAAAACGGTGAAAAAAATCGAACTAAGTGAACGTAATTTAAAAATCAAAAAGTGCAAATTGCCATGAAATTAAAACCTATAAGGCACTTTTAGCTGTCCGGGCAACTTATTATTTGGTTAAAAAATAGCTCTTACGGCACCACCAATGAAAATAATATTATATTTAAGTGTTTGTATGCCTATGTCACGTCTCTTTTCTCTATGTGTGTGTGTGTGGGTGTACTGCCGTTTGGCAAATTATTTTTCCCAAATATGACTTCCCAAACAACTTATCGCAATACTTACATTTTCCAAGTGAACCTTTAGCAAAGTTACATTTAGCATTTAGTTCATTTGGTCAAACTATCATTTGGCAAAGTTTCACTTCGTCAAGATTTTATTAAGCAAATGCTTCTTAAGCAAATGTTTTGTTTTGTCATAAGTTATATTCCAAAAATAAAATTCCCAAATGTGACACTTTGCATGGTATACTTATAGCAAAAATCTGGCAAATGATAATTATTTTTTACTGTTGCAGTAATACAATAGTAATTATGTAATTATATATTTAATTGCTTAAACAAAGAAATAGTTCGTACAATTTAGTATCAAAACAGTCGGGAACACCCAAATACTCCGAAATATTTTATTCCGAATTCACTAATTCCGATTTTTAAAACCTCGAATTTCATAATTCCTAAGAAATAAAATTCCGATTACTAAAAAACACGAAATTTATTTAACCGAATTTCAAAATTCCGGTTTGTTATTATTCCGATTTGTATAACTCCGAATGATGAAAAGCCCGAAGTGTCATTGGCCTGAAAACAAAATTACGATTATTAATTTTCCGATACTTCATTACTAATTCGGAAATTTGATATTCGGGATAGTGAAATTCGTGTTTTCAATGATCGGAATGTTGTTTATTAGGAATTGGATTAATTTAGGTTAAGGTGCGGCGGGGGTGGCCCTTGGGCCACCCCTAAGCCGCGAACATGTTTGTTTTACTCCAATAATATTCGGAGTTTTGAAAATCGTTATTTTAATAATCGGAATTCGTATTTTTGATATTTCGGATTATTATTCATTCGGACTTCTTATTGTTTGGTGTATTAAAATTCGGAATTTTGAACAACGCGATTGTAAACGTTAGGCATTTTGAAATTTCGGACTTATAAAAGATAAGACTTACAAAATATAATCATATTGTTATGTTTATTTTACGCATTACTCACATTGCGATAGAAATCGTATGCCATGCGATATTTTGGGTTTAGTACGTTATGCTAAACGATACATTTGCCAAAAAAAAATTTGGGAAAATTAACATGACCAATTCATTATTTGCTAAATAATCACTTGCCGAAAAAAAGGTTTGCTAACTGTAATATTGCGATAAGTAGTTTTGACAATTGAATTTTTGCCAAATAAAAATTTGGGAAACAAAATTTGCGATGTGATGCTTTGGGGAACATTATTTGCCAAACATTAGTAATCCGTGTGTGTGTGTGTGGCATCGTAATTCCTAAACGAAGGGAACGATTTTGCGAGCGTTGATGCTACACACACACACACACACTACCTACTTCATTATCATCATCATCAGCCTGAAGACGTCCACTGCTGAACAAAGGCCTCCCCCTTAGCACTCCATAATGAACGACAACTCGCCACCTGCATCCACCGGTTTCGGAGGCCTGTCAACACTGCGTCTTCCGGTTCGTGGTCGCCACTCACTACCTACATACTTGATGCTAACTATATTTGTTTACTTAAAGGTGAGGCCATGTGCCAGGGCGACAGCGGCGGGGGGCTGGTGTTCGGGGAGGGCGCGGGCGTGGAGTGCGTGCCGTACCTGCGCGGAGTGGCGTCCACCGCGCCGCGCAGCGAGCACCAGCACAAGTGCAACGCGTACGCGCTCGCCGCGCTCACGCATCTGCGCGCGCACCGAGACTTCCTGCGACGGTGACTACACAATACTCAACTTGAGACACTAGTGCTTAGGTGTTACAATGCTTATTGTCTAACTCGCTCGCAATCGCCATCGCGCTCATTTTGACAGTTCATGTTCATGTATGGGCTGACAATTGGCATCAGAATCAGCTAGCTGTGACATCCATACAAGAACTGTCAAAATGAACACGATGGCGATTGCGAGCGAGTTAGACAATAAGCCTACAGGTAAACTCAGGTAACCCTGGTCCGTGCAAGTGGCCCTAAGAAATTATCTTGGAATACTTTAGCAGGGGTAGGGTTAGTTTGACTAAATAGCTTTAATGCTAAAATATTTTTCAGGATTTTTGAGTCATAGTTGATGAGTGAACCCCGTCAATGGCGAGACTAAATTTGAGTCAAAAATGTTGGGTAATTTTATTGAATCAGGCGTTACTTTGCGGAGGTCCATTTCAAAGAACACAAAATATTTACCTTGCTACTCCGCTACTTACGTGCAAGATAACCAAGCCTGTGCGAAATATATACGTTTTGCATGCAAGCCCTCCCACCACTACTGCCACACAAAACGCACACAAATCCCACAAACTTAATTAATCCTATCACCACACAAACACTGACGCGCGTTTCGATCCCTCTACGGGATCATTCTCAAAGTCAGAGGCTGGAGATGATGACTAAGAGACTAAGGGCCTGTACCACTATCTGTTAAGTTCCGTTATCTTAAGTATCAGTTATCTATGATTTCGTCTTTATTTATTACTACGAAACAGACAGAGACATCACCATAGATAACTGACACTTAAGATAACTGGAACTTAACTGAGAGTTGTGAAACAGGCCCTAAATACAGTTTTTTTACCCAGTCATCCTCATCGTCCCTAATGTAATACTGGCACTCCACTTGGCGTATTTATCTAAATATTTGCGCGAGTGAAGGGGATGCACTATATTGTTCCTAGCGTATGCGACGAAGATGCCAATAGCGCAACGCGAACACGCAACGACAAGTGGATTGCCAGGGTAAAAGTGAGTCGATATTTTTTAATGCTTCTCTCTCCCACAGGCTCCTACCAGGCTTAGAAGATGAATGTAAGAAGCACTATCCTGGTATCGGACTTACGTACGAAGAGGAGAAAGTACCCGAAAACCTCAAAACCACTCAACCGGTTCAATTTTTTTGCAACAATACAAAACCAATCCAATAAAGCCAAATGCAATAACAATTCATGATTAAAAACTGAAATCTAAGCGGAGTTGTATTAGTTTTAGTATTATTAAACGCCTTGAAAATGTTTGCATTAGGTACATTTATGGTCTGCGCAAGTATGATCATGTCTCCCACTTTCGCGAGCAGCTTAACTGGCTGCCTATTCGACGTCGCAGAGACATGCATACCCTGTGCCTCCTTTTCAATGTTCTTTTTAATCCTACTTCTCCTTTTTACTTGTGTGAAAGATTTAGCTACTTGGCCACTGGAAGCGGGGACCGTTTGCGGTCGAGCTCCAACCTCACACTTGCCTTTCCGCCTAACAAGGCACGATCATATGCCAAATCTTTCACGATCCGCTCCGTCAAGCTGTGGAACGAGTTGCCCCTGACGTTGAGGGAATCTCAGTCTGTGGCGGTGTTCAGGGGTGGGCTGAGGAAGTTGTGGCTAAGCACTGGCACCTGAGGCGGTAGTTGCCTTTCATAATAATAATATATTGTATTTTAGTTCAAGTATTTATTTATGTTATTTGATATTCGATAGTGTTTATGTAAGTTTATTGGTTAAATTTTATTCCGTTATTTAGGTATATATTATTTTATTATGGTTTTAAAATGTACTTTAGTTGTTAATTTATTAAGTATTAATACTACGTATTTGCGCATAATAATGACCGCTTGCCTTTTTTTTTGTAAACTATTCCTCTCTGTATCAGGTCAGCAGGAAGAGATCCCTTCTCAGGCATAAGTTCGCCTTTGTACTATTTTCTGTGTACTTCTGTATTTTTAAATTTTATGTGCAATAAAGAGTTTACATACATACATTAAACACCGACCACCGAGGTCCGTCCGGATCGCTACTACCACCATCTTGCTCACTAATCCCACTGCCAAGCAGTGCTTACACTGTTGTGTTCCGGTGTGGAAAGTAAGACAGCCGGAGAAATTACAGGCACAAGATGCATTTCAACTTAGCCCTCTAGGTTGGCAACTCTTGCAATTCTTCGGTGTTGCGGGTATCCATGGGCAGTGGTGATCACTTACGATCAGGTGACCCAGTTGCTCGTTACCTTCCTTTTGGTATAAAAAAAACCCACGCAAAAAAGAAGGGTGTTTTAAGTATTACTGTCTGTATGTGTGTGTGTGTGTGTGTGTGTCGCAGCTCTCAAGATGGACCGATTTGGATGCGGGTTATTTCATTCGAGAGCCAGTTTCATTGCAGCATTTGCAGCGCTTTCTTAGTTAACATCATCATCTTCCTAGCGTTTTTCCCGGCATTTGCCACGGCTCAGTGAGCCTGGGGTCCGCTTTGACAACCTAATCCCAAGATTTGGCGAAGGCACTAGTGCTTTCTTAGTTATGTTTGGTAAAAATCGGTTCACCAGTTTGAAGAGTATGCTTTCACGGATCCCTATTCCCATTTGGTTTGCCCTTCGGGTTCGGGCATTTGAAGTCAGATGCCGTAAACCAGGGTGACTTTGGTTAACGGATGACTTTAAAAAGTATGTAGTTATGATGACGAAATCATTAATTTTTGACGTGACAACGTCTTATAAATTGGTTTGCCGGGTGACACTTCAAGAAACTGCGTTACGCTCCGCTCACGTTATGCGCTCACAATGAGAGCGAGTGAGAGGCACGCGGGCATGGTTAGCCCGCCTAAGAGCGAGAGAGACAGACATAAAAAGTGAAAGGCACGCGTCCCTTCCACTCGAGCACAGTTAGCCCGCCTAAGAGCGAGAGAGACAGAGCGAGAGAGAGAGAGTGAGAGAGATAGGCATACACACCGGTTCATGTCTTGCGCTTCTATTTCGCTTAGGCGCCTGCATACAAGTTTACACGTCCTTCTTCCTACTATACGAATGAATATTCACATTAAAATTATTTTACCACTCAAAGTCGTTGTCACGTAAAACTTTCGCCCGTATACCGACTTTACAGGCAACCAATTTTTTTTATTTGATATATTTATAGGCTGGAAATGATCATGAAAAAGTATTTACTATGTCGAGAGGTAAATTTATACTTTGGAGAGGCTCTTGGAGCACTCTCTATAACGGGTTGATATATGTAGCTAAGATATATAGTCTGGCAGCTAAACCACTGCAGCCAGATGACATTTCCAAATGTCATTTTACGAAATAATGATACCACATTTATTTCACTAGTGCTCGACTAAGGTCACGCACGTAGTGAATGATTTGATTATTGAACGAACGAAATATTTTATGAATGTTACATTCCTATTTATTTTATGAAGGCATTCAAGGTCCATATTAACATAGTAGATAAAATGTGCGATGACTTTGTAATACACGTAAATAGTGACAGCAGCAGTGAAACTGATTCGGAATAATTTAAGTTTTTAAGTAAAAGTACAAAGGTGGAAAAAAATATTAATGTGATAATTGTTGTTTTATTTATGGCAAAATGGGGAATGAGTTGAAAACTGGTACTTAACTGATTTGACATGCTTCCGCACATTTCCAATTCGCGCTCTTACACTACTGACTAGAAAACATCCAAAAAAACCTTATTGGACAAACCATTTTATTAAAATACGCTTTGAAAATTCTCATTTATGACGCAAATTAATTTAATTACATCGTTCATTCTTTCATTCACTCACTAAGTCACATCACTATTTAATATTTGCCAAAAACTGACAACATTGAAAGTGTCATCTGACTGCAGTGGTTTATCTGCCAGACTATAGTACGGTTTGGTTCCCGGTTCAAGCTGATCTGAGGGAGGCCAGTTCTCAAGTTCTAAACAAAATACATATTTCAACATGAAACTACCGTGACTACCGTCCTTCGGATTTTATACGTGAGTTATCCGGATTGTTGTAATTATAAAATACATATTCAAAATAATCGAACGAGTGTTCGATGTATGAAACTTGGACTTGACCGCAAACCAGCCAGTTCGCAATTCTGCCAGTACGCAAAAGTCAAAAGTCAAAAGTTTATTTTGCAAATAGGCCGCCGAGGGCTCTTTTACATGTCTTTTTTTTTAATCTACCAGCGCATTCGGAAAGACCATCATTGCCAAGAAGAATGCGCCGCAAAAAACTTGGCAGAAAGTCATTTTTTCAAAATAAAATAGATTTACTAGTACTTAAATTCTACTTAACTTACCTATAATACAATTAATACATTTTATAAAAGGGATGTAAAAGGTCCCTAAGTTAAGTCCGTACCTTAAATTACATTCTATAGTAGAGATGTATAAAGTCTCTACTGGTCAAAGCGAAACTATATTATATAGCATATCCGAATTCTATAGTACCTAGCTAAGTATGCAGTAGTGTGGCAGGATATCAATCGAATAAGTACTATCTATACACCTAGCTATAGCTTTTAAAGGAGCTTTTATGCGTTAGTACGGCTATCGAGGCCGGCGCCGGCAGCTGGCGCAGTACGCCGGCGCGTGCGCAGCGGGCATGGTCGCGCGCGGCAACACGGCTCGTGTCAACATGGGCTTACACGCGGTGCTATACTTAGGTAAGTTTTTTATGTACTAAATACAGTACGTTTCATATGTCATAATTTCTTTTTTTTTTACGTCACATATATAAACGACACCGATCAGCCCAGTTATTGTATAATTTTTCAACACAGTTGCTCGTAAATTGAGTCTTATTGCACCGCATTTAAGCTCATAATTCAGCTTATTACGCACAAGTGCTGTAATAATATTACCCCACGAGTGCGGTAATATAAACTTTTTTTTAATCTCAGCAAATAGTTCAGTTATGTATAGGAACAAGGAATATTTTCGTGAATATTAAACTATTTTGGGTTAAAGACGATGAATAAACATTTAATGTCGACAATTATTTAAAAAGTGACCATAATTTGCATATTTAACACATTGATTAATTTATTTATTATAATTTTAATATTAGGCTGTTTAGCAGTCTTGTCAGTGCCTCGTCTCACGCGTGTAAAGTGCACAGCGCGCATGCGCGAGTAATGCGCGCGGATTGGCGCGGAGAAATGATATCTGCCGCCATCTTTCATACTCACAGATTATGTTGATTATTTTACCTTGTTATTAGTTTAAAAATTACTAGTTGAAATAATAAAGAAAAACTAAATGTAAATAGTGTCCGTCGCCGGAAATACTATAATATGTTCGGACAGGTTATGTCAGTAAGAAATCCAAGGTGTTAATTGCCAAATGACAAAGAAAAGTTCTAAAGCCTCCAGTTAAGCAATGTTTGGCAACAAAGGTAAAGTAAAGTTCTTTTATACTTACTTATTAAGAATTTCTTTTTGTTTTTCCTCGGAAATGTGTTGAAAAACGTCGTATAAAACGCGTGTGCATTGATCATTACCACACTCGGCACCATTAACACGCTCGCTCCGCTCGCGCGTACAATCATGCCTCGTGTGTAATGATCAACATAGCACACTTGTATCATAATGTACTATTATGAGTTTTAGTTAGTTAAATGCACCTAGCAAGTTTTTTCTTCTTGTTTTTTTTCATTGAATATAAAAAAGACAAAATTCTAACATCATGCCTAACAACTGACAGCGAAACTAAAAAACGCGGCGCACCAAAATAGTTTTTCATCATATTTCTTTCGATTAAAGATCTCGTTAGTAAAATTATAATACTTACTTGTATTTCAAGGTTAACTAGGTGCGTTTGTTTAAGCCCACTATTATTATTATGGTCTATACTTATAGATCTGTATGCCTACAGAGTTTATTTAAAGAAGAGTCCAGTCGCTGCATAATTATAAATCGTAACTCTCGGGCGAAAATTGAAAATTGTTGTCATATTGGCTGCCCACCGTACTGCGCCTACAGTATTCCTCCCACGCCCCATACAAATTTACTGATCCCACCGTTGATGCTCAAAGCATCGCTCTATTCTTGAGATGCCATGAGCATTGATTTGCGGATTTTTTGGGGGGCCAGAGTCAAACTTTGAATGCTAAGTATTTTATTTTGTAGAGGACAACCTCAGTTGACACATTCACGTATTCTTGACAAATATACCTGTTATTCAGATATAAAATAATTTTATTGAAATTTTGTTATAAGTTCTTTGCCTGAGAAAATAATAAAAACCGCACATCCGTCATCTCGCAGAACTTCAAACACTCAAAAATATCACGAGGTAATTACCTATGATCCTTCATCATTCCGGAAGATCGTGTGGGAAAGATTAAAATTGGTTTGTTTACAAATACGTTAAAATGGAAGACTATGGGGGCATCAATTTTCTTTTGCAGCGCTCTGCTTCGCGAGTCAGCTCAATCCTGCGCAATCCTTCAACCACGAGCAAGGCGGGCACACCCTGCGCAGGAGGTTCGCCGAGATAGGCGGCATGCGCTACGACCCGTCGCTGAGGATGCTGTGGCACGTCGGCGTCTACAGCAAGGCGTACGCGCCGTACATGCAGATATGCGGGGGGACGCTGGTCACCACGAGGGCCGTCATCTCAGGTAGTCAAAGACTATATTTGCGGGTTAACATAATTTTTTATTGCTATTTTTTCATTTGGCCTTCATTTAACCTCGAAACTCTGACGTCATCTATCTACTAAGAGAAGACTTTTTTAGACTCTATGGCCGAGGCCGACCTCTTTTTTAACAAGGTTTTTATTAGAGGTCCAAATTGAGCTTAGGAACAAAATTTTACTCTACACTGTCAGCATTTTCTATAGTAGTAAGTCGCAAAAGAAATTCACGGAAGTCGGAACAGCTTTTTTAGCAACGTCTGATCTAACTTAATATTATAAATGATAAAGTTTGGATGGATGGATGGATGTTTGTTTGTTACTCAATCACGCCAGAACGGCACAATGACAACATTTCATTTTTATAACACCTGAAAATGTATATGTGGTTCGAAAGCATTTTGCCTCCTGATCACTGTAATATGTTTATATAATTTTAATATCGCTTATTATAAAAAATAAAAATTAATTAAAAATATGTCCTAATTTTACCAAAACTACCACAGGATAGGTGAAACGCCTTTGCTTTTTTCACGAGAAAAAATAAGCGATCATAATTTTGTATTTTTGACAACTTCAAAGTACAAGGGGTGCCCCCCTGAAATTCTATTTTCGACGTTCGTTGCATACGTTCTCTCTCACTCTCAAGATAATGACTATTAGTATGAGCGGAACAGCACGAAGCGAACCTCGAAAATCGAATATTGGAGAATAGGGCCTGACATTGACAATTTGAAATTAACGTCAGTTTTTTTTTCTAAAGAGAAAAGACAAAGGGATAAGTGTGTATTCTGTGATAGTATCGGAGTTACGCCCTTTTAGAATAAGCACAAATTAATAAATTAATTATAAATTAAATACAAGCCCTAGCGAAAAAATTAAACGGTCAGCATGTTCATCTTTTCAAATAAAATACAGAGAACCATTAAAATTATAGGCTCAGAAATATGAAATGTTGTCAATTCGGCACATAGATAAAGAAAAGTCTGGAATAGCACATAGGCTACTTTTTATCCCGGAAAATTCCCGCGGGATAGCGATAAACGAATTCTTTGCAGACGAAGTCGCGGGCAACAGCTAGTAGTTAATAATTATTTGAGTTTATATGCGGTATGATCATGAGTTGACTGTGTTGTAAGTATGATGTTGTGGTGTTCTAGCTGCGCACTGCTTCTGGAGCGAAAAGGGAGGCGCGCTGCCGGCGGAAGACTTCGCGATCGGCGCCGGCAAGAAGTATCGGCCTTGGATCGAGCCCAAGGACTATGATGGCCAGCAGGCCGATGTATACTTTCGCCATCTAGTTAATCATAGATGAACTTCTACGTCGTATGGGGGGCTAAGTGATCAATGTAACCCAACTGAACCCAACCTAACCTAAAACCACGAAATGTAGGGATGGCGGTTATTATACGTCTCGAATATAATGCAGCGCATTAAGACGCCACTTCTGCCATCAGATACACAGATGCTACGAGTATCCCCTTGATGACTCTTAATCCTGCATGCTTAATCGTGTTCATTTTGACAGTTCTTGTATGAATATGACAGCTAGCTGATTCCGATGCTAATTGTCAGCCCATACATGAACTGTCAAAATGAAGCCGATGGTGATCGCGAGCGAGTTACGTAATAAGCTGAATTCCTGATCGGACTTGAACCTCTCCTCTTCTACTCTTTCACTTCATTTGGCACTCTATGTCGCCAGGTTTGCTGGGAACGCTTACGTTATTTCTTTCCTTAGGGATTCCTCAGGGAGTCTTACGTAGTAAGTAGTAGCACCAACAAGTCTATTTCCCGTCGCAGGTGGCAGAAATTCACATCCCAGTTCGCTACCGCCACGCCGCAGCCAGCTACCAGGAGGATATCGCCGTCGTGTTGGTGGCTGAAGCCTTCGTCGTGAACGACATAGCCGTGCGGCCAGCCTGCGTCAACTTTGACAAGCACTTTGACGACGAGCAGCTGGCGGCGGGGGAGAAGGGAACGGTGGGTTCCGCGGGAGGTTGGAAAGGCCTTGCTTTGGGTTGGGCGCTCCGCAGTAATACTCATATAGGTGGAAAGAGGAAACAGAAGGGGCGAGAGAAGGCGCAAGTTAAATCACGGCTTAAATTTATTCAAACAAGAAGTTACGCGGCACGAGATCTTAAGGGGGAAGGGTTTGGTAGTGGTGGTTTGTGACATCATCTGTGAAAATTTCAACTGTCTAGCTATCACAGTTCTTGAGATGCAGCCTTCGATTTGTCTTAGATCCTGGGCTGGGGGCTGACGGCGGAGGACGGGCCTCCGTCCCAAGTCCTCAACTACCTGAAGCTGCCAGCTGTGGACATCGAGGAGTGCATGGCCAGCGCGGACCCTGGCTTCCTCCGCTACATTACCAGCGACAAGATCTGCGCGGGCGTCACTACCGGTAACAAACCGGCTTACTCCGAAATTTGATTTTCTAAGTTCGTTTCGTGTCGTTCTCACACTGATAGTCTTGAGACAGAGAGGGACAACGTGACACGAATTTCGAAAATCGAATATCGGAGCAGCCCCCCAGGAATGACTAACCCCCTTGTTCATAAACGCTCTGATAGGTTTCTGCTAACTTAGTAATGGTTTGTCCTTATCTGTGAAAGGTAGGTAAATGTCAAAGTGACAGATAAGGACAAACGATTGCTAAGTTAGCTCAAGCCTATAGAGCGTTTATGAATAAGGGATAAGTCGTTAGGTGACATGGTATCTACACAGTTATAGCGATGTAGGTACCTAGGAGGCATCGTCTCGTGTTTGTCTTTTTTTGCTATGGGCATGGGCTTAGCCACGGTGGGGCAGGGTGGGGCAAGTGCCCTGGCTCTGTAACCTTCTTGTATGAAAAAATTAACCGGGGTAAGACCGCTCATGCTAAATTGCCTATAGGTCTTGTCGCCTTAGGTTTTGTCTATACGGCGTAAGGGATAAAAAGTGATTTGTTGTCTATGTTTAGGCCAAGCCTTGTGCCGAGGCGACAGCGGCGGCGGGCTGGTGTTCAGTCAGCACACGGGGGGCGCCAGCGTGCACTTCCTGCGCGCCGTGGCCTCCACCGCGCCGCGCAACGAACACGAGTGCAATGCGCACGCGCTGGCTGCGCTCACGCATGTGCGCGCGCATCGAGACTTCTTGCAAAGGTGACTTTACATTTAGTGAACTACAGAATCTCTAGTGCATACTTCACATAGTACTACATCGATCCTACTAATATTATAAATTGAGCATCTCTCAAAAAAATTGCCATTATTTTTTTTTAAATTACCTAACAATTTCATGTTGTTCCTACTCAGAAGAAACACGAGCTTTTTCATTCCTCCTACTAATATTATATGCGAAAGTTTGTGAGGATAGATGGATGGATGTGACGATGTGAGTGTGTATGTTTGTTCCTTCTTCACGCTGAAACTACTGCACGGATTTGGATAAAATTTGGAACGAAGATAGCTGGTACCCTAGATTAAAATATAGGCTTCTTTTTAAACCTGATAATTGCATAGTTCCGTGCCGTGGTAGCCTAGTGGTTTGACCTGTGGCCTCTCAAGCAGAGCGTCGTGGGTTCAAATCCCGGGCTCGCACCTCTGAGTTTTTCGGAATTTATGTGCGAAAATTGCATTTGTAATTTGCCATGAGCTTTTCGGTGAAGGAAAACATCGTGAGGAAACCTGCACACATCTACGAAGAAATTCAATGGTGTGTGTTAAGTTCCCGATCCGCACTGGGCGCGCGTGGGAACTATAGCCCAAACCCTCCAATACACGGAGGAGCCCTATGCCATGAGGCACGCCGATATACGCGACAATTTAATAAAATAATAATAATAATAATAATAATAATAACAATAATAATAAAAACGACAACAACGACAACATGTACTTACTGAAATTGTAGCGAATTCGGAATAAAAAGGCTTATAAATAAATATAAATAAATTGCATAGTTCCCGCGGGATCGCGATAAACATGTCATAGGTCGTAGTTGCCTAGAGTCGCAACGCTAATAATTATTCTAGAATATAACTATCAACATCAGTTCTCAAATTTAATTTTACGCGGACGAAGTCGGGGGCAGAAGCCAGGGGCCTTACCATGACGTCTTAATGCGATTCAGTTTAGGTTCGCTCGCTGTCAGATTCATACTAAAAGTGACAGCCAAAATCTGAACTGAGTCGGAATTAGGACGTCATGGTAAGGCCCCAGTACATAATATTCCTATACTTAATTCAAACCGATTAAAAAGTCTCTCTGCCAATTTTGTCGCGGCACGTTATTCTTGGCAATAGGTAGTTAGTGGCATTATAAAAAAATATGCAAAAAGTCCGCAAAACAAACCTATGGTGTTGATTAAAAAATATTCTCTCCCACAGGCACATTCCAGACTTAGAAGCAGAGTGTGAGAAGCACTATCTCGGCGCAGCGGGGCTGCTGGCCAGGCCCGGCTCCAGCAGCGACAGACAGAGGGACTCTGACACAGAGCAACCTGTCAATCCTGTCGTTCAGAGACTTCTCCACATGAACTGTGAAATATTTAAATTGTTTCAGTGTTAAGCGTGCCATACTTTATGGATCCGGTATGCGGTAATACAACGTGTTACAAAATACCCCGTGAAATATCAAAGCCAAAAATATTGTCAACCATAATAAACTGTCATCCCAGAGGCCTTACCATGACGTCTTAAGAGGCAGACAACACCTAATTTTGTTGAAATTGAGGTTATTTAAACACTGTTTTAAGAAAAACTACACACAAAAAAAATAAAAAAATATAATGTTAATTTTCATCATATTTCAAACACGCTAGACAGGCTCGATACATAATTGAACAAAATCGGCTCGATAGAAAATAATTGCAAAGATTGGTCTTAAAATCATCATTAAACGGTTCTATGTCTTTATTTTTTCGACGTATGGGTCTGCAATTAAAAAAATAAAGTCAACATATTCATACCTAAACGGCTAACGAGTCATATTTCACAAATAATCCATACTTTTGTTTATTTCTTATGATTTGTGTCTTATTTGCAAGATTTTAGACGCGCGCCAAGCTGCCGGAATAGTTTCTTCTCTTTCACTAACAGGCACGTGAACCGTATGTGTGAAGAGTGGCGCTGCTTCAGGTCATTTGCTATTGACAGCGCCTTAATGCTTTTCAGTTTAGGTTCGCAAGCTGTCAGATCCATACTAAAATTGACAGCTAAAACTTGAACTGCGTCGGAATTAGGCCCCAGGAAACCATACTGGGGTTCTTACTGTAAATGGACTTGTTATACTCACCACCACGCTTCCATGCGACACTGCGCAAGCGCTGTGCCGCGACGCGCCGTAGGGTGCTTGACAGCCGCCACAGCCTCCTGGCCGCCGTGGCCGAGAGGACGGACAGTGACCTTGCCAGGCATTGGTCCTCTTTTCATTTAAGCTTAACCAGTAACGTAGTTATATAAGATTCTTGTGTTACTAACATTAATAACAATAATATGGACAATAATGTTTTATGTGGTCTGAATTAAATGATTTTTTTATAAGGTCACATCTAACCTCCTTTCGGCTTTACCCTGTATATTTGTATCTGAACGCATATCTATCGATATGACTTCATTATATAATTGAACTGATCTAAGGAGCACTGGTATAAAATAAATCATTTTAGTTTGAATAAAAATTTTATTCAATTAAGTAATATTTTACAGAAAATAGCTCGCGCTCATGGCGCTTCGTTAGGCACAACCTATGGCACAACTGACTGTGTTGCCTTGCCTGTCTACTAAAATTTTGTATAAAACAATTAACTAACACACACAGTGCAGATAATTTATACCTCACTAACAAAGTAGGATAAAAGACAATTTATTAACGCTAAACAGTGTTAAAATATTCATAAAAAGCAACGCGGTGACTGCTTGCTGTATATTGGTGACTTGTATCATCATCTAGCTATATAATCTTATTATACAGCCACATTGTGATAAACGATGTCATAAACGTTTACTCGACTGCTTTATACCTATAGCACACATAACACAGCTGTACAACCTTGTTCGCAAAGCCGATTTAGAGCATGTTGGTATATCAGATAAAAACGATAGTTACTTTTATAGAGTTATGTTACTCTCTTGTAGTTTCTAAGTCACTGCAATATCGCTGGTGATATATCCGGGACGAATGGAGCTAACCCGTGATATTATAAGAACATACCACAGCTGATATAGGTACGTCTAATTTATCGTACTTATATAATAACGTCTCCTTAAAGCCAGTAGGTAACAAAAAAGTCTATAGGTATGGATCTACAGTAACACTAAGTAGTTGTAGTAAGTAGTTTCTACATGAATACGATTTTAATAAACCATTTAAATAGGTATAATATTTTCAATATTTTCGCACGAGCCAAAGGCGAGGGCTATAAACATGCGACTTAAGCTTTCTTTAACATTTTTTACATCTACACCTAGCCAGAAAGAGGAAATTTCCGCTCGCGTAGCGCGGGTGCGGGTGCGGGTACCGGGGGTGGCGGTAAACTACTCACGGCTACTCATGGCCCGGAGCGACGCAATAACAATAATATTCTCTGACACTCAAAGATGACAGGATTGTGACAGAAAGGTCACAGACAGGCGTTGCAAAAGTCACGTTAAGCTATCGGACAAAGTGATCTATCATTCAGTAGTCTATGATAAATCATAATGATAACGATTGTTCTCATGAGAGGTGAATGACTTTTCCATAGGTATATTCTCCGAGGGTATACACATTAGGTAGATCACCGCTGAAATATAATATATCTAACTAATATTATAAATGCGAAAGTATGGATGGATGGACGGATGGATGGATGTTGGTTTATTACTCAATCACGCCAGAACGGCCCAACGGATCTGGATGAAATTCGGCACATAGACAGAGAAAAGTCTGGAATAGCACATAGGCTACTTTTTATACCGGGAAATTCCCGCGGGATAGCGATAAACGAACTCTTTGCAGACGAAGTTGCAGGCAACAGCTAGTTTATTTATATGTAAGTAAAATAGAACCGTGGTAGCCTAGTGGCTTGACCTATGGCCTCTCAAGCAGAGAATCATGGGGTTTTTCGGAATTTATGTGCGATATTACATTTGAAATTTTACCATGAGCTCTTCGGCGAAGGTAAATTCAATGGTGTGTGTGAAGTTCCCAATCCGCACTGGGCCCGCGTGAGAACTATAGCCCAAGCCCTCATTCTGAAAGGAGGCCTGTGCCCAGCAGTGGGACGTATATAGGCTGGAGATGACGATGAAATATAATAGAGTAGAAATAAAAATTAATCTATTTTCCATAGTTTTATTGAAATAATATGCATATAAGATGGAGCGACGACCTAATCAGGATCGCGGGATCGCGGTGGATGCGGAAGGCACAGGACCGGTCCGAGTGGAGAGCCTTGGGGGAGGCCTATGTCCAGCAGTGGACGTCGGCTGACACGATGAATATGCGAGTCGGACTCGCGCACGAAGGGTTCCGTACCAGAAAAAAACGCCAACAACTACTCTGTTGTATGGGAGCCCTCATTAATTGTTATTATTATTTTGATCTTAGTATTATTTTATTGTTGTAGCCACGAAATACATAATCTGTGCAAATTTCAACTGTCTAGCTATTACGGTTCTTGAGATCTAGCTCGGCGAATAGTAGCCATGAAAAAGGGCTAAAATATCACGTTTTTTGTATGGGAGCCCCGCTTAATTATTATTATTATTTTGTTTTTAGTATTTGTTGTTATAGCGGCAACAGAAATACACAATATGTGAAAATTTCAACTGTCTAGCTATTACGGTTCTTGAGATACAGCCTGGTGACAGATGGACGGACGGACGGACAGCGAAGTCTTAATAATAGGGTCCCGTTTTTACCCTTTGGGTACGGAACCCTAAAAATGCGTGGATCATTATTTTGAAAAAAAAAAACACAATCAGACTGATCATACTATTCACAACTGCACAATGATCCATCGCGAGTTCTTAAGTTAGGCATCTTCTGAGTGACAGGCTCCAATCGGACAGATGTTCTGGAGTCGGAGTCCGTGTGTCTGTCTGCGTTGGAGCCGGGCCTAGCCCGCAACTGGTATGCGTAGGGATAGTGCTTCTCACACTCTGCTTCTAAGCCTGGTATGTGCCTGTAGGAGACATTTTTATAGACATTAAATACACACACAAACACACAATAATATTAATTAAACAGGGGAGAGGGGAAGGCCTAGACGAACGTTCCGTGATCAAATTGGGGACGTTTTGGAAAAGGTCAAGTCAAGAGTACCCGAAACCGACGAGCATGTATGAAGAGATTGATGAATGTGGATGAAGCGAAAGAGGTATGTCAGTATCGTAGCAAGTGGAACAAAGTAGTAGTAGTAGTAGTATGTATGTATTAAATAAAATAAATAAAAACACATAACCTAACCTGACCCGCCCTGCCCCCCCCCCCCTGACCCCTGCCGCTGCTGCTGCTGTTGTGACCTGCTATGGGTGGTGTAGCGGTATAGCGTAACGGAATGACGAGGATCCGGCTTCGATCCCCGGCCATAGCTTTGAAACTAGCTTCCAAATGAAACAAAGCGCATCGAAATCGGTCCAACCGTTTGAGAGCTACGATGCCACAGACAGACAGACAGACAGACACAAAGAAAGACATCGACGTCGAACTTAAAACACCCCTCTTTTTGACCATAACCTCCACTTTTAAACCATAGGTTTAGTTTGTACATAGGCCGCCGAGGGTTGCGGGTGGTAGGACCGACCGACTGAGTCCTCGCACGCGCGGTGCAGGGGCGCGGGGTTAGACGACTAAGGGGACCGAGAGAGGTGCGGGCGGGTAGTACGTCCGCCCGCTCCTCTCAGCCCCCCGTTCGTTCTACCCTGCGCCTCTGCACCGCGCAATGACGACATACAATACAATACAATAACTCTTTATTGAACACCACATAAAGCGTGTATCAATACATATAATAAAGCTGAAGAGGGTCGAAAGTCTGTACATGGAAGATATTTAAAAAAAAATTAGCTGGGGATACTTAGAATCGATAACAGAACAGGTTCCAACAGGTTTTAGTATTTTTGTCTGTTTATCTGTTGGTCTGTATATTTGTGTCCGCATCACTTGAAAGCGGCTGAACGGATTTTGCTGGAAACTCTACTAATCTGTTGTGAAAATCACCGGCCAGGTTATAGGCTACTTTTATCCCGGAAAATTGGTAAAGTTTGACGTTTTATAAAAAATACACGCTGTATAGTAGGGGAGAGTGGGTAGGATTCGTACACCGGGAGCATTCGTACAGTGGTGATATCTCCGCTATTGAATACAGTGGCGTGTTCATGTTTGTGTGGGTAGCTCCCACTCATGGGCATACGCTACCCGCGGGGCGGCGCAACAGTGCGGCCACCGGCTTCGACACGACAAGTTCATTCATGTTTTCGCTCTAGGAAAACTGATTTTGTATTCACCTTGAAACACGTTTAAATCTTATAAGTTTTGCTCGAATTTGATAAACTGATCAATATAGTTTATGATTTGATATCGAGGTTTTATATGTAAACAGCCATTTTGGGATATCTAGAACGGTTAATATTATTTCAAATTTATTTGTTAATTTGTTGGGTTGGGTTACCTTCGTACAATTGTCAGTGGGGCAGATTCGTACAGTACGAATGCTCCCCACTTTGAACTGCGTAACTAAAAAGATCTTATTCCATGAATATTATTATTATTATTTCAGAACCATTATGCCGCGAGTAGGTACATGTAAAAAAGGGACAAGATCGGAAGAGGAAAACGAAGATGCAACTCAGCGATAAAAGATATCTTCTATAGCTGACTTGCATCTTCGTTTACCTCTTATAACTAACTAACTAACTATAACTCTCTTATTGACCCTGCGTGTTCCGCTGAATATGGCCCTAAGCGTATATAATGTCGGATATACAGGGTGTATCAGATAGCCCCTTAACAATAATCAACTGGGGTACATAACCACAGCAGCTATAGAAGCTAAAAAAATATTAAAAAAAAAATTGGAGTCAATTTTTTTTTATGTTTTCTATAGGAATGATTACATTTAATACTACCATTCCTATAGAAAATATAAAAAAAAATTACTCCAATTTTTTTTTAAATATTTTTTTTAGCTTCTGTAGCTATGGTTATATACCCCAGTTGATTATTGTTAGGGGGTATCTGATACACCCTGTATATGATGTCGCACTGGGCCCGCGTAGGGAACTATATAGCCCAAACCCTCCAATAAACGGAGGAGGCCTATGCCATGAGGCACGCCGAACTAAGCGATAAGTAATTTATAAAAAAAAAAATAAAAAAAATATATATATTGTACTGAAATTTTAGCGAATTTGAAATAAAAGGGCCATATTATTATTATTATTAATGTCGGTTGCATCTATTATTACCTAAAACTAAGACTTGTTACTGTAACGGTACAATTTATAATGTTGATTAATTATTTATCTATTAATAAGAGAAAAATTAATCACGAGTTTTTTGTTACTACAAATAAGTAGTTATTATTAGTACTCAAGTACTTAAAAAATAATAATCGTTAATTGTTACCACGTAATGGCTGATTTAGTGTTAAATTTGACCTCAAGAAATGATAATATTACATTGAATAAATGGTTTTTTCTTTGATTGTACGAAGGTTCCCTACTATGTACGAATGTACCCTACAGCGTGTACGAAACTACCCCACGTGTGGGGCAGTTTCGTACGTTTCCCATTTTTGAGAAAAATCACCGTATCATCGCCATGCTGCTTAATATCCAAAAGACACTTAATTATTATTAAAGCTAGATAAGTGAGGTATATAGCAGCATTGAATTTATTATGAAATTGTAAACAGTTATTTTTTTATGTGGCTTACAAAAAAATGTGTACGAATCCTACCCACTCTCCCCTAATCAAAACAGAAAAAGGCACACACACGTAGACAGAGATAGAGCATTTCACATAGGTATGGGATAAAATTAATGTAATAAAAGTGCTAGGAGTGTTTATAGTCACCGTTCCAGGAAGGCTTGATGCGCGCGCACATGCGTGAGCGCAGCCAGCGCGTGCGCGTTGCACTCGTGTTCGTTGCGCGGCGCGGTGGAGGCCACGGCGCGCAGGAAGTGCGCACTGGTGCCGGCCGTGCGCTCGCTGAAGACCAGCCCGCCGCCGCTGTCGCCGCGGCACAAGGCTTGGCCTACACCACCAATTGGATGCTTTTTATAACGTCTGGGTGCATGTTAGCCTTACCTTACCTTAATGCGATTCAGTTTAGGTTCGCTTGGTGTCAGGTTCATACTAAAAGTGACAGGTAAAACTTGAACTGAGTCGGAATTAGGATGTCATTGGTAGGGCCCCTGAGCATCTAGTGCAAGGGTCTTCAACCTTTTTGAAGTCAAGGGCCTAGTATACTCTGATATTGGTTCGGTGGGCCGCAACATAATACAAACATTCCATTCTAAACTAAAAGTAGGTAAAGAAGGTAAAGTAGGTGAATGTGAATCAGCGTTGTTCTTGATACGGCAATTGCCGTAATATACGGCATTCAAGGGTCTTAGACATCATAAATACGGTATACGGCAGCTCTTTGATTACCGTATTAAAATATACGGCAATTCCATAATGGACTAAAGTAAACAAAAAAAACATCACCTACATGTAAACCATACATAAAGTAGAAGCGCCACGAAAATAAACGTCAACAGAATTCAACCAAAATGCAATCTTATCACCGAGACTTTAATGTTTAAAATTTAAAGTTCATTATTTTGGTAGGTTCAGACCCCCTAGCACGGTAAGGCCAGGCGCGCATTGCGATTTTTTGTCGAGCGATAATTTTCTAAAATAAACATTTTGTACAATACGGCAATTTTTTTAGTTTTCCCTAAAAATACGGCAATTTCAGAATTAGAATACGGCAACCCTAAATTTGTCAGGAACAACACTGTGAATTTAATTTTGTCAATACAATGTCGGGCCGCCAAGGAAGAAACCGCGGGCCGCCGGCTGAAGACCCTTGGTCAACTCGTAAGTTTCCACACAAAAAAACTTCTCGAACGCATTCACGTAAGCGTCACACCAAAATAGATACTCGAAGATAATGATAAAAAAACATCAGAAAAGTTTCATACGTTTTAAAAGCATTGAAGATAAAAGCTACATAATGACGATGACGACACTTAGCGCCTGTTTCATCACTAAGTTAAGTACCTATGTTATGTATGTATGTATAAGTCTTTATTGTACATAAAACACATTAATTTTACAGATAATGAGACAAATAGATGTACAAAGGCGAACTTATCCTTAAAGGGATCTCTTCCAGTTAACCTTCGAACAGCTTTGTTAAGTTCCAGGGGCCTTACCATGACGTCCTAATTCCGACTCAGTTCAAGTTTTAGCTGTCACTTTTAGTATGATTCTGACCTAGCAAACCTAAACTGAATCGTATTAAGTCGTCAACGTAAGGCCCCAGTACTTTGAATTCTTCTTATATCGGCTGGGTGGGGTGCGTGTTAGCTCTGAGCCTATAGTGCTCTATGTACTCGTAAGTTTTGACGCTTTGGGCCTCATACCACTAAATTTCATAATACCTCATTCACTAATAGGTACCCCTAATTTTAAAATTACCATGGGCTCATAATACCTAAAAATACCCCTGAAAAGTCAAAATGTCCCACACAGCTAAAGCGATTTGGAACGTCGCTCGTGAACTGAAGCGTAAAATTAGGGCTTGCAATATCGGAAGGTTTTCAATTCCGGAACGGAATATCGGAAACTTAACCCAATATCGGAACTCCGGAACTGGTTCCGGAATTACTCTTTTTTGTTTTCTTTCAATTAAGGTGCAGTTTTTTTTAAATAACACGCCGTTTTCGTTACAAAATCAGTCTTTTAATAATGTTTGCTCAATTAGCCTTTGGATTTCTGTAAAAAAATATACATAAATCGCAGTGAGCAGGTAAGACTCGAACAAGGCGTAGCGTCGCGTGGAAACAAATAAATATTGCGTTGCGTTGTGAATCTTGCGAATTGGCATTGTTATTTTTTTTAGTATGCTCCAATTCGTAAACCATTTGGAGGAAAACAATCAACTATCCGATTTATCTTATCCTATTTCAAAAATACTTTATGATTGCAGATATTTTTGTAAAAGTACTTTTGCCCTTTGTTTATTATCGAACGACCCGGTTTTTTGGCAGAATCGGGCATTCAATGTTTGCCACAAAAATGAAATAAAAAAGTTTAGTTACGGTAACTGTCAGCTGTCATTGTCACATCTACATCATAAGTAACATTACATTCCTACCTACTTAATCTACAAACGTTAGAAATAAAATAAAATAAATAAATTCAAAGTATAAAACTGTAATACACAATGGATATTTATCTATTAAAAAAAATGTTCCGGGATGTAACAATGACTCGAACAATAGCCCCAACAAAATCATTGTGAAAATCAGAGAAGATTTGCGGCAAGAATGCTGTACGCAAGCTAATGTGGAACATTTCAAAGTTTACACGATGTATTGTTGCGAAGACCACTATAATGTAAGTAGGAGTCGGGAAAAATCTGATGTATTGATGTATTAGACAAAACTGTTTTTTTATTGCTGAACGAAGGCGATTGGGATCAGTCGGATCGGATCGTGCCAAAATCAACAAATTATCAAACAGCGAAAAAATTTATTAAAATAAATCTAAGTACGTAAAAGCATATAATATTAAAATTAGTTGCTTGAAATAGTCGATTTTATTAAATAAAAGTGTAGTGTTAAAAGTGTTATTGTTTGTGCACAGCTTAAAAAAATGAACAATGCCAATGCCAATACCTCGTTTTATTTGTAAAATTGTCCCAAATTTATCAATATCGGAATTATCGATATTGAGTTGATCAATTCCGGAATTGAAATATCGTTCGAAATCGTCCGAGATTCCGGAATTACGAGATTCCGGAATCTCGGAGTGCAAGCCCTACGTAAAATGCGACGTTGCCAAATCTAATAGTAGGGCTTGTCCCTACACAGTATAAAACAAAGTCGCTTTCTCTGTCCCTATGTCCCTATGTATGCTTAAGTCTTTAAAACTACGCAACGGATTTTGATGCGGTTTTTTTTAAATAGATAGAGTGAATCAAGAGGAAGGTTTATATGTATAATACATGCATAATGTACCGTGCGAAACCGGGACGGGTCGCTAGTAGAAGATAATAGAGAAGGCTGTGTGAGCGGACGACACAAAAGGAAATTTGAAAATAGAATTTCGGAGAGCCGGTTTGTTACCGGTAGTGACGCCCGCGCAGATCTTGTCGCTGGTGATGTAGCGGAGGAAGCCAGGGTCCGCGCTGGCCATGCACTCCTCGATGTCCACCGCTGGCAGCTTCAGGTAGTTGAGGACTTGGGACGGAGGCCCGTCCTCCGCCGTCAGCCCCCAGCCAAGGATCTAAGAAACGTGATCGATAGGGGAACGAAGGTATAGACCCTTGAGTCCCATCACTCCCATCTCGTAGCCAGATTTGGTAGGTAGCTACGAAATGAGAAACGTGTTTTCCCATCTTGTAGTTAGCTACCAAATGGGAAACAATCCCATCTCGTAGCCAGATTTCATTTAAGATTAAGAAACAAAATAGGGCAAAGATGGGATTAGGACTTAACTAACGGAAAAGAAATGAAAAAATAGTAGATTGTTCAACAAGGGAGGAAAAGAACCAATATCACACGAGGTAACTTGGCACCCGAGCATGCGAGGGTGCCAATATTTCGAGTGTGATATTGGTGTTTTTCCCGAGTTAAACACTCTACTTTTCATTTCGACTACAAGGAAAGTAAAAAAAATATACATTAGTACCTAAGTAAATGAGAAAAAATGTATTAAATAAAAAATTAACTAAAATTAATTCAGACATTTTGTACAGTTCATAAGGGAAAACGTCACGTTTTTCCAGGAATATTTACTCATTTTTATTTATATTTTTATGTATAGTTTTACCAAATGAAGAATGCTTTCGCGCCAAATTCGAGCTCGCTTTTTCTAAACTAGTTGCATTGGCAGCAAATCAAGTTTTTTTAAAACGTAGGTCAATGTGGTTTTTGTCAATTATTACAATATTTACCCATAAACAACATTTAAAATGTTTTATATAATGATTAGAGAAAAACTGTAGATAAAGTAGGTATTTTAGTCAGTTGAACCACGCGTTAAGCGGAATAAAGATGGCTGTGTGGACATATATACCATTGTCATTTACAATGTATTTTTTTCTTTTTTTTTTCTAAAACAGCATTAAATCTACGTATGTATAAAAATAAAGTAATGTAAATAAATTAATAAAAATAATATTTGACTAAATAGCGTTATAAAATTTATAATCATTATTACCTACTTAATTAAGAAAAAAACATGGATATGCCGTAATGCTTGGCTGAATGCGTATGTGTTTCATTGACAGCCAATGCCTTTATTTTTTTTAATTCATATCTACCCTTGGGAAGAAAATAATAGTTATCCTCCCGTATGTCAGATATGATTTGCCTCACTTTCCGAGTATGAGAGATGAAAAAAGACATTTTTGCCTTATACTAAAATCAAAAGTGCTCGTGTTTCTGAACGGGGGCCGTACCATGACGTCTTAATGCGTTTCAGTTTAGGTTTTCTCGCTGTCAGATTCATACTAAAAGTGACAGCTAAAACTTGAACTGAGTCGGAATTAGGAAGTCATGGTAAGGCCCCAGAACTGCCATCGAAGTTCGAGAAAAGGGTGAGTGGATTTCATTTCAGAAAAATGCCCAAATTTTTTAATTGCGGAAGACAAATTTCGGCGGTTCATAAAGTTGACGTTTAAAGTGTATCGCGTCCAAGAGGTGATTTAATTTTGTATCCAAAATTACCATGGAAAGCAAACCCGCCACCTGCTGATATAATCCAGAATAATTCTGTGGCAGTAGAGTAAACGTCTACGTTTTTTTGCATGGGCTTTCGTAGGTAGCTATATTGTTACGGCGCGTCCACACCACCCACTAGACCTTTCCAACCTCTCGCGACACCCACCGTTCCCTTCTTCCCTGGTTCCAGCTGCTCGTCATCAAACCGCTTGTCGAAGTTGACGCATGCCGGCCGCACGGCAAACTCGTTGACGACGAAGGCTTCAGCCACCACCACGACGGCAATATCCTGCTGGTAGCTGGCTGCGGCGTCGCGGTAGCGGACTGGGATGTGAATTTCTGCCACCTACGACGGGAAACAGACCAGGGCCCTTACCATGACGTCTTACAAAAACAAAAAGTATTTTTGTAGATACCTCGACGTTTCTAGTTTAGTGGCAGCCCTAGTGAAGAAACTAATAATAAAGACCAAGTGCGGGTAGTTAGGAAAACCCGTGCAGCTAGAACATGTTGATACTCGCCACTTCAGTCCTCTCGAGACCATGGATGCAAAGTCGCGTCCGAAACGTCGAGGTATTTAAAAAATACTTTTTGTTTTTGTTTACGTGATTAAGTCCCGTTTTATTATATAATAATGTGTGAAAATCGCGAAAGTTTGAATCGATACATGACGTCTTAATTCCGACTCGGTTCAGGTTTAAGCTGTCATTTTTTGTATGGATCTGACTAGGGCTTGCAATCCGGATAACCGGATATCCATATTAATGCACACGTGTGGTGTGGAGCAAACATTTATCTGTATAAGGTGGGTTTACATACAAAAATTGCTTTCATATTTCATACAATTAAAGTGAAAATAAATATTTTTACGTTTGTTGTCAGAGAATTGAGATTTCAACAACGTCAAAAATCCACCCACTTATGAGATTTTCCTTATATTTAATCATTGACTCGTCTAAATTTCACTCAAATATCAATTCTCGGACAACAAACGTAAAAATATTTATTTTCACTTTAACTAATTGTATGAAATATGAAAGTAATTTTTAATACTTTAAAGTATGGCACACAAATTACAACGTCAAAAATCCACCCAACTGTGAGGAACAAGATTTATAATAGCTTTTAAGTACGACGGTCAAACCAAAAGAAATTTGATACTCAAAAATTATAAACTGTATTCTTTCTTATGACTATCCATTTTTTCGAAGTATTCACCTTGAACATTTATACACCTCTCCATCCGCTTAAACCACTTCGAAAATGATTAAACTCTTCTTTGGACGCCATAGCAATTTCAATCTGATAAGCAGCCAGGGCATCTTTGCTTTCGAATCGCTATCCTTTTAATGTTTCTTTGATTTTCGGAAAGAGGTAAAAATCATAAGGTGCTAGGTCAGGGGAATACGGCGGGTGAGGCAGAATAGTGACGTTTTATGAACCGAAAAAGTCAAGCGTTCTCGCAGACGTGTGCGGGGCGGCGTTGTCGTGATGCCAGAGCAGATGCTGTTCTGGACTTTGGCCGCTTGTCACGCCAAGCTGACAATACTTTTGGGGCACAAACAGTAACATACCATTCCGAATTAACTGTTTTTTGATCCTCCAGCAGAACAGTAACAACATGTCCCGTCTTGCAGAAAAATGACGCAGCCATTTGTTTCTGTGTGCTTCGTGTTCGGCGACATGTTGTTGGAGTCGGTTCGTCTTCAAAGCACCATACTCAGTCTGTCGCTTTGTTTCAGAATCATAGTTATACAACCATGTTTCGTCACCTGTCAGTATATCATAAATTTCTTTAATTTCATCAGCGTCGAATTTATTTATCAAAAATTTGCTCCAATCCACGCGACGTTCTTTCTGCAAATCGTTGAGTTTGTGTGGCACCCATCTTGAACAACGCTTATGGAGGAACAGTTGTTCGTGAATTATAGTTTGCAATGCTGCTGATTCAATACCCAGTTCTCGCTCAAGCTCTACTAGATTCAACAAGAAAAAAAAATACGTAGGCTTACCGAGTCTTCCATTTTTAAATTTATAACTAAATAACCAGCGTTTATGATGGTGTACACCTTGCCAGTATCAATCATATGAGCATGGAGTAGGTACCTAATTTCTTTTGGCATTCCCCTCGTACCTACTTAAGTATTTTTATTGTTTTTGATTCATACATTTATTGTTGTCGATTATTTGATTTGTATGTACACTAATAAGGATCTCATTCTGCAGGCTTATTACGTAACTCGCTCGCGATCACCATCGTCTTCATTTTGACAGTTCATGTATGGGCTGACAATTGGCATCGGAATCAGCTAGCTGTCTCATTCATACAAGAACAGTCAAAATGAACACGATGGCGATTGTGAGCGAGTTACGTAATAAGCTAGCTGGTTAATATTTAAAACTGTAAACAAACATAGGTACATATTTTTTTAATTACTCACTCATTAAAGTGACAAAATAATTATTTTTAAGTCCTTACCAAACAATTCTGGTTGAGTTGATTAAAAAGACTCCTCATTATGTTGAGTAAATAATTTTTAAATTATAATTAGCGTTTTTTTTTTAATATTTGGAAAATTATTCAAATTATCCGAAAAAACCGGATATCCGGATACTGAGATTTGATGTATCCGAAATATCCGGATAATAAAAAGATACCGGATAGTGCAAGCCCTAGATCTGACAGCGGGCGAACCTAAACTGAATCGCATTAAGACGTCATCCCAGTGCTAGGCTTAGCTGGGCGTTGTAAATTAGACTACATAACAATCCCTGCGGAATCCTCAGGTAAAGGGAAAAGTAATCGTTGCCAGCCGACCGGCATGTCCAGCACGACAGCGCACAAGAGTCGCGTCGCGCGCGAGATAGATTGCCCGTTCTTTTCTTACTGTTCGTTCTAGAAAGGGACGGGTAATCTATTCTATCTCGCGCGCAACGCGACTCTTGTGCGCTGTCGTGCTAGCCGGCCTGACGACACAGCTGGATAAAGTGAATGAGATTGGAATTGTCCGGAATGTCTTGGAGCAAAATCAAACGCGAAGCTCAAGTCCAATCAGGATAAACAATTACCTAGGTACCTAGGATATATAGGATCTTTTTTTTATGTGAATAAGAAGGAAAACGAGCAAGTGGGTCAACTGATGGTAAGCGATCACCACTGCCCATAGACACCCGCAACCCCGGAGGGATTACAGATGCGGTTGCCAACCTAGAGGACTTAGATGAAATGCCTCTTGTGCCCGTAATTTCCCCGGCTGTCTTACTCTCCACACCGGAACACAGCAGTGCAAGCACTGCTGCTTAGCGGCAGGATTAGCGAGTAAGATGGTGGTAGCGATCCGCACGGACCTTGCACAAGGCCCTACCACCCGCAAATCTTACAGGGTCTTAAGTGAATCAAGACATAAGACTGGTTTGAGTTATCGTATCAATACATACATACATATACACAAATTACGTCTATATCCCTTACGGGGTAGACAGAGCCTAACGAAACAAGACTAGTTCTTCCACGCTGGTTTGGGAGCAAAGAAAAAACATAGAATTTTAACAACTTCTTTTCCTCCCCACACGTGGTAAAAGACCATCGAAGGAATCGGCGAACTTTTTAGGAAACATAATGTAATGTGGAAATGTGGATGTGTGTGTGTGCGGTGGATGTGTAGAATGTAATGTGTAATTAGGCAACATCCCAACCCATCGTTATTTTGATTCTCCTCTTCACCTATACTATACACTCACAAACATGCTAAACCACAGAATAAGAAGTTTTTTTTTTACATAAGAGGGGGCAAACGAGCAGACGGGTCACCTGATGGAAAGCAGTCACCATCGCCCATGGACACCTGCAAGACTTGGGGAATCACAGGTGCGTTACCGACCCTTTCATGAACAGGAAGGCTCGCTTTTTAAAGATCCCTAAATTGTACCGCTCAGGGAATGTTGCAGCAGGAAGTTGGTTCCAGATCTTCATCGTACGAGGAAGGAAATTGCGTTTAAAACGCACAGTACTTGACTGCCAACCATCAAGATGTTGAGGATGGAAGGACAGACGGTTCCGCGAAGTGCGGTAGTGGAATTTAGCCGCAGGCAACAATCCGAAAAGTTCATCGGAGCACTCCCCATGATATATTCGGTACAATATGCAGAGGGATGCTACATCCCTCCGCACAGCCAGAGAATCGAGCCGACTAGAGAGTGCCTGGTTATCGACAAGTCGAGCCTCTGCGTTGAATGCGGTCAAATGGAAGGATTTGGTACTTGGGTGCCCCAGCCCAGAGATGAGAACAGTACTCCATATGCGGCCTAACCTGCGCCTTATAGAGTTGTAGGCGATGGGCTGGCGAGAAGTACTGTCCCGCTCTATTGAGCACCCCCAATTTTTTAGAAGTAATAGTACTAAAGTGCTAAATTTGGTGTTGTTATATCCTTATCCTAGACTCTGTCTAATACGTAATTTATGCATCTACATAATGTAGGTAGGTTAGTTTCCCACACTACATAAAAGTTCATCCTTCATTAACTAGATGGCGCTAAACTACAGTAAGCTTACATCAGCCTTCTGGCTGTCGTAGTGATCCTCATGCTCGTCCCAAGGCCGGTACTTCTTGCCGGCGCCGATAGCGAAGTCTTCCGCCGGCAGCGCGCCTCCCTTTTCGCTCCAGAAGCAGTGCGCAGCTAGAACACCACCCCATACAGATGTAGTGCGAAATGATTTTCCATGACATTTCGTTGAATCCCATGCGGTTTATAACTTTAACAACATTCGAGTAAGGTTCTTATTTATAAAACAATTTAATCTGACAGCTGCATTGTATACACGACTTTAATTACATGTAACTAAAGTTGAAAACCGGATAAAATTTTAGGCAATGTCATGGAAAACCGTTTCGCACTACACCTGTACAACACAGTAGATCCTACAACTTGTAGCGACCACCAACAACACAGAATATTCCGGACACGTGTTTCACCTCTCTCCGAGGCATCCTCAGCCGATTAGGCTTCGGGGAACGGACGGTCTTTTCTTAGAATGTTCGTCGAAGCGTCAACATCCGCTGAGGAACGTGTCCAGAACAGAATAAATTTATTCTAAGGTCTTTTCATTCTTACCTGTCCTATTTGGTAAACAAAATTCTAACCTCGAAACGTGTCATTTTTTGTTATTTTTTAACTATTTCATCGTAAATAAAGGAACTGGAGATAAAATATCAGCAAAATTATGTACAAAATATTGTCTTATATTGCCTCAGGTTTATTTGATAACATAATACACCTTATTCTTTATTCTGATTTGTTTGTGTGTTCAATAAAGAGTATATTGTATTGTATTGTATTGTATTCTTTACAAAAATTTACATAGGTTAGAATTTTTGTTTAACAAATAGGACAGTTAAGAATTAAAAAGACCGTTCTGATTGTCAATTCGTTAGTTTTTCCGTTGTTTTTTGTTTCGTGTTGTCGTTGTTTCCTCAATTATTGACTGCATGAATAGGATTTGACGGGAGCGTGACTGTTTTGCATGATTTGACCTCATTATAAATATAGTCTTTGACTACCTGAGATGACGGCCCTCGTGGTGACCAGCGTCCCCCCGCATATCTGCATGTACGGCGCGTACGCCTTGCTGTAGACGCCGACGTGCCACAGCATCCTCAGCGAAGGGTCGTAGCGCATGCCGCCTATCTCGGCGAACCTCCTGCGCAGGCTGTGCCCGCCTTGCTCGTGGTTGAAGGATTGCGCAGGATTGAGCTGACTCGCGAGGCAGAGCGCTGCAAAAGAAAATTGATGCCCCTATAGTCTTCCATTTTAACGTATTTGTAAACAAACCAATTTTAATCTTTCCCACACGATCTTCCGGAATGATGAAGGATCATAGGTAATTACCTCGTGATATTTTTGAGTGTTTGAAGTTCTGCGAGATGACGGATGTGCGGTTTTTATTATTTTCTCAGGCAAAGAACTTATAACAAAATTTCAATAAAATTATTTTATATCTGAATAACAGGTATTTTAGTCAAGAATACGTGAATGTGTTAACCGAGGTTGTCCTCTACAAAATAAAATACTTAACATTCAAAGTTTGACTCTGGACTTCAAAAAATCCGCAAATCAATACCCTGTAAAATGAGCTTCTTATCCTACATGTGATGCTCATGGCATCTCAGGAATAGAGCGATGCTTTGGGCATCAACGGTAGGATCAGTAAATTTGTATGGGGCGTGGGAGGAATACTGTAGGCGCAGTACGGTGGGCAGCCAATATGACAACAATTTTCAATTTTCGCCCGAGAGTTACGATTTATAATTATGCAGCGACTGGACTCTTCTTTAAATAAACTCTGTAGGCATACAGATCTATAAGTATAGACCATAATAATAAAAGTGGGCTTAAAAAACGTACCTAGTTAACCTTGAAATACAAGTAAGTATTATAATTTTACTAACGAGATCTTTAATCGAAAGAAATATGTTGAAAAACTATTTTGGTGCGCCGCGTTTTTTAGTTTCGCTGTCAGTTGTTAGGCACGATGTTTTTGTCTTTTTTATATTCATTGAAAAAAAACAAGAAGAAAAACTTGCTAGGAGCATTTAACTCACTAAAACTCATAAAATTATACATTAACTGGGCTGATCGGTGTCGTTTATATATATGCGACGTAAAAAAAAGAAATTATGATTTAGTACATAAATAACTTACCTAAGTATAGGACCGCGTGAAAGCCCATGTTGACACGAGCCGTGTTGTTACCGCGCACGACCGCTCCCGCTGCGCACGCGCCGGCGTACTGCGCCGGCCTTATGACAGTCTTACTTACGCATAAAAGCTCCTTTAAAAGCTATAGCTAGGTGTATAGATAGTACTTACTCGATTGATATCCTGCCACACTACTGCATACTTAGCTAGGTACTATAGAGTTCGGATATGCTATAAAGTTTACGTACTGGCAGGTTTGCGAACTGGCTGGTTTGCGGTCAAGTCCAAGTTTCATTTAAAAATACAGAAGTACACAGAAAATAGTACAAAGGCGAACTTATGCCTGAGAAGGGATCTCTTCCAGCTGACCTGATACAGAGAATAGTTTACAAAAAAAAAGGCAAGCACTCATTATTATGCGCAAATACGTAGTATTAATCTTCTTCTATATCTTCTTCTATCTATCTATCTTCTTATATATATATATATATATATAAAAGGCAAAGTCCTGACTCACTCATTGACTCATCAACGCCCAGCCCAAACCCTTGAACCTAGAAAGCTGAAATTTTGGACAGAGGTTCCTTTAATAATGTATACACGAGATAAGAACGGATTTTTCGAAATTCTTCCTCTAAGGGGGTGAAAAAGGGGGGCAAAGTTTGTATGGGGCGACGTGATTCCTTGGTCCGATCTACTTTAAATTTTGCATACACATTCTTTAACAGAATTGACGGAACACGTGTTTCGTATTTTCTTGATATTCATCCACTAACGGGGTTTAAAAGGGGTAGAAAGTTATTTTGGGGGCGATTTGCTTCGAAGTTGATATCAATACTCCTTAGTAGTGCTTTTGATTAAAAATAAATTTTATTTTGACACAGTCATGTTCGAAAACTCAAACTATTGACGTAATATTTTTAAACAGGACCGAGTAGGTGCTCGCAGCTGAAAAACGAGCCGACCGAGATAGTATGATATGGCGCGTGTACCTTTCTAACAGGGCTGACAATAACATTTTTGTAATCACTACATAGTATAAAACAAAGTCACTTTCCGCTGTCTGTCTGGCCCTATGTAAGTATGCTTAATCTTTAAAACTAACGCAACAGATTTGATGCGGTACTTTTTTAGTAGATAAAATGTTTTAAGAGAATGGTTTATAAGTATATACACATAAATAAATAAATAAATAGCCTTTTTTATTCCCAATTCGCTAGAATTTCAGTATACGTACAGGTTGTTGTTATTGTTTTTTTTTTTATTAAATTTTCGCGTAATTCAGCGTGCCTCATGACATAGGCCTCCTCCGTGTATTGGAGGGTTTGAGCTATAGTTCCCACGCGCGCCCAGTGCGGATTGGGAACTTAACACTCACCATTAAATTTCTTTGCAGATGTGTGCAGGTTTCCTCACGATGCTTTTCCTTCACCGAAAAGCTCATGGCAAATTTCAAATGTAATTTTCGCACTTAAATTCCGAAAAACTCAGACGACACTCTGCTTGAGAGTCCACAGGTCAAACCACTAGGCTACCACGGCTTTTTTTTTTAGTATCCATACATACAATATAATGAAGGTAAAGAGGGTCCAAAGTCTGTACATGGAAGATATTTTCTGGGGATACTTAGAATCGATTACAGAACACGTGTATGGGTCGTTCTCTCATTTCGTGCAAATTGGTGGTATTCTCTCGAAAAAAATTTTTTTCTTGAAATGGTACAATTGAAGGATTTTATGTGTTTATGAACATATATTGAATATTTGTATGTGAAAGGCACCTTAATTACTTAATTACTTTCTATAAAAAATTACCACTGGTAATGAAGTACGCGCTGGTAATGAAATTAGCAAAGATGGTAATGATTTGCTAGTGGAAGGAAATGAAATAAGTACAGGAAGGTAATTTCACCTTAGGATGGTAATCACAAAACGATGTGTTTTTAATCATTTATTCATCAGAAATGTGACATAAAAATCCAACATAAAAAATATCAATGAAGGCACATACATAATGACCCTCGGAAGACGTTAATTTATAGGTTTTATCCCCCTTATTCATAAACGCTGTGTACAGGTGTAATGCAAAATGATTTTCCATGACATTTTGTTAAATTTTATGCGATTTTCTACTTTAGTGATATGTTATTAAAGTCGTGTATACAATGCAGCTGTCAGATTAAATCTAACTAATATTATAAATGCGAAAGTATGGATGGATGGATAGATGGATGGATGGATGGATGGATGTTTGTTTGTTTGTTACTCAATCACGCCAGAACGGGCCAACGGATCTGGATGAAATTCGGCACATAGATAGAGAAATGTCTGGAATAGCACATAGGCTACTTTTTATCCCGGAAAATTGCGTAGTTCCCGCGGGATAGCGATAAACGAATTCTTTGCAGACGAAGTCGCTGGCAGCAGCTAGTTGTTTTATAAAAAAGAACCTTATGCCAATGTCTTTAAAGTTGAAAACCGCATGGGATTCAACGAAATGTAATGGAAAATCATTTCGCACTACTTCAAATTAAAATATTTCATTTTTGTTTTTATTTGCTTCTGTTATCTTAGCAATCCTCTGTCCTTATCTGTCACTTTGACATTTATCTTTCGCAGCCCATGCCTTCTGCTTACTACTACTCCAAAATGGAAAGTCTGAATTTCAGAAAGCAGTGTATTTCTCGCTAAAATCGATGTGTATGAGAATCTCGTCATTTTTCAAATCTTTTTTTAGTTCTTTAATCGAGACATACTGGCGTGAACCAAAAACTTTGGCAGTATTAACTTCTTCAAAACTTTGAATTATATTCCGTGGATTGTCCTCTATTTCTTTTTAATTGTAGCATTCGTTGTTTTTTTTTTGCCATCTTTTCCTTTGTATTTTTGTTTCTCTGTTAGCCATTGATAATAATTGATTTTCTTTTCGTTACTAAACTCTTGATAGTTAATTATCTTATGAGCAATGTCTTTCTAAACATTTTTCATTGGTAGTATTGCAGCATATTTGTTTAAGTATCTGCGAGCTTGATTAAACCTTCTTTACATCTTTTTCTTCCGTTTATTGTTTATTTTGTTTATTGTTTATTCTTTCTTATAATTGTATTATTACAGTTTTAAGCTATTTCACCTCTTTTAAGTGCTTCTATCGCCAACTTCGAATTATAATTGTGGGTTACTTTTTATAATTCCATATTTTTCTCTCTTGCATTGCCGATCTTTGGCTAACATCCTTTTTAGATTGTTTCTTCTTTGGCTTAGCCATAATTAAATAAAATAAATAAATATTAGGGAACAATTCACACAAATTGACCTAGTCCCAAAATAAACGCTAGTAAGGTTTTTGTTATGGGTACTAGACAACTATATACATACTTATATAGAGAAATACATACTTAAATAGTTAGAAACATCCATGACTCAGGAACAAGTATTTGCGATCATTACACAAATATATAGGATTCGAACCCGGGACGCTTGCAATAAAAAAAAATAACTAAAAACTAAATTTAAATATATATATATCACCTTTAATTTCTAACGGTAAATCCGTAAAAGTAAACATAAAAAATCAAGAAGTAAAAATTCTTGAGTCATATGATAATATTATGTATATCACCTTATTTGAGTATGATTATATACCTCAAAAAATGCTTGAATATAAATATAAATTCATCAATAACACACCTAAAAAATATATAATCCAATGCATTAGGTGTTAAACTGTTTCATTTTTATCACTATTACTGATTTGATTATTACTGTGTTCATGAGTCAAGGTTTACGAGCAATGTTAAAATTGTATTATTTTTAAAAACAAAGAAGATATAAAATGTTGTTTTCGTTGAAGCTACAGTTAGAACTATGCCATGTATGCATTGCCTTCTCGAACTATTCATGAACATGCCCCTCAATTTCGATTTAATCATTACCATCTTAAATAATTCATTACCCTCCTTTTCAAATTTGGAAAGATAAGAAGGTAATGACACGGATATGAATGAAATATTGAGAGTTTTTCTCAACTAACTCATTTTGTAATTGACATTGAATTTACTAAACTTCCCAACTGTTAGATAGTTTACAAACACAAGAAATTAGAAAGAGCATACCTAATTCACTTAAGTACTTACCGATTGTATAGTTGGATGGTGATGAAACTGAAAACGTGACAATCTCTTTCGACTCACGGGAGAATGTAGCTATTTCTACAGAGAGCTGCGTATACGCGTTGCTCAGGGCGGCTCGCGCTCGACTAACCAATGAACGATGTTTTAGTTGGCGGTAGGTATTCAAAAGCATGTTACACATCAAAATATATATCAATTCATTTCTCGCGCGGGTAATGATGGAACTGCTGGTGACAAACATTTAGGAACGTCTATTTTTATTCTGGTTGGCTTATAGCCTCTCATATTTTACCTTTGTAATCGATAATCAACTAGTGTTTGATTAAATGCTAAATAAAACCTTTGTTTTCAGTATGTTTTTCTAAAACTGTGATCAAAGTCACATCAACACACTTTAGGCCCCGAGGTGAATGAAAAAAATAGATATTTTATATTAATAAAATAAAAGCCACATAGTTATTAGTATCAGTTTTTGAAGATAACAATACCGTACCAAGTATGTGACAAGCTGGCAATAATAATAACTGGCTGGCTGGTAATAACATTACGTAAAATCAATTACATTTTTCACAATATTCGATGAAAGGCGATTTGCACGAAATGAGCGAACGACCCGTATATTTGCGAGCGCATCACGTGAAAACGGCTGAACTGATTTTGATTGCAAGCTTTACTAATCTGTTGAGAAAATCACCGGCCAGGTTATAGGCTACTTTTTATTCTGGAAAAATTGCATAGTTCCCGCGGGATAGCGATGAACATGTCAAAAATCGCAGCTGGCTAGAGTCACAACGTAAATAAATAAATATTGCTTCAATATCATAGACGTGCACTGGATTTTTTAAAACTCCCACGGGATAGGGAATATACGGGGTTTATAAGTCCACTGAAAAGGGAGTCTACCTCCATAACTATAATTATTAGCCATGAAATTTGGCATACAAGTAGATAATTATGATATCTGATAACAGATTTCAGGAATCTGAGAATTTCCCGTGGAATAAGAAAAAAGAGTAATTTTACTGACTTGCTAATATAGTTTCTTGGTATTTGGCAGACATTACTTGATGATCAAAGAGGTGCACTACAAAGGGATTTTCCAATTTTCCCACGGGATAAAAGGACCGTATAGAAAATAAGATGGTCACGTAGGTGTCATAAGATTGAATTTTTCGAATTTCCCACAGAACAAAAGGATGGGATAAAAAATAATGGAAGTGGATCCATGCAAGAAACTGTTTTATTTCGTTGAGTTAGGTAGGTAGTAGGAAAACCTTCGTGCTAAAGTGTACGACTTCCATTTGGCTGTTTTTGTACATTTTCGATGGGAGAGAGGAAAAATTCTAGCGCAAATCATAATTCTGCGCGGACGAAGTCGCGGGCAAAAGCTAGTACTTAATAAATTAACAACTAAAGTACATACATTATAAAACCATAATAAAATAATATATAAATAACGGAATAAAATTTAACCAATAAACTTACATAAACACTATCGAATATCAAATAACATAAATAAATACTTGAACTAAAATACAATATATTATGAAAGGCAATTATACCGCCTCAGGTGCCGGTGTTTAGCCACAACTTCCTCAGCCCACCCCTGAACACCGCCACAGACTGAGATTCCCTCAACGTCAGGGGCAACTCGTTCCACAGCTTGACGGAGCGGATCGTGAAAGATTTAACATATATTATGATCGTGCCTTGTTAGGCGGAAAGGCAAGTGTGAGGTTGGAGCTCGACCGCAAACGGTCCCTGCTTCCAGTGGCCAAGTAGCTAAATCTTTCACACAAGTAAAAAGGAGAAGTAGGATTAAAAAGAACATTGAAAAGGAGGCACAGGGTATGCATGTCTCTGCGACGTCGAATAGGCAGCCAGTTAAGCTGCTCGCGAAAGTGGGAGACATGATCATACTTGCGCAGACCATAAATGTACCTAATGCAAACATTTTAAGGCGTTTAATAATACTAAAACTAAGAAAACATACATACATACATACATACATATCGTCACGCCTCTTTCCCACAGGGGTAGGCAGAGACTACTTTGTTCCACTTGCTACGATCCTGACATACCTCTTTCGCTTCATCCACATTCATCAATCTCTTCATACATGCTCTTCGGTTTCGGGTACTCTTGACCTGGCCTTTTTCCAACACGTCCCCAATTTGATCACGGAACGTCCGCCTAGGCCTTCCCCTCCCAACGCACCCATTCGCACTCCCCATATAAATCTGTTTAGTTAATCTTCTTTCATCCATCCTCTCTACGTGACCAAACCAACTAAGCATACTTTTTTCTATCCTAGTCACTATATCAAAGCTATTAAGCGATAAGACCGCCTATTGTATACTTTGTTCTTTGTTTCTGTATTGTTTTGTACTGATTTGTGGTGTTCAATAAAGAGTATTTGTATTGTATTGTATTGTATTGTATTGTATATCTTCTTTCACACCAGCACGTTCCCTTATCACACTATTCCTTATTCTATCTTTCAGTGACACACCTTCCATACTTCTTAACGCTCTCATTTCTACTGCATTTATTCTACTTTCATGCTTCTTTTGCCATACCCAACTTTCGCTATCGTACATTAGTGTTGGAACGAGCACCCCTCTGTGAAAGCACTAAGAAAACTCCGCTTAGATTTCAGTTTTTAATCATAAATTGTTATTGCATTTGGCTTTATTGGATTGGCTTTGTATTGTTGCAGTAACAGTTGCAAAAAAATTGAACCGGTTGAGTGGTTTTGAGGTTTTCGGGTACTTTCTCCTCTTCGTACGTAAGTCCGATACCAGGATAGTGCTTCTTACATTCATCTTCTAAGCCTGGTATGTGCCTGTGGGAGAGAGAAGCATTAAAAAATATCGACTCACTTTTACCCTGGCAATCCACTTGTCGTTGCGCGTTCGCGTTGCGCTATTGGCATCTTCGTCGCATACGCTATGAACAATATAGTGCATCCCCTTCACTCGCGCAAATATTTAGATAAATACGCCAAGTGGAGTGCCAGTATTACATTAGGGACGATGAGGATGACCGGGTAAAAAAACTCTATTTAGGGCCTGTTTCACAACTCTCAGTTAAGTTCCAGTTAACTTAACTGTCAGTTATCTATGATGACGTCTCTGTGTGTTTCGTAGTAATAAATTGAGACGGAATCATAGATAACTCACAGTTAAGATAACAGGAACTTAACAGAGAGTGATACAGGCCCTTGGTCTCTTAGTCATCATCTCCAGCCTATATACGTCCCACTGCTGGGCACAGGCCTCCTCTCAGAATGAGAGGGCTTGGGCTATAGTTCCCACACGGGCCCAGTGCGGATTGGGAACTTCACACACATCATTGAATTGCTTCGAAGTTGTGTGCAGGTTTCCTCACGATGTTTTTTCCTTCACCGAAAAGCTCATGGTAAATTTCAAATGAGATTCGCACATAAATTCCGAAAAACTCAGAGGTGCGAGCCCGGGATTCGAACCCACGACCCTCTGCTTGAGAGGCCACAGGTCAAACCACTAGGCTACCACGGCTTCTCTCACGGAGTCTCTTAGTAAGATTATCAAATTATTCAAAAGATCTCTCAAAATTTTTCCGGAATGTTTCATCATCACCATCATATCGGCCATAGGACGTCCACTGTTGGACATAGGCCTCCCCCATAGACCTCCAGTTGCCTCGGTTGGAAGCGGCTTGCATCCACCGCGAACCCGCGACTTGAACCAGGGGCCTTACCATGACGTCTTAACGCGATTCAGTTTAGGTTCCTACAGATTCCTACTAAAAGTGACAGGTAAAACTTGAACTGAGTCGGGAGTAGGACGTCATGGTAAGGCCAGGGTCATCCGTCCTCGTCGGTGGACGTCCTACGCTGCGCTTGCGCGGTCTCCACTCGAGCACCTTTCGGCCCCAATGACCTGTTCCACGTGCTATATGGCCTGCCCATTGCCACTTCAACGAGCTAATTCGCTTGGCTATGTCAGTGACCCTTTGTTCTTCTACGTATCTCCACATTTCTTTCGACCCCGAAGAGAAACCATAGAGGTAGTTGGTTAGTTTTACTGAATACCCGGACAAAGATTTTAAATTACCCAACATTTTTGACTCAAAATTTAGTCTCGCCTTTGACGGGGTTCACTCATCAACTATGACTCAAAAATCCTGAAAAATATTTAAGCATTAGAGCTATTTAGTCAAACTAACCCTACCCCTGCTAAAATATTCCAAGATAATTTCTTAGGGCCACTTGCACGGACCAGGGTTATCTGAGTTTACCTATAGGCTTATTGTCTAACTCGCTCGCAATCGCCATCGTGTTCATTTTGACAGTTCTTGTATGGATGTGACAGCTAGCTGATTCCGATGCCAATTGTCAGTCCCTACATGAATAGAATAGAATAGAATCGTTTATTTGCTTAGAACACGTACAAAAAGATGTTAATTAAAACTGGAAACTGTATTCAGCCGATACATCAGAATGCAAATTATAATGAACAATAATAAATCATAATATTATAAAGTAGGTACTTATGTCACAATTTAAAAACTAAAATTAACAAATCTCTAATTTACATTCAATTAAATTAATTATATTTTGAATAGTCCATGAATTCCTTAACACTATAAAAGCATTGTTCATGCAACCAAATCGTCAATTTATTCTTAAAATCTAGACCGTGTAGTGCCCGCAGTTCACCCGGAAGATTATTAAAAATTTCAATAGCCATGTTAAAGGCATTCCTCTTGTAAATGCCTGCACGACATTGCGGATGATGCAGAAGATCCCTATACTGCGCTCTTTGATGCCTGTCAGAAACATCGGATCGCCACTGGAAAAAGTGTGGCTGGGACTTAGTTTCTAGACAAGCCTTCTTTATGTACCATACAAGCCAGAGGTAAAATGTGCAACTGTTTGAAAATCGGCCTACAAAAACTGAACTGAACTGGAACTGTCAAAATGAGCGCGATGGCGATTGCGTGCGAGTTAGACAATAAGCCTACTGGTTGGTTTACTCAGGCTACCTGGTTGACCTAACCTAACCTAACCCCGAGTTAGCGATTTAATTTTTTAACTCTGAACTGTGCAAGTGGGCCTTAGACGCATTGTAACACCTAAGCACTAGTGTCTCAAGTTGAGTATTGTGTAGTCACCGTCGCAGGAAGTCTCGGTGCGCGCGCAGATGCGTGAGCGCGGCGAGCGCGTACGCGTTGCACTTGTGCTGGTGCTCGCTGCGCGGCGCGGTGGACGCCACTCCGCGCAGGTACGGCACGCGCTCCACGCCCGCGCCCTCCCCGAACACCAGCCCCCCGCCGCTGTCGCCCTGGCACATGGCCTTACCTTTAAGTAAACAAATATAGTTAGCATCAAGTAAGTAGGTAGTGAGTGGCGAACTGGCGACCACGAACCGGAAGACGCAGTGTTGGCAGGCCTCCCACTAGGTGGAGTGACGATATCGTGAAAGTTGCAGGAAACCGGTGGATGCGGGTGTCGAGTTGTCGTTCAATATGGTGTGATAAGGGGGAGGCCTTTGTTCAACAGTGAATGTCTTCAGGCTGATGATGATGATGATGATGAAGTAGGTAGTGTGTGTGTGTGTAGCATCAACGCTCGAAAAATCGTTCCCTTCGTTTAGGAACTACGATGCCACACACATAGAGAAGAGAGACGTGGCATAGACATACAAACACTTAAGTAGGTATAAGATTTTCATCGATGGGGCCGTTAAGAGCTACTTTTAACCAAATCATAAGTTGCCCGGACAACTAAAAGTGCCTTTTAGGTTTTGATTTCATGGCAATTCGCATACTGTTTGATCTTTAGATTGCGTTCACTTAGAAGTTCGATTTTCGTCGTTTTCATAAATTGCAGATTTGAAATTTGAATATTTGTGATATCAAATCGAGCTTGATACCTTCACACGATCCTGAGAAAAAGGGTCTTAATGAACGGACGGACGGACAACAACTTTAATGATCCTATAAGGCAAACGATTTTCAAAGGAGAGAAGAGAAGATACCGCGTGGGCTTCTAATACGGGTACCTTATTATACAATCTGCGTTTGCCCTAAGAAATAAAATTAACTACGTGAGATCTTGGGGTGCAGATTTTTTTGTTCAGTAAGGGAGCGCGTAGCATAAGGATTCAGTATTCACCGACTGAGGTAAGGAACCCTAAAAAGTGACTTTGTCATGCCACACTCGTCGTCGTCAGTTACCGGTAGTGACGCCCGCGCAGATCTTGTCGCTGGTGATGTAGCGGAGGAAGCTATTGTCAGCGCTGTTGATGCACTCCTCGATGTCCACAGCCGGCAGCTCCAGGTAGTTGAGGACTTGGGACGGAAGCCCGTCCTCCGTCGTCAGCCCCCAGCCCAGGATCTGGACCATACAGTAATGAAATAGAGATACACACGGGAAATAGAATCTGTCTCACGAAAATACCCTAAGATATATAATCGTTGATGAAGGAGTTTTTTGGTTGGCCAATAGATTGCTTTTTGTTCGCATGCAATTTAGTCGAGGCTTAGAGGGGTTTAGTAAATTTCCTTTCTACCTAGTTTGAGCAAATACATGACTGATTTCTCTATTTCAATTCCTCAATGCAGGACGTACCGTTCCCATGCTTCCTTTTTTCAGTTGTTCGTTGTCCAAATCTTCATCAAAGCTGACGCACGCCGGCCTTACAGCGATGTTGACCTTGAACTCCTGAATAAGCACCACGACGGCGATGTCCTCCTGGTAGCTGGTTGCAGAGCCGCGGTAGCGGACTGGAATGTGAATCGCTGTCACCTGGAAAAGATCATTGGCTACGGATGATTTTTGTGGTTTCATCACCGCTCAATTTACCCGTTCCGTATGGTTGACTTACGGAAAGTATTGAAGGTATCAAAGAGAGACATTGGAATAATAACAACGCAAGGAAGATGAAAGGCGGGGGGCAGTTAAAGTAACTGAAACTATGAAGAAACCTATGTGTATCGCTGCTATCTAAACATACATACGTACATATGTACATAAATCACGTCGTTATCCTTTACAGGGAAGATAGAGAGCCTTAGATAACAAGATCCAGTCCAGGTTTAGGATGATTTTGTCCGGATAGGCACAGAATAAGGTATAGGTGGAAAAGGGGATTAAAATAGGGAGTAAAAACGAGAGAAAGATAACTAGGTACTGAATGGTTGCTAAAGTTATAAAATTACCTTGTATCAATGGTTTATACTAAGATAACATACAAAATCAAAGCAAAATACTGTTCTATTAAATACCTACGTATTTATGTAACTACGATTGGTCCACAATAATTTTAATGTCTACCTAAAACCTAGGGGCCGTCCATAAAGTACTCTGAAGGCTGTAATAATTTTGAATGAATGAATGAATTATTTATTCGCAGTAAATGTTGTACAAAAATGATGTTATATTATAGTTTCAAACATTTTAACTTATAAAGTCGTGCAAATATTAAGTTTAAAATTTTGTGTTAGATAAAATGAGTAATAAATGACCGTCAAAGCTTAAATTATATTGGTAATTATTATTATACATGTTCGTTTATTCGTGTGTCAAATTTCTAGACCCGGTCCTAAATGTGTGACGCACTTTATCTAGCTAAACTTACATCTGACTTCTGGCTGTGGTTGTCCTGGGGTTCGATCCAGGGTCTATAGCGCTTGCCTGCTCCCACAGCGAAGAACGGCGGCGGCAACGCACCATCCTTGTCGTCCCAGAAGCAATGTGCCGCTGAAAATGATTGTTGTGTACTAAGTTTGTTACGATATCTGATATGTTTATGTTGATAAATATTATAAACAGAGATAAAACCGATACCAGAATACACAGACTTTAATATAAATATGAACACAAAATACAATAAATGGAACCTAAATAAAAACGTATGTTTTTCCTTTGACAGAACTTTTGAGAGAGCTGACAAGACATTATTCTTTTGTTATTAAAAAATAATCATAGACAATATGAATCAGGTATTAGCCTACATACATATTTCTAACAATATCGCTGCATCTCTATTTTCTGTGGGTTATATAGAGTGCTACTAACGATTAGGGGAGAGGAATAAAACACAAAAAGTAGATTTTATATTTCATATCTGTCTGTATGTATGTATGTATGGATGTGTATATTTTATGTATGTGTTCGCTAATCTCCAAAACTACTACGCAACGGATTTTATTGCTGTTTTAGTAACAACAGTTAACAATAGTTAACATACTTATATCAGGGGCCTTACCATGACGTCCTAATTCCGACTCAGTTCAAGTTTTAGCTGTCACTTTTAGTACGAATCTGACAGCGAGCGAACCTAAACTGAAACGCATTAAGACGTCATGGTACGCCCCCAGGGCAACTTATATGCTTTATTTTATTGAAATCTAAGGTCAGCAACAAAAGTTATCGTCATTTAAAGTTTAGTTTTAAGTGCCTGTTCAAATATGCATAGCAATATGTAACTTTTGACAATAAATGAAGTCTACGCGGACGAAGTCGCGGGCAAAAGCTAGTGTCGAAATAAAGCCCTTTGCAAAGAAAACAGGCACTTTTACTTTGTTTACATTTTTAAGAAATTCTTAGTTAGTAAAAATTACAAACAATATAAAATAGGTAGAGTCTGTCTAACGAAAGCTGAACCTGTAAAAACGCGGCAATTTCAAAAAATCATGAGCGGGTAACACAGGATCACTCACACAGCTGCAACTTGCTCAGAGAAATGTCAATTTGACATACAACATGACACCTCAGATAGACACACTTAGAGACAAAATGTTGCCAATCAAATAACTAGTGGGTTCAGCTTTTGTTTTAGACAGACTCTAAAACTCGAGCGTGGCTGAAATAACCGTTTTTCGTGGCATAAAAAGTTTTGGGTGCCCTTTTTTTTAATGGGTTTATTTAATGAAACGGTATAATAATATGAGGCGATTGTGTGCTTACCAGAAATGACAGCATTAGGGGTGACTAAAGTGCCGCCGCAGATTTGCATGTATGGTGTATATAACCTGCTATATATGCCAACGTGATACACCATTTGCTGTGCTGTTAAAGCCTGTGGTTTGGCTACTAGTTCGTAAGTAAGCACTTCAACTGCCTCTAGCGGCTTTCCTCCGATTAAAGCTAGGATGCTGTCTTCTGAACGTTCTGTCGTGCTGTGTTGATACATTTTGCTTGGTATCGAGTCAGAAGTGATTTTGTCACTTAAAATTCTCGTTTCATTTGTTACTTGCTGTCCATTCGCAAGACCTGGAATTAATATTAATAAGATCAAACAACACGATTTCATAAACGTAATTTTGAGATCAATCCCATCCCATCCAATCCCATCAAGAACATAAATGTGATAGTAAATAAAAAAGCTCATCGAAGGAGGAGGAAGGAGAAGGAAGGAAGAGCCGCCTATTGTTGCCTTATTACTTCTGTATACCTTTTTTCTGTTTGATTGTTATATGTGGTGTTCAATAAAGAGTTATTGTATTGTATTGTATTTAGTGGTGGTCGTTATTACAACAGCAGATAACGTAATGCATTATTTGCACGCAACGAACAACACATTATCGAATCGTCAACTATCCTGTTATCATTATTCGTTGTCTGCTGTCAACGTTGTTATTAGCTGTTGCTGTTTGTTGTCAGTCAGTACAATAACAAACAAAGTAACAGAGCGTTGTTTTGCTTTTGTTCCCATCCGCTTTTATTATGCTGCGATCGCGCGCGTTGTATCGTAACATTCGTAATGTAACGAAATAAGTATAACAGTTATTAATAATAAGTTCATTATCGTTTTGTAAATCAGCAATATAACGGGATAAGAGACAACAGTTTACAATAACAGCTATTTAAGAATAACACAACACTGTTATTCATTATTGCAAAACAGCCGTTATTGCCACCACTAATTGTATTGAAGGATTGGACGAAAATGGACATGGAAACAGGCGATGCGGCTAGCACTCCTTCACTATTTTGATTCCACTTTCAATACGCCCGCAATCCTGCTAAGTGTGGCCTTTGTCTTGTTACCTTACTTAGCCTCTGTCAACCCCTTTAGGGATAAATAATTGGTTCAGTATTTATGTATTACTAGCTTCTGCCCGCGACTTCGACTGCGTAGATCATACATATGAACCTTCCTCTTGAATCACTCTATCTATTAAAAAAACCGCATCAAAATCCGTTGCGTAGTTTTAAAGATCTAAGCATACTTAAGGACAGACAGACAGAGAGACAGCGGGAAGCGACTTTGATTTATATTATACATACATGTCACGCCTCTTTCCCACAGGGGTAGGCAGAGACTACTTTGTTCCACTTGCTTGCTTTGTTTGCTTGCTTGACTTTGTTTTATACTAAGAACAATTTATTATATACTCACCGTTTGTTTGATTTTCATCTTCGTATTCAAAACCCCAATTTTGTTCACTCTGTATGTGACTCGACTCATGATTGTTTCGACTCGATAGACTATTATTAGTGTTGAGATCTGTATAGCTGGTCGGAGGAGCTGTTTGACCGGTATTGACTTGACACGCGATGCACACGCCTGGAGAAGAGTTACTGAGTTTAAGTTAAAGAAAAGACACGCAAAAAGGTTAAAAAAGATCCAAATCTAAAATTATCTGGTCTATTTTTTTAATACCTAATAAAAGTTCTGGTCGAACAATCGTTTTGTCTAATGGAAATTTTGCTTAAACCATCGAAGTAGTTCTTAGAATAAGTAGTGTTTATATTTCTTAGAATATTTTGACGACGTATTTACCTTATAGTTCTGTTTTAGTTTTAGTCAGTTTTAATAATAATGTCATTTATTTCAGATAATAATCCATAATGTCATATATGTATAAAAATAAAGTTAAAATGAGCAAAATATAAAATAATCAAATTAAATTAATACAAATGAAATATCAAAAATAGAACAAAGATAAAATTAAAATCAAATTACATTAAAAGTCACTCATTCAAAAATTAAAAAACATTACTAAAAGTAATAAAAAAAATAAAAAATCTTGTTGTTTTGTTTTAATATTCATTCAAATATAAATATATATTTGCTAATTATGATAGCTTATTTAAAAAGTAGTATTTACAAAATAAGTAGCCAGAAAAATATGATACCAAACGATAAATTTCACCAAAAATTACAGCATTACTATGACATTCGACAAACAGTAACCAATATGAAGTATCCACAAAACAGTGTCAAAAATATGTATACGGCGTTGTAGTGATAAGCAACTTTGTGCGAGTCTATATTATAAACTTGTGCGAGTCTATATTATAAACTTGTGCGAGTCTAATGATCCATTGTTTGTCGATTAAAAATATTTCATTTCATTTCATTACATATATTTTTGACCTTGACTCTACATAATAATAAAAAATTGCGATCACACACGCAGCAATATTTTAACAGACTAATACTAAAACTAAAACTAGGCAGCTAGGTACTACTATTAATATTTATAAAACTATAAAGTAAATATGTCGTCAAAATATTCCGCCACAGGCATCGACCCCAAGACGCTGACCGCATTGCCTCTCTGAACTGCTGTTCCTAGCCTTTGAGAGAGGTAATCGGCAGCCCTAGGGTCACATGTGGCTAAACTAAACGTGTTGAAAGTTCATAAGTGGCTTTTACTCACCTAGAATACAACTTAAATATAAATGTGTTACAAGATAAATTAATTGAACTAAAACTAAAATAAATCTAAAAACGTACTCCTCCGCGGAATTGAGCCAAAGGTGCTGGCAGCATTTTTCCGCTGTATTGCACTCACCTAGAATAATCACTTTGATAAACATGTTAAACGCGAGTATTTCCTGTTGGACTGCAGCCGCTCACGAGGATGCGCACGCGCCGCATACTGCCACACACTTGTGTTTAAAAAGCCTTATAAAGTCTAGCCGCTAGCTTCCCCGAATGGCTCAGCGCGAGAAGATCTCACGCTGAGGGTTCCGCATCATTATTTAAACACACTTTACTACCATGGGCGTAGCCACGGCAAGCGCCCCACCCTGCCCCATCCTGGCTCTGTAACCTTCTTGTATGAAAAAATTAACCGGGGTAAGACCGCGGGTATAGTTTGCTAGTAACATTATTATTTTAGACTGCTGCCCTACCCTGAGCCCATGGCTGGCTACGCTGCTTACAATGTTATTATAAAATAAGTTTCTGTCAAAAATATCATCTTTAATACAAGCATTCTTGATGACTGGTACTTTTGTTGTTAACTGTACTTGCGCTGTCATCGATTCTACAATATGTGTACCAAATTTCAAAAGAATCGAACTAACCGCTGAAGAGTTCCTTCTTGCGGAGACGGTCCTGGATAGTACGTCGAGTTATAAGTGCCGGCACATAAGTCTAATCTGACCTTGTATGCGCAGAAGTATAAAATACGGTATCCGTGGGTGCGCAGATCCCCTCCACGTGACTCGTCATCGTTAAACTTACGTGCCGGCACCTATAATTAGAGAAAATTAAAAAATTATGATTGAATATTGTTTGTACGGCTAAAGTGTATGTCTAGTTAAAGTTTTCGCCCGTATTCCAAATCCACGCTTTATACAAATCACGTTTTTATATCTTACGGGGTAGACAGCCTTAAGTAACAAGACCTAAAGGCCAGTAGGCTTATTGTCTAACTCGCTCGCAATCGCAATCGCCATCGTGTTCATTTTTGACAGTTCTTGTATGAATGTGACAACTGATTCCGATGCCAATTGCCAGCCCATACATGAACTGTCAAAATGAACGCGATGGCGATTGCGAGCGAGTTAGACAATAAGCCTACTGGTTTTGGCATAATAGATCTTAGGAATCGTGTTATCGTTATTTTTTACCATTTTCACTTCTACGCCCACAATAAAATTATGCCAAACGTGGCCGTTAGGTCTTGTGGCTCTGCCTACCCCGCAAGGGAAACCGACGTGATGCATGTGTGTGCGTGTTGGAGACCGATAAGTCCCCGCGACTTATTTACGGTGGATGCAAGTCGCTTCCAACCGAGGCAACTGGAGGTCTATGGGGGAGGCCTATGTCCAACAGTGGACGTCCTACGGCCGATAGCTGATATGATGATTAACATGAATGTGCATCATTTGACGACCGGATAGCCTAGTGGGTAGTGACCCTGACTATGAAGCTATAGGTCCCGGGTTCGAATCCCGGTAGGGGCAGACATTTGTATGATAAATACGAATGTTTGTGCCCGAGTCATGGATGTTGTATGTATTTATCTAAATTAAGTATATTAGTATGTTTATCCGTTGCCTGGTACGCATAGTACAAGATCTGCTTAGTTTGGGATTGCGTCAATTGGTGTAATTTGTGCCAAGATATTTATTTATTTATCTTTATCCCTTTGATGGATGCCCACCTAAGAAGAGCCAAAAGCCATATATAGATTCATGAGGTGTATTTACACACGCCAATAAAAATAGTACAGAACCCTAACAAAAGACATAAACATTGTACCTAAATGTCATTCGGTGCATCGCGGTCAGTAAAGTCAAAGATAGCAGTATCTGCAGCAAAATAATAAGCTCACTGGGAATTTTGTGCTTGCCTATCCTACACAATAACTACTTTGCTATCTCCGCGATAGTGCAGTCAAGTCGCGTATGTTGTTAGTTTTGTTTATATTTAAGCACGAAAATTCAATAGCTGCGGACGACGGGGCGGCTGAGGGTTGGAGACCTGACACACAGGATATTCCTGGTTCGGGCACTAAGTCACCCTCACACAAGTCTGTCAATTAAGTAAACAAATTAAGTACATTGTGTTATGTATTTCACTGTATGGTATTTTCATTCTTAGCTATCCTATTTGGTAAACAAAATTCTAACCTCAATATGCAAATTTTTGTAAAGAATAAGGTGTATTATATTTTATTGAATCAGGCGTTACTTTGCGGAGGTCCATTTCAATGAACACAAAATATTTACCTTGCTACTCCGCTACTTAATAAAGCGAAGTAGCGGAGTAGCAAGGTTTGTGTTTGTGTTCATTTTAAGGTGTATTATGTTATTAAATAAACCTGAGGTAATATTTTGTACATAATTTTGCTGATATTTTATCTCCAGTTTCTTTATTTACGATGAAATAGTTAAAAAATAACAAAAATGCGACGTTTTGAGGTTAGAATTTTGTTTACCAAATAGGACAGGTCAGAATGAAAATACCTTACTTGGTGGTGGAGAAATTAAATAAATTTCTTATTCTTATTCTTAATGCACTGTGGAGTTGAGAAATCGTCTAAATAAAGAGAGATCGTGGATCAGCGACTGTCCTTTGCTTACGAGGTTTCATTTAACCGGGGCCTTACCAAGGCGTCTTGATGCGATACAATTCAGACTCAGTTCATGTTTTAGCTGTCATTTTTAGTATGGATCTGACAGCGAGCGAACCTAAACTGTATCGTAATTGAATAGCATTAAGACGTCATGGTACAAACATACTTACATTATATATTATTTATTTAAACTAACTTATCTAAAATAACAACAAAAAAAATTAACATCTAAACCTAAAATTTGTTCTAAACTTTTTAGGTATATTATTTCAGTCCCGGGGAAGGAGATAAGAAAGTTCATTATAGGACATTAGCAAAGGGAGCGATCTAACCAGCATAGCAGTCGAGAGCACGAATACTGTGCCCACCGACGTGAACATTCGGCTGTTGTAGAATTTGAAAGCTGTTGAAAACCAAAGTGACGACTGGCGGCGCAATAAGATGTATACCATTTTCATTCTTACCTGTCCTATTTGGTAAACAAAATTCTAATCTCAATGTGCAATTTTTTGTAAAGAATAAGGTTTATTATGTTATCAAATAAACCTAAGGTAATATTTTGTACATAATTTTGCTGATATTTTATCTCCAGTTTCTTTATTTACGATGAAATAGTTAAAAAATAACAAAAATGCGACGTTTTGAGGTTAGAATTTTGTTTACCAAATAGGACAGGTCAGAATGAAAATACCTTACTTGGTGGTGGAGAAATTAAATAAATTTCTTATTCTTATTCTTAATGCACTGTGGAGTTGAGAAATCGTCTAAATAAAGAGAGATCGTGGATCAGCGACTGTCCTTTGCTTACGAGGTTTAATTTACTTTAACCGGGGCCTTACCAAGGCGTCTTGATGCGATACAATTCAGACTCAGTTCATGTTTTAGCTGACATTTTTAGTATGGATCTGACAGCGAGCGAACCTAAACTGAATCGTAATTGAATTTCATTAAGACGTCATGGTACAAACATACTTACATTCATACATTACATTCATACATTCATATACCATACACAAACACAAGTATGTATTGCAAGTTAAAAATAGGATAAAAAAGTTTGTAAAAAGCGTCTTACCCATCCCCGTGTTTGAGGCAACTGGAGGTATATGGGTATTTCCCACAAGGTGAGCATTGCGGTGCATTGGGGAATTCCGAATTGTTTTCGACAGTCATTTCCCGTGGTCCACCTACAGTTTGCCCACCTGGTTTTCGACGGAGCTTTGCCCAAGGGCGGAGCCCCTTTCTCGGGGTATTTTGCCCTTCCGGCAAATAAAGATACTCGACTAACCTAACCTATCTATTTTTGTATCATCATCACTATCATCACTAATATTCGCTTTCGCATACGCATTGGCGAATATTCGCATATTTTCTGCATAGTCGCATTCGCATCCGCATTCGCAAAATTACTGCGAATGTTTTGCGAATATCATAAAAAAAATTGAGGGTACCTAATAGTTGTTTAATTATATTATTATCGCAGCCCGGTAAGGTAGATAGCCCCTAGATTGGCTTGGTGCTAAATTAAATAGCCCCATCTGGCAACACTGGGCGGAATGACACTTCAATCGGATGCGTTCGTATCAACTCGGCTATTCTCGGAACAAAAACCAAACGGAACGCACTTCGTTCGAACGGGACTACCACCAAGGTCACCAAGCCATAGAGAAATGGCGCCAAATTTTAACAAAAACTGAATATTCGCATTCGCTTTCGCATTCGCGAATATTGGCAGCAGATATTCGCATTCGCATTCGCGTTCGCGAATGTCCAAAATATGACATTCGTTACATCACTACTACATAGTATAAAACAAAATCGCTTTCTCTGTCCCTACGTCCCTATGTATGCTTAAATCTTTAAAACTACGCAACGGATTTTGATACGGTTTTTTTAATAGGTAGAGTGAATCAAGACGAAGGTTTATATGTATAATACATGCATAATATACCGTGCGAAGCCGGGGCGGGTCGCTAGTTAAAATATAATAATCAGTGATTTCAAATAACGGCACTATTTTTTCGGGTGCACCTGGCCACGACCCGTAGGCTTACTGTCTAACTCGCTCGCAATCGCCATCGTGTTCATTTTGACAGTTCATGTATGGGCTGACAATTGGCATCGGAATCAGCTAGCTGTCACATTCATACAAGAACTGTCAAAATGAACACGATGGTGATCGCGGGCGAGTTAGACAATAAGCCTACCGCCCGTTTGAGTACGCAGTAGCAATTGAACCAAGGAGGAGTTACCAAAGTTGCGAAATTTTATAGTGGTATGTTCTCGGAAACTACATATATACACATTCACACACACAAATCATGTCATCATCTCTTACGGGGTAGACAGAGCCTAAGGTGACAAGACCTACAGGCCACGTTAAGCAAGATTGTGGGCGTATAGATGGAAAATGGAATCAAAATAGTGATGGGTTGCTAGCATCGGCTATAAAATGATTCCCATGACCTCGCCCACTCCTTTGATGGGCTCGGAAATTTAAATTTATTAATTACCTACTAATGGGAACACGTTAAGTGTCCACAGGATATCATTTATTGCTTGTTTCAACAGATTATGAAAATGTAAATGAAAATGAAAATGATAATTTATTTTGCTGGAACAAGGGTTGTTACATGCGTTGTTACAAAATATAAGTGCCTCCTTATGCAGCCATTATCAACAGCATACAAAATATTTCTATAGTATTCATTGAGATAATTTACAATTTGTTAACAAAAATCTAATTTTCTACATGCACATCATTATTCAAATTTTAATAAAATTAATTATGATTAATGTCTATGTAAAAATATTATTCAATTACAATAAATAAAGCGGTCAAGGGTCAATTCGATTATCTAATGAAAAACCCCATAAAAACAACATTGTAGTTATAATAAAAAGTTTTAAAATTAAATCACATTGGAGGTTTTCTTATAGAAACTTAACATAAATTCTCGCGAGTTTCTGGAAATTTCTGAGAATATTCTTGCTAATAATAATAATAATAATTGCTATGCAATATGAGAATCTTCTGCAATTTGCGCATTGCTGGTACATCTGATATTGTCTGTGGTTACCTACGTTTAGTGGTGGCAATAACGGCTGTTTTGCAATAATGAATAACAGTGTTGTAGTAAATAGCTGTTATAGTAAACTGTTGTCTTTTATCCTGTTATATTGCTGTTTTACAAAACGATAATGAACTTATTATTAAATAATTGTTATACTTATTTCGTTATGATACAACGCGCGCGATCGCAGCGTAATAAAAACGCACGGGAACAAAAGCAAAACAACGCTCTGTAACCTTGTTTGTTATTGTACTGACTGACAACAAACAGCAACAGCTAATAACAACGTTGACAACAGACAACGAATAATGATAACAGGATAGTTGACGATTCGATAATGTGTTGTTCATTGCATGCAAATAATGCATTACGTTATCAGCTGTTGTAATAACGACCACCACTACCTACGTTTAGGTAAAAGGCGCTTACCACGACGTCTTAACGCGACTCAATTCCAACTCAGTTCAGATTTTAGCTGTCGTTTTTAGTACGGATCTGACAGCTAGCGAACCTAAAGAATCGGAACTGGGGCCGTACCATGACGTCTTAATGCGTTTCAGTTTAGGTTCGCTCGCTGTCAGATTCATACTAAAAGTGACAGCTAAAACTTGAACTGAGTCGGAATTAGGACGTCATGGTAAGGCCCCTGAATCTCATTAAGACGTCACGGTAAGGCCCAAGGTTATCGCACGTACCTACTAGGTGGAAAATAAATAAAACAAATATACAATTAAAGAGATTTACTCAATTTGTTTCTTTGATCTTGCACATAATCACATAAAGCAATAATAAAAGCTACAAGATTTATCACTAGGTACATAGTATAAAACAAAGTCGCTTTCTCTGTCCCTATGTCCCTATGCTTAAATCTTTAAAACTACAAAACAATTTTTTTTGCAGTTTATGCAATAAATATTTCTATTCTTATTTCTATTTCTACGCAACGGATTTTGATGCGGTTTTTTTAATAGCTAGAGTAAATCGAGAGGAAGGTTTATATGTATAATACATGCATAATATACCGAGCGAAGCCGGGGCGGGCCGCTAGTAAATTATATAGGTACCTATTACAAAACTAAAATATTCGCCAAATGAGGTTTTTTTTTTTAATTTGAATAGGAAGGCAAACGAGCAAGTGGGTCACCTGATGGTAAGTGATCACCACTGCCCATAGACACCCGCAACCCCGGAGGGATTGCAGATGCGTTGCCAACCTAGAGGGCTAAGATGAAATGCCTTTTGTGCTCGTAATTTCACCGGCTGTCTTACTCTCCACACCGGAACACAGCAATGCAAGCACTGCTGCTTAGCGGCAGGATTAGCGAGTAAGATGGTGGTAGCGATCCGGACGGACCTTGCACAAGGCCCTACCACCCGCAAAATTACACTAATCCTACCTACCCATGTGAAAGTTTATGATGACGGATGGATGTGACGATGTGAGTGTGTATGTTTGTTCCTTCTTCATGCTGAAACTATTGCACGGATTAGGATAAAATTTGGAACGGAGATAGCTAGTACCCTAGATTAGTACGTAGGCTACTTTTTATCCCGGAAAATTGCACGGTTCCCGAGGGATAGCGATAAACATGTCAAAGGTTGCCTAGAGTCGCGACGTAAATATATTATATTATAGCAGAATATACCATTAACTTCAGTTTTTAAGTCTAGTTCTACGCGAACGAAGTCGCGGGCAGAAGCTATACTTAATATTAAATGGTAATCAATATCAGACAAGTCGAGTTTTTAATGATTCACGGTTAAGTTCATGCGGTTCACATCCCGTTTATAATATTTCGAATCAGACAAGTCAACCGTTTCGTCAGGGAGATAAAGTCAGTTACTTTTCACATGCCTGCCTTGGCTAAACATATTATGGGAAATACCACTAAACCATTATTGTAATATGTATAAGATCTAATCTAACATATGTTTTTGTGAATAAACGTTCCATACAAAGTCAGATAAGCAGAGGCTGGCAAAAGTTGCCGTCTTCAAAAATAGTAAAGCGTCCCACACACTTTAGCTTATATTGTACTGTGCACTGGTGCTCTTGTTATGTGAGCATGTAGAGTAGACTGTCTAACAGTAAAACTACTTTAGTTTAATGGCAACACATTGTTCGTTTTCTTTGGAGTAGGTATAATTATGACGCAAAGTATAGGGGAGGTATCAAACATGTGCGCTAGCGACATCTAGTGAGCGCGCGGCGACAACTTGCGTGTAGTAACGAGCTGAGGCGCGCGGCGTGCGCGGGCGCTGCGGGTCCGAGAAGTCTACTGCGTGCAGTCCGAAGCGAGACCTGAAAGTTTGTGAGTGAGAGAGTGAGTGTTGTATGTTCCTTCTTCACGCTGAAATGACTGGACGGATTTTGATCAAATTCGGAACGGAGCTAGCGGTACCTTAGATTAAAAGACAGTAATTAAGAAATCATCCCTCATCGTCACACGTACTGACTGTCATTTATAATCAAACATTTTTTGCCGTGGCTGCTCGCTCTCACGTACTATAGTCTGGCAGCTAAACCACTGCAGCCAGATGACACTTCCAAATGTCATTTTACGAAATAATGATACCACATTTATTTCACTAGTGCTCGACTAAGGTCACGTAATGAATGATTTGATTATTGAACGAACGAAATTATTTTATGAATGTCACATTCCTAGTTTAGTATATTTCAAAATAAGCGCGATACTTTTGAGGCATTCAAGGTTCATATTAACATAGTAGATAAAATGTGCGATGACTTTGTAATAAACGTAAATAGTGACAGCAGCAGTGAAACTGATTCGGAATAATTTAAGTTTTTAAGTAAAAGTACAAAGGTAGAAGAAAATATTAATGTGATAATTGTTGTTTTATTTATTGCAAAATGGGGAATGAGTTGAAAACTGGTAACTGATTTGACATGCTTCCGCAAATTTCCAAATCGCACTCTTACACTACTAACTAGAAAACATCCGAAAAAAACTTATTGAACAAACCATTTTATTAAAATACGCTTTGAAAATTCTCATTTATAACGCAAATTAATTTAATTACATCGTTCATTCTTTCATTCACTCACTAAGTCACATCACTATTTAATATTTGCCAAAAACTGACAACACTGAAAGTGTCATCTGGCTGCAGTGGTTTATCTGCCAGACTATACTCGGCACTTACTGGTATCCGTCCATCCACTCATAGTTGTCGATGAGAGACCAAGCGGTGTATCCAAACACGTCCACCTTGTCTTCCGTGATGGCTAACAGGACCTGTCAAAAATAATTAAAAACAGAATTAAATATTTAATTTACTGGGAACGTGCGAAGTGTATGTTGGGGGTGTGGCGACATCTATCTCGCCACATGCAAACTAAAACGGACGTATCCTACATCGCGATATTAATGTTATCCGAGTGATTAAACATTATATACAAGAACCCGACAACAACCGTCGAGCAGTAGCCCACCAGACACGACACCCGTCTGGTCGGAGGATCCTCCCTTTTGAATGGTGGATGAGGAACTTTAAACCCTGTTCCTCACGACCCCCAAAGGGATATAGAAATCGATCGCAGTGCATGCCGTGGCACGGTGGCAGAAATGCAGCAATAGCGGCTTAGTAAAACATGTTGCTTTGAAAATGGGTCATTAATAAACTTGTTTTAAAGAGTGTTAAGGTCACCGATGTTTGCCGAATTGTGTTGGCTCGTATCAAATAACTAGTGCCGTAATTTCTCAGTTCTCCTACATTCCTTACGTGTTCAGCTAAAACCAATTTATTTTAGTGTTAGTAGAGGCTCCTAAGCATAATGTATGCAGTGTGAGGTCATTTTATATTGGTTATTAACATAGCATGACATAACAATTATATGTCCTTATACAGCAGGAGTGGCCAACAGGTCGATCGTGACTGTTGGTCCAGTCGATCGTGGCAAGGCAAAAAATATAAATACGTAAACCAGACTGCGCAACGTACGATCATGAAGTATGTAATATGTATGTAATTGGTAGATCGCGCAGGGTCTCGTTAATAAACAGGAGATCTTGGGTCTAATCAAGTTGGCTTCCCCTGATATACATGTTAAAAATGTCCTTTCTTCTTCAATGCACTCCCATATTGTTATGCAGATCTGCAGCGTACTTGTTCCAAGTAGTCCCTGTAATGATGATGATCACTGTCTCCATCAGCAGCATACAATGATATCAAAAGTCAAGATACGCCTGTCCGAACAATTCGCTTACTGCGCAATTGGGCATTTTCTCTGACACACTGACAGCTGAACGATACGGCGTCCTGCCGCAGACTAAGGCACGGTGGTCTTTTAGGACCATCACATTGGACAAATTACTCGTAAGTGTTGGGCCTATCTTATGGCAGCATACCTGTTCCAAGTAGTCTCTATAGTACTCCACACGCAACTGGTCGTCCAGGGTGCCGCCGGTGTCGGAGTACCCGTTCTCTGTGATCATGATCCTCCAGTCCCCGTACTGCTGCTTGATCAGCTTCAGGTTGTTCCGCAGGCCAACGGGGTTCACCTGCAACGTGACAAACATACATATCAATCATGGGTTTATCCCTTAAGTATACGTGCCGGCACGTAAGTCTAGCGATGACGAGTCACGTGGAGGGAATCTGCGCAGCCACGGATACCGCATTTTATACTTCTGCGCATACAAGGTCATCGCTAGACTTACGTGCCGGCACTTAATGACAGAGCCAAGTAGCAAGACCTAAAGGCCACATTTAGCGTGATTGTGGATATAGGTGTACAGGTGGCGGCACGTAAGTCGAACGTGGTGTACGCCCGCCCTTTCACCCCACCCACTCCCTCCGCCCACTCCGCCGCGATACCTTATTTTCGACTACCCCGCATCAACGGTCTCGCTAGACTTACGTGCCGGCACTTGTAGGTTTGTTTAGAAAGACGTTAAAATTTATTGGAATGGGGAATAGAAAGACAAGACAGTCTATTTCTGTGTCTTTCAAAAGAGAATAAATGTCTTCTTTCCTTCTTTCTTCTTTCTGTAGGATCTAGAACTGACCAAGAACCAAGAAGAGGTGGCGCTGGTCCAGTCAGGGCGGCCCACCAGCACTACTCCCAACTCCTGGATGCCGTCGACGAGGAAGGCGCCGACTGGCTCCCCCTCGCGGGCGGGTCGGATAGCGCGCGACGTGTAGTGGTTCAAAGCGTAGAAGTCCGCAGATCCTGGGAAACCAAACATATTCATGGTGGCATATTCATTGATGGCGTATCAAGCGGTTGAGTTTTTTGGTAAGTGGTCGGGAGTCGCGGAGGTCTAGTTGGTACTTGAAGCGCGTATTCAAATCTCGCCCGGCACTCGAAAACTTTTTCATTTATATTATTACCTAATTATTTATTTTTAGTAGTTACAAAGTGAGGTTAATGTATAAGGTTGATAAAAACCAAGTAACACATATAAATATTTACAAAAAACTAATTAAACTAAGATTAAATTAAAAACTAAACTCAAACTAACTATAAAAAGCTATAAGTTATAAAAAGAACACCCCGTCCAGCCCTGCTGGCTGTGGCAGGGTTCCCAGGACGCTAGCGGCATTACTCCTTTGGACCGCAAGTGCGATCCGCTGGGATAAATACACGCCAGCTCTTGGGTCCCCTGAGGCGTCGACCAACCGGGACGACAGGGCCTTTATAAAGGTTTTCGTGTCGGCTGACCAAGGCCCCAAGGTCTCAACCGCAAGCGCCGCAAACTCATAATCTTTTAGTAGAGTGGAGTATTTGCGACGCTTGAGGATTTGGGCCTGATCAGCTGCAGCGCCGGCATGTAAGGTGGTTGCCTGGATGTGGGACTGAGCGAATGTATCTACGCATGTAGCGTCCCACACCAGGGCCCTACCGAGCTTCCACGGCACAGCATGCCAGCTGGCTCCAAAATGGAAGGCACTGACGCGGTAGCAAGCGACCGACGTACCAGGTCGTTAATGGTGCCGTGACGGTACATACGGCCGGCCTTATATATTTAATTTATATTCCTGGTGAGTTATTACTTTGCAAAGAACAAATCAATAGAAAAATAGAAATGGCTGCCGAATGTACAAAATGTTGAATGAGATGTCAAATGAACTTTCAATGGTTGGATGTTTTGGAGCAGTTGGTAATAATTACTTAGATAAGTACTTAGAACAAATAGTGGAGTCAATCATTAACGATCAGAGGCCTGATTATTGTAGACATGTCACTCGAAAGCTCGAAAGTGGAAAAATTGACGTATTTCTACAAAACAGCGCTGAAATAAAAATTCGGACTATACTTAGTAGTTCTTAAAATGTACTCGTATTTAAATTTAGCGCACTTTTCACTGCTTTCGAGTGGCATTTCACAGTTTTCACATATGGTTAATAATACCTTTTAGCAACTGAATCTCGTCCTGTGTAAAAGCGGGCAGCCTGGAGCGGGTATACCCTTCCTGCTCGCTCTTTTCAGCTATATACCGCTCCAACGCGGGGGGCCAACCACCCGCCTCGGAGAAAATAGGATGAGAGAATCGTCCAAACTAAAACCGATCATTTAAATCAGAGTATTTAAATTAATCTTGAGTATTGTTAGTTAACGTAAGCACATAATAAATAATAGTTACTACATAACTTAGTTATACGAAATGAAAATCGAGAATTTGCTACATGAATGATTTGCTCGACGTGCTTCGGAATATTAAGAAATTTGCCTCGGATGCCGCGACACCAACACTATTAGAGATTAAACCACGCTCTGCTACCATATTAGAGATTAAAGAACAACCATGTCAGGGCAATCGTATACGTGCCGGCACGTAAGTCTAACGATGACGAGTCACGTGGAGGGGTTCTGCGCACCCACGGATACCGCATTATATACTTCTGCGCATGTAAGTTCAGATTAGACTTACGTGCCGGCACTTATATATTGTCTAAAGAACACAGCGTTGCTAGGACACAATAAGCAATAGACCACATGATAGAGTTTACTAAACTAGGAAGGTTTGCAACCTCTAACACACAACACATAATGTATAAAGCTCAGTAATGGAATATATATAAAGGCCGGATATGATCCATGAGCGTAAATAAATCGATGTGCGGGACTTACAGCTTGATCCCTGGCAAGCAAAGTCAACTCGAGGTCCTCACTGGTTTCCGGCTCGAACCAATACTCCTGCTGCGAGATAGATACCTCACCTGGAGAATTAAACCACAGACAACTTAGAACAGCAAAGCTATGCATTTTGTAGGCACATAAGATGGTAGTAGCACTACGAGTACATACATACGTTGCAAGCATTGGCGTAACTACAACAACGTCAGGGGCCTGCGGCAAAATCATCAGATGGGGCCCTTCTTCACTATAAAGAAGAGCATCATCTTCTCTTCTGTGCGCAAGTCCAAGCTAGTTCGGGGCCCCGTAGAGCCGGGGGCCCCTGGCATTTTGCCAGCCCTGCCACCCTATATTTAGTTACGCCACTGCACTAGTTGCAAGTTAGTTTGAAGCTTGTACAAAATTAAACCAGACTCACCATTATACTTAGGTTTAAATTCCTCTTCATATATCCTGTAGGCTTTCGCGTGAGCCAGGAGTATGTATTTGCTGCACAGCAGAGCCCCTATCTGGTAATCGCGGAACCCTGGGGCCAGGACGCCTCCGTAGCCGCCCTCGCACATGGACACTGGCTCGTTGATGGTGATCCAGGTCTTGACGCGGTCTCCGTAGAGGGAGTATACCACGCGGGCGTAGTCCGCAAACCAGTCGACGATCAGGGGGTTGGTCCAGCCACCTGGAATAGAAGTTTTGTTACTTTTGTTATAGTAGTTTTTATGTCTTGTTGACATTTATCATGAAGAGTGCTGGGGCCGTACCATGACGTCTTGATGCGTTTCAGTTTAGGTCCGCTCGCTGTCAGATTCATACTAAAAGTGACAGCTAAAACTTGAACTGCGTCGGAATTAGGACGTCATGGTAAGGCCCCTGTTCTTCTCATTACTGCCTCTATTTCACGCGCCACCAGCTGTTGACCAGCTCATCGACTGGTATATCACTGCTATCTTCGCTGGCTTACCCAGATCCTGCAGAGACTGCGGCAGATCCCAGTGGTTCAGGGTCACTGCTGTCTCTATTTCACGCGCCACCAGCTCATCGACTGGTAATACTGACTGCTATCTTCTCTGGCTTACCCAGATCCTGCAGAGACTGCGGCAGATCCCAGTGGTACAAGGTGACTACTGGCTTGATCCCATGGGCCAGCAGCTCGTCGATCAGATCGGAGTAGTACCGGCTTCCGTCTTCGCTGATATGGTTCGCGAAGCCCGACGGCAGTATCCGTGGCCAGGATATGGAGAACCTGGGATTGAGGACACGGTTTAGTTAGATAAACTTGCCTAACGGTGGATGCACTATGTGTAAGTAAGTACCTTCTTTATCAAAATCTTCATCTACACTATACACCCGTGGTCGTCAAATTGCGGCCCGTGGCAAAGTAAATTGTTTCAAATAACGAAATAAGCTGAATATATAAGTATTGTATAGGTGTGCAAAGGCTCTTGGAGCGCCTTCACATACTCTGCGGCCCGGCCCTGGAACTCACACTGTCATGTCATATGTGGCCCTTGGCCAGTAAAGTGTGACGACCGCTGCTATACACTGTCTTAAAATGAATCAGGTGGAAGGATTACTTCACTGACCACACCAGTAAATGTTTTTCAAGTTTTTGACGTGAGAACTTCTTAAGCGGCGCTGAGCGCTTTTTGGGATGGTTAAAAATGTTAAACTCGCGTCAGACGTAAGACGGAGAGAGAGTTTAAGTACCAGGATAACAGGATCCTCTAAGAGGTTATTTTTAAATACGAATGAAGCTAGCTAGAGTCGCGTTAAATTTTTGAAGTGTATGTTGATTTCGTTAACGTATGTGCGTTTAGCCTAGTGGTATAAGGTGTGGAATAACAGTGTGTTCTCTCAGGTGACCGCAGTTAAAATCTCGTGTTTTTCTTTTTTTTTCTTTTTGCGCGAGTGTGCGTGTGTGTAGTTTTCACTTCTGCCGGCACTCCCGGAGTGCTACCTGGTGTTTTTTTTTTTAATTATCGTTCAAAAATATTTACACACTAAAAAATGAAAATCTAAATTGCAACACAGCGCGGCAATGCTCCCTGCGATGATGTGATGGGAACCTTACTGGGTCCAAATTTATTTTAATTTATTTTTAATACTTTAGTATTACTATTTACAAAATAAACAGACTTCACGAAACAACCTGACCTGCTAAATATTCCAGGGGACATACCATGACGTCCTAATTCCGACTCAGTTCAAGTTTTAGCTGTCACTTTTAGTATGAATCTGACAGCGAGCGGACCTAAACTGAAACGCATTAAGACGTCATGGTACGGCCCAAGGTCAATTTTGGGACGCCTTATAATATTGTTGTTATTGTATTGTTGTTAATTGTATTATGTCACCAATGACATAATACAATTTTTTTTTTATGTAAATAGGAAGGCAAACGAGCAAGTGGGTCGCCTGATGGTAAGCGATCACCACTGCCCATAGACACCCGCAACCCCGGAAGATGGCAGATGCGTTGCCAACCTAGAGGACTTAGATGAAATGCCTCTTGTGCCCGTAATTTCCCCGGCTGTCTTACTCTCCACACCGGAACACAGCAGTGCAAGCACCTTGCACAAGGCCCTACCACCCGCGAATACAATATAAATACTCTTCATTGAGCACCAAAAATCAGTACAAAACAATACAGAAACAAAGAACAAACAAAAAGAACAAAGTATACAATAGACGGTCTTATCACCTACCCCTTCCTCCCCCTTCAATTTCCCTTTCCCCTTAAGCTTTGCTTGGTACCTATAGAAGTCGACGCCCATATTGGCCAGCAGCTGGACGTCCTCCCGCCAGAGGTGGTAGGAGTCGCAGGCGACGTCGCCGCTGCTGCCGTCGCTGATCCGGTCGGGCTGCGTGTGCGCAAAGTGGTCCCAGATGCTCTCGCCTTTGTCTGATAACGACCACAGGTTTAAATTAGTGTCCGATCGAAACACGATTTTTAGCCGAAACCGAAACCGAAACCGACGTTTTGAAGACGTATCATATCAAACAAAATATTCAAAATTACTGTACAAATCGTAATTAAAAGATTATTGCAAGGATTTCTTATATGAGAACAGTTACTTTTTTGTTAAACAAAATAAAAAAACTGCATGCATACTACTGTCGCTGGTTACAGCTGGGCCGGCCGCCGATGCATTACCTATACCTACCCGGCCGAGCGTGCCCGAATTAAGCCGAGCGCTCCCGATGCGAGAGCCGCGAGAGGCCGCGAAGTAATTTCGGCCCGGCCGAAGGTTTCGGCCGGATTCTGGCCGAAACCGAAACTTCGGCCGAAATCACTTTTTTGGCTGAAATTGGCCGAAACCGAAACCGAAACCGAAACTTCGGTCGGACACTAGTTTAATTAACACACGTACATACCGTCACGCCTCTTTACCACAGGGGCAGGCAGTTTAAATAACCAAACCTAAAAAATAATTTTAGATATACGTGCCGGCACGTAAACGATGACGAGTCACGTGGAGGGGATCTGCGCAGCCACGGATACCGTATTTTATACTTCTGCGCATACAAGGTCAGATTAGACTTACGTGCCGGCACTTATACTAGCTTTTTTGCTAACTATTTCGTATTTATAATGTTAGAATGGATAGTCCTAAATTCCTAATGGGAAATCGAAACGTTTGTTTTGCAAATAGGCCGCCAAGGGCTCTTTTAACTATTACATGTCTTTTTTAAACTAAGAACCAGCGCTTCGGAAAGATCATCATTGCCAACAAGAATACGCTGCAAGAAATTTGGAGGAAGCTACATAGGCTCTGTCTTACCGCTAGCGTTCCATCCCCCCTCGATCTGGTAGGCGGCGGTGGCGGCGCCGAACAGGAACCCTGGCGGGAAGTCCCGCTGGCCAGCAACGGCCAGCACGCCCAGCGCCAGCACACTGCGAATACACGTACATGAATTACGGCTATATCCCTTACGGGGCAGACAGATCCTTTTTTTTTTTTTTGTTGCGGTGGGCAAATGCATTACGCATACGACCGCGCCATGGGGACGGCGCGGAGGTTATGTGGGACTCTCCTCCCCGGCCCTGCTGCTGAGTGGAAGGAGGCGGGCGAGGCTATGTGCCGGGGCTCCTGCACCAGGAGAGGGGAGGGGGAATACTTGGTCCCCTCCTAGACTCGTGGGCCTGTACGGAGCAGACAGATCCTACGGTAAAAGGATCTAAAGGCCACTTTTAACATGGTTGTGGACGTAGTGAAAAAGGGAAGTCGGTGTCACCTATCGTCGTCGCCGACATTTATTATTAGGCATTATTAGTTTAATAAACAACGGGACCTTGGTCGGCGGACACCAAAAACATAATTTCCTTTCAACCTTTCAACACGTTTAGTGCTGGCCACATGTGACCCTAGGGCTGGCGTTTACCTCTCTCAAAGGCTAGGAATGGCAGTTAGAGGCGATGCGGCCAGCGTCTTGGGGACGATGCCTGTATATTGACGACGTATTTACCTTATAGTTTTAGTTTTAGTTAGTTTAAAAATTTTGTTGTTTTGATTTAATATTTATTAAATAGTGTTTAATAAGATTATAATTCTGCATATTTGTGCAGCGTACTCACGCGCACTTTATCGGCAGTTCAGTTTGCGCTTGCACATCTCTATTAGCAGGCGTCACAATGATGATTTAAGTATGACCCGGACTGCCGCGAGTCTTTGCGTAAATATTTATTAAAGGTTCGGGACTTAACCGCGTAATAAATTGTTTTTAACTACCTCGACGTTTCGGCCACGATGCAGTGGCCGTGGTCACGAGCAGACTGCCGTGTAGGGTATCACTTTCGTTTAGCTGCGCGAGTTTTTCGAACTACCCGCACTTGGTCACTAATTGGTCTTGGTCTTTGCGTTAAGAGGATGCGTCCGTGCTGAGCACGCAACGTCGCATTTTTAGTGATTTTTTGCGATTATTTCACAGAAATTGAATGAAAGTATCAAATATCCGTCTGTAGTGCACTTCGTTTTTAGTGTATTAATGTGTCTAATGCAATAATTCATCGTGATGGACTTTTATTTTCTTATTAAACGAGATATAGTATTTTATCCCTTTAAAACGAAAATAAAAGTCTATCACCATTAATCACTGCATTGGACACATTAATACACTAAAAACGAAGTGCACTACAGACGGATATTTGATACTTTCATTCAATTTCTGTGAAATAATCGCAAAAAATCACCAAAATTGCGACGTTGCGAGCTCAGCACGGATGCACCCTCTTTAAGCACAGTCGCATCGCCTATAACGATGATTCCCAAGATATTCGCCCATTCCCGCGATAGGTTTTTACTATCTGCGGGAAGAGAAGCAACTGGTACATTCTATGTTTTTTCTTTACTCCCAGACCAGCTTGGAAGATCTAATGAAAACGCAAGACGAAAGACACGAAAACTTACCTAAGAGATTTATGGACTATTCTCGTTGGAAACTTTCTGGAAACTTCTGAGAACATTGTCGCATTTTTGCGAATGTTCACCAACTTGTACATTGCTATTTGAAGTGCATGATTGATACAGGGCGTGACTGACGCAAAACATTATAATATACTAGCATTACTAGCTGTTGCCAGCGACTTCGTCTGCAAAGAATTCGTTAATCGCTATCCCGCGGGAACTACGCAATTTTCCGGGATAAAAAGTAGCCTATGTGCTATTCCAGACTTATCTCTATCTATGTGCCGAATTTCATCCAGATCCGTTGGGCCGTTCTGGCGTGATTGAGTACTTAACAAACAAACATCCATCCATCAATCCATCCATCCATACTTTCGCATTTATAATATTAGTTAGATTATCGAAGTGCTCAAGTGGGCAAATACTTACATAAATAAGTAAGATAATATGTACGTAAAGATATTGTTTGATAAGATATTATTACGTAAAAATGATATTATTTAATACACCGGCGCGATTGTTTTTTAAATACGATACTAAAGAACGTAGGAGTATCGTAATTCACCAAACACCATCTTACTCGCTAATCCTGCCGCTAAGCAGCAGTGCTTGCACTGCTGTGTTCCGATGTGGAGAGTAAGACAGCCGGGGAAATTACGGGCACAAGAGGCATTTCATCTAAGTCCTCTAGGTTGGCAACGCATCTGCGATCCCTCCGGGGTTGCGGGTGTCTATAGGCAGTGGTGATCGCTTACCATCAGGTGACCCACTTGCTCATTTGCCTTCCTATTCACATTAAAAAAAAATTTTTGACTGTACATAGGTACAATACGTCTAAAACAGAAGTACCTAGGTACTAAAATTCTACCATAATATTAGAGGAGTGGAGTACATTTTCACGGCTTCATTGGGACCGCAAACCTTAGTATTTATTTTGGTATTAATTTCAACTTTATGTCTCTACGCGTTCCTGAAAAAAGGTCTTGACAGACAGACGGATAGGTAACGATGTGCTTATGGGTTAAATATTTTATTGAATCGATTGAATTGATTTACTTTGCGGAGGTCCATTTCAATGAACACAAAATATTTACCTTACTACTCCGCTACTTACGTGAAAGATAACCAAGCTTGTGCGAAATGTATACGTTTTGCATGCAAGCCCTCCCTCCACTACTGCCACACAAAACGCACACAAATCCCACAAACTTAATTAATCCTAACACCACACAAACACTGACACGCGTTTCGATCCCTCCACGGGATCATTATCAAAGTTAGAGCACAACCGATGTACATCGGTTTCGCATGTTTGGTTATCTTGCACGTAAGTAGCGGAGTAGCAAGGTAAATATTTTGTGTTCTTATGGGTTAAGTAGCTCAAAAAGAAAGAACGGAACCCTAATAAGGTACCCAAAATGGTATCCACATCACCATACATCTTTTCATGCAACTTTCTACGGGGAGTGACTAGGTTTTTTGCTCCTTGGAGTATACAATATACTCTAAGTTTTGCTTCCATCCAAGTATACATTTTATAAGTTAATCGCTATTAGGTATTCGATTCGTTAAATTGTAAAGCCAACCCAGCTGCGATATTTAAACACTCCCGAGTATAGTTGAAGAAGTAAAATGGAAAATTTCATACAATTTCTACGCAACCCTACACTGCGCGTGGCCCGACACGCACTTGGCCGCTTTTATATAATTCTTTATGGCAAGTTACTCTAAAGCTGTTATTATAAATAACAAAGTCAAAACTAAACTTAACTTGTTTTAACTTTGTCTTTATGTTGTGTTAGTAAACGGTTTTTATTTTATTTATTTATTTATTATTTCTGCCACTGTATGAAATTATTCAAATTATAATCTTGTTTAACCGATCATTAAATCTTAGGTAAGTATCACTATTTACTGTTATAACCAAAATCCCTCATTTTTAAGAGGGTGCATCCCTACTGAGCTGGCAACGTCGCATTTTTGGTGATTTTTTGCTATTATTTCACAGAAAATGAATGAAAGTTTCTAATGTCCGTCTGTAGTGCACTTCGTTTGTAGTGTATTAATGTGTCCAATGCAATGATTAATTGTGATGGACTTTTATTTTCGTATTAAAGGGATAAAATACTATATCTCGTTTAATAAGAAAATAAAAGTCCATCACGATCAATTATTGCATTGGACACAATACACTAAAAACGAAGTGCACTACAGACGGACGTTTGAAACTTTCATTCATTTTCTGTGAAATAATCGCAAAAAATCACCAAAAATGCGACGTTGCCAGCTCAATAGGGATGCATGCTCTTAACCAACTGAAAAATATAGGAAATTCACAATTCGACTGCATGTTTTGTTTCTACTTCTTCTTCTTTAATTAATATGGCCCCATCGATTGATGCGATGCAGATGCGATGATTTCGCCAATGTCAAAGTAATAAATACAGTATTCAAAAATCTTGTGACAAAAATGTCGGCAACTTTGTATGTACGGTAGAACACGGTCAGACGACCCCCTCCAGCTCCACCCCTGTCGGGCTCTTAGCCAACTCGGAGGCCGCCAGAAAATCATTAACCGATGCCCAGGGTGCACCGGACCAAGCACTGCTCTTCCCCTCGGATGGATCCAAAAACGAACCTCAGCTCTTGACCACACGCGGAGGTAACGCCCAACTCGCACCCCGCATTTTATTTATTAATAGCGCTTTTGAAAACAATCAAGAAAAAAAATCTAACTTGAAATGCGAGTATTAGTGTTTCTAATACCGCGTTCGCGCGAAAAAAACGAAAAAAAAGGAAATTGTAGGTAAGTACCTACCTATATGCGCTACCTACTGGTCATGGTCAGTTTGAAGTCGGTGCCAATCGAATTGGGTAGGTAGGCTGCATGGCGTGATGTGGCACAGACTACAAACGATCAGTAGGTACGGCACACTTTTTTGAACCCATAGATATTAAGAGAGTCTACAGAGCTGGCAACGTCGCACTTTTGGTGTTTTTTTACGATTAGGTATTTCACAGAAATTGAATGAAAGTTTGAAATATGCGACTGTAGTGCTCTTAGTTTTTAGAGTATCAATGTGTCCAACCAATGCAATAATTATTAATAATAATAATATATTTATTTGTCATAGGTGGGTTTACAACCGGTGGTAAAATAAAATAAATAATAATCGCGATGGACTTTTATTTTCTTGTTAATCGAGATATATTCTTATTTCCCTTTAACACGAAAATAAAAGGCATTGGGCCATGATACACTCGACGACTTTAATTGTCGAGCAAACATGGAACGCTGTCATAGTGAAGTAACGCTATGTCGATAAACCAATTTGAATATTATTTTGACATTGACATTTTGCGACAAGGTTCTATCGCGGCTCAACTATTAAAGACCGCGAGTGTACACTAAAACCGAAGAACTTGTATAGATTACATTTTAAACTTTTTTTCAATTTTTGTGAAATAATCGTAAAAAAACACCAAAAATGTAACGTTGCCAGCTCAGTAGGAATAAACGCTCTTAACTATCGCCTGAACTTACATGACAACTATCTTCGTGCACATGTTTCAGCTTACTACTCCTTCGCTAAAGCGCTGAAATGATAGGCTGTATGATGTATATGATTGTACAGCCGGTTTATCTTGCCATTGAAAATAAAAGAGCGATCCATAATAATATATAAGGATGGTCGCTTACAATTGTTTCGGAATAATTTCAGCTGGGCCCTATTTTATGAAGCTACAAGTTTTACAAGCGGAAGTCTTTTTCTGACCATACGGTCACATATCTGTCTGTCTGTGGTCTGGTATGTTTGTCGATGCTAGCGTAGAAGACTTTTATGCCATCATACGGAAGACGGCATCTGTAGTGGTGCAGATGAGGGGGAGCTCAAATAGTATCCTGAAAATGATAGCAGAGAGGTGGTATTCGGATATTTATCCGCCGATACACCGACCTGCATGTCCTACGAAATAATTAATTAATTGACAACATTTCATTTTTATAACACCTGAAAATGTATATATGGTTCGAAAGCATTTTGCCTCCTGATCACTGCAATATGTTTATATAATTTTAATATCGCTTATTATAAAAAATAAAAATTAATTAAAAATATATCCTAATTTTACCAAAACTACCACATGATAGGTGAAACACCTTTGCCTTTTTCCGGAGAAAAAATAAGCGACCACAATTTTGAATATGAAAACTTCAAAGTACAAGGGGGCAACTCTGAAAATCTATTTTTGAAGTTCGTTGCATACCTTCTCTCACTCTCAAGTTAATGACTATATTAGTATGAGCGGAACAGCACGAAGCGAACCTCGAAAATCGAATATCGGAGAATAAGGCCTGACATTGACAATTTGAAATTGACGTCAGATTTTTTTCTATACAGAAAAGACAAAAAAAAGGATAAGTGTCTATTCTGTGATAGTATCGGAGTTACGCCCTTTTAGAATAAGCAAAAATTAATAAATTAATTATAAATTAAATACAAACCCTAGCGAAAAAATTAAACTGTCAGTATGTTCATCTTTTCAAACAGAATACAGAGAACCATTAAAATTATAGGCTCAGAAATATGAAATGTTGTCAATTGTAACACTATAGTACTAATATAGTTTGTAAGTAATCCTGTAACTAACTAACTAACAATCTATGGATCTGAGATATCCGAAAATAAATTAGGTTTTTTTTTTTTTTTTTTTATAGTGTTAGAGTTAGATAGAGACTTCCTCTTGTAAAAGCGGTTGGTGATCGATAATGGGAGTGGACTGTATAAACGAAAGCTCGGAAGCGACAAAAAGAAAATGAGGGTGAAATTAGAGAGAGGTGAAGCAGGAATATTACCGGAACGTCTGGATTAAATACGAAATAAAATTGACCTAGTGCAAAGGAATGAAAGGCTGCCGCCAAAAGCTCTCACCTGAACTTCGTGCGTCTGCGGCTCAGCAGAACCCGGGAGCGTCAGTAGCGGCACCGTTGGTCGGAGTCTTCAGCTCTTCGGAATTACCGTCAACTCTTACCTCGAATGCTGCACTTAGCCTTTGGGTTTGTAGCCAGATGACACGCAGGGAGAGCAGCGGCACAGAATTTACACGTAAACTATTTCTTTTAAAGGAGGAATTTAAAAGGTTGAACGTTGCAACTGGCAGCGTAACGACTTTTATTTAAATCTAAGGTTAGCTGCGTAATAATCACACTCAGCTGATCAGTCAGCTGTTATTTATAAACATCGATAGTGGTGGGGAGCGGAAGTGCACTGAAGACGGTTAAAGTTTAAAGTAGGGTGACCACAGTTGAAATAAGAAAATATATGGGAAACGATTCATTTGTAATGGCAACACTGAACAGTTGGGTTATACATAGTTTGACTGAAACCCCACTAGGTATAAAGATTTTTCATTAAAATTTCTATTATAAATTTAGTATGTATGTATTGAGGTGTGTCAGGATCGTAGCAGGTGGAACAAAGTAGTCTCTGCCTACCCCTGTGGGAAAGAGGCGTGACGATATGTATGTATGTATGTATAAATTTAGTCCCCCCTTTATGCGGCTCATTCTGAACTTTTATGAATGTAGGTACGCAACTGAAAACATTTATCAACTATGATGCAAAGCGGCGGCCCGGTAGACCTAGACGGCGATGGCGGGACGAGGACGCCTTCTTGAAAGACTGGACACCGCAGCAGACCGGGAGCAGTGGAAGAGTTGGGGAGAGGGCTTTGCTCAGCAGTGGGACACAATTTTTTATTTATTTATAAGCCTTTTTATTCCGAATTCGCTACAATTTCAGTAAGTAGGTACATGTTGTTGTTGTTGTTATTGTCGTTTATTTATTAAATTGTCGCGTAATTCGGCGTGCCTCATGGCATAGGCCTCCTCCGTGTATTGGAGGGTTTGGGCTATAGTTCCCACGCGCGCCCAGTGCGGATTGGGAACTTAACACACACCATTGAATTTCTTCGCAGATATGTCCAGGCTTCCTCACGATCACCGACAAGCTCATAGCAAATTAAAAATGTAATTTTCGCACATAAATTCCGAAAAACTCAGAGGTGCGAGCCCGGGATTTGAACCCTCGACGCTCTGCTTGAGAGGCCACAGGTCAAACCACTAGGCTACCACGAAACTCTTGATTCTACATTTTGCGGGTGGTAGGGCCTTGTGCAAGGACCGCCCGGATCGCTACCACCATATTACTCGCTAATCCTGCCGCTAAGCAGCAGTGCAAGCACTGCTGTGTTCCGGTGTGGAGAGTAAGACAGCCGGGGAAATTACGGGCACAAGAGGCATTTCATCTAAGTCCTCTAGGTTGGCAACGCATCTGCAATCCCTCCGGGGTTGCGGGTGTCTATGGACAGTGGTGATCGCTTACCATCATGTGACCCACTTGCTCGTTTGCCTTCCTATTCACATAAAAAAAATGTACTTTTTCGAGGTTGTGATCGTAGGCTGACAGAATTTACATACTCGTATCGTAGGTAATTATGTGACTGGAATGTGCCGTGAAATTACGAGTATGTCTGTGGACGCGTGTATATATGAAACTCTTGATTCTACATATATTGTATTGTATTTTGTAATGCATGAAAGAAAATAATTTTAATATTGCACGCTCAATTAGGGTAAAACATAAGAACATCTTGTAACACTAACACCTTTTTGTATTGTATTGACTATGTTCGGCAATAAACTTATTTGAATTTGAATATATTTCATTGTATGTATGTAGGTACTGTTTTTTTGTTTTGTTTTTTTTTTTTTTTTTTTATGTGAATAGGAAGGAAAACGAGCAAGTGGGTCACCTGATGGTAAGCGATCACCACTGCCCATAGACACCCGTAACCCCGGAGGGATTGCAGATGCGTTGCCAACCTAGAGGACTTAGATGAAATGCCTCTTGTGCCCGTAATTTCCCCGGCTGTCTTACTCTCCACACCGGAACACAACAGTGCAAGCACTGCTGCTTAGCGGCAGGATTAGCGAGTAAGAAGGTGGTAGCGATCCGGACGGACCTTGCACAAGGCCCTACCACCCGCAAAATACTATGATAATAATATATAAATACTATGATTTAAGTACATTTTTATAAAGTTCCGGAGGTAGCACGTGTGACCGTGACTACATGACTTGGTAATTAAAGTACCTAATAAAATCATATGTTTGCGATATCTTTAAACAGTACAAAGTATTTTTATAATATAACGAACAAACCAAAATCTAATGGGCCGTTTTAAAAAATCTTTCACCATAGTAGAATGCTACATTATACTTAAGTAACATAATATATTTATTTTTCATGTGATAAAGAAAGAAAGACAGAAAGAAAAAATATTTGTTATGCAAGGCTGCAAAGTTTTTGATTGGTGCGAGTGCCTGTATTGAAACCCGAGCAAGCGAAGGATTCTATGATTGAACCACGAGCGAAGCGAGTGCTCGGGTGGTTCAAAAGAAGAATCCTGAGCGCCGCGAGGGTTTCAAGGCCCGAGACACTAAACACACAATTTTTCACCTCACCACAGCGAAAAAAATGGTGAATGGAAGAAAAACAGTTGAGCTAATAGTAAATAAAATTTTGTAAAGCAAGTAAAATAATTAACGAAAACTATTTTTGTTTTTGCCTGAACTTACGTGACAACTATCTTCGTGCACATGTTTCAGCTCACTACCTCGATAAAACGCTTCATGAATTGCTAAACTGCAGCATTAAATTTCAATAAATTCGTTACACTAGATAATATTAATAACATCAGAACACGCAATTCGTTATAATAAAAGCAGTGACTTTTCAATAAAATATCGTCAAAGGTATCGACACAGTCAAGCTGATTATAAAGATCTGAGCATTCATGGAAAATAAACCTTACGTCTGTAATATTAATACATTCGAATACCAAACAAAACAGGGCTTATAGGTCATGCCAAAATGAAAGATGTCACCTATAGTGTACAGTCAGCATCATATAGTTTGAAGCGTCCAAGTCTAGTTCGGTACATTATAGGAATAGTATGGTGTGACGAACTTTTTGGGTTACCTTGGATGTTTCATACAATATGACGCTGACTCTACCTACCCGTTTGCATGCGGTACATTTTCCACAAATGATCAAATCTTTATGATCAGCTCTACGTCGATACATTTGACGATCTGTGATTCTATTTTTACCTCATTTTAAAATCCCCAATTTATTGAAAACTTACTTCTTTTATATTTATGACGAATTGCACGTGTTCTGATGTTGTTATGTATGTAGTGTGACGAATTTATTGATATTTGATGCTGATCCGAAAATTTTGAGGACTTCGCCAGCTGCGATGTACATATATCTTAAGAATAGTATCGATACCGATATGGTGTAAAATGGTGGTTATGTTTAGGTATGTTATGGTGCATTTTTTTATATAAGAGGGGAAAAATGCGGTGCGTTGCCGGCCCTTTCAAGAATAGGAAGACTCGCTTTTTAAAGATCCCTAATTTGTACCAGGAATCGTGTAACAGGAAGTTGGTATGGTATGGTGCTTGATTACGTTTTGATATAGGTATACTTATAGATAATTTTAAACGTATTGTTTATGCAAAGTCGAGAGCTGGCAGCAATTCATCTGTCATACCCAACTTTATCGTCTCATTCAAAAGTATCTTTGTTTGAATGATTGGATTTAGATAAACTCTGGGGGGTACACGCGACATAAACAGACGTAAAATCAGATAAACAACGATAAAACATGATGTTTTCATCTTGAAAACAGGTATCAATCAAGGAAAAACTTGGTTTCTTATTTTCTAAACGACACTGAAAATTAGAACACAGAAAAATCCAAAGTACTTAAAGCTGGCCGGGAATCGAACCCGGATCCTCGTCATTCCGTAATGCGGGCTGAACAGATCTAAATGAAATTACAGTCCGCAACAACACAGGCTACTTTTCTCCGCAAACTGAGTCGCGGGCAACCGCTAGTCAATAATTTGAGATACCTTCGAAAATCGAATTTGGGAATAGTAGGATTCTCTATCGTTTGCCCGAATTTCATCTAACTAATTATATAGTACATTACTGCAGAGGCCGTGAAGTAAGGGATTGCAGGACGAGATTGGGGTACACGGCCGAGTCGTAGACGAGGCCGGACAAAGCGAGTCCTGCAATCCCTGTTTCCGGCCGAGGATTGTATAGTGCTTTTCTCAAGCAATGCGAGGAATACAAGTAAAAATTGTTTAAGTAGCCGCATTTTTAATTTTTGAAACATGCCATTTGAACAAACTATTGCTCGCGCCATGTTTAACCGCGCACCCGCCACCGCGCCGCCGCACCGCGCCGAGCGCACCACGTTACTCCTTGGCCTAGGCCGAAAATGTGAAACTTCTTGGCTTCATTTCGACCGCGCCACATTACTTCTTGGCCTAGGCCGTAAATGTGAAACTTCTTGGCTTCATTTCGCGACATTAACGCGTACATTTCCGAGCATGCTTGAGAAAACTAATATTATAAATGCGAAAGTATGGATGGATGGATGTTTGTTTGTTACCTAATCACGCCAGAACGGCCCAACGGATCTGGATGAAATTCGGCACATAGATAGAGAAAAATCTGGAATAGCACATAGCCTACTTTTTATCCCGGAAAATTGCGTAGTTCCCGCGGGATAGCGAAAAACGAATTCTTTGCAGACGGAGTCGCTGGCAACAGCTAGTATGCCATAAATGTATTGTTTGCTATAATGATAATTTGCCATAACTCTTTTTTCCCTTTAACTGTTAATTGTTCAGGATTGTTATAAAACAAACCTAACCTATAGAGTTCTACTGGATTGCCATTTCAATGCTCCTGAAAAAATTACAGTTTCAAAGAAAAAAAAATATATATCATATAATATTATTAGAAAAAAAGAGTTATGGCAAATGTCCATTATGGCATATGAAATTCGGGCAAATGAAATGCCCCGCTTCAGTGGGTAGGTACTGAGCATAAAAGTACAAGGCTCTCGTTATAGCCATTTCGAGTACGCAACCCCAATAAAAGATATGGATCTGTAAAATTGATTTTATTTAGTTATCTTAAAAAGACTATCACTAAGGATACACGCTTATAGTCTAGATAAAATGCTTTTAAGTATGTGTTTATAGAAAACAAGCGACATACAGAAATATATAAAGCCAGGGCTGCACATCATCAGAGGCTGTTTTTAGTGATCTTTTGGGGTACCTACGTAATACCATTTCATTGAAAGTTGTACACTCAACTTTTTCAGGTATTTTGTTTTATTTTCCGTTTTCTACTCAGAGTACGTTTTGTACTCAAGCAGAGGGTCGTTGGTTCGAATCCCGAGCTCGCTCCTATGAGTTTTTCGGAATTTATGTGCGATATCTCATTTAAAATTTACCATGAGCTTTTCGGTTTTTATTAATTAATATTATTATTATTAATTATTTACAAGGACATAAATATTGCTATGTCGTATGTGTATGTGTGCTAAGTTAGGTATTAGGTAGGTATATTGTTAAGCTTATGGATTTCCGTTTTCTTTTGTTGTTTTATTTTTTCATTTACTGTCTAGTTACAGGCTAGCAGCGTCGAAGTTCCTAAAACGTCCCCATAGCGAGCCTGTGGGGACGGAAGTGATACATGCCCTCGGTACCGCTCTGCTTTCAGAGCATGACATGAGCGCGTGTGAGCCAACATTGGGGGCGGCAGACGTAAGCTTGCCTTCGGAATCCAAAAGCTTATCAGTTACTTACTTGACATGAAATGCATATTTCATATTTTTTATTATATATAATATATTTTTTTTTGCTCTTTTTCTCATCGACATTGGAGATATCTCCAATTAACTTATTTGACGGTGGAGGCGTTTTACACCTCCACTGAACTTAGATTATTTTTATTCACTTTTTGCTTTCTCTTTCTTATCATTATCGCATATTTTGTTTCGCTTTGACCAGTAGAGACTTTATACATCTCTACTATAGACCAATGTAATTTAAGGTACGGTCTTAACTTAGGGAGCTTTTACATCCCTTTTATAAAATGTATTAATTGTATTAGGTAAGTTAAGTAGAATTTAAGTACTATTGTAAATCTATTTTATTTTGAAAAAATGACTTTCTGCCAAGTTTCTTGCGGCGCATTCTTCTTGGCAATGATGGTCTTTCCGAATGCGCTGGTAGATTCAAAAAAAGACATGTAAAAGAGCCCTCGGCGGCCTATTTGCAAAATAAACTTTTGACTTTTTGACTTTTTTTTTTTTTTTTTTTTTTTTTTCGGTGAAGGAAAACATCGTGAGGAAACCTGCACACAACTGAGAAGCAATTCAATGGTGTGTGTGAAGTTCCCAATCCGCACTAGGCCCGCGTGGGAACTATAGCCCAAGCCCTCTCATTCTGAGAGGAGGCCTGTGCCCAGCAGTGGGACGTATATAGGCTGGAGAGACTCAGAGTCACCAGCACCTAGGAGGAAAAAACGTCCCAAATTGCCTTTTCCATTCCGTTACTTCATACAAATTTGTATGGCGGTAACGGAATGGAACGAAAATTCAGGTCACAAAATGTATGAAATTTTTGGGTCATTTTTTCTCTCCTATCAGGATCGATAGTGGTCGTGATTCTGAAAAGAAAACGGAAACAAAACTAAAATCCCAGAAAAAACTTGAGTAGGTACAACTTTTAATGAAATGACCCAGGGAATATTTATTAATTTATTCATCACAGATAAATAGATAACTAGGCCTCCCGCGACGACAAAAAATGGTAAACACTCGAACAAAATACGTTTGACGTTTGACGACGCGGTTGGCCTAGTTGGTAGTGACCCTGCCTGCGAAGCAAGCGTCCTAGGTTCGAATCCTGGTAAGGGCATATATTTGTGTGATGAGCACAAATATTTGTTCCTGAGTTATGGATGTTTCTATCTATATAAGTATGTATATCGTTGTCTAGTACCCATAACACAAGCCTTACTTGCGCTTACTTTGGGACTAGGTCAATTTGTGTGAATTGTTCCCAAATATTTATTTATTTATTTATTTAAAATAGATGACGCTACATCGCACGAGGCGTTAAAAGCGAAGCGATACGTCTACAATTTTACGTTCATGATGAGACGTAACATTTCGAGAGCCACGTGAAAAATCGAATAAAAACTCGAGTTACGTAAACCATCGCCTCATAAGGGTGCGACCACACCGCCGCTTAATTGGCATTGTTCATTTTTTTTAGTATGCTCTAATTCGAAAACCATTTGGAGGAAAACCATCAAATAACCGATTTATCTTGTCCGATTTCAAAAATACTTTACGATTGCAGATATTTTTGTAAAAGTACTTTTGACCTTTGTTTGATCTAACGACCGGGTTTTTAGTCAGAATCGGGCATTAAATGTTTGCCACAAAAATGGAAAAAAAAAGTTTATCTACGCCACTACGGTATCTGTCATGCTGTCACTGTCACAACTAACTTAACCTGCAAACATTACAAATAAAAGCAAATTCAAAGTATAAAACTGTAATAAACAATGGATATTTATAAAAAAATGTTTTGTTCCGGGATGCAACAATCCCCAACAAAATCATTGTGAAAATCAGAGAAAATTTGCGGAACGAATGGTGTATGCAAGCTAATGTGGAATATTTCAATGTTTACACGATGTATTGTTGCGAAGACCACTTTAATGTAAGTAGGAGTCAGGAAAGATGTGCAGGGGTGAAACCAAAAAGCAATAACAGCACGGAAACAATAGTAACACCAACAAACGGAAATAAATCGAACACGCGAATATTGTTATTGTTTTTGACGTTAAATTCACACACACATTCACAGATCTATGACGTTGACAATGTTGACATATAGACAAAACCATAGACAAAACTGTTTTTTTTATATTTCTGTACGAAGGCGATTGGGATCCTGTCTAAATTAACAAATTATCAAACAGCGAAAAAATATTTATTATTAATAAACAAAGCTACGTAGAAGCATAATATTCAAATTAGTTTCTTGAAATAGTCCATTCTATCAAATAAAGGTGTTAAAAGCACAGCTTAAAAAAAATGAACAATGCCAATCGCAACAAAATGTATGAAGAAACGGTGAGAAAACGTGACGCCTACGATACGTCACTGCGTAAACGCGGCGGTTTGGTCGCACCCTAAGTTGGTGATTGATACTTGTAGTGACATCTATCGGGAACTTTTGTATTAAGTTCGCGTCGGCGCGCTTTTGTATGGCGCCTGACACTCCGGTCTTATATTCATCCATGATTATATTTTGAGCTCTAAATTACCTCACCAAGGATCGGAACCGGTTTTGAAATACCGGTTAATATCATTCAGAAAACCGGTATGGCTACACTCTTTAGATTAGCCAGTTAACGACGACTAAATTAAGAGTATTAAATAGTTCCGGTGACCGGTTTATACGAAGAACGAAATTTCGGACATCGCGCTGACCGGTACGAAACCGGTTTATTCGAAGCAACGCCGCCCCCACCACACCGCACGCGCTGAGTCACGCTGCGATGCTCTTCTATCTCTTTCCTGCATGCGCTGGCTACAGAGAATATTTGAAGAGAGAACAAGAGATGGCATTTTAAGTCAAGTTAACCGATTAATTTCGCTCAACACCTGGATTGGTGCGAAAACCAGTTTCTTTAATAACCAGTTTAAAAAATCAGTAACAAAACCGTAAACCGCAATCCATTTCGGTTTCGGTCATTTCGGTCACTGACCCCAAACCGGTTAGTTTTAAATACCGGTTTCCGATCTCTAGTGTCTACTCCTCAGTCGAAATTCGAAGTTTGTGTTACACAGGGACGGTCTCACTCTTCCATTTAACACTATAAGTGAGAACGGGACAGCACGATACCAAATTCGAATTTCTAAATCGGAGTATAAGGTCAACTCTGGATGCACAGCCCAACAATATTATTTATATTAAAAGATTACATATTGCGGTTAATTGTCCCCATCACACTCGCAAGCACGAAGAAAGTACGTCTGGACATGCCTTAATTAATGCCAATTAAATAAAGACTGAATCAAGAAACACTAGATAACATGGAACTTAGCAGATTGTGGTGAAACAGACCGTAAGATTACTGAGCCTTGTATTACTAAACCGGTATGAGAAAGGGATAGAGAAATCTGTCATTCCATTTATACATACAGGGTGTATCAGTCACCCCCTAACAATAATCCACTGGGGTATATAACCATAGCTATAGAAGCTAAAAAATATATTTAAAAAAAAATTGGAGTATTTTTTTTTCTATAGGAATGATTACAGTTAATAGGTACTACCATTCCTATAGAAAATATATAAAAATATATAAAACATTACTCTAATTTTTTTTTGAATATTTTTTTAGCTTCTGTAGCTATGGTTATATACCCCAGTGGATTATTGTTAGGGGGTGTCTGATACACCCAGTATAATAAAGCTGAAGAGGGTCGAAAGTCTGTACATGGGAGATATTTAACAATAAATAATATTCAATAAAAAATAAGGGGGTACTTAGAATCGATAACAAAACACGTTCCAACCCAACAGTTTTTAGAATTTTTGATTGTTTATCTGTTTGTCTGTATATTTGTGCGCGCATCACGTGAAAACGGCTGAACGGATTTTGTTGGAATCTTTACTAATCTGTGGAGAAAATCACCGGCCAAGTTATAAGCTACTTTTTATCCCGGAAAATTGCATAGTTCCCGCGGGATAGCGATGAACATGTCGAAAATCGCAGCTGCCTCGAGTCGGAACGTACAGTCACCAGCATAAATAAGTGATCATTTTTGTACCTTGTCGCTTTCAATCGTTATATGATTCCATATGGTTTTTCAAACATGACTTTAAAGTGACAAGGTACAAAAGTGATCACTTATTTATGCTGGTGACTGTACTTATATAATATATATTGCTTCAGTGTCATTGAGGTGCACTAAGGAGGGATTTTCAACATTCCCACGGGATGTTATATCGCTTATTATAAAAAAAAATACTAATTAAATGTCAGAATACGGGTGTTAAGTGCCTGTTCAAATATGCATAGCAATATGTGACTTTTGTCAATAAATGAAGACTACGCGGACGAAGTCGCGGGTAAAAGCTAGTATGTATATAAAAATCTAAAGGTACTTAATACAGGGTATATCAGACACCCCCTAACAATAATCCACTGGGGTATAGGGGTCATCCATAAAGTACGTCACACATTTATGGGTCTGGAAATTTGTGACTCGCGAACAAAATAATTGCAGTCTTCATAGTAAACCTTGTGACAAGGGGGGGGGGGGGGGGGGGGGGGCTCTAGAAATCATGAAATTGGTGTGACGTACTTTATGGACGTCCCCATACATATAAACCATAGCAATAGAAGCTATAAAAAATATTTTAAAAAAAATAGAGTAAACAATTTTTTATATTTTCTATGGGAATGGTAGTATTAACTGTAATCATTCCTATAGAAAATATAAAAAAATATATATAACTTTTTTAGCTTCTATAGCTATGGTTATATACCCCAGTGGATTATTGTTAGGGGGTGTCTGATACACCCTGTACCTATTCTAAATTGCACCACCTGCTCAGATCTATTCTTTTCTCCAGTCCGTTATGATTGCCTGGTAGAGATCGCTCTGTAGCGATAAGGCCGCCTATTGTCACGTTATTACTTCTGTATACGTTTTTATGTTTTTATTGTTGTATGTGGTGTTTAATAAAAAGTTATTGTAAGTATTGTATATATTTTGACGTAGGTATATGAAATGACAGATTTTTCAATCCCTTTCTCTTCCCAGTTTAGTATTAATATAAGTCCGATCCTTTGTTATTTACCTATGTATTTATTTGTAGTTTTTTTTTCCTGTTACTTACAGCATTAAATGGATGAGATCTTTATCTTTATCTTTATCTTGTGTTTCATCTATTTACAGTTTACAAAAATACGTAAAAATATTTTCTCAAGTCTCAATAACAAAATAACTTCGAGAAATCGTTTCCTTAAAAATAATAATAGTTAACCTATTTCAAATAACCTTTTCGACGCCAACGACCTATTTATGTATAAGACACGTCCATTACTTCAATGGAAAAGCAACCTTCGTTCAATTGGGTTTAGGTTCAACTTAAGGTATCGCTAGGGATTGCAATCCGGATAATCCGAAATCCGAAATAACCGGATAAATCCGGATTTTTGTCGCCTTTTATAGATTCGGATTTTTAGCATAAAAATCCGGTTTTTCGGATTTCAATTACAGTTAACAAAGTTGACATTTAAGCAGAATTTCCTATTGAATTTAGTTTCATTTCATTCATTCATGCGTTCGTTTCGTTCCCCGCTACGTAGCACTGTCTATCCCTCTCCCCTCCGCGCTTTACTGGCTACCTCATACCTAGCTTTAGATCTAGCTAGTCGGCCGGTCCGGTAGTACTGTACTGCAGTACTGGACTGATTAAACGCGGATTATCAAGATTTTTGCAGTTTTATTTTATATATTCTTAGGGAAATAATAACTATAAAATTGAACACTGTTAGATTTCAAAAAACATGTAATTACATGAAAATTTCAAAATATTAATAAAAATCCGAAAAATCCGGATAATCCGGATTTGTACACACAGCAAAACTATTCGGTATGCACCCTAGTTGTCCATGTGTGTCATTCTATACACACATCCGCACTTATCCGCTGCCTTAATTACACACAGAACAAAATGGTTTTGTATCCACACGAGTATTCACACTAACATGGCCTATGTGTGCTAATTGTGTTCTCTGACTACCTTCACATATCTCTTATTGTATAGGTTGTTGTTATTCAAACAATTTTGCTCAATGGAAGAATAATCAAGCTCAAGTTGATAATTTGTAATTCCGGATTTGAGAAAAGAACCGGATTTTGCAATCCCTAGGTATCGCAATAAAGTCTGGCGTATGGGTGACGTCTCTTGTATTTGACGTGGCGGCGAAAAGGTTAAATTTAACAAAAACAATTTAAAACTGATGAAAGAACAAGAGAATATTGCTTTGTTCATAATCAAAATGACAGTTGTACGAAGAAAAAGGCGTCATTATTTTTGCGACAATTCATAATCTGAGGGCCTGTTTCACAACTTTCAGTTATGTTCCAGTTAACTAAACTGTCAGTTATCTATGATGACGTCTCTGTCTGTTTCCTAGTAATAAATAGAGACGGAATCATAGATAACTGACAGTTAAGATATCGAGAACTTAACAGAGAGTGGTGTAACAGGCCCTAAGTCTGAATTCGTTCCAATTGGTATCGTATCCTGTATTATCAACACTATACTTCATTTAATTTAGAATGAGAAACCACAACAACATTATATTGCGGCTCGTGAACTGTAATCTCTTTACAATTTGTACTAGAGTAACAATTGACGACGCGCAAATAAAGTGACATTAAAACAATTTTATTTTGCGGCTGCCAAACTATTGCACCTATTTGCTGGGTAAGAAATAGTTGACCAGACGCAATATAATATTATTGTGGTTTCTCATTCTAAATTAAATGAAGTATAGCCCTCTTCATAAACGCTCTATAGCCTCAATAGGCTTCTGCTAACGCAATCGTTTGTCCTTATCTGTGAAAGGTAAATGTCAAAGTGACAGATAAGGACAAACGATTGCTAAGTTAGCAGAAGCCAGAGCGTTTATGAATAAAGGGGTGTGTCTTTAAATTTCCATTTTAATATTTCAGCAGGGCCCTATTTTATAAAGCTACCAGTTACAATTTACAAGCGGAAGTCTCTTTCTAACACGTAGGGTCAGAAAGAGACTTCCGCTCTTGTAGCTTTATGAAATAGGGCCCTGGTGGTTAGTTTAGTGACTGAACGCCTCAACAAAGATATTCCATTTAAATTTCTGATTCAAAATAGTCCCACCCTCGACGCGGTGAACATCGTTTAATGTATGGAAACATTTGTAAACTGATTCAAAAATACTGAAAAACATTTAGTTACAGGCCAATTTAGTCATAAGCACCTGCTGAAATAGTCGGGAACCATTTTGAGAGACCTTGAAGTCTAATTTTATCCTGAATAGCTGCGTATTCACTGAAATCACTGAGCGAGCCGCCTCACGCGGCAGCTTCGTGAGGTAAATCCTCGGCCTGTCAGGACGTGCCTCGTCCGACGCGAACACACGTCTTGCCTCGGGCGAGCGTGCCTCGACCCGAGCCGCGCGTTGTCGGTTTTTGTCTATGCTCAAAGGCGCCTCAGCACGTTTGCCGCGCTCACTCAAGACGGTTGTGTTTTGCCTCGCTTGTTCGTCGCGTGTTAGCGTCATGGATAAAGAGCGGTGTTTTAAATTAATACAACTATATGATGAGTATAAACGATTATGGGATGTGCGATGTCCCGATTATACAAATAGAGGACTAAGAGAAGATGCGTGGAGAAATATTAGCGCGCAATGCTGCCTCAGCCTCACCGTGGCTCGGCTTTGCCGCGCGAGGTTGCCTCGATCAGTAGGATTTCTTGCACGAGGCTGCCTCGCGCGGCAATCGTTGCGCGGCAAACGTCCGAGGCGGATTCGCGAGGCGGCTCGCTCAGTGAATACGCGGCTAATGAAGTATACTATACTGCGTCCAAGATAACGAGTTAATATAGCGTTCTCTTTTGCGCTTTTGTTCATAAATTAACTAGCCTCTGTCCGCGAACCAATTTTAAAGATCTAAGCATACATAGGGGCAGACAGTTTTAAACTATGTAGTGAAGGGAGAAAGGAAGGAAAGGGCGTATATACAATTGCACCTCAAGGCTAGGGCAGGCTAACATGACAGTAAGTATTTTCTAAGCGACACTGAAAATTAGAACACATAGAAAAATCCTAACAGTAAAGCTAAGGCCTAATCGAACCCGGATCCTCGTCATTCCGTGACGCGTGCTTTACCGAAAAAGAAAAACCGTAAGTGAAACCGTGAAAGTAAACATAAAAAATCAAGAAGTAAAATTCTTGATTAATTTGAGTGACAGTGTACCATTTTCATTCTTACCTGTCCTATTTGGTAAACAAAATTCTAACCTCAATGTGCAAATTTTTGTAAAGAATAAGGTGTATTATGTTATCAAATAAGCCTGAGGTAATATTTTGTACATAATTTTGCTGATATTTTATCTCCAGTTCCTTTATTTACGATGAAATATTTTAAAAATAACAAAAATGAGACGTTTTGAGGTTAGAATTTTGCTTACCAAATAGAACACGTAAGAATGAAAATGTTATAAGTATGTTTGTTCATTCGTGACACTAGGCATGTCAAAAGTCAACATAAAGCAAATGTAGAACGAAGGCGGCGCAAGGAGTGTGTAACAGAAAATACAACGCGTCCGCACCGTGCGAGAGAGAGACAGATGGTGACTGAATTTTGGCCGCCATTTGTAAACCTATCCGATGCGTATTCGTGACTCACTGACGACCGGATAGCCTAGTGGTTAGTGACCCTGACTATGATGCCAGAGGTCCCGGGTTCGAGTCCCGGTAGAGGCACACATTTGTATGAGAAATACGAATGTTCGTGCCCGAGTCATGGATGTTGTATGTATTTAAGTTTGTATTTATCTACATTATATGTATATGTATGTTTATCCGTTGCCCGCAGGCTTATTATGTAACTCGCTCGCAATCGCCATCGTGTTCATTTTGACAGTTCTTGTATGAATGTGACAGCTAGCTGATTCCGATGCCAATTGTCAGCCCATACATGAACTGACAAAATGAACACGATGGTGATCGCGAGCGAGTTACGTAATAAGCCTGCTGGTACCCAAAGTACAAGCTTATATCGCTGGCCAATCGCGTGCTTTCTGAGTTTACTAGTTTTAACTCGTCATCTTGAACGCAGTATAGTCTAATGTTACGGAATGAAGTATAGTGGAGTAGTTTTGTATTAAGTAAACAAATATAGTATGTTGTTGGTGGTCGTTTGTCCGCCGCGCCGGGAGGGGCGGGAGGGGCGCTACGGCGGTGTCATGCTGCCGCCGTACTCGGGGGAGGCGCCCCGGCCTGAAACATCACGTCATCGTCATCGTCATCATCATCTATAGTCTATCAGCCTTATTCATAAAAAAATCCTTAATTGAGGTTTGATCAGTCGATTAGTTAACAGACTGATTAAGCTTATTTGACAGTTGTTAAAAAGTATGATTCATAAACGCTTGCTAGCAGTCTGTTAGCTAATGAGCTGCTGATGGATGGATTAGACGCGTTATGTTGTCACCTTGATAAATCATAGACCAAAAATGGCCTTTTAGTGAATTAAAAAAAAAAAATTGACAGCAGTGACAGCGAATTAGCAGGAAACCAGCGAATTAACACGACAGACTAGGCAGTGTGAATCTAGTTTCCTTTACCTTTCTCGGAGGGAATAAAAACCTAAAACAAAAAAAACTGTCTTGCGTATGGTTTTGCTGTTGCCAAAATCAGCTGTTCACATGCGTGGCAGCCATTTTGTGAGTTAGCAGAGAGATAAAGTAGGGTCTACGGTCCGCTAACTTTCGGAAGACTTAACAGACCGTTGATGGACTGATTAGCGCTAATTGACGTTTATGAATCATGTTTTTTTGCATCGGTCCTATAGCGAGCTTATAGCGAGCCTCTAGCTTTTTATGAATAAGGCTGTATATACTTACGTAAAAATATTTGTACACTCAGCAGAACAAAAACTGGCCCAGGCTCCTTACAAAATTGCCCATATTGAATACATATGAGGGCCAATTTTTTACTGCTAAGTAGGTACATTAATCTTATCTAACTAATATTATAAATGCGAAAGTATGGATGGATGTTTGTTTGTTACTCAATCACGCCAGAACAGCCCAACGGATCTGGATGAAATTCGGCTGGAATAGCACATACTTAGGCTAATTTTTATCCCGGAAAATTCCCGTGGGATAGCGATAAACGAGTTCTTTGCAGACGAAGACGCAGGCAACAGCTAGTTTCTAAATAGTTGGCTGCATACAGAATCTTTTAAAATTGTTTATGAATATTTCAACAGCTTTAGTTTGACTGTATTCTTTTTCACCTCACTTGCTCGAAAGGGCTGTCTTTCTCCTTAAAAATCTGCGTGGAAAAGTGCTTTTTCCCCTCTTGGGTGGAAAATGTTTTTGAAATTCGAATGCCGCGCTGACCACCATTCCACCACGACCACCACGACCACCACCACCTCACCACCTACTCATATACTCAAGTTATTAGAAATTTGAAATTCTTCCATCCACCATTTTTCTCGCTGTAGTGAGGTGAAAAATTGTGTGTTTCGCTCGGCAGCAAAGTTTGTTTAGTGTCTCGTGCCTTGAAACCCTCGCGACGCTCAGGATTCTTCTTTTGAACCACTCGCTTCGCTCGTGATTCAATCGTAGAATCCTTCGCTTGCTCGGGTTTCAATACAGGCACTCGCGCCAAACAAAAACTTTGCAGCCTTGCATAACAAATAACTATTTATTCTTATTAGCACTCATAAATATATAGGTAAAGTATAGTTGTAGTTACTGACCGCGCCCTCTGCCGCGGCCCCGCCCCCTTCCCCTCCCGCGGCCGCGTCACCTGCGCCCGTCGCCCAGCCCCACCATGTCTGCAAACAAACCTGTTCTAAGTATACAATAAAATCACTGCTAAAGTACAGTACGATTACTTGGAGTTAGCACTTGACAGATGGGCGTGCCTTCAGTCAATTTTCAACTTTGACGTCATACAAATAAAATTGTTTTTACATAATCTGTAAACGCGGGTAGCGGTATACTAAAAATGGCTTTATTTGTATGACGTCAAAGTTGAAAATTGACTGAAGGCACGCCCATCTGTCAGTTGTTAACTCGAATTAATCAACCTGTACCTTTTTTTTATTATACTGACATTGGCCCAAGCCTTACGGCCGCCATTAATGAGAAGAAGAACCTGTACCTTGCATGTGGTTACACTTTTTAGTATATAATAGAGTGGCACGAAGGGAAATCACTAGTATTCTATTCACATGTAATAACGGCAGTATTCTCCATTCACCTATAGGTATATGTAGAAGTGGCAGAATTCTCCAGTTACTATCACTGGCAGTATTCTCCACTCACCTATACTAATGTCACTAATCTCCATTTTTTATACGACATGGAAGGCAAACGAGCAAGTGGGCCACCTGATGGTAAGCGAGCACCACCCATGGATACCCGCAACCTTACTACGCTACGGATTGCGGATGCATTGTCAGCCTAGAAGGCGTTGTGCCAGTAATTTCATCGGCTGTCTTACTCTCCACGCCAGAACACAGCAGTGTAAGCACTGCTGTTTGGCGGCAGAATTAGCGAATAAGATGGACCTTGCACGAGGTCCTATCACCCGCAACTAATAGTGCCAGTTTTCTCCGCTCATTTATACTAACGTCACCATTCTCTACTACTAGTGGCACCATTCTCCACTAACTAGTGACACCATTCTCCACTACTTTGGCACCATTCTCCACTACTAGTGACACTATTCTCCACTAGTAGCGGCACCATTCTCCACTACTATTGGCACCATTCTCCACTACTAGTGCCACCATTCTCCACTCACCTATGTTAGTGGCAGTCTTCTCCAAGTAAGCCAGCGGCCCCTGCAGCGCGGCTCCCGCGTACGCGCCGCGCCCGCCCCCACCAGCGAGAAACATGCCTTGCGCTAGACTGCTCTGCATCTGTATTAATGTATGTATGTATGTATAACTCTTTATTGTACATAAAATACAATAATAACAATAATATTAATATTAATATTAATAGTACGAGGCGTAAAAACTATATTGACATTACATTTTATTGTCTTTGATACTAGCTATGCTACTTCATGCAATTATTGAAATACAACAGTTAAATATAAAATAAAAATAAAAAAACAATAAAAACAAACGTACCTTGTGCCGTCGATAAAAAAAGTCCAAACCAAACCGAGAAACGAGGAAAAATAATAAAACAAACCAAATATCTTACATTAATTATATTTATTTATAAACTTAAACTAGAATACTTTACAAAAAATCAACTTAAAAAGGAACTTAACGTGAAAATTAGAAAATTAATAAAATAATTGAGACATCACTATCCTCCCGCATATTTTCATTATTTTAATTAGGTACTTTTATAATAGATCAAATGATACAATCGCATGCCATCTCTTTCTATCGCGATCTAATACCGTTTGAAAGGAGGCGGCGCGAATTGGACAATATGCCTTCATTTTACAAAAAAAAAAAAAAAGTTTTTCAAAGTGCCGGTCGGGATTCGAACCCGCACTTCGATGCACGCGAAGCATCCTACCAAGTGGACCACCGGGATTTTCAAACCGGCTATCTCCGTTCCAAATCCAGGGCCGGATTTAGGGGAGGGCAACCGGGGCTACGGCCCCGGGGCCTCCACAAAATGGGGCCCCCACGATAGACTTTGGAAAAAAAAATCAGAATAGTAAACACCAGTAACTTGGAAGGAAAATAATTTGGGGCCAGGGGGCCTCCACACCTTTGTTGCCCAGAGGCCTCCAGACCTCTAAATCCGGCACTGTCCAAATCTGATCCCGATCCGTCCAGACGTTTTAGAGCGTGAAGAAGGAACAAACTTACATACTCACGCATATCCTCAAACTTTCGCATTCATAATATTGGTAGGTATGTATAAATGTGTATATATCGAGACTAGGCACAGCTACGATCTTTTACATTATCCCGCGGGAAGCCGGGAACTATGCAATTTTTTCGGGAAAAAATTAGCCTGTGTTAATCTAGGGTATCAGCTATCTTAGTTCAAAATTTTATCCAAATCCGTCCGGCCTTTAGCGCGTGAAGAAGTAACAAACATACACGCACACAAAAACTTTCGCCTTTATAATATTAGTGTGATTTCGAACCAAGTTTCTTGCGGCGCATTCTTTTTGGCAATGATGGTATTTCCGAAAGCGCTGGTAGTTTAAAAAAAAGACACGTAAAAAAGCTCTTGGCGGCCTATTTGCAAAATGAAGTTTTGACTTTGAGATGTGTGTCCCCAGTGGCCAGCCAGCGGGGCTACCGTCTCGGCGCGCTGGCAGGGTACGCGGGCGGGTGCTGCGGGCGCGGTACCTGCTGCTGCTGGAGCGCCTGCTGCTGCAGCGCCGCCTGCTGCGCCGCCAGCTGCTGCACCTGCACAACACCAGCTTATGCCAAGACTGTTCTGGCGACAAAATAGCCTAGTGGTTAGAGAACCTGACTATCTGCGGGTGGTAGGGCCTTGTGCAAGATCCGTCCGGATCGCTACCACCATCTTACTCGCTAATCCTGCCGCCAAGCAGCAGTGCTTGCGCTGCTGTGTTCCCGTGTGGAGAGTAAGACAGCCGGGGAAATTACGGGCACAAGAGGCATTTCATCTAAGTCCTCTAGGTTGGCAACGCTTCTGCAATCCCTCCGAGGTTGCGGGTGTCTATGGGCAGTGGTGATCGCTTACCATCAGGTGACCCACTTGCTCGTTTGCCTTCCTATTCACATAAAAAAAAATAAAAAAAATATGAAGCTCGAGGTCCCGGGTTCGATCCCCGGTCGGGGCAGATATTTGTATGAAAAATACGAATGTCTCTTCTCAAGTCTTGGATGTTTAATATGTATTTAAGTATGTATTTATCTATATAAGTATGTTTATCCGTTGTCTAGTGCCCATATCACAAGCTTTGCTTAGTTTGGGACTAGGTCAATTGGTGTCAATTGTCCCAATATATTTATTTATTTTATTTATTTATTTCTATGCTTGTATGGAAAGTGTATACACAAATATGTATGGATGGTGAGTAAGTGGAGTGTGAGTGGTGTGTATGTGTGAAGTAGTGGAGTGTTATAGCTCGTCAGTATACTTTACCGGTCCGGCGAAACGGACGATTCAGATATTTCTAGCAAACCACTAATGGGACTCGCTTCACGGGTATTTTCAAGCTGGCGCGGGCATTTTCAAAATAGTCGGCGGACCATAACGTACAAGTGCCGGCACGTAAGTCTAGCGATGTCCCGTTGATGCGGTGTAGTCGAAAATAAGGTCGCGGGGGAGTGCGGGTGTACACCAAGTTCAGACTTACGCGCCGCCACCTGTAAGATCTTTTCATTCTTAACTGTCCTATTTGGTAAACAAAATTCTAACCTCATGTACCAATTTTTGTAAAGAACAAGGTGTATTATGTTATCAAATAAACCTGAGGCAATATTTTGCACATAATTTTGTTGATATTTTATCTCCAGTTACTTTATTTAAAACTAGCTGTTGCCAGCGACTTCGTCTGCAAAGAATTCGTTTATCGCTTTCCCGCGAGAACTACGCTATTCTCCGGGATAAAAAGTAGCCTACGTGCTATTCCAGACTTTTCTCTATCTATGTGCCGAATTTCATCCAGATCCGCTGGGCCGTTCTGGCGTGATTGAGTAACAAACAAACATCCATACATCCATCCATCCATCCATCTATCCATCCATCCATACTTTCGCATTTATAATATTAGTTAGAGCATTAATTAGCACATAGGCTACTTTTTATCCCGGAAAATTGCGTAGTTCCCGCGGGATAGCGATAAACGAATTCTTTGCAGAAGAAGTCGCTGGCAACAGCTAGTAGACTCTATAATTATAAACTGACTGCTTAAGTGCTTAAATGAGTCGTCGCCCGCGCGAGACAGGGGCGCGGGGTAGGACGACAAAGGGGACTGAGAGAGCGCGCGGGGAGTGCGCCTGCCGCCCGCACCTCTCGGCCCCCGCGGTCGTCCCACCCCGCGCCCCGCACCGCAAGGGCGAGGACTCATTTAAGCGGTCGGTCTATATCTATAATAGTTATTAAACATACAAAGGGGGAAAGTTGCATTTTACCTGCGTGTGTTTGAAACGCGAGCTAGCGAAAGAACCCTAGCGAAAATAGAATCCAGAGCGTAGAGAGTGTTTCAACGCACGAGACGTAAATGTGGTAGCACGCTTGTTGCGTGTGTTGCACGCACCTGCACGCTCTGCTGCACGCCGCAGGGCTGCATCGGCGACACGGCCTGCTGGATGGCCGGCGCGCTCTGGCTCTTGTTGTACACGGCGTGCCCCTGTCGCCCACAAGTATGTATGTATCTTTTTATTGTACATAAAACACATGAAAAAGATGAATACAGGAAAGCACAAATGCACAAAGGCGAACTTATCCCAAGTTACACGGTTACGCTTTGGCAACGGATACAATAGGGGACTTGTCAAGCGAAGCCGGAAGACGGCAACCGGGGCTACAGCCCCGGGGCCCCACAATAGACTTCGAAAAAAAATCAAATTCAGACTAGTAAACACTAGTAAGCAACAGAACTTGGACAGGAAAATAATTTGGGGCCCGGGGCTTGCACTCCTTTGTTGCCCAGAGTCCTCCAGACCTCTAAATCCGGCATTGGCTGCGCCGGCAAACGTGTCGCGCGAAGTCTTGAAGTGACAACTTCTTATGGCAGGATGCAGCGGTAGGCAGGCTCTTATCCTCTTTCACTCAAACCCACAGCGATAGTAGCACTTCAGCTCGTTGTTGTCGTGGGCTGTCAGACTACCTGCAGGTCGGCCAGCAGGCTCTGCCACTGCGTGATCTTGTCGTAGTGCCGGCGCAGCAGCTCGTCCTTGCGCTGCAGCTCGCACTTCAGCTCGTTGTTGTCCTCGCGCACCAGGAGCTCCGGCTTCATGGCCGACAGGAGGAACCTGGGAAAAACTCATACACTGTTAACGCCGATGTTTTCCGGGTGGTTCCGAGCGCGCGCGCCGGCTGTAAGTGCCGGCACGTAAGTCTAGCGATGACCTTGTATACGCTGAAGTATAAAATACGGTATCCGTGGGTGCGCAGATCCCCTCCACGTGACTCGTTATCGCTACTTACGTGCCGGCACGTATTATCGTCGAGCCCCACCACACACCTGGGGGGCTACTCCGAAATTCGATTTTCGAAGTTCGTGTCATACCGCCCCTCTCACTCTCAAATGAATGTCTAATAGTATGAGCGGATCGGCAACAAACGACACACACACGGTAGTCTCTCAAATTTGCAAGCCTTTTTTGGATTGATGCTTACCTAATTATTAAGAAGAATAAAACCAGTAATATTTATTTTGGAGTCAGATTTATTGCTACCTGAACATACACAATTTATACACTCACCATCTTCCTAGCGTTTTTTGGCACGGCTCAGTGAGCCTGGGGTCCGCTTTGACAACCCAACCCCAAGATTTGGCATAGGCACTAGATTTTACAGAAGCAACTGCCATCTGTCCTTCCAACCCAGAAGGGTAACTAAGCCTTTTGGGATTGGTCCGGTTTCCTCACGATCTTTTTCCTTCACCGAAAACCTCATAGTAAATTTCAAATGTAATTTCGCAGATAAATTCCGAAAAAGTCACAGGTGCGAGCCCGGGATTCGAACCCACGACCCTCTGCTTGAGAGGCCACAGGTCAAACCACTGGGCCACCACGGCTTTTTCACAAACTATCGCATTTACAATTACAGTAGGACCCCTCACCTCTTCTGCAGGAAGAACGCCTCCATCTGGCGCGCCAGGTCGATGAACCTCTCGACCTCCACCTTGACCTCCTCCTTTTCCACGCTGGGGGATGCCTCCTGCTTCGTCAGCACGTTCAGACACGCCTGAGGAATTGACCAGTGACAATAACTACTATGCTGCCTGTCACTGACGGACAGCGCCATCTAATTTATTTTATACAAACTAGATGGCTTAATACTATAGATTATCATTGTAAGAGAAAGGGAGTTGGCTGTCAATTAGTTTCATGCTTTAGTAATTAGTTCTTAGATATCCGCCTAGGTGGCGCTGTAATAAAACTATGTATCTTTGTAACTGCACAGAATAAATAATAGTACTGTAAAGCTATTTATTAAATTTACTTTTTGAATATACGCCCTCGAAGACATACGTACCGACAGCTCAAGTAATTTTCCCTGTTCCCTGCATCTGCTATACCCATCCATACACAAAGAAACACTGCCGTTACCACTATACATGTGGCGGCACGTAAGTAAAACAAGGATGTTGAAATGCGCAGTATGAAAATGATGTTGTTTTTCATACTGCGCTTATCCACTCCACGTTTTACTTACGTGCCGCCGCCTATACGAACTGATTCATAAATAAATAGCTACTATGCTGTAGGCTTATTGTCTAACTCGCTCGCAATCGCCATCGTGTTCATTTTGACAGTTCATGTATGGGCTGATTGGCATCGGAATCAGCTAGCTGTCACATTCATACAAGAACTGTCAAAATGAACACGATGGCGATTGCGAGCGAGTTAGACAATATAAGCTTAGTCTGGCTGGGAGCAAAGAAAAAACATAGAATATACCAATTGCTTCTCGTCCTGCTCAGATGATAAAAGCCCATCGTGGGATTAGGCGAAAATCGTACATCTAACTCTAACTAATATAAATGCGAAAGTATGGATGGATGGATGGATGGATGGATGGATGGATGGATGGATGGATGTTTGTTTGTTACTCAATCACGCCAGAACGGCCCAACGGATCTGGATGAAATTCGGCACATAGATAGAGAAAAGTCAGGAATAGCACATAGGCTACTTTTTATCCCGGAAAATTGCGTAGTTCCCGAGGGATAGCGATAAACGAATTCTTTGCCGACAAAGTCGCTGGCAACAGCTACTAAATACATAAACTATATCCCTTACCACGTTTAGCATGATTGTGAGGCTGTGATATTGGTAGAAATGGGACTTAGATATTTCGGTACTTTTGTCTGTCTATGTAAGAAATCAATATAAAATGACCTCACACTGCCTACGTTTTTCGTAGGAGGCAGGGCTAATCAATAATACATTATATTCCGAGGGTGGAGAAATAAAGAATGTCTCAGAACGCAGGAACTTGCCGCACGAGCCGAAAGCGAGGGCGAAAACATGCGACCTGAGGCGTTGTTTATCACTACCCGAGGTGTGTAGGTATACACAATTTTAGGTTAGTTCTCTTGGTCCCACTGTATATAAAAATCCTCACTAGAGATAATAAAATTAGGTTATAGGCCTTATCAGAGGCGTCTCTAGCCCTTGTGGCGCCCGTGTGCAACCAGTACCCTGGCGCCATAACACGGGCGCAGGGTGTTTGAGAGCGCCGGCGCCGCGAGCGACGCATCTTTGCAGGTGTCGCATTAGAGCGCGCTCGGCGCCCCCGCAGACCCGGCGCCCGTGTGCGCCGCACACCCTGCACCATAGGTAAAGACTAGTGATGGGCCGATTACGGGTTTTGCCGACTACCCAACTAGTCGGTTCCAGAAATGCCGAAGTTGGCCGCCTATTCGGCATTGCCGATCATTATGTGCGTTCGTCAACTCGCTTTATTTATGCAGCCGTTCCGGTCAAATTGTCCGCCTTCCGCTAATCGACAGCACTCGCGCATACTTGTGGGTCAAATGTAACTCATTTTGCTACGTTCGATTTCAGCTTACCATGTTTTCGCAAAATTTTCCAAGTATTTTTTTACCTTGCTTACAATAATTGCTTTAGAAGACATTTGATTTAGTCACCGTAGTTTCATTTAAGTATGCGCCCTTTTAAAAAAAAAATTGCAACCGACTAGTCGTCATTTTTTGCCGAATAGTCGCCGACTACAAATATAATGCCGAATAGTCGGTTTCCCCGACTAGTCGGCAAGTAGTCGGCCCATCTTTAGTAAAGACGCCTCTGGGCCTTACGGTGGAGTAGATAGATAGATAGATAGATGCCATTTATTGTCAAAAACTGTGTACAAAGATGTCACACATGATGATAATGATGTGATGGTGTTAAGAGTGTAATTAGATTAGACTTTTTTAACAGTGGGGCCACGAAAACTAAATCTAAACCACAATTTTACGCCTCTGTCTCTCCCTGGCCAGCAAGTGGAAATGTCCGATCGCGTATAAGTGCCGGCACGTAAGTCTAATCTGACCTTGTATGCGCAGAAGTATACAATACGGTATCCGTGGGTGCGCAGATCCCCTCCACGTGACTCGTCATCGCTAGACTTACGTGCCTGCACCCGGCAGCGTATAGCAGGCAGTAAATTGTTACTTACTGCCCGGGCGGGGCGAAATAATAAATATTTACGTTGCTATTCCGCTATCACATTTGTTATCTTATCGTTGTAGTATTTGCGAGTTTGTAGCATTCATTTTATTTATCTAAGATACGTATCTCGTACGTGGTCGCACGGTATATCAGGATTTAGTTGATAACTTTGATAAGGTATATAAACTAACATACGAATCAAATTCCTTCCGCATTTATTTTTTGCCACAGAGCGATAAACGAAGCACGTGGGTCACCTTTCCATGACGTCATAATATGATTCAATTCAGACTCAATTCAGATTTTAACTGTCATTTATAGTATGAATATGGATATTGTTATGTGGGCTATGGGTCGTGGTCCACCCGGAAAAAATGCTGTCATTATTATGGAATCACTGATTATTATTTTAATACAAAAATAGTTAGGTATCATTTGCCCAAGGCCAAAATACCCAGTAGAGGGGGCTCCGCCGAAAACCAGGTGGACAAACTGTAGGTGCATCATGACCCGGTGACAATTTGCAAATGAATACCGAGCTTAAGGTGCTGTATTTAAGGTTTTAAATGAATAAACAGATAGACATTAAAACTGAATTATTTATTAGATCATTAATACAAGAGATTTGTATAATTTACATATCGAATACACATTCACACAATACTCTACAACTATAATTATGAAGTCTTCAAGAACCTATACATACATTTATTTGCACTAAACTTATTTATAATTTCCGTTAACAAGATAAGAGTGGCTTAACAGCATTCACAATTATTCTAAAGGTATTCCATATATCAATGGAAATAAATAAATTCTCGAAACATCTCAGACATAACTTTCCCAGTTTTCCCATACTCATATTTTTGATGCGAACTAAATCTCGTCTATTTTATTAAACTTTACTATACAATTACATTATTCTGTTTAGCTAGCACAAAGTACCGCCAGGTTCCTGATCTAAATCAAACTTACTTTTTAAATTTATTCAGAATCTGTGGTCGCAACCGCTTGCGTTTTTAAACAAGGACAAAAATAATATTATTATTATTAGAGACGCGCCGAATATTACATAATTATTCGTCATCTAAATATTCAGCATAATTTAAATATTCGGCCAAACTTTTCAGTCGTCTAATATTTACCCGAACAATGACTTTTACTTCCCCTAAAACCATTTTTCGCAGTCACACATAATATAATATTCAGTCATTATTACGATAGAAATATACATATTTTTTGTCTATTATCTAGTCGCACATTGAAAGATCAATAAAATTATTAAAAAACATAATAAAATTAGAAGCCTGCTTCATCACCTGATCAGAGACTTATCAAAATGAAGAATCAGGCATTAGGATTTCTTTTAATCGCTTCATTATCAAAATCATGAACGCCATTCGAAAGAAGTTTCCTACGCTAAGTCGAATAATTCGGCCGAATGTTTCAGTTCGGTTATGTTATAGCATAACCAAACAATTAGTCGAATATTCGAATTAGACAACTATATTCGGCGCTTCTCTGAATATATGTGTCTATTTGGAATACCTCGAGAACATTTGCCTATCTTATAAGCGGCGTGTTATTCTCTTTTACTAGACATACTTCAATAGCTACATATATCTAGTTTTATTGTGATTTCATTTCAACGTGTTCATTAAATTAAATATAGGGGCATTCGCAAATGACATGGCGCTCCAATTTCACTAAAGAATTACATTATTATAGTACTTCCATTTCGCAATATAACTATACCATCTTCGTGTTTCTAGCAGAGGCCTTTGAAGCAGACCAGACTTAATACCAGTCTTTATTAGGTAACGTCCTAAGCAATATTCAGTGATTAAAAATAATAGTGGACACCGCTCATTTAAAAAGCGATACAGGACTAAAATTATCATTATATATGTACAATTATTAGCAATATCATGTGATTTACGAACACCCCCTATGCTATAACACTCAATAGTTCTATTTTTAACACTAGTGCATAAAACTTCATAGTGTTCTTGCTGCGGCGACGCACACAGCAAACTTAACAACCATATCGGTGGTACTGCCGCTTCGACGGACTAAGACGAATGCATGAACAGTTGTTCAGCATTCTCAATGACGACACTAAAAAAGCTTTAAGCTAATCTCATAAAGATGACAATAAATTTTAATTAAACAAAAATATCTGGTGAAATTACTGGCATTAGAGGTATTTTATCTTAGCACTTTAGGCTAGAAGTGCGGGTGGTAGGGCCTTGTGCAAGGTCCGTCCGGATCGCTACCACCATCGTACTCGCTAATCCTGCCGCTAAGCAGCAGTGCTTGCACTGCTGTGTTCCGGTATGGAGAGTAAGACAGCCGGGGAAATTACGGGCACAAGAGGTATTTCATCTAAGTCCTCTAGGTTGGCAACGCATCTGCAATCCCTCCAGGGTTGCGGGTGTCTATGGGCAGTGGTGATCGCTTACCATCAGGTGACCACTTGCTCGTTTGCCTTCCTATTCACATAAAAATAAAAAATAAAAGTAGAGGATAAAGTAGAGGATTCAATCCCGGGACCCCCCCCGGCCGTGTTTCAGTCCCCAGGTTTTCGGGATTATATTCAACAAATCCCGAACATGCTTTCTCAGAGACTGTTATGTCCAGCAGGCTTGGAGATGAAATTTTGAATGCGTTATTTCTTAGATTTTATTTTTGCAATTTATTTACTATGTAATTCATAAAATGTCTCGTAAATTATATTAAATTTACGAATTTTAACATTGAGCTCTGTAGTTGATTAGTAAGTGTTAAATTTAACCTTATTAAGGGCCTGTCTCACCACTCCTTAACTGACAGTTATCTATGATTCCGTCTCTATTTATTACTACGAAACAGACAGAGACGTCATCATAGATAACTGCCAGTTAAGGAATGGTGAGACAGGCCCTAAGTGTTTAAAAAAAATGTTAGTTCTATAGATAATTTACAGAACTCACTAGTTGGTATAATTTAGAAGAAATTTGAAGTATAGAAGATACATAAAACACAGAATTTGACATTGTTTACAGACTTCTTGTCGCCATTTTTCATTACCAGTCCGATTCCAGGACTAGAAAAAAGGGCCGGGATTGAATCCTTCATAGTAAAGCGTCGGCAATGCTCCGGCGATACAGACATCCATGGGCAGCGGTGATTGCTCACCATCAGGCATCCCACTGGCTCGTTTGATCGATAATATACTTGAATATGGCTACCATACGAGAGTATTTTAATCACGAATATAATAATAATTTAAAATTGCTAAATAAATATACCTAATCAAGTATCATCATTAAAAACGCATCACAACTGACTCAATGTGATTGATACGCTAGAATAAAATTACTTATTTTCTATAATAATACTCTATTTATCATAACCATACCATGGCGACTGGTATGGACTTCTGTAGTAATTCGAATTCATCTGTCCGTAAAGGGCAGTATAGTTCTGCGGCTGCTGGACGTTCTGCTGGTAGAATGGATGCAGTTGCTCCGGTCTCCATTGTGGTCTCTCCATGTTGAGGTGACTAGGTTGCAGCCGCTCCGCAGGGTTCTGCATCCAATTGGCCATGGATCTATATTCAGCGGGCGGTTCCATGAATATATTGTCATTATACTGCCCTACCGGCATCGACCAGTCCACTGGTTTCTCAGGTTTGGCTTCCGTTTCCTTTTTCGGTGTCGGTTTCCGTTTGCTGGTGCTCGGATTTCTGAAAGGCGGTGGTGACTTAGCTTTTGTTGACATGAACTTGTGGAACTCGTTCTCGAAAGCGCTGGGGTTCTTGTTTATTGGCTGCACTACAGCGGGGACTCTCTGCTGATCGAGAATTATGCTTGTATAGGTTTTCGAAGGTGAGGTTTGAACGGTGGAAGGTGCTGGTTTCGGTGCAGGTTGCGGTTGCTCCCTCAGTTGAGCTTTCACGCTGTAATCTATAGAGTGTAAATTCTGTGGTACGGTTGTGTATGGTTTATTAGTCTGGAACGGGTTCCCATACATTTTCTGCTGGCTTTTCATAATGGGTTCAAGCGGGGAGTTATATTCAAAGTTAGTTGTCTTCTTGGGCACGCGAGGCTTCCGAGGCTTGCGCACTGGTTCACCGTCAACAGGCTCTTTTTTCGGTTTAGGTGTTCTCTTGACGGGTTCTTTCTTTACCCTTTCCTTCTTTGGTTTTTCTTCTTTGACTTCTGTTTTCTTGTCGGCTGGTTTCCTCTTCTTTCTCTCTTTCTTTATTGTAGGTGGGGGTAGGGGCTCAGGAGTGGGTGGACCAACTTGTAGGGGATCACCATTGGGCTCGAATTTAACAACAGGATTAGGGCTGGCAACAACAGTATCATCATGAGGTGGAGACTCCCAATTAGAAATTGCGGCAGCCATGTCATCCAATTGTTCATTCGACAATTTCTTTGTTTTTACTTTACGGCCACCCTTTGGTTTACTAGGAGTTGTTGCTTTCTTCTTCTCCTCACCAGTCACTTCTTCCTTTTCAGTCTCATTCTTCACTTTAGGTTTTGTCTCTTTCTTTGCGCTGCCTCTCTTCCCTTTACCTCTACTTGATCTTTTGGATTTCGGTTCTTCATAATCCGAATCTCTGTCAGAGTCAATATAGCCTATGTCAGGTAACTGAGCTTCTGACGGGTCCATCTCATCTCCCTTGAGCCAGATGTCTTCAAGAGCAGCAAGTTGTGTGTCATCAGGCTCGATGGGCATGAGTCTCCTCTTCATCGAAGTCATCATATCTAAGTCCCCCTCAGCCATTGTCATTTCCGCATCATCCATTATATCTTCACCCAGAATGGATACTGCTATTGCTCCTTCAGATATGCTCTTGCTTGCCATAGCTCTTTTAAGATGGAGGGGGTGACGTTTCTTCTTCCTTAACCCCTCTTCTTCAGCTTCTATGAATGACTCTGGGAGTTCAGTATTGTTCTTGTTGCAGAGAATGTCCTGGCCTGATGGATGTGGAGCTGGTACCATCTTTTCAGGCTGTTCTGGGTGGCAGCCGATATCCTGACCTTTCAGCCATAATTCGTAGCGGTCCGGCTGGAACCTCTTCACAAAGGTATCCATGGAAATCTTCACCATGTCATTACTGCAGGTGCATTGTGTGGCTCTTTTACCATATTCGACCCACCGTGGAGCAGCAAAGTTTGTGGATTCTGCACAGTTGAAGCCGTGGTTGAACCCAGCGTGGTAACCATAAGGAAACGTGATCATAATTTCTCCCGCTTCCTGTGTTATTTTGTTGATTGGTACTGAATACTGCTTCAAAATTTGCGGTGAGATCAGAGTCATTTTGTGACGCAGGAAAGCTTGGCAAGTTTTAGCGGATGTGGGAAAGAAACCAGCCGCAATTCTTTCAAATCTCTTCCCGTGCTCTGGTGGGATGCAATACCAGGTTTTCGGTTCACCAAAATGCAGGTAATTTATGGAATACAGATCCATGTCTTCGGTGTGCCATGCAAAAGTGGTCTTCCACATGCCAAAGTAGAGGTAAGCAGTGTTGACACCGTCAATTTCAATACCATAGTCTGAGTTTACAAAGTCGAGTATGGTCCCCAAGTGGTTTATGTTCCATTCTTTCACATCAGGGTCTGTGATGCTCCCGTTGACATCAGCACCATATATTGGAGCCACATAGGTAACATTCTTCCAATATTTCCTCTCCAGATCCTCGAAACTCGAGTGCCGAGGGGTGCAATATTTCGCAGAGTTCGCAACGATCGAAAACTGCTTCACAGTCATAGCTTTCTTTTGTATATTGATTTGTTGAAACAAACCTTGCTTGCCAGTGACCACTTGGCATATAGGCGAGGGTATTGTGATGTTGAGATCGTTGAGGTCGTACCCAGACTTGCGGGGGACCCATTCCGGCGGAGGAATCACTTTAGCAAGTCCTGCTCTGTGCGCACCTTTGGACTCCATGTGTTGGATGTATTTGTTGAAATCTTTGAATTCCTCCCATGTAGGGCGGAACGTTTGAATAACAGGAACACCTCCAGCGCTACACACATCGTCTCCGGGCCCCGACATCGTCCTTAACACAATAACACTTCGAGTCCCAAAGTCAACACAATTTCATCATTCACTGCACGATATTTAACCACGTCCCATTGTCACTAGACACAGTTAATCCACTGTTTACAAAAATCCACGCAAATCAAAGCTTTCAGTCCAGTTCAAGTTAATCACACGCGAGAACACTTTCGTAACAATGTGAAAACATTATCAGTAAAATGGCCGACAAGATGCGCTTCAACAAAAATCCCTTCACGTACAGTCAAAGCTGCATAAACGAAATCGGGTCACGTACACACGAAGCCGTTCCATAATTTGGGATAAATGAATGAATTTGGCTTATGAAGCTTCGACTACACAGCAACACCGGCCACGGTACGGTTAGTTTCTGTATGTTGGTACCAATTACATATTTTGACAGTTGTCAACACAGTAATTTTTGGGTGAGGTTATGAATGAATAATGCAGTTTTAGCATTTTTATGCAGAAAATCGAGGCGGTTTTACTAAACTTGCTCACCTGAAATGATTCTTCGAACTCCTCAACTAGATTGCCGCTGCCACTTGATGGTGCCGCCATCTTGTTTTTACGTAATTAATTACTTTTTGTTGTTCCCGGAGCAGCTGTCACTACCGCCGAAAGAGCGAGCAGTGATGAACAAGGAACTTGACTTGCTTGACTCGCTCGCTCGCTCGCGGCCGCTCGCTTCATTCAAGACGTTATGCCGAGAGCATTGACTCTAAACGTCATCGATCTGTCAGGGCTGCCACAAATATGAAAAAGACAGCTAAATGGCTAAAATCCATTTTTTCTCATCTAGAAATGTGTTTCACCAAGTTTTGAGTGTCTGTCTGTCATCAAAATTAAGTTAGCAGTGCTCTACCTACTATGGTTTCCCCCTGGAAAGGAAAAAAAAATGCGCGGTTTTCATGAAGAAAATGCATTATTTTATGAAATTTGTGATAAAATAAAACGTAGTTTGGACCTATTTATAGTGCGCATACAGTGAATCGTTGAATTCGTTGAATCAAACATTTTATGAAACTGGTTATGTTTGCAATAGACCAGACTGGACCATTACCACGAGAAAACAAAAAAAAAATACGTCATCTCTACATAGGAACATATTATACATATAAAGGAAAAAAACAATCCATAATTTGCAACTTTTAAGACATTTGCTTTGTCTTGTCTTTCACCTTTTTTTGTTAATTTATACAATAAAATCGTGATAACCCTGAATACGGTAACACTAAAATTAGTACCTAATACGTAATACTAAGTTAAGTGAATAAAAAAATGGTAACGCCTTCCACGAATTGGATGACCTTGTAAAAATTATCTCATTGTGCTGCTGGCCAATTACAGTTGTAGAGAATTACTGAATTATAAAATATAAGTAGCTGATATCAGTCAAGTCCAATAGTCCAATAAAAGAAATTCAGGGGTTCAATGAGGGCTAAATAGAGGGTAGATTAGAAAGCGTGACTAGGGTCTACTGCCAAGTTCGTATCATACTATTCCTCTCTCTCTAACATTAAATACTGTTAATGCAACGCGACGGCACGAGGATGAAATCGATGCAATGCGATGACGACGCGACGTACGCAACGCAACGCAACGCACCAGTGGGGGGCCTCACTCTAAGCAAAATCCAAAACCTAGTCATTAATCTGCTGCTGCCTAGCGCCATTAATGAAACTGAACGAAATATCTAGAATCAAAATTAATCACTTACTTGCATTTAGACGACAAAATCATGAACATGATATTCATAATTTAGTTTCAACTTTCCAAGTAAAAGCATGGCTTTATTGGTAAACAAACGAACAAACACACACAAGCATACAAACATACGTATGTATGTACCACAGACTTCATTATAAACTAGTTTATAATGAAGTCTGTGGTATGTACTACAAAAAAATTGTTAAGGCAAAAAGTATATAGATTTGACAGTGCTACCAACATAAGAGATTTTATAAAGTCAAGTATTCACCGGCGAGTTACATGCTGACTGAACCAGCAGAACTAATTCGGCAAATAGTTTAATATAAATTCATTAAACTTGATCCGAAATTGATTTTTAAGTTTTACGCTTAGTTACAAATTATTATTCAATGAACTATTCCATCGGAGGGATAAGATATTCCGGACATACAATAAACAAAACGCATTCATGTTTGCGTTTTAACTGTCACTTGTAATCAAAGATGGCGATTGAAGTTTATTCATAACCTCAATAAACTGCATTTGCGCGTCTTAGCGTCTTACGAATATTTACCAAAATAAACTTTAGTTAGCTTTAAATATATGCAAGTGTTTTGTGATCTCTCACAAATAAAACAGCAGCATGGCGGATGCTGCGGCGCGGCAGTTGCAATATGAATACAAGGCGGTATGTTATTGTATTTTAGTTACATTATAAACCATTATTATTGTGCAATATTAGCTCTAAATACCTCTGAAAAACATTGTGTTCCCTCATAAAACTACTAGACGTATAATTTACCAGCATTTTCCATCGTCAAACTCGTTTTTGTGACGTAAAGTTTATGTTACTTTTTTAGAATTCAAATCTTGTCCTCCAAGCCGATGTGAGGCTTATTGAGCGTCGCGGGCGCGATGAGGCCACAGGAGAGGTGTTGTCGTTGTCGGGGAAGCTCATTGGGACTCGCATGGGGGACCGGGCACAGCGTACCAAGCCCGACAAAGCTGAAGAACGGAAAGCCAAGTAAGTTATTAACTATGGTTTATGATAGGAAATATCAAATGAATCAAGAAATTTTCATTTCTTAATTTTTATGTTTACTTTTACGGTTTTACCGTTAGAAATTTAATTTCTAAACGACACTGAAAATTAGAACACATAGAAAAATCCGAAAAGTAAAGCTATGGCCGGGAATCGAACCCAGGTCCTCGTCATTCCGTGACGCGTGCTATACCCCTACACCACCCATAGCAGGTGAGTAAGCGTTCGAATTTTTCTATCTATTACTAACTGTCACGTGACCTTGTTACTATGCGATTATTTGTCGCGAAGCGTCATCTATTTGAATGATGTGTCTGTACGACACAATTACAAACTCCCGTGGAACATCTACTGCTCACCAGGGACGAGAGATGGTGCTGTTTTTCAAATGATAGGAAATATCAAATGAATCAAGAAATTTTCATTTCTTAATTTTTATGTTTACTTTTACGGTTTTACCGTTACAAATTTAATTTCAAAACGACACTGAAAATTAGAACACATAGAAAAATCCGAAAAGTAAAGCTATGGCCGGGAATCGAACCCGGGTCCTCGTCATTCCGTGACGCGTGCTATACCCCTACACCACCCATAGCAGGTGAGTAAGCGTTCGAATTTTTCTATCTATTACTAACCCCCCTCCCTCCCCCTCGTCCCTCGTCCCTGGTGAGCAGTAGATGTTCCACGGGAGTTTGTAATTGTGTCGTACAGACACATCATTCAAATAGATGACGCTTCGCGACAAATAATCGCATAGTAACAAGGTCACGTGACAGTTAGTAATAGATAGAAAAATTCGAACGCTTACTCACCTGCTATGGGTGGTGTAGGGGTATAGCACGCGTCACGGAATGACGAGGACCCGGGTTCGATTCCCGGCCATAGCTTTACTTTTCGGATTTTTCTATGTGTTCTAATTTTCAGTGTTGTTTAGAAATTATGGTTTATGAGGTTAACTCTAGCTGTGATAAACTATTTTTTTATGGTCATCGGCATAATTGTAATAATTTTAGTTCTAACTAATAAGTGTGTGCGATACAGATACACGTGATTTGACATGTTTCATACTACTATGCTCTGTGCCACAATGTAAGTTTCAGTATAATCTTTTAGGCAATGATGATACCAAAGGACTTTACAGTTTCAACACAGGATATCCAAAAGAGCCATTTGCAGTCTTTTAAAATAAACTTTTGCTTTGATTTTTAAATTAAAACAACTTGGTATGGTTAACCAAAGAAGTGGTCTACCACTTTTCGTCCAACTTCCTATCAAACAAAATAGTCTCTAAAGTCGAACTTTCATGTTGACAGCCACATCTTATCGACATTATAATATTGTGATGTGCAAAGGATTTTGGACCTTAGGGTGGTAGACCACATATTTGGCTGATAGTACAAACAAACAAACTTAATGAATGAATCTCTCTTATTTTTTTTGTGGAAATCAAGAGCCTTAGTAACTGCAATTATTATTGGTAGCACAATAATTTGGCTTAACTGAAATGATATTAATTGTATGGCCGAAAGGTTGAGGAAAGTTAATAGTAGTAGTTGGAGTTGACCACAAAACCACAGTTCCACGTAAAGTACATAAGTTTATTATAAAGTCACAAGTTTAGTTAAAAATGCTCAACTGTGGCCTGTCGCGCTCAGTGCTAATCGTCAACTAATTATATTGTATTTTCATGCGTTAAAGTAGGTCGCTGAGCTAGCAGAATTCTGTACGATACCGATCGTACATGCTCCCGAGGGAAAAAGTGAAAATGGTAAACAGTACAGAAGAGCATTTTGTACATAGAAAGTAAATGTTATATTAAAATAAAACTTAAATAAACTAATCTTCAAAATTGAATCTCGTTCCTGTCGGTTCTGGTTGGCTGTAGACCGGCTCCCGCGGTCGCGTCGCGCTCCGGACCACTTGCATTTCAATCTCCACATCTCTGCGATTTTTGGTTGTAGTGTCAGTGGTCGTTGCAGTTGTAGGTGTGGTTTGCACGCAACACCTCTTCCTTATGAATATCCCAAGAATAACAACCAGTATTCCTCCCAGCAGCAGGGTTGTCACAGTGTAGTGATGAATATCATGGACCGACATGTTGGTGGTTAAAGTTTTAGGTAGTTCTTCATGTGCCTTCTGCAGACGTAATCGCTCTTCGACTTGATTCAGATCTACAGAGTTTGATGTTTTCATCTCTGTTATGTTTAGCTTTGTGTTGCTCCAGCTTAAGTCGAACATGTTGTTGATTGTAGAGTCGATGGTTGGTACATCAATGTCTGTCTCAACGTTAATTTTACTTCCTAAATGGTTGTAAGTGTAAATTGTAGCATCTCTCTTTTGTAAAATACATCTGGGTCGCATTGTAATGACACCTGTACCGTCTATAGTTGTCGGTGAAACTTGATCGTCACATATGATACGAATTAAGTGTTTCTCACATAACGTAAACAACCATACGTTCGGGCTATGTAACGTCATCCAGCGTTCTTTGCACTGCGCGTCCTTGATCACACATGACAGTGAGTTGTGCTGACTAAATACATTAGCTTCGCAAGGTGCATTCTTATCGTACAAGTTGTACACAGGTTGTTTGGCGACGCAGCTGAATCTATCTTCCGCATATGTGGTGCATTGTTTTATATCAGTTTCAGTTATACCGATATATGTTTTCTTCACGAAATTAATGGCGATGTATTTAGATGAAGGTTCGACTAACTTTAGTTGGCCTTGTCTCATAAAGGGAATAGGTATAACTCGATATATCGTATATTCTTCCTCGCTGAGTAAAGGAATATGCAACTCGAACATTAGGTAGTTATTTGTAATTCGGGCCTTGACGTAAAGTAGTTCGTAAATGTCTCTGATGTTTTCTTGTACATCCTTGATTGGGAGAGATAACCCTTGTGGTAGTTTTCCAGATATGATGTTGAGTTGTTCTATCAGTTGAGAAGCGGGAAATAAGTGCGTATCTAGATGTCCTTTGTAAATGTCTCCCAGGGCATCCAACAGGATTTCTTGTATACGTTGTAAATTGTTTAGTATGAGCGTTGATGTAATAGCAGCGGAGTTGATGTCGTTGGCAGCGAATAAAGTTTGGACCCTGGTTTCAATCTTGGTAACTTCGGTACGTGTCTCATTCATATAGGTATCTATAGTTCGGAACTGCTCGTTCATGAATGTTTCGCTTTTCTTTATAATGTTATTTTCGGCTTCTATTATCGAAGTTTGGTTTTTCATGAGCTGTAGTAGGTATTTATCGTTTCCTTGCAGCGCGTCGATGTCATTTTCATATTGGTTGGCGAAGTCTTCGTCTAGTACGCCGAAAAGTGTTCTCGCTAGCTTCCCAACTCCGTCGAAGTAGCCTCTTTTCTGTCTGGCGAGAGGTTGAGAGTGTAGCAGCGTGTTATACTCGGTCACATGACGTAGCTCGTGACGTAAATGACTGACGATTGTCGTGCAGGGCTGGTATGTGATTTGTTGGCATATTCTGTCGATTTGGTTAACGTAGTTATTCATTTTGTTTGTTGCTTGCCAGTATGATGTTAAGTTATAATATACCACCAATGTCCATTCGTCGTGTATGAGCTGTAGTTTTCCTGCTTCGTCGAAGTAAATTGGGTGATTTTTTTCAATTGGACTTATTTTGTAGTTGTTGAGTTGCGCCGAGTTTGCAGTTCCCACGGGCGCTATCAACATAACGAGTAGAATAGTAAGTAGACTGCACAGTGTCTTGTTCTTGCGTGGCGGAGTGCTTTGTTTGTGTTTAGATGATTCTTTCTTCTCTTCTTCTGTGGAGTCAGTAGTTTGTAAGTTTTCTTCCAGGTGTAGTGGAGCTAGCTTCGTAATAGGTCGTTTCAGCTGTCCATTTTTGGTTTTTAATGTTACAGCCCGAACATTGCCGTCGTTGCCCGGATGTACTTCAATGATCTTGCCAAGCGCCCACTTGCCTGGAGGTAAGTTCTCCTCTTTTATTAGTACTAAGTTTCCTTCTTGCAGGCTCTTCTTCTCCTTTTGCCACTTGCAGCGTTGCTGTAGTTGGTGCAGATACTCTGTCGACCAGCGTTTCCAGATGTGTAAGTTCATTTGTTCAATAAGTCTCCATCTGTTCCTTAAGTCAAAGTGATTAAATTCTTCTTCTTCCTGGGGCAGTGATAGTAGTGGACCTCCTACTAGAAAATGTCCTGGAGTTAGGTATTCAAGATCATCGACGTCCTCCGTGAGAGGGCACAATGGACGTGAGTTTAAGCACGCCTCAATTTGTGTCAGTAAAGTTGTAAACTTATGCTCGCCAAGGACACGCACAAGGAGCTCTGTCAATCTCCCTGTAGCCGGAAGGATAATTGGGTGCTTGCTTCCCGGTGACAACATTGAGTTAGCCAAGCGTCCTCTAACTCGTAGAAGATTGTCCTCATCAAGAAATGGTGTCAGCTTAAGTAGGCTGCTTCGGGCTGATACTGCTCCAGTTTTCTTCAGATGTTCTATCTCATCGGTGTAATGCTGTCTTTGCACTTTCTTGATTATAAGTTGAGTAGTCTCAGTAAGTTCTTGCGGCGATAAAGTCATAACTCCTTTTTTGTCGCCGTCGGTTAAGTTATTATTTGTGTTAGTTATGTTAGTTTTATTGCAGAAAACTCGCTTGATTCGTAGTATCCATGCAAGCACTCGTATTACTCGTTTCAAATTGCTAAATTTATTTAATAGCATATTTGCAGTTTCGCAAGCGTTGTCATTCTTTGTTGCGTAACAATATGTTTTTTGCCCGTCTTTAGTTGTGTATGTTTGTAAATTCGCTCTAGGTATCTCTGAAGTATACGTTTTCAACCAAATCGGACCTTCCCACCACAAGTTGAAAGTCAAAAGATTAGTGGGTGAGAGACCTCTAGTTGCACAGTCTGCTGCGTTTTCTTCCGACTTCACGTAACGCCAATGCGTGGCTGGTATTATTTCGTTTATTTGTGCTACCCGGTTGGCAACAAATCTTTCCCATCTATTGACGTCTCCTTGTAGCCAAGCTAAGACCACTTTCGAATCGCTCCAGCAGTGTATGTGTAACTCTTTGTGTTTGAGGGTGTTTTTCAGTTTTTCGACCAGTTTGGCCAGTAGTAGGGCTCCGCATAACTCCATCTTAGGTAATGTTAGTTTCTTGTTTAGAGGCGCGACTTTAGTTTTCGCTGCAATCAATGTCGTCACGCTGTTATTGTTATGAGTCACTCTGCTATAAATAACACAAGAATAGGCTTTTTCACTAGCGTCGCTAAAGCCGTGAATTTCGATTTGTTTTTCCGTGGATTTAATCCATCTAGGTATGTTTAGTTTGTTTATGTTAGGTAAGTCTTTGCGTATTGTTTCCCACTCCTTTGTAATGTCAATCGGCAAATTGTCATCCCACTCAGTTTTACTCAGCCAAACTTTTTGGAAGAGTAGTTTTGCTTTGATTGTTACTGGTGAAATCCAACCCAGTGGGTCGTATAGTTTGCTTATTTCAGCTAGGAGAGTTCTTTTAGTTAAGTTCGTCTTCTCAGTTAGGTTCCAGTTGTACATGAATGTGTCTGCAGCTGGGTTCCAGCTTATGCCTAAGGTTTTTTGGTTCGTAGCTTGCTCGGAGCTAAAGTTAGCATTTGACTTGCATTTTTGTTCAGCCTCTAAGTCTTCTAAAATAGTAGGCTCGTTACTTTTCCACTTCCTCAAGTTGAATCCACCTTTTTTCAGAAGTTCGATTAATTCTTCTACTAATTTCTTCGCGGAGGCAACCGTATCTTGTCCGTAGACCAGGTCATCCATATAAAAGTTGTTTCGAAGTACCTCTGCAGCTTCTGGATGCTGGTTGCTCTCATCTTGCGCCAATTGGTGAAGGGTACGCATTGCGAGGTATGGTGCGGACTTCGTACCGTACGTGACGGTGCACAACTGCCACTCCTGTAGCGGTTGCTTGGGAGAGTCTCTCCAGATTATTGTTTGAAGTTGTTGCTGATCTTCGTGCAGCCAAATTTGTCGGTACATCTTCTCTACATCTGCCGTGAAGACGTATTTATATACTCTCCAGTTGATTATCAACGTAAGCATGTCCTTTTGAAGGTTAGGACCGGTATACATAAGATCGTTGAGGCTGTAGCCTGATGCATTTTTGCCGGAAGCGTTGAAGACTACTCTTAGCGGTGTCGTAGTGGATTGTGCTCTCATAACGCCGTGATGTGTTAGATATAATCGTTTTTCAGTTGAAGTTCCTGTTGGTACAAGTTTCATGTGTCCCATAGTTATGTATTCGTTAATGAAGTCTTTGTATCTTCTCTCGAAGTTTTCGTTTTTGTTCATTTTTCTTTCCAGTTGTAGAAATTGAGCTAGTGCTTGTTTCTTCGTGTCGGCTAAGTTAGCTTCATAGTTAGGTTTCATAGGCATCTGAACCACGTACTTTCCATCTTGAAGTCTAGTTGTAGTTTCTGTAAAATGTTCTTCACAAAATTCTCTTTCGTTTGGGTAATTTTGACTTTCAGTTATTTCTTCCGTGTCCCAGAAGCGAGATAAGTTCTCTAGATCATTAAGCGTGACGAAACAGTTGAACGTCTTGACTTTTCCACACAGGATCCAACCGATTTTAGTTTGTTGAGCAACGGGGTAGTTGGTTTGGTCGCTTTTCATGATTCCGTTAAGAATAAGTTCTGAGTACATGTCGGCACCCAGAAGTAGGTCCACAGGTCCTGAGATGTTGAATTGTGGATCAGCCAGTTTCAAATTTTCTAAGTAGTGCCAGTTATCCTTGGAGAATGTAGTTGTTGGTAAGTTGCCTATAAGTTTCTTCATTATCAATGCTTCCATCTGGAATTGATAATCCGAGTGTATTGATTTGCATTCCAAACGCAGTGATCCCTTGCAGCTTCCTGACAGAGCTCCCACTCCAGACACTACTGCGTTTTCTCTTCGTCTCGGTAGTCTAAGACGTTGAGCCGCGTCTTCCGTTATCAGGCTTACTTGTGAGCCCTGATCTAGTAGTCCTCGTAGTTTAATAAAATCTCCATCCACTGTCTTCACTTTCAGTAGTACAGTTGTCAACAAAACTTCCTTTTCCTCGTTAGTTACGTTGTTTACGGCATGTGAAGTTGATGTTGAAACTTGGGTGTTTGCTTGACGTTGGTTCTCCGTGTCATGCATAAGTGTATGATGATTTTTGTTGCACACCTTACATCTTTTTACAGACGTACATTGCTTTTCTCCATGACTGTACAAACAGTTTTTGCACAGTCGTAAATTCCGAACTACGTCATGACGTCCAGTTGTGTTCATATGCAAAAATTTGTTGCATTGCATTAACACGTGATCCGTTTTGCAGAGTGGGCATTTTCGTGTCGTCATTACGAAGGCGTTAGGCATCGTTTGAGGCTTGTTAAAGTACGATGACCTCGGTGCATTATAGTTTTTATGATTGTAATTATTCCGTGACGATTGAATGTTGTTTGCGTTTGTCTGTTTGTTCTGGGGTTGTTTGTAAGATGAGGTAGTTTTTTGGTTGTTGCTGGTTTGTAGAGTTTCAAGTGCCATAAACTTGTTTTCCAAAAATGTAGTAAATTCGTCCAGATTAGGTAGGTCTCTTGGCTCCTTCAGATCTTTCATATATTCATTGTAAGTCTCACTGTCGAGCTTCTGCACCAAAAGATAAACAATAATTGGATCCCAAGTCGTAACGTCGAGTCCAATGTTGTTAAGACCGTTTAGGCACTCCAGCATGACATCATGTAGTTTCTTGATTGTTGCCGCATTTGCTTGCTGTATTGCAGGTTGGTTAAGTAGGGTGTTCATGTATGAAGTGAAAAGTAGTCGCTTGTTATCGTAGCGATGTGTGAGTATCTCCCAGCAGGAATTATAATTTTCAGCGCTGATGCCAAGGTGCTGTACCAGTTTTTCAGCTTCTCCCTTGAGTTTCGTCTTGAGATGTTGCATTTTCTGGGCACTTGAAAGTAAAGGGTTGTTATGAACGCTCTCTGTATAGAGGTCTTTGAAAGTAGTCCATTGATTGTAATTTCCATAGAAGTCGGGAATTACAATTTTCGGCGTTGCCTTCTCATAATGTGAGTTATTCCAAATTTTGTGGTTAAGTTGCTTCCGTAAGTTGTCATAAATGTTTTCCATGGCCAAGTACTTCTGCTTATAGTTATTCTCATCATCTTGTAGAATGCAGTCTAGTTCCCAGTGTATTTTTTCGATGTGCTCCCACTTGTTCTTTAAAATGTTCAAGTTATCTTCTAGCTCCCATTTCTCAGCGACAGACTCCAAATCCATCTTATTCACCGTACGTTCAAAGGCTCTGAAGTTACAGAATTGCTGCCTCAGTAACTCTTGTTGCTTATCATTATTATCCTTAGTTTTCGGTGGTGGTACATGAAACATAACACCCGCGAAGTCGAAGCTGATTTTAGACGAGCCGCTCTTCCCAGCAGTTGCTGACGTTCGCGTTGGTGTTTCTGTCTCTGCCGATGTTGCTTTAGCTGCGGACAACAATTGGTATTTCCTGTTGGTTATGTCCGTCATAACCTCTTCGCACATAAACTTCGTTTTATTGAAGACATCTTCAGTAAAGTATTGATGATCAGTTTCTCCACATGCTTCCAAGATAACATGATTCTGAGTAAATTGCTCCCAGGTAGCGTTAAGTAACGTAAGTCGTTTTTCCAAGTACTCCAAAGTCTTCCGATCGGAGCCATCTTTCTTGTAGTTCACGCACAGTTGTTTGATCTCAAGAAACGTTGCTTCTTGACGAGCGATAAGTTCCTCAACTCTCTGATCCATAGTTAGTTAGTTTAGTTACCTTGATTATTGCTCGTAGGTTGTTAAGTTGGATGTATTGCCGTTGGCACCAGTTCTCCAAAATCCTGTAGTGTGCAGGAATCCTGGTATCACTTGGTACGTTTCTCCGTTACGATAACCGCGCCTTTTCAATTTAACTGGTGGAACCCGCTTGTGGGAAGCCAGTCAAACCGAATCGCTGACGTCACAAAAAAAAAACGCACTAGTTGTAGGTTCGAAGGACCAAAATGTATGGCCGAAAGGTTGAGGAAAGTTAATAGTAGTAGTTGGAGTTGACCACAAAACCACAGTTCCACGTAAAGTACATAAGTTTATTATAAAGTCACAAGTTTAGTTAAAAATGCTCAACTGTGGCCTGTCGCGCTCAGTGCTAATCGTCAACTAATTATATTGTATTTTCATGCGTTAAAGTAGGTCGCTGAGCTAGCAGAATTCTGTACGATACCGATCGTACATTAATTCTAAATTTTGCGGGTGGTAGGGCCTTGTGCAAGATCCGTCTGGATAGCTACCACCATCTTACTCGCTAATCCTGCCGCTAAGCAGCTAAGTGTTCCGGTGTGGAGAGTAAGACAGCCAGGGAAATTACGAGCACAAGAGGCATTTCATCTTAGCCCTCTAGGTTGGCAACGCATCTGAAATCCCTCCGGGGTTGCGGGTGTCTATGGGCAGTGGTGATCGCTTACCATCAGGGGACCCACTTGCTCGTTTGCCTTCCTATTCGCATAAAAAAAAAATAAATAAATGTGAAAGTAAATAAGTTAGCTATAGATTTAACCTTTGTCATTCTAACCCGCGCTACCCCGCGCCCCTGTGCCGCACAGGCGAGGACTCAAAGTGGTCGGTCTATAGACTTCTCTTTGATCTACTTAACAAAAAATCCTTACAGGCGCCAAAAACGTGACGAGGCTTCCTACGAGCTGTCCAAATCGAAGGGCAAGCAAGTGGCCTGGTCGGACGAGAACACCGGCGCCATGTACCGGCCGCGGGCGCAGCACACCAGGCACGCGTACGAGCTGCTGCTGTCCTTCATGCAGGGCTCGCTGGGGGACCAGCCGCGGGACATCCTCTGCGGGGCCTGCGATGAGGTAACTGATGCGGCTTGACTATAAATAGGGTTATTTCGCACGTACCACAACCACACGCCAACATACATATTTTGTAGTACAATTAATACCACACGTACCACATTATGCCGTCATTTATCGACCTTTGGTGATATTAGGTGATTATAACGCTACAATTCAAGATCACGTGTATTTTTCGGACTTAGTATGAATTAAGTTGTTTAATTAAAAAAAACAGCAATAGCCGCGTATTCACTGAGCGAGCCGCCTCGCGAGGCCGCCTCGGACGTTTGCCGCGCAACGATTGCCGCGCGAGGCAGCCTCATGCAAGAAATCCTACTGATCGAGGCTGCCTCGCGCGGCAAAGCCGAGCCACGGTGAGTCTGAGCTAATATTTGTCCACGCATCTTCTCTTAGTCCTCTATTTGTATAATCGGGACATTGCGCATCCCATAATCGTCTATATTCACCATATAGCTGTATTAATTTAAGACACAGCTCTTTATCCATGACGCTAACACGCGACGAACAAGCGAGGCAAAACACAACCGTCTTGAGTGAGCGCGGCAAACGTGCTGAGGCGCCTTTGAGCATGGACAAAAACCGACACCGCGCGGCTCGGGTCGAGGCACGCTCGCCCGAGGCGAGACGTGCGTTCGCCTCGGGCGAGGCACGTCCTGACAGGTCGAGGATTTGTCTCACGAACCTGCCGCGCGAGGCGGCTCGCCCGGTGAATACGCGGCTAATAACTTGATTTTTTCGTTATTATTGACTTTCCTGCTGTGTAATAAAAATTACACTTGATGTGTTCTTGGACCCCCCCATCGTGACCATTCGTGATATTTTACTGACCCCCATCCCCTCATAAATGATCACACGATTTCTGGACGAGCCCTAACCACTGCTTGTTTGCATTTTAACGCTGCGACGTGGTGTGGTTGTGGTACGTGTGAAACAAACCGTAATGTCTGGCAGCCTTATTCATAAAAAATCCTTAATTGAGGTTTGATCAGTCGATTAGTTAACAGACTGATTAAGCATATTTGAGAGTTGTTAAAAAGTATGATTCATAAACGCTTGCTGTAACAGTCTGTTAGCTAATGAGCTGCTGATGGATGGATTAGACGCGTTATGTTGTCACCTTGACAAATCATAGACCAAAAATGGCCTTCTAGTGAATTAAAAAAAAAAATTGACAGCAGTGGCATCGAACTAGCGGGAAACCAGCGAATTAACACGACAGACTAGGCAGTGTGGATCTAGTTTCCTTTACCTTTCCCGGAGGGACTAAAAACTTAAAACAAAAAAAACTATCTTGCGTATGGTTTTGCTGTTGCCAAAATCAGCTGTTCACATGTCGCTGCTTATAAACTAAAGGGCCACAAATCAAAATTGTCCAAAATCACTTTTAATGAAAAAATGATCCCAAAATCAATCTTATTTTCATATTTCACGAAGACACCGGTCTAAATCGGCCTCTTAATCGCAATTTGACGCATGTGCCCTTTCGGCATTTTTACGCATTGACGGATAAGTTCAGAGCAAAGCGGCCACTATTTTAGTTGCGACCCACTTTGCAAACATTTACTTGTGTTTTGAGTGAAGTTTATGGGTAACAGGGCCACATTTGGAAATGCAACCGTTTCGCTTATAAGAAAGAAGTAGGTACTCAATTATTTATAAGACTAAGGTGCCACGTTTTGAAAAGTGTTTGTCTCGCTTATAAAAACAAAATAAGTACAGGATTATTTTTTAAGCAAAGGTGCCATGTTTAGTAAAGTGTCCGCTTAGTAATAAAAAAGTCCCAATAATAATATTATTGTTATAAGCTTAAGAGGTTTTTTTCGTGAAATGTCTGTTTTGCTCAAAACATTGTTGTATTCGCGATGTTTTCTTTCAAGACAAAAGGCTTTGATACAATTTTGAATTCCTGTTTGGTAAAGAAATCCTTTGTTTTATGATATAATAGTATTTTATGTGGTGCAATAAAAATAAGTCACATTTACTATTTATGTATATTTTAACTAGCTATTCTAATAAGCGCAAATTTCTATTACTTTTATACTATTCAAATGAAGAAACCATGTTTGTGACGCTCCTGAATCAACGGCAGTGTGCTACTCGCTTTATTATTAATTTCTGCGTTGTTCTTTCATCTTTCCCCCTTCCTAGTTACCATGTTTAAACGCAATAAGTATACCTTTATCGATTCTGCCTTGTCTTTTTCTGTCTACCTCTATAGTTTATGTAAGTATTTATTTACAGAAGCATGATTCTCAGTATTTATTTAAGTTATCAAAGATCCTGACGAAGACTCTAACAAGTTCTGATAGTGATTCAGGCAAATCTACAAGCTCAGATGGTACAGAAGATTTTTCATCGGACGATAGCGTAAAAGATCCTGACTACCAAATTAAGTCTCCAGCTGATTCAGATTCAGAGAATGATTTAACAAAACCTATTAAAAAACCACATGATTTTTCACTAAAGCATTGAATAGGCTCCAAAACTACTGGATCGATTTGAAAAATTCCTTCACCGTTAGAATCCTACATTATCCCTGATGAACATAGGCTATATGCATAATTATAAGTGTCAGTTATCTAAATATGACGACGTCTCTGTATCGTAGTAATAATTAATAGAGACGAAATCATAGATAACTGACACTTAACATATATGTATCTGAAGCTTAACAGAGAGTGGAGAAACATGCCCTTAGTGTGAATTTATGCCTGGTGAGGTTCTAGAAGCATTTATTTTGGTTAACTACTGGGTTTGTATGGGGCCAAAACATTGATGGCAATTGGCAAAAGAAAGATTTTTTTTTGTTTTATTTTTTAATTATAATATTGTCTTTATTTAACTAGATTGTGATAAAAAAATTAAATAAAACATTTTTACTTTTTTTATTTGTGGCCTTTTATTCAAATTATTTACTTACTTGTGAAGAAAATTTTATATGCTAAACGGACTTATATGCTGCTAGTCGTCTTTGAGTTATAGTTACCTCGACGGTAAAATAAACAGAAGGTAGAGAATTAAAATACGCATTCGACGGTATATGACACAAAACCATTGGAAGTAGGAGTGCAAAAAAACAAATAAAAAATGAAATTAAAATTTTAAAAGTGCTCTCCCCAAAAAAACTTAATTTTGTTTTGTGGCCCTTTAGTTTATAAGCAGCGATGTGTGGCGGCCATTTTGTGAGTTAGCAGAGAGATAAAGTAGGGTCTAAGGTCCGCTAACTTTCGGAAGACTTAACAGACCCCTGATGGACTGATTAACGCCAATTGACGTTTATGAATCATGTTTTTTTGCATCGGTCCTTTAGCGAGCTTATAGCGAGCCTCTAACTTTTTATGAATAAGGCTGTGGGACCTGTGGCGAACTCATCAGATGGGGTCCTTCTTCAAAGAGCATCTTTGTCCCTTCTGTGCTCTAGGCCAAGCCAGTTTGAGGCCCCATAGAGCTAGGGGCTCAGTGCATATTATATAAGTGTCACTCTATTTTCAGGTACTTGTGGTCCTCAAGAACGACAGACTGAAAGACCCTGAGAAGAAGAAAGAGATAGAGCTGCTCCTTGGGCCGATACCTGACGAGAGATTTGCTCTGCTGGTTAATTTAGGTAAGAGAAGATATCTTAGTCATGTTCAAACTTACTGCACGTGGTACAGTCACCATCAGATATATAGTAACGGGCGAGATCCTCAAATATTTCGGAGCAGCATTAAATTTCAATTACTTCGTTACACTAGATAATATTAATAACATCAGAACACGCAATTCGTCATAAATATAAGAGCAGTGACCTTTCCAATAAATTCGGAACGTTCAATGAGGTAAAAATATCAGGGAGCACAGATCGACGCGGTCAGGCTGATCATAAAGATCAGAACATTTGTGGAAAATAAACCTTCAGTTTGTAACAAACAGTTTAAATTACAGTGAATTATGCATGCAAAGAAGTACACTATACGAGTATGTGACAGCTTTCATTTTGACATGACATATAATATGAGCCATATTTCTGTTTTGTTTGGAATTATAAATCTATTAGCTTCAGCTCGCGACTTCGTCCGCGTAGAATTAGCAATTGATATGTTTATCGCTATCCCGCGGGAACTGTACAATTTTCCGGGATAAAAGTAGCCTATGTTTTAATCTAGGGTACCAGCTATTTTCGTACCAAATTTTATCCAAATCCGTCCAGTCGTTTTAGCGTGAAGAAGGAACAAACATACACACTCACTAACACCGTCACATCGTCACATCATCACATCGTCACAAACTTTCGCATTTATAATATTAGTAGGATTATTTTATTACAAACGTTTTCAGGTAAGAAAATAACAGACTTCAACATCAGCTCGCCAACGGAGGGCAACACTGAGATTGATGAGACGTACGGCATCAATGTGCAGTTCGAAGAGTCCTCCGAGGAGGATGACGAAGATGCCTTCGGAGAGGTAAGTGAATTCAAGCCACGCCGCAGATGTAATATGTAATAAGTATTTTTACGCTGTAATAAGATTGCGCATTGCTTCTTTTTGGGAAAGACTGAGCTCATCACAGAACAGAATCCTGAGGGTCGTGTCCCAGGAGTCCCATATGTGGGTATTGGCTGTCTGCACACCAAAAGCCACCATCACCATCACCACCAGCACCATCTTACTAGCTAATCCTGCCGCTAAGCAGCAGTGCTTGCACTGCTGTGTTCCGGTGTGGAGAGTAAGACAGCCGGGGAAATTACGGGCACAAGAGGCATTTCATCCAAGTCCTCTAGGTTGGCAACGCATCTGCAATCCCTCCGGGGTTGTGGGTGTCTATGGGCAGTGGTGATCGCTTACCATCAGGTGACCCACTTGCTCGTTTGCCTTCCTATTCACATAAAAAAAAAAAAAAGTGGAACACAAAGTGACCACAACGCTTGTTGTTTTTTGTTTTGTCGCGTCGTCTTTGCTTTGTTTTGTTTTTATTTTTACTTTTTACTTTTTGTGCGTTTTTACACCTTTTTTTTTGTATGTAGTATTTTGAGACCGTGTACTATTTATTGTACTTAAGAATTATCTATTAATTAAAATCTGAAAGTACTTAATTATTTTTTTATTGTTTTTTATTCAGGTCCGCGAGGAAGAGAGAGAAGATGGCGACGAGGGGTCGGACAATGAAAAAGAGAAGGAGAGCAGCGCCGAAGAGGACAGCGACGGCGAAGGCCGGCGCAACGCCATACACGCGAACGTGAGTTAACCGGACTATACTGGACATCGAACTGTACTGGGGCCTTACCATGACGTCTTAATCCAATTCAATACCGACTCAGTCCAGGTTTTAGCTGGGAATAAAAAATTAAATAAATAAATATCTTGGGACAAATTACACCAATTGACCTAGCCCCAAACTAAGCAAAGCTTGTACTATGGGTATCAGGCAACGGATAAACATACTTATATAATTTAGATAAATGCATATTTAAATACATACAACATCCATGACTCGGGCACAAATATTCGTATTCATCATACAAAATGTCTGCCCCTACCGGGATTCGAACCCGGGACCTCTAGCTTCATAGTCAGGGTCACTAACCACTAGGCTATCCGGTCGTCCGGGATGATTGAACTTAAGCTTGATTTCATCAAAATCTGTTTACTAGTTTTTGCGTGAAGAATAACAAACATCCATACATTCATAATATTAGTAGCCGGTGAGCTCTTAGAATGCCATTCGGGTTTCGGATACCATCGAGTGGTTCAAGTATCAAGCCCATAAGAGTGAATGAGACAGCAAGACAAACCCGAATGCCATTAATTATGTGTGTTTGTCTGTAGCTGTCAGAGGAGCAGTCACAGAAGCGTCGCGACACTGTCATACACCCGATGGACATAGACGCTTACTGGCTGCAGAGGCGGCTGTCGCGGCACTTTCCCGACGCGATGCTCTCGCAGGCCAAGTCTAGCGAGGTGCTCAAGGTAAGCCCACACTTGCCTACATTTGCCCACATTTGCCAACACTTGCCCACACTTTCCCACACTTACACAGTCTTGTCTACAAGTTCCCCCGAGTGCCCACTTTTGCCCTCCGGCTGGACTGGATCCTAATTAATTTTATTCTGGACATTTCATTTTAACTAGGTATTGTTTTGCGATTCAGTAGTACCTATTTATTTTGTGGACTTGTGCTTCCTTTAATTTATAATATATAGATAACTCAATATCACAAAAATGTCGCTTATGGCATTTCTCCTTTCAAGCGTCGATATTGTTAATTTGCATGTCATATTACTGAATAAATATGTGAACTGTATCTCATTTTGACATCTATTGCATACCATATTTAATTGCGAATAAAGATTACTTACTTACTTGCATGCTCGAGTTAAGCCCCACGCTTGCCCACATTTTCCCACACTTGCCCACACTTTCCCACGAATGCCCACGTTGTCCAACAAGCAATATTTGTTCGTTTCAGGCGTTAGACGATGCAGCTGACGACAGAGACCTGGAAAACCGGCTAGTGCTCATGCTAGGGTACGATTGCTTCGAGTTTGTGAAGATACTCACAAAATACAGATATACAGGTGAGTAGATTGTTATTGTTGGTTGTTGTTCCACGCTGGTTGCTTCCAAAGAGAAAACATAGAATGTAACAGTTGCTTCTCTTCTCGCGCACGTAGAAGCCCATCGAGGGAGGCGAATTATTTTTTTTTACATGATAAGACACGTAAGGATGAATGAATCTTAATGATAACAAGCTGTTGTCCGCTGAATTGAGAGGACTACCTGTAACACGTCATTTTCTGTCTCTTTCAGTCCTGTACTGCACCAAACTGGCGTCGTCTCAGTCTGAGAGCGAGCGCACCGCCCTGCGAGAAGAGATGAGTCGCCAGCCGCATCTGCAGAAGATCCTGGCACAGCTGGAGACCGGAAAGGGAGACGATGAGGTTTGCTATGCACATCACACATTAAAGTAGTTTTATCCTAAAGTGCGGGTGGTAGGGCCTTGTGCAAGGTCCGTCCGGATCGCTACCACCATCTTACTCGCTAATCCTGCCGCTAAGCAGCAGTGCTTGTACTGCTGTGTTCCGGTGTGGAGAGTAAGACAGCCGGGGAAATTACGGGCACAAGAGGCATCTCATCTAAGTTCTCTAGGTTGGCAACGCATCTGCAATCCCTCCGGGGTTGCGGGTGTCTATGGGCAGTGGTGATCGCTTACCATCAGGTGACCCACGTGCTCGTTTGCCTTCCTATTCACATTAAAAAAAAAGTAGACTCCATGATTAGGCGAACTAACTTGGCAGCTGAAAATGCTGCCAGATAAAGGAAAAACATGAGTGACTGGTTTATGTCGATAAAACATGTAACAAGAAAGATAAAAATAAATATACAACTGTAAGAATTAAAACACATGATCCGCCATAATGCTTTTATTTCGTATCGTCTGTTCTTCTCTAACACCTTACGTTATCCTATATAAACTAATCTTCCCTTTCACTCATCGCTCAAACTCACTATTCATACGTCTCTGTCTTTCATCAATAAAATCACACATTCTGTCTCTTTCGCACCCTGACGTTCCTATTAAGTTTTACCTTACACAACAACAACTTCCCGAAAGATTCGAAATCACTGTATTATAGCTCCGAGCTGACCGATGACGGAAAGTAGAATGGCTTGCTTGGCGAAATGTCAACAATACAAAATGACGGACATCGTCCTATCCATAATAATGGTCATTATGTTTCGATTTTTCAGTCGACTTTTGCAAAATATTTTTTTTAACAAAATTATTACTTCAAACACAATACTGCTGCTCTATGAATGTATTAAGAGCGTGCATCCATGCTGAGCTCGCAACGTCGCATTTTTAGTGATTTTTTGCGATTATTTCACAGAAATTGAATGAAAGTATCAAATATCCGTCTGTAGTGCACTTCGTTTTGAGTGTATTAATGTGTCCAATGCAATGATTAATGGTGATGGACGTTTATTTTCGTATTAAAGCGATAAAATACTATATCTCGTTTAATAAGAAAATAAAAGTCCATCACGATGAATTATTGCATCAGACACATTAATACACTAAAAACGAAGTGCACTACAGACGGATATTTGATACTTTCATTCAATTTCTGTGAAATAATCGCAAAAAATCACTAAAAATGCGACGTTGCGAGCTCAGCACGGATGCACGGTCTTAAATACTAGTTCTACCCGCGACTCCGTCCGCGTAGCATCAGGCTTAAGAACTGATGTTGAATAGTATGTTCTGCAATAAATATTTACGATGCGACTCTAGGCAGCTACGACCTTTGATATGTTTATCGCTATCCACCATCGTACCAGCTATCTTCGTTCCAAATTTTATCCAAATCCGTTCAGTCGTTTTAGCGTGAAGAAGGAATAAATGCACACAAATACACACATACACATACTTACGCGCGCGCGCATGCAAGTACGCACGCACGCACGCACGCACGCACGCACGCACGCACGCACGCACGCACGCACGCACACACACACACACACACACACACACGCACACACACACACACACACACACACACACACACACACACACACACACACACACACACACACACACACACACACACACACGCACGCACGCACGCACTGCGACACTGATAACATTCGTGTGCAATGAACTGAATTTAGTTAGCCTTCTACTTAATCATTTACATCAGTCCGAGCTTCAAGCGAGGGTGTACATAATAGAGTTGTTGTAGTTATGAGTCGTGTGTGTGTAGGGCTTGCAGCAGTCGGAGGCGCCGCGCAAGCGCCACAAGGCGGAGGCGGCGGGCGGGGGGCCGGCGGGGGGCGCGCGCCGCATGCTGCAGCTGGACGAGCTCGTGTTCGCCGCCGGCGCGCACTTCATGGCCAACAAGCGCTGCCAGCTGCCGCCGGGCTCCTTCAGGAAGCAGAGGAAAGGTAGGCACTGACGAGGACGAGGGACTGGACCACCGGGACTCGTGACTGGGTGTCCAATAGTTATTTGTGTCACGAGGGAGCAAAATGATGTATTTACGGCGAGGGCGCTACATTGAATACTGAATGCGGCGAAGGATTCTGCAATAGAATCCTGAGCGTAGCGAGGAATTCTAAAGTAGAATCCAGAGCGTAATGAAGGATTCAAATGTTAACGCCCGAGATGAAAATAATTTGCTCCCGAGTGGGTCATACAATTTTTCACATCGAACATTAAGAAACTAAAAAAAAAGAACTATTCTAAATATAGTTAAAGAGCTACCAGCATGGAAAATGGCTTGGTTTTGCAATTATCAACTTTAAAATATTGCATTTGCATAAAACACTTGGAAAAGCCTTGAACAGAAAAGTTGCACTTTGATCCCTCTCGACAGGGAGCAAAGTTTTTCTGAATGAGAGGTGTGAAATAGTAGTTTATACACCTAGGGGAGTAAGTAGCACTTTACCATTCCGTGTTGTCCAGGTTACGAGGAGGTCCACGTGCCAGCGTTGAAGCCGAAGCCGTTTGATGACGGCGAGACGCTGCTGCCGGTGGAGAAGCTGCCAAAGTACGTGCAGCCGGCCTTCGAGGGGTTCAAGACCCTCAATAGGATACAGGTCGGTCCATATCCAGCGTATACCAGGGAATATTTCATCAGGTGGTGTACATACATACCGTCACGCCTCTTTCCCATAGGAGTTGGCAGAGAGTTTGTTCCACTTGCTACGATCCTGACTTACCTTTTTTTTTGACTCTCTGTTAATTTCCAGCTATCTTGTGTCACTTGCCTATGGTTTTAAAAAAGCATTTAAATACAAAATGCAAAATACTTTTCAGATTTACTATTTCAAATGCAAAATACCAAATACTTTTCCGTTTTGTATTTCAAATGCTAAATGCAAAATAGTTATTTTCAAAATACTTTTTCAAAATAGAATACCTTTTGACCAAATCGAATGATATTTTTATTTATTTTAGGTCATACCTATTTATCAGTAGGCGTATCAATAAATTCTGTTATGTTATTAATAATAATAATTAGCAGGCGCCTCTATCGGTCAAATTCGGCAATACAAGCGTCATTCGTTCATTTCATTTCGTTTGACTAGTAATGTTGGCTAAACTTAATCACAAAGTATTTTGCATTTTGAAATGAATATTAAAAATGCAAAATACATCTCGAAACGTATTTCAAATAAAATACAAAATGTTTTTTACTAAAAGGCATTTAAATGCAAAATACAAAATGGGTATTTTGCATTTTAAATAGAAGTATTTCAAATAAATCGCATCTCTGGAAACAGACAGAGATTTCATCATAGACAACTGTCACTTAATATAACAGTAACTTAACAGAGAGTGGTGTACCAAGCCCTAAATCTATAAATGCTTGTCCGCAGAGTCGCATATCAAAAGCAGCCCTCGATTCCGACGAGAATCTGTTAGTGTGCGCTCCCACTGGCGCCGGCAAGACGAACGTTGCCCTTTTGTGCATACTGCGCGAGGTCGGCAAGCACGTCAACGACGACGGTACAGTGAACGCGGGGGACTTCAAGATGATCTACGTCGCGCCCATGCGGTCGCTCGTGCAGGAGATGGTGAGTCATTAGTTCAGCCTGTTGCTCGCGACTACCCGCCGTGCACACTGGCATGTTAACTATGGTACAGTGAACGCGGGGGCTTAAGATGAGCTATGTCGTGCTCATGCGGTCACTCGTGCAGGAGATGGTGAGTCATTAGTTCAGCCTGTTGCTCGCGACTGCCCGCCGTGCACACTGGCATGTTAACTATGGTACAGTGAACGCGGGGGCTTAAGATGAGCTATGTCGTGCCCATGCGGTCACTCGTGCAGGAGATGGTGAGTCATTAGTTCAGCCTGTTGCTCGCGACTGCCCGCCGTGCACACTGGCATGTTAACTATGGTACAGTGAACGCGGGGGACTTCAAGATGAGCTATGTCGTGCCCATGCGGTCGCTCGTGCAGGAGATGGTGAGTCATTAGTTCAGCCTGTTGCTCGCGACTGCCCGCCGTGCACACTGGCATGTTAATATGGTACAGTGAACGCGGGGACTTCAAGATGAGCTATGTCGTGCCCATGCGGTCGCTCGTGCAGGAGATGGTGAGTCATTAGTTCAGCCTGTTGCTCGCGACTGCCCGCCGTGCACACTGGCATGTTAACTATGGTACAGTGAACGCGGGGGACTTCAAGATGATCTACGTCGCGCCCATGCGGTCGCTCGTGCAGGAGATGGTGAGTCATTAGTTCAGCCTGTTGCTCGCGACTGCCCGCCGTGCACACTAGCTTACGTCTGCAGACACTGAGTCTCGTGCAATAATAGTAGTTTATGCAACTGATACATAATGATACCTTTAACACGAGGGTGTTAAGGTATTTCATCTTTAACTGTCCTATTTGGTAATCCAAATTCTAACATTGCACATTGAGATGTGCAAATTTTTGTAAAGGCTAACGTATATTATGTTATCAAATAAACCTGAGGCAATATTTTGTACATAATTTTGCTGATATTTTATCTCCAGTTCCTTTTACGATGAAATAGTTAATAAATAACAAAAATGATACGTTTTGAGGTTAGAATTTTGTTTCAAATAGGACGGTTAAGAATGAAAATAACTTAGAAATAAATTGCTCACTACACTTACAGGTCGGTAACTTCAGTAAGCGTCTAGCCGCTTACAACATGAAGGTGTCAGAGCTGACGGGCGACCACCAGCTGACGCGGGAACAGATCGAGGCCACGCAGCTGATCGTGTGCACTCCTGAGAAATGGGACATTATTACGAGGAAGGGTGAGTCACTGTAGTGAAAGAATTTTTCAAATCGCTCCAGTAGTTTCAGAGTCTATACAGGGTGTTTGGTAGCCAGGTGCAAAGCTTTAAGCTTTCGCGTTTGTTCATGTAATTTACTAGGTAATTACCTACACTTACCTGATAAATTACATGAAGAAAAGGTAAAAAATGAATTGTAAAATGAATTAATTTACTGTTCAAATCACAACAAAGTGAAGATTAATGTTTTTTTTTTACCTTTTTTTTCATGTAATTTACTACTAAAGTACCTACTTTTAACGTGAAATTGCAATACTAGTGCATTCTTAGCGAGTGCTTTCCGAGTTTGGTTTTTACTTTTTCTCTCAGATTTAGCAAGCAATGTGAATGAGTGATACCTTAAAAGAAAGAGCAAAATAAACAGGCATGTTTTTAAAAATGTTTGAACATTTTCAGGATTTTTTTTTAATTTTTTTTATAGCACTGTTCCAAAAAAATACATTTTTAGTAATTTGGAATGCCTCCATTTTGTTTCTGTGGCAAGACAGACACTTAAAAATTATTTCACTTGGTCCAATACACATTAAACTATCCGAAATAAAAGATTTCGTTTACAAATTAACGCTCATTGGTGCAATATTGACTCGTTTCTATCAAATTCTGGGTATTTTCATAAAATGTCTATATTTTCAATTTAAAAAAAAAAAACAAGTTTCGGCTAAGACATGTATGGCTCAAAATGTTCAAAAATACCTCGGCTATCACCCCCTTAAAGCTTTGTACCTGGCTACCAAACACCCTGTATATCTAATGCAAAACAAACAAACAATAACGGCCTAATTTATAAACGCTCTATAGGCCTCTGCTAACTTAGGAATCGTTTGTCCTTATCTGTGAAAGGTAAATGACAAATCGAACGCGACTCTAGCTTCATTCGTATTTCAAAATAAGCTCTTAAAGGATCCTGATATCCTGGTATTTAAATTCTCCCTCCGTCTTACGCCTGACGCGAGTTTAAATTTTTTTACACATCCCAAAAAGTGCTCAGCGCCGGTAGAGAAGTTTTCACTCCAAAACTTTGCAGCCTTGCATGAGAAATGACTATTCCTCTTTATAACTTACTAGCTTCTGCTCGCGACTTCGTCCGCGTAGAATTAGGTTGACAAACTGATGTTTGTAGTTAATATTCTGCAATAAATATTTACGTTGCAACTCTAGGCAGCTACGACCTTTAACATGTTTATCGCTATCCCGCGGGAACTGCAATTTACCGGGACAAAAAGTAGCCTATGTGCTATTCCAGACTTTTCTCTATCTATGTGCCGAATTTCATCCAGATTCGTTGGGCCGTTCTGGCGTGATTGAGTAACAAACAGACATCCATCCAAACTTTCGCATTTATAATATTAGTCAGATAACTAGTGTGGACAAGAGGAAATCTAGAAAATGACTCGTATCTGATTTGTATGTGGTCAGGTGGCGAGCGTTCCTTCACCAATCTGGTGCGGCTGATCATCATCGACGAAGTCCACTTGCTGCACGACGAGCGCGGGCCCGTGCTGGAGGCGCTCGTGGCCCGTACCCTGAGGACCGTCGAGCAGACGCAGGAGGAGGTGAGAGTACACAGGAGCCCCATACCTGCAAGCGGGCGAGGGCCACTGCTACAAGTGCCGGCACGTAAGTCCAGCGATGACCTTGTATGCAGAGGTATAAAATACGGTATCCGTGGGTGCGCTCCCCTCCACGTGACTCGTCATCGCTAGACTTACGTGCCGGCACGTATGACACAAATAACGCGCGACGCCAGCTGCCATTATCCTGCCCGGCAGGAGCGCCGGTTGATCGTACCCACAGACCACCTACCCCATTAGACTTGTAATACAGGGCGGCATTTTCTGGATTCTATTTGCGCAATTGCGCCTATAACTTCGAACGCAAACGCGCGCTCATACAGTAGTGACCAGGAAACAGACCCGTAAGCAGCGTGTTACTGTGACCTAAAAACTACAATAGTAATATACAAAAAAATGCCAGATTGCGCTGTAAGGTGGTGTGAAAGCGACAGTCGCAAAAATAATTAGAAGAAGGATACTATCACGTTTCATTGGTAAGTACAAAGTATAATAATACCTTAATAACAAAAAATCACGGAGTTCTAATAACACTGGTCGCTAATAAATACCAAGTCTATGTTTGTCCTTGTTTAGCACGCTTTGCGTCGCGTTACGTCTCTTTCTTGCATTTCAACGTCACGCGTAAGTAGAGGTGCGACCAAACCGTATCGATATTATTCATTCATTCAATTTGATTGTCTTTGAATTTGAAGTTATATCAAAATCTTGTTTCGTAATTACTTTTACAAACATTTAATTAAAAGTGATTGATTTAATGCACGTAAAACTTATTACTAGACAGTATGAAGTTAAAATGATTTCGTTCGTCAATTTGTCTATTTAATAATAGCTTTTGACACTGAAACTTCGGAACCGATTGTCATGTAATTTTTTTCACGCGTGTAAAGCGACGAGTATCAACTATGATAAAAAGACCAATGATATAACAGAGTAAAGATATGTTACGTTCCTAGCAAATTGCGTTTGAAAATAGTCGCGTTTGGATAGTTGTTTGTCACGTCACTCGTGGAGTTGTTTGAAGTGAACTGTCTCTGTCTGAACGAAGCGGTTTACCCTCCCACAAGAAGTTATCTCTTCAACAGCGCGCATTGCTCCCAAAATCTAACCGGCCAGTAACTTATCGATAGTGGTGGCAATAACGGCAGTTTTGCAATAATGAATAACAGAGTTGCGTTATTCTTAAATAACTTATCGTAAACTGTTGTCTGTTATCCTGTTATATTGATGTTTTACAAAACGATAACGAATTAATGAACGAAAATTACTACTTGATAATTTTATTATAAAATAATAATTGTTATACTTATTTCGTTACGTTACGATACTATGCGCGACCGCAACGTAATGAAAACGTATGGAAACAAAAGCAAAGCAACGCTCTGTTATCTTGTTTGTTATTGTACTGACTGACAACAAACAGCAACAGCAAATAATGATACCAAAACCGCCAAAAGTCAGTTACGTTATCTGCTGTTGGAATTATGACCACCACTACTTATCGATGTACAATATCGATATGCCCTCATCTCTTCTTTCTTTCGCCGTGACGTCACCCCTGCCGCCCGCTTACGTCGCATTCCGCCAACGTCGGCAGAAGTGTTTGCTTAGAAATTCGTACAGATGGCATGTCTCGGGGGTAGGTGGTCTGTGATCGTACCTAAACTGCGGAGTGTACACCCCCTGCTCCTACTATAATCTCTTTTTCAATACATTTGTTCGAAAAATTCACTTTCAAAGGATGTATGTTTTTTACAGTTTTTTTTAATTTTCCATTTTAAAAGTTTACAAGCAAAGAGTATTAAATGACAAAAATAAAAAATATCGACTTATACGCAGAAAAATGTATAAATATACAAAACCAATTAATGAATTTGCAAAATTTATTGTCATTAGTATATACTGTAATTTAATTACTTCAGATTTTAATGATTTCCACCTTTTATTTATTCGAAAAAATCGCAGTGGCTGAACGCGTCGAACCTTTGCCTGATAATTTTAGTTAACCTAATTAAAAACAAAACTTACGCATGCGCATTACGGTACACGGACGCGCCATTTTTGTAAAACTTTGCGTTGTTTTGTGTTGTTGATTATAGTGTACAAAAACCAAACAAAATGAGTTCTTCAAGTGATGAAGTCGACAATGACATGGAATTAACTCCGCCCGATATTTTAAGTAAGGCGCAAATCGCGCAAAATAGTCTTTTGCCATCAAAATCTCGGGAAAGGTATTTATTCTTCAATTTTGTGTTATTAATGTCTAACAGCCTTATTCATAAAAAATCCTTAATTGAGGTTTGATCAGTCGATTAGTTAACAGACTGATTAAGCTTATTTGACAGTTGTTAAAAAGTATGATTCATAAACGCTTGCTAGCAGTTTGTTAACTAATGAGCTGCTGATGGATGGATTAGACGCGTTATATTGTCACCTTGACAAATCATAGACCAAAAATGGCCTTTCAGTGAATTAAAAAAAATAAATTGACAGCAGTGGCAGCGAATTAGCGGGACACCAGCGAGTTAACACGACAGACTAGGCAGTGTGGATCTAGTTTCCTTTACCTTTCCCGGAGGGAATAAAAACTTAAAACAAAAAAAACTGTCTTGCGTATGGTTTTGCTCTTGCCAAAATCAGCTGTTCACGTGTGTGGCAGCCATTTTGTAAGTTAGCAGAGAGATAAAGGAGGGTCTACGGTCCGCTAACTTTCGGAAGATTTAACAGACCCTTGATGGACTGATTAGCGCTAATTGACGTTTATGAATCATGTTTTTTTGCATCGGTCCTATAGCGAGCTTATAGCGAGCCTCTAACTTTTTATGAATAAGGCTGTAAGTGTATAAGTGCCTATTTTCTCACAAATGTATTGAAAAACGTCGTATGATACACGGTTGGCAAGGTTTTACAAATTCGTGACGATGAAAACACTCGCCTTACGGCTCAGGTTTGTCAACTAGTCAGCTCATTTGTAAAACCTTACTTACCAACCTTGTATCACAAATAACTATTATATGATTTAGAAATAACAATGACTATTTGTTGGCAGGTCCGCCTGGTGGGTCTGTCGGCCACGCTGCCGAACTACACGGACGTCGCCGCCTTCCTGAGGGTGAAGCCTGAACACGGCCTGTTCTATTTCGACAACTCTTTCAGGTGAGCTTTGTTAAAAAATAAAATAAAATAGTATTTACTGCCCATATTACAATTATATGCACACCAAAAAACAACCAGTATATAAGTGAGGCGAAAGGCCTGAGCTGGCGCTGGTTTTCAGCCTGCACCTTTACACAGCGCACAGACATTAATCATGAGGCGGTACCAAGATGCGTTAACAAGGTACGAATAGTCGAATACGTCAAAAACTTGCTGGTCTGGGAGAAAAGAAAAACATAGAATGTACCAGTTGCTTCTCTTCCCGCGCATGGGAAAAGCCCATCGAGGGAGGCGAAAATCTTAGGAATCATGCTATAGACGATGCTAGCAATCCATCACTATTTTGATTCCATTGCGTTCAAGTATTACGTAATTGATTACGTCAACAGTTATTATTTACTTTTTTTACACAAATGGCAACCCACAAATTTATAAAATAAATAATACATTAAAAGAAAAATGCATACAGGTACCAATGATTACGTAAGCATGAGAGGGGGGGAAGAGGTTTGCTTACTTTTGCTGACAAGGGAAGGGGGGGGGGGTAAATAATTGTAAAAAATCCGCTTACGTAATACTTGAATAGCCCCTGTGTGTGTGTGTGTGTGTCTGTGTGCCCGTGTGCGTGCGTGCGTGCGTGGATCTGATATCCTGGTACTTAAACTCTCCCTCCCTCTTACGCCTGACGTGAGTTTAACATTTTTTACCCATCCCAAAAAGCGCTCAGCGCCGCTAAAAAAGTTTGAACTTCAAAAATATATTCGGTTCGCAGACCCGTGGCCCTAGAGCAGCAGTACATCGGTGTGACAGAGAAGAAAGCTTTGAAACGCTTCCAAGTCATGAACGACATAGTGTACGAGAAGACCATGGAGCACGCCGGACGGAACCAGGTATGCCTTTTGAGCCTTGAGTACTGTAATATTAGTGGGCTTGGGTAGAGAGGGCGGTGTTGAGGAAGTAAGACCCAAGTCACTAGCTGGTGTAAGAATAAGAACGTATAAGAACACTGTTTAACGTAAACCTTAGCTTCTATGTTAGTAGGATTGTCGCTGATACAAGCAATATGCGTTTATGTAGCAGTAAACTATTATGTCACTGCTAAACACTAACAGCCTTATTCATAAAAAGTTAGAGGCTCGCTGTAAGCTCGCTATAGGACCGATGCAAAAAAACATGATTCATAAACGTCAATTAGCGCTAATCAGTCCATCAAGGGTCTGTTAAGTCTTCCGAAAGTTAGCGGATCGTAGACCCTACTTTATCTCTCTGCTAACTCACAAAATGGCCGCCACAAATGTGAACAGCTGATTTTGGCATGACATTTTTTTTTGTTTTAAGTTTATACCCTCCGGGAAAGGTAAAGGAAACTAGATCCACACTGCCTCGTCGGTCGTGTTAGGCTGAAGCCATGTTTTCGGTTTCCCGCTAATTCTCTGCCACTGCTGTAAATTTTTTTTTATTCACTAAAAGGCCATTTATGGTCTATGATTTGTCAAGGTGACAACATAACGCGTCTAATCCATCCATCAGCAGCTCATTAGCTAACAGACTGCTAGCAAGCGTTTATGAATCATACTTTTTAACAACAGTCAAATAAGCTTAATCAGTCTGTTAACTAATAGACCGATCAAACCTCAATTAAGGATTTTTTATGAATAAGGCTGTAAATGTGGCCAGTTGCCATACTAAATACATGAAGGGACTTTCGGGGGAGGTGTTGGTCGAGGGTGAGGTTTCCTGTATAAGCTAACGTTCGATCCATTTTTTTTTTTTCAGATTCTCGTGTTTGTGCATTCGCGAAAAGAGACCGGCAAGACGGCGCGCGCTATACGCGACATGTGTTTGGAAAAGGACACTCTTGGACAATTCCTCAGGTACCTAAACACTAGCGGCCGGCTACAGATGAATAGGGAATATGCATTTAAAAAATTAACACATTTCTTAATCATATTCCTAGCGTTTTTCCCGGCATTTGCCACGGCTCAGTGAGCCTGGGGTCCGCTTTGACAACCTAATCCCAACATTTGGCGTAGGCACTAGTTTTTATAGGATGACAAAAAGTGAAATTAATAGTACCTAATCTTCTTCTTCTTCTTCTTAGCCTTTCTCTACCAAGTTCTTGGTGTAGGCCTCCTTCAACCGCTTCCATTACGATCTATTTTGTGCAGTGAGAGTCCAGTTGCTGCCCGCTACTCTTTTAATGTCGTCTTTCCATCTCGTCTGTGGTTTACCGACTGGTCTTTTACATTCCCATGGCCTCCAATCCAGAACAGCTCTGCACCACGAATCAGTTTTTCTGGCTATGTGTCCCGCCCATTGCCACTTGAGCTTCGCCATCCTTTTGCTGATGTCGGCGACTCTGCTGTGTTTCCTGAGCCATTTATTGGTTTTCCTGTCCCTCCTTGTGACTCCAACCAGCTTCCGCTCCATTGCTCTCTGGGTAACTTGCAGCTTCTCGACTACAGCTTTAGTAGTCACCCAGGTTTCCGCTCCGTAAGTTAAAACTGGCAGAACACATTGGGTGAAGATTCCTAATATTGGTTAAGAAATACGGAAAATATAAATTTTAGCGTTTTAAGCTACTAATTAGTAAGAGATTAGGTAAAGAGATCTGACATGACGTGTGACGTCATTGGTCACAACGCCCATATATAATCCATGCTAAAATTCTGTTTTTCTTTGATAGCTTTTTTTAAGTTATTTGAACAAATATTTTTGTTATTATTGTTTATTACATAAATGAGCTTTTAATGAAAGCCATGAAAAAAAACGACGGGCAGCATTCCGCGAGTGCCGGCAGAAGTGAAAACAGCAGCTTAGATTAGATTTTAATGTTGTACCATGACGCTCAAGACGCGTACCGTACTGACCGCTTACAAAAAAAAGCGTACGTATTATCTACACTGACAGACCTCTAACAATGTGCTGATGCCCTAGTACTAGCTCCACGACTCAACAAAAAAACATTTCAAAACTCGAACGCGATTCATTCGTATTTCAAAATAAGCTCTTAGAGGATCTGATATCCTGGTACTTAAACTCTACCCATCCCAAAAAATGCCCAACGCCGGTAAAGAAGTATTCACTCCAAAAATCATGATTATTCCCTATTACCGAGAACGGGAATAGCATATGTAATGTATTATTATATAAACGCTGTGTACAGGGAAGGCTCGGCTAGCACCGAGGTGCTCCGCACGGAGGCGGAACAGGTGAAGAACCCGGAGCTGCGCGAGTTGCTGCCGTACGGGTTCGCGATCCACCACGCCGGCATGAGCCGCGTCGACAGGACGCTCGTCGAGGACCTGTTCGCTGACAGGCATATACAGGTAACAACTATACTATACTACTTATATTAAAATAAAAAAATAAAATAAAAAAGTAAAATATAAAATATAAGTTTATTTACTAAAAAGTTTCACAGACTTAAACATGTTACCTATGACCTTCACACTAGGCTGAGCTTGTCTCGTGAGGTCCATTCGTTACAGTTACTTGTTAACATTGATGGTCCAACGCTGTTCCCATGCAAGATGGCGACTACATATTAATACTACTTAACTAACTTATCTAACTAATATTATAAATGCGAAAGTATGGATGGATGGATGGATGGATGTTTGTTTGTTACTCAATCACGCCAGAACGGGCCAACGGATCTGGATGAAATTCGGCACATAGATATAGAGAAATGTCTGGAATAGCACATAGGCAACTTTTTATCCCGTAAAATTGCGTAGTTCCCGCGGGATAGCGATAAACGAATTCTTTGCAGACAAAGTCGCTGGAAACAGCTAGTATTATAAATGCGAAAGTTTGTGACGATGTGAGTGAGTGTGTATGTTTGTTCCTCCTTCACGCTGAAACGACTGGACGGATTTGAATAAAATTTGGAACGAAGATAGCTGTCACCCTAGATTAAGACATAGGCTACTTTTTATCCCGGAAAATTGCGTAATTCCCGTGGGATAGCGATAAACATTCGAAAGGTCGTAGCTGCCTAGAGTCGGCGATAAAGAATGGACGTCTCGGTCTTAAGAAAGAGATACAGTAGAATCCGTTTCATATGACTCCGCCTATATATACCAACTGACTAATCCTTATCTGGCAGTTTGACATTTACCTTTCACAGATAAGGACAAACGATTGCTAAGTAAGCAGAAGCCTATAGAGCGATTATGAATAAGGGGTTTAGTAATAGGACCCCATTGTTACCCTTTGGGTACTTAACACTAACAGCCTTCTATCTATCTATCTATCTCCAGCCTTTATACGTCCCACTGCTGGGCACAGGCCTCCTCTCAGTATGATAGGGCTTGGGCTATAGTTCCCACGCGCGCCCAGTGCGGATTGGGAACTTCACACACACCATTGAATTGCTTCGCAGTTGTGTGCAGGTTTCCTCACGATGTTTTCCTTCACCGAAAAGCTCATGGTAAATTTCAAATGAGATATCGCACATAAATTCCGAAAAACTCAGAGGTGCGAGCCCGGGATTCGAACCCACAACCCTCTGCTTAAGAGGCTACAGGTCAAACCACTAGGCTACCACGGCTTTTTTCTAACAGCCTTATTCATAAAAAATCGTTAATTGAGGTTTGATCAGTCTATTAGTTATGTAACAGACTGATTAAGCTTATTTGACAGTTGTTAAAAAGTATGATTCATAAACGCTTGCTAGCAGTCTGTTAGCTAATGAGCTGCTGATGGATGAATCAGACGCGTTATGTTGTCACCTTGACAAATCATAGACCAAAAATGGCCTTTTAGTGAATTAAAAAAAATAATTGACAGCAGTGGCAGCGAATTAGCGGGAAACCGAAAACATGGCTTCAACCTAACACGTCCGACGAGGCAGTGTGGATCTAGAAATTTAAAACAAAAAAAGCTGTCTTGCGTATGGTTTTGCTGTTGCCAAAATCAGCTGTTCACATTTGTGGCGGCCATTTTGTGAGTTAGCAGAGAGATAAAGTAGGGTCTACGGTTCGCTAACTTTCGGAAGACTTAACAGACCCTTGATGGACTGATTAGCGCTAATTGACGTTTATGAATCATGTTTTTTTGCATCGGTCCTATAGCGAGCTTATAGCGAGCCTCTAACTTTTTATGAATAAGGCTGTAAAAATTTACTAACTTAATTGATGCCCCCAGGTCTTGGTGTCGACGGCGACTTTGGCCTGGGGCGTGAACCTGCCGGCCCACACCGTCATAGTGAAAGGGACACAGGTGTACTCGCCCGAGAAGGGGCGCTGGAGCGAGCTGGGGGCTCTGGACGTGCTGCAAATGCTCGGCAGAGCGGGACGCCCGCAGTACGACACCAAAGGAGAAGGTGAGACGGCGCTATTCAGCCAAAATATCCGATTAGTTCCACAGTCGCGCTTTTACCCGATTGCAATCCGATGACAGCGGAGCTCCGCTAGCGGAGCTCCTATTCCTGCTTAGTTTAGGCCCTTCGAGCAAAGGCGTCTTTACCTATGGTGCAGGGTGTGCGGCGCACACGGGCGCCGGGTCTGCGGGGGCGCCGAGCGCGCTCTAATGCGACACCTCTAAAGATGCGTCGCTCGCGGCGCCGGCGCTCTCAAAGACCCTGCGCCCGTGTTATGGCGCCAGGGTACTGGTTGCACACGGGCGCCACAAGGGCTAGAGACGCCTCTGCCTTCGAGCCAATGCATCATCATCAAACTTTAAGAACGCAGCTCTTGTCGGTGGAGTAGCCGCCATTCACTTCTTCTCTCTGCCATTGCTTTGAGCTCCTGATACGACACTACATTAACCTTCTTTGCTTGGTCCATAAACGCACGTCTCGGCATTCTTCTGCCACTTCTTCCTTCTATTTTCCCTTCAATCAGAGTTTTTATCAACACAAATCGTCATGTCGTATCAGGTGCCCCAGCATACTTTCTCTTCTATCCAATCTTATCTAATCTAATCTTATGGCTTCTTCGAGCCAATGCAAAACTAAAATAACTTAAACCTTCCTACCAGAAGTATTGGGACTAAGCGGATTGAGTCCTATTAAAATGTAGAAATAGTAGGACTGAATCGGTATTATAATTTGAACTTTTTACCCATAGAATATAGCTTAAAGTCCTTTATACAGGTATATAAACACCATCTAGCGTGAAGCAGCCAAAAGATAATAGTCTGAAAATGACAGTTGCCTAAATAGTTTTGCCGTTGCACAACAAACGTCGTCAAAATAACTGCGTTGCAAAATGAGCTCTGCTGAATGGCATTTAGGTTTACGCGATTGAAAATCTAACTGATGACAGCGGATCATTCGTGAAAATCTGATTCTGGCTGAAACATTCTGCTACGCGAACCGTCAAATTCAATTTGACGTTTATACATGCGATTTGCGCATAAAGGTGGCACGCTTCGTTCACATGCCACTTCTACTATATCTCTTTTTTCTATGGTTTCCTGCCGGCTAGCACGACAGCGCACAAGAGTCGTCAATAGATTACCCGTCCCTTTCTAGAACGAACAGTAAAAAACAGGAAAAAGACGGGCAATCTATCTCGCGCGCGACGCGACTCTTGTGCGCTGTCGTGCTAGACGTGTTGGTAGTTTTATATGTCGGATAATGAACATTAGTTATTAATACAGGAGCTTCGTTGTGAATCCATCCAGATTGGCAATAGTACACGTTAAACGCCAGTGTTGCCATATGCGGCGCGCTAGACAGGGTCTGAGGTTGTTGCGCGGGAAAACGACTGTCATTTGTTAGTATAAAAAGAAATGGACGCGCAGACAGTGGCCTCGGGAACTGTCCCGCGTTTCTTAATTGAAAACTAGGCTTTTCTTTTCGTTACTGTGGATTATTGTGATATTGACGTTGCCTAAGTTGCAGTGGAAGTTTCTAATAATGTTTCGGTGTTGAGTTTGCTACAATAGTAGACTTCCGACAATTTTCCAAAACAGTTTCATTAATGTCCGAATTCCCTTTTTGCCCACGTTAAACACACGATTTAGTCGGGTCTTGACCCTTTACATTCACTCTCTTCGATATATATGTTTGTTGTTGTCCTTAGGCATCCTAATAACGAACCACTCGGAGCTGCAGTACTATTTGTCCCTGCTGAACCAGCAGCTGCCGATAGAGTCGCAGCTGGTGGGCAAGCTGCCCGACATGCTGAATGCGGAGGTGGTGCTCGGCTCCGTGCAGAGCGTGCGGGACGCCGTCACCTGGCTGGGTGAGTGTCTGCAGCGTCACACCTGCTGAACCAGCAGCTGCCGATAGAGTCGCAGCTGGTGGGCAAGCTGCCCGACATGCTGAACGCGGAGGTGGTGCTCGGCTCCGTGCAGAGCGTGCGGGACGCCGTCACCTGGCTGGGTGAGTGTCTGCAGCGTCACACCTGCTGAACCAGCAGCTGCCGATAGAGTCGCTGCTGGCCGGAAGTTTAGCATAGTCCATTGACAACTCTCTTCCTTATAGACGGACCGCTTAACTGAGTCCTCATAGGGTCACGGGGTAGGCGACCGCGGGGCCTCTGTGCGGCGGCAGGCGCACTCCCCGCCCGCACCGCTCTCGGTCCCCTTTGTCGTCCTACCCCGCGCCCCTGTACCCGCACAGGCGAAGACTCAGTTAAGCAAGCGGTCTATCCATTGACAATTCTCTTAGCTTTCCGCCGTATTTCACAGTAAAAAAGCGGTATAAAGACTCGAAGTAAACAATGTATTGTTTGTATGTTGTATGTGTGTTGGTTGTATGTGTTAGTTTAAAATATGTTAAAATATTTGTACGCTTGCTTGCATGCTGAATACAAGGACTATTTTTACAATTTAAGACATATACATACACTGTATTCTTACAAATAAATAATTTTGAATTTTTGTAAATTGCTATATGCTTACCCTGACCGTGGACGTTCCAGGATACACGTACCTGTATATCCGGATGCTGCGGCAGCCGGCGCTGTACGGCATCACGCCGGAGAAGCTGCAGGAGGACAGCCTGCTGGAGCTGCACAGGGCCGACCTGGTGCACACCGCCGCCAGCCTGCTGGACAGGTTAGTGACGATAGGGCGATGACAGATAAAACCACCGGGTAGCACTCCGGGAGTGCCGGCAGATGTGAAAACTACTCACACTCGCGCAAAAAGAAAAAAAATACACGAGTTTGGAACTGCGGTCACCTGAGGGAACACACAGTTATTCCCTATGATATACCATATAAAACTGAGGTAGATACGTCATAGGCGATCTCCCCGTGGCAAGCGAAAAGTAAGGTAATTGCCTGACTTGTGTTTAGTCGCTGTCGGCGCGCGCAGAGGTCCTTATATGTCAAGTAACGGCAATAACGTTGCCATGTCCGACAGGAGTTTTGTTCAGCTATAACGCGTCTATTAGTAATATGTCATTGGTTATTCCACACCTTATATAGTATGAATCTTCCCAGCTGAATTTTTCGCTTCGAGCCCTATTCTTTCAAACAAAGGCCATTGTCTCTATTATCGCAAAATCGCAAGCTACCGTACGCACGTGCCACTACAACATTCATATTGAAAAACAAACGGTATCGTCATAGTATTAAGGTTCAAATAAAAAATTATATCTAGAATCTCAGTGACATTAAACTGTTGCATATTTTATTATTTGTGCTTATACATGTATTTCATTTTTTCTTAATGAAATGAAATATTATTCATTGTTTGGTCATGAGCTATACTGATGTTTTATAGTTTAGTTCATCATGTCCTGCCTCAGAGAGGCGTTCAATATTCAATTTATATGATGAGCATTTATTTAAGGTCTCTTCGTGCTTAACTGTCTGTCCTATTTGGTAAACAAAATTCTAACCCCAATCTGCAATTTTTTGTAAAGAATAAGGTGTATCATTTTGTACATAATTTTGCTGATATCTTATCACCAGTTCCTTTATTTACGATGAAATAGTTTAAAAATAACAAAAATGAGACGTTTTGAGGTTAGAATTTTGTTTACCAAACAGGACAGTTAAGAATGAAAATACCTTATACAGTTCTATGATTCTAATTTTATCGTGACCGTTTTAATGTAAATAAACGGACAACTCACGTTTTATTACGTTGGACAGTTACGTAACGTGACGTAACGTAACGTAACGTGAGTTATCCGTTTATTTACCGTCAATTGGGGTGACTTTGGTAATTTTGGGGCTACTTTGATCGTTTTAAAATTGCTATAAAATCGATATTATCCATATCCGGTGAATGTTTGGCATGTAGACGCAAAGGCGATCGACGAAGACATTGATTGGAAGCAGTAAACGCAAATTAAAAATAATGGTTTTGTCATTAAAACTACTTTTTAAATATGTATACATGAGATAAGTGTGTTTGTAAAAACAAATCCAGGACTCTTTAAGACATTTCAGGATGTTTGCAATTTCAACACGAGGAACCCTGATACATTAGTTGCACCTCGAAAAAAAAACAGCTCTGTATGGCAGAAACACCTTTTGCATGGCGATAAAAATTTATAATAAGCTTAACAGTAACATTAAGCAGTTGCCTTTAAAAATATTTAGACATAAAATCAAGGCATGGCTTGTAGAAAAGGCGTTCTACTCTGTGGCTGAATATTTTTCCTCGTTTGACCAAGAATGAATGTATACCTGATTGATTATTTTAATTTTAATTGTACCTACCTTTTTAAACTGTAAAATTTTGCATGCCAGTTACTGGTGAAATGTGTGAGCTCTCTAATTTTATCTGTGTTCCATCTTCATGTTTCAAGCGAAATAAAGTTATTTGTATTTGTAAAGTCATCCCGTAAATCAAAGTCACCCCAGTTGACTGTACATTAATATGTCTGAGCCTCGTGGTAGTTTTATATAAAAAATCACGGCCGTTCTTTGTACAGGGCCGGCTTGGTAAAATACGAGCGCAAGACGGGCTTGCTCCAACCGACGGAGCTCGGCCGCATCGCGTCCCACTTCTACTGCACGTACGAGACTATGCAGTCGTACAACCAGCTGCTGCGCCCAACGTTGGGCGAGATCGAGTTGTTCCGCGTGTTCTCGCTGTCGGCCGAGTTCAGGCACATTGCGGTCCGGGAGGAGGAGAAATTGGAGCTACACAAGCTTATGGAGAGGGTTGGTGACTTATAATGTTTTTCTTTAGGTCATTGCATACATAACCGCTCCGCGCCGGCACGGCACCCGCTCAGTATTCTTTGTATGAAACTCCATACTGCAACGCACACTACATAAACACTCAGCATAAAGGTGATATCGGACGTTTCATTTTCTTATTTCATTTTGTATCTTTCACTCAAAGTGACACGTGTGAACGCAAAGTGAAAGTAAAGTGTGGAATGAATTCATTAGTAAATTGATCAAACGTTGTTGGATATTTTCATTCGGCAGCATTCAATCAAGGAACATTCCCTCGAGTGAACCGTCTGATGACCTTAAGCTAGCAGTGCGTGGGCAACTCGCCGTCACCGCGTTTACGTCACAGTATATAATATAAGCTAAAGCAGTAGGGAAGATAGGCCTACTTTTTGAAATAAGTACCTACGCTCCAATAAAGCGTTAGGGTTGTCGATTTAATTTTTGTTAAATTAAATAGTTTTTTTAACCAAGGTTTGCCCTACCTATAGGTATTTGACAAGTTATCCTTCAAGTGTAGTTTTCTATAATATATTAGTACATATACTTTAGATGCAAAATGATAACAATGAAAGTCCGTAGAATTTTTTTTTCACCAAAAACACGGTATATAATATACGGCAACTACTTACTTATCATCTAAACAGCCAAACGTTTTATTTAAGAGGGTGCATCCGTGCTGAGCTCGCAACGTCGCATTTTTGGTGATTTTTTGCAATTATTTCATAGAAATTGAATGAAAGTATCAAATATCCGTCTGTAGTGCACTTCGTTTTGAGTGGATTGATGTGTCTAATGCAATGATTAATGGTGATGAACTTTTATTTTCGTATTAAAGCGATAAAATACTATATCTCGTTTAATAAGAAAATAAAAGTCAATCACGATAAATTATCGCATCAAACACATTAATATCCTAAAAACGAAGTGCACTACAGACGGATATTTGATACTTTCATTCAATTTCTGAGAAATAATCGCAAAAAATCACCAAAAATGCGACGTTGCGAGCTCAGCACGGATGCGCCCTCTTAACAGAAAAAGCATTTGTCGGAGAAGTGACATCTGACATTTCTCGTTATAAAAATAATATATACATTTTATTTCATAATAATATAGTATCATTCTTACCTTTCAACATCAGCAGGGAGTTTAAAAAACGAAAGCTCCGGTTTTAAAGAAGCCGAGTTCAAACAGCCGTACACTGCGCAATACGCTCTTGGCATGTTTAAAACGAACACGGCCGCTCGTCTCAATGCGCCACGCGCGACTGACGGCACCGCGAGATCCGCTTAGGGGCCGTGTAAAAGCGCGTGTCTATGTGTGCGTTCGTTTCGACCGATTTGTTCGTAGATTCCCTACTGCTTGTGCTTATATGTACTGTGTTTACGTCGAGTCGCCGCCGCGGGGACGGCGCGCGGACCTCGGGCGGTTCCCTCCCAAAAGCCCCGCCGCTTGCCTCTCTGACATCGCCTACTGTCGCTTAGGGGCCGTGTAAAAGCGCGTGTCTATGTGTGCGTTCGTTTCGACCGATTTGTTCGTAGATTCCCTACTGCTTGTGCTTATATGTACTGTGTTTACGTCGAGTCGCCGCCGCGGGGACGGCGCGCGGACCTCGGGCGGTTCCCTCCCAAAAGCCCCGCCGCTTGCCTCTCTGACATCGCCTACTGTCGACGTCGACAGCTAGCCGCCAACCAGTCGCCGGCTTGCGGTGAGCGCGCTGCAGCCGCGCTGCCACCGCGAAGGCACCGAGCCGCTTCCGTTACGAGCTTGCGTATGGTTGACGGCGAGCCGACGACGCGAGGCGCTGCCGTTCCGGTGCCGAGCGGTTACGTCTGCCATAACCTTGACGTAAAATAAACAACTTGACTCCCTTGAAAAGTTCCAAAGGAAACGTCCGAGCGGCGTTGTCTATGTGTTGTGTGTCAACACATCAACTTACACAGATAACTGAGTCTTACCGTATTGGAGTCGTACTGGCGGCTATGTTTGACAGCTCTCCTCCGCCCCCAGGTACCCATACCAATAAAGGAGAGCATCGAGGAGCCCTCGGCGAAGGTCAACGTGCTGCTGCAAGCGTACATATCGCAGCTGAAGCTGGAGGGGTTCGCGCTGATGGCCGACATGGTGTACGTCACCCAGTCCGCCAGCAGGCTGCTGAGAGCCATCTTCGAGATCGTACTGCATAGAGGTCGGTGACGCCACTAACTTGCTAATACAGCGGCAGCGTGTGAATCCAATACGAGCAAATAATTAAACCCGCATGCTTATTACGTAACTCGCTCGCGATCACCATCGTGTTCAATTTGACAGTTCATGTATGGGCTGACAAATTGGCATCGGAAGCAGCTAGCTGTCACATTCATACAAGAACTGTCAAAATGGACTCGATGGCGATTGCGAGCGAGTTACAGCCTTATTCATAAAAAGTTAGAGGCTCGCTATAAGCTCGCTATAGGACCGATGCAAAAAAACATGATTCATAAACGTCAATTAGCACTAATCAGTCCTTCAAGGGTCTGTTAAGTCTTCCGAAAGTTAGCGGACCGTAGACCTTACTTTATCTCTCTGCTAACTCACAAAATGGCCGCCACACATATGAACAGCTGATTTTGGCAAGAGCAAAACCATACGCAACACAGTTTTTTTTGTTTTAAGTTTGTATCCCCTCGAGAAAGGTAAAGGAAACTAGATCCACACTGCCTCGTCTGTCGTGTTAATTCGCTGGTTTCCCGCTAATTCGCTGCCACTGCTGTCAATTTTTTTTTTTAATTCACTAAAAAGCCATTTATAGTCTATGATTTGTCAAGGTGACAACATAACGCGTCTAATCCATTCATCAACAGCTCATTAGTTAACAGACTGCTAGCAAGCGTTTATGAATCATACTTTTTAACAACTGTCAAATAAGCTTAATCAGTCTGTTAACTAATGAACTGATCAAACCTCAATTAAGGATTTTTTATGAATAAGGCTGTTAGACAATAAGCCTACAGCCTCGTGGCTGCCATGCCGGTTTGGGAGCAAAGAAAAAACATAAAATATACCAGTTGCTTCTCTTCCAGCGCAGATGGTAAAAGCCCATCGAGGTTTGTCATCTCTTTACGATATTTTCATATTTTGTTGAGAATGGTGATGCTGCCTGCAACTTCGTCTGCAAATAATTCGTTTATCGTTGTCCCGCGGGAGTTTTCCGGGATAAAAAGTAGCCTATGTGCTATTCCAGACTTTTCTTTATCTGTGTGCCGAATTTCATCCAGATCCGTTGAACCGTGATTGAGTAACAAACAAAAAACCATCTATCCATCCATCCAAACTTTCGGTTTGGGCGCATAACGTCCCAATCACAAAACGTCCCTCCACCAAAATCACGTCCCATTCGCAAAACGTCTTCTCTGCAAATGGTCCCTTATGTAAAATATTCCATTCGCAAAACGTCCCGTCTGGAAAAAGCTTGTTTCAGTAGAGACTAGGAGTCTTCTCATGGGATAAGGATCGTTTTGCGAACGGGCCATTTTGCGAAAGGGACGTTTTGCGAACGCGCCCTTTTGCAGAAGGGTCGTTTTGCGTAAGGGGCATTTAGGAAAGGGACAGCGAAAGGAACAAAGGGACATTATGCGAGTGGGACTTATGCGCCTAAACCAAACTTTCGCATTTATAATATTAATATATTAGATTGACAAGGCAATTTAGAGCGTCCTTGTTTCCGCTTTCCGGGCACATATAAATAGGTTAAATCCCAAATGTTTTGTTAGGTTGGGCGCAGCTGGTGGACAAGACGCTGGCCCTCTGCAAGATGGTGGACCGCCGCATGTGGCAGTCCATGTCGCCGCTGAGGCAGTTTCGGAAAATGCCGGAAGAGGTCGGTAGCCCTTTGCTAGGTGACGCCGGTTTCAGATGCATAAGGTTCCTTTTTAAGACGGTGTCAACCATAAAAAAAAACCGGCCAAGAACAAGTCTTAATTATCTAAATTTATAAGCAAAATGTACGCAGTGTGGGGTCACTGATATATACAGACATACATACATATTTACGGTTCTCGTAATTTTTCCTTTATCTGTGCTATGAGACGTTGCTTCGTACCACAAGATTCTGTGTTCACGGGAAGTACCCTGTAATTTTTTGATTCCCTTGCGAGTTTCGTAAATTTGCGGCATAAACGGCTGTATCTTTTGATTGCGTTGGTTTAGAAGTTTGATTTTTTTCACAGCTCCAAGGGACAGTAGACCTGAGTATTTGATATAAATTTCAGCTGGATACCTCCACGCGTTCCTGAGAAAAAGGGTCTTGACAGACGGACGGACGGACAACAAAGTGGTCATATAAGGGTTCCGTTTTTTTCCTTTTAATAATAATAATAAATGCATTTATTTCGAACAACAGAGATTCATTTTGTTAGTTACATAGTATGTCCCTTAAGTCTATGTTAGTACTACATTCGCGGGTGGTAGGGCCTTGGGCAAGGTCCGTCCGGATCGCTACCACCATCTTACTCGCTAATCCTGCCGCTAAGCAGCAGTGCTTGCACTGCTGTGTTCCGGTGTGGAGAGTAAGACAGCCGGGGAAATTACGGGCACAAGAGGCATTTCATCTAAGTCCTCTAGGTTGGCAACGCATCTGCAATCCCTCCGGGGTTGCGGGTGTCTATGGGCAGTGGTGATCGCTTACCATCAGGTGACCCACTTGCTCGTTTGCCTTCCTATTCACATAAAAAAAAAAAAAAAATAAGTCTTTTGAGGTACGGAACCCTAAAAATGACGGGAATATCCTTTCTTTTTAACCTTATTCCCCAACAGGTCATAAAGAAACTGGAGAAGAAAAACTTCCCGTGGGAGAAGCTATACGAGCTCGGCCCGAACGAGATTGGCGAATTGGTCCGAGCGCCGAAACTCGGCAAGATGATACACAAATATGTGCACCAGTTCCCAAAGCTGGAGCTGTCGACCCACATACAGCCCATCACGAGGAGCACCCTGAGGGTCCAGCTGACGATAACGCCGGACTTCCACTGGGATGAGAAGGTGGGTTTGAGTGTGGTGGTTTTTGATAACTTTTACTGTTGCTTCCCACATGCCGCCTCAATGAGGCTGCCTGTGTGAAGGTTTTTTTACAAGATTTAAAAATATTGCTTCTCATGAAGTGCGATTATAGATTTATATACAGGGTCTCAGAATTATGTTATTATATATTATACATATATCGAAGAGAGTGAACGTAAAGGGTCAAGACCCGACTAAATCGTGTGTTTAACGTGGGCAAAAAGGGAATTCGGACATTAATGAAACTGTTTTGGAAAATTGTCGGAAGTCTACTATTGTAGCAAACTCGACACCGAAACATTATTAAAAACTTCCACTGCAACTTACGTAACGTCAATATCACAATAATCCACAGTAACGAAAGCCTAGTTTTCAATTAAGAAACGCGGGACAGTTCCCGAGGCCACTGTCTGCGCGTCCATTTCTTTTACTAACAAGTGACAATCGTTTTCCCGCGCAACAACCTCAGACCCTGTCTAGCGCGCCGCATATGGCAACACTGGCGTTTCACGTGTACTATTGCCAATCCGGATGGATTCACAACGAAGCTCCTGTACTAATAACCAATGTTCATTATCCGACACATATATTATTTATTATTTTCTTCCCTGCTGGTCTGAGAGTAAAGAAAAAACACAGAATTTACCAGTTGCTTCTCGTCCCGTGCAGATGGTAAATGCCAATCGAGGGAATGGGCGAAAATCTTAGGATTCATGTTAGAGGCGATGCGGCTAGCAACCCATCACTATTTTGATTTCCCTTTCCATCTTGCTTGCTTGCTTTGATTTCCCTTAATCATGCTAAACGTGGCCTTAAGGTACTCGTAAACGTAAGGTTACCTTAGGCTTTGTCTACCCTGTAAGGGATAAAGACGTGATATATGTGATATCAGCTGATATCAGTGGCGTAACTACAACATCAGGGCCCGCGGCAAATTTAACAGGGGCCCTTCCTCACTATAAAGAAGTGCATCATCTTCCCTTCTGTACCATGCTAGTTCGAGGCCCCGTAGAGCTGGTGGCCCCTGGCATTTTGCCAGCCCTGCCACCTAGGGATTGCAATCCGGATAATCCGAAATAACCGGATAAATCCGGATTTTTGACGCCTTTTATAAATTCGGATTTTTAGCATAAAAATCCGGTTTTTTCGTATTTCAATTACAGTTGACAGAGTTGACATTTAAGCAGAATTTCCTATTGAATTTAGTTTCATTTCATTCATTCATGCGTTCGTTTCGTTCCCCGCCACGTAGCACTATCTATCCCTCTCCCCTCCGCGCTTTACTGGCTACCTCATACATAGCTTTAGATCTAGCTAGTCGGCCGGTCCGGTAGTACTGTACTGCAGACACAGCAGCACTGGACTGGTTAAACATTTTTGCATTAAGATTTTTGCAGTTTTATTTTATATATTCTTAGGGAAATTCTAAAAACAATAAAATTGAACACCATTAAAGTCGTCGCAATTTAAAAGGCCCGTTTTGACAGTTCACGCCCATGAAGTTCTAAATTTTTTACCGATGGAGATGTTCTGAAGGTAATTGCATTTTTCATTGATGGGTATCGCTCACTCAGCGAAGTGCTGTGCATAACGATTTTTTCATATTGTCCACAGACTATTAATACCTAATCGGTTAAGGAAAAAATATTTTTTTTAAGGCCGACTCGCACTTGGCCCGTTTTATTTATTTTATTTAGACCAATTAATTACTGAATTTCACCAGCTGTGTAGTGATCTTTACTGAAAATTATGACCTTGGAGCTCAAAGCCGTAAACAATGGCAGCACTGATTTCTATAGAATGGCTCTTCTTCATCATCTGAAGAAAATGATTGACTGATGATTCACTTTTTCTCGTTTTTTTTTTGTGATTGAGTGAATGTTATTGTAATCAAAATATTAAATGAAAGAAAATTGACTTTTCGTAACATTGTATCATTTCAAAATACCTATAATATGTATTTACATGAAAATTTCAAAATATTAATAAAAATCCGAAAAATCAGGATAATCCGGATTTGTACAAGTTGATAATTTGTAAATCCGGATTTGAGAAAAAACCGGATTTTGCAATCCCTACTGCCACCCTATCTATATTTACGCCACTGGCTGATATGATGATGTTTAACATCTACTTAAAGAGTGTTAGCGACATAGAAGATCGTCAACGTATATGGCTGTTCCAGATCCACGGGCAGTCGGAAGCGTTCTGGATCCTCGTGGAGGACGTGGACTCGGAGGTGGTGCTGCATCACGAGTTCTTGCTGCTCAAAGAGAAGTACTGCAAGGACGAACACACGGTAGTATATCTTTATCTGTATTGATGTCATTATAAACATTGGTTTGGTTTGGTTTGGTCACATAGAGAGGATGGATGAAAGAAGATTAACTAAACAGATTTATAAGGGAAGTGTGAATGGATGCGTTGGGAGGGGAAGGCCTGGACGGACGTTCCGTGATCAAATTGGGGACGTTTTGGAAAAAGGCCAGGTCGTGAGTACCCGAAACCGACGAGCATGTATGAAGAGATTGACGAATGTGGATGAAGCGAAAGAGGTATGTCAGGATCGTAGCAAGCGGAACAAAGTAGTCTCTGCCTACTCCTGTGGGAAAGAGGCGTGACGGTATGTATGTATGTATGAACCACCGACGCAAAAAGAGGGGTGTTGTAAGTTCGACGTCAAAATGTCTGTGTAGTCTGAAAAAAAGAGTAGAAAATAAAAAGTAGCAATATAGTAGCGTCGTCCCGTTTTATTATACCTATAGATTAGAAAGGGACGACACTACAGTATTGCCACTTTTTAACTGACTATATGTGTGTTTTTTTATTTTATTTTTTATTTATGTGAATAGGAAGGAAAACGAGCAAGTGGGACACCTGATGGTAAGCGATCACCACTGCCCATAGACACCCGCAACCCCGGAGGGATTGCAGATGCGTTGCCAACCTAGAGGGCTAAGATGAATTGCCTCTTGTGCCCGTAATTTCCCCGGCTGTCTTACTCTCCACACCGGAACACAGCAGTGCAAGCACTGCTGCTTAGCGGCAGGATTAGCGAGTAAGATGGTGGTAGCGATCCGGACGGACCTTGCACAAGGCCCTACCACCCGCAAGCTAGCTAGGTAGCTCTAAAGCGGGCGGATGGACTGATTTGGATGCGGTTTCTTTGATTCGAAAGCCAGTTTCATTATGGTGGCGATATTTGGTAAAAATTGGTTCAGCAGTTAAAAGAGTATCAGCTCTTTTCCAAAATTATGTGATGCATTTTTGACATAAATTGAATTATTTTTATTTTTATTTTTAAAGGTTGTTTTTAATTTTCGTGGTTTTTTTAAAAAATATAATAGAATAAGGAACCACCTCTGGTTCCTAATGAAAGACTTGAGATGAAAGAATTGCGGTTTAGGACTTTATTTTTCTTTTTTTTTTTCAGGTGAAACTGTTTGTGCCGGTGTTCGAACCTCTGCCTCCTCAGTACTTCTTGAGGGTGGTGTCAGATAGGTGAGTATATTTAATACATAAAGAAATGCATAGATTGTGTGTTTCTGTTGCCGCTATAACAACAAATACAAAAAAAAAATTGTCCGTCTGTCCGTCATCAGGCTGTATCTCATGAACTGTGATAGCTAGATAGTTGAAATTGTCACAGATGATGTTGCTGCTATAACAATAGATTACAATACAAATACTCTTTATCCCACACCACAAATCAATACAAAACAATACACAAACAAAAAACAAAGTATACAATAACAACAAACAACAGCAAATACCAACAAAACAACAAAGTAGTAGTTGGGTATAACAGCAAATACTAAAAATCTATTTTTTTATGTATTCTCTGTCTGTGTAAGTAGGTATCCAATATGAACTAGACTCACACTGCCTACATTTCGCTTAAGAGGCTGACAACACCTAATTTTGTTGAAATTGATGTTATTTAAACACTTTTTTAAGAAAAACCGCACACAAAAAAAATACAATTAAAATATAATGTTAATTTTCATCATATTTCAAACACGCTAGACGGGCTCGATACATAATTGAACAAAATCGGCTCGATAGAAAATAATTGCAAAGATTGGTCATAAAATCATCATTAAACGGTTCTATGTCTTTATTTTTTCGACGTATGGGTCTGCAATTAAAAACATAAAGTCAACATATTCATACCTAAACGGCCAACGAGTCATATTTCACAAATAATCCATACTTTTGTTTATTATGATTTGTGTTTTATTTGCAAGATTTTAGACGCGCGCCAAGCTGCCGGAATAGTTTCTTCTTTCACTAACAGGCACGCGAACCGTATGTGTGAAGAGTGGCGCTGCTCCAGGTCATTTGCTGTTGACAGCGCCTTAAGAGCAGAGCTCTACTTACACTGAATTTTAAATAATCACTTGCCGAATTTGGGGAGCGTATCAGAATTTATAAAGTTTAAAATGTATAAAAGTTTAAAATTTATAATGCCATTTTCTGTGAAACTATTAGGTACGAGTATATGTTTTTTTTTATAGCGTGATCTATAGATTGGTTTAGGTTAGGTTAGGTTTCGTTTACAGCAATTCTTTTAATTTGCAATTTTCTGAGTAACCGTTATGTATTTTAATCCATTATACATTTTAAACCCCTCCCTCCGGGTTTGTGGGTGTCTATGGGCAGTGGTGATCGCTTACCACAGGTGACCCACTTGCTCGTTTGCCTTCCTATTCACATAAAAAAAAAACTATGGATTTTAATACGTACCCCGAATTTCTACGGTAACCTCGGCGCGCGAGAAAACCGACTTCATCACCTGTGCCTTCAGATGGATAGCGGCGGAGACGCAGCTGCCCATCTCCTTCCAGCACCTGATCCTGCCGGAGAAGAACCTGCCGCCGACGGAGCTGCTGGACCTGCAGCCGCTGCCGGTCTCCGCCCTGAGGAACCCCAAGTTCGAGGAGCTGTACGCTGAGACCTTCCCGCAGTTCAATCCTGTGCAGACGCAGGTACAGTTTGAGGCTGCAATAGCTTTATAGTCATACCCTCTCATTCATAAACGCTCTACAAGCTTCTGCTAACTTAGCAATCGTTTGTACTTATCTGTCCCTGTGACATTTACCTTTCAAAAAAGTCAAAAGTCAAAAGTTTATTTTGCAAATAGGCCGCCGAGGGCTCTTTTACATGTCTTTTTTATCTACCAGCGCATTCGGAAAGACCATCATTGCCAAGAAGAATGCGCCGCAAGAAACTTGGCAGAAAGTCATTTTTTTCAAAATAAAATAGATTTACAATAGTACTTGAATTCTACTTAACTTACCTATAATACATTTTATAAAAGGGATGTAAAAGGTCCCTAAGTTAAGTCCGTACCTTAAATTACATTGGTCTATAGTAGAGATGTATAAAGTCTCTACTGGTCAAAGCGAAACACAGATAAGGACAAACGATTACTAAGTTAGCAGACGCCTATAGAGCGTTTATGAATAAGGGGGGGGGGGGGGGGCTATTTACCACAGTGCTAATTACGCGATATTACATTATCCATGGTAATTTTAATGAAATTCCCCATGTATGGTTTAGTAACACGAACAATCTACAGACGGCGCCACTTAGCCGTTGCTTCTTTTAGCTACAAATGTCATCGTGTACCACGAATTCAAGCAGCATTTTTTTTTAATTTGATATGTCATTGGCGTACTACTTAACTGCCGTATATGGGCCGCCGAGTGACTGAGTAAAATGTTTTATTTTTTATAACATATATGGCTCGCCGGAAAAATCTGAAACTTTTTTCCGTAGCTAAGGATGGTTATTCCTATCAATAGAAAAATCACCAAGCACTCTTAAAATAATCATCCATTCCCTTGACAACATTTCATTTTTATAATACCTGAAAATGTATATATGGTTCGAAAGCATTTTGCCTCCTGATCACTGCAATACGTTTATATAATTTTAATATCGCTTATTATAAAAAATAAAAATTAATTAAAAATATGTCCTAATTTTACCAAAACTACCACAGGATAGGTGAAACGCCTTTGCCTTTTTCACGAGAAAAATAAGCGATCATAATTTTGTATTTTTGACAACTTCAAATTACAAGGGGGCAACTCTGAAATTCTGTTTTCGAAATTCGTTGCATACCTTCACTCTCACTCTCAAGATAATGACTATTTGTATGAGCGGAACAGCACGAAATGAACCTCGAAAATCGAATTTTGGAGAATAGGGCCTGACATTGACAATTTGAAATTAACGTCAGTTTTTTTTCTATAGAGAAAAGACAAAGGGATAAGTGTGTATTCTGTGATAGTATCGGACTTACGCCCTTTTAGAATAAGCACAAATTAATAAATTAATTATAAATTTAATACAAGCCATAGCGAAAATATTAAACTGTCAGCATGTTCATCTTTTCAAACAAAATACAGAGAACCATTTATATTATAGGCTCAGAAATATGAAATGTTGTCAATTGTTTAAACATATAGGGTTAGTGACATTAAAGGACAAAATAAAATAATAAAAATAACACAACACGAAGCTTTTTGAAGTCGGTTAATAACGCTTCCTTCTGGCTTTGCCGCGGTCAGATAACAAAGTGCTGATTTATTTTTAATTTGGTCGACCGTTATTTCTTCTATTACGTTTATGTTAGGTTATGGTTTTTTTTTCCGGCGGAAATCCCGACTTCTGTTCGATACAGCAATATGTCCGGCAGGTGTTCAACGCGGTGTACAACACGGACGACAACGTGTTCGTGGGCGCTCCGTCCGGCTCCGGCAAGTCGGTGGTGGCCGAGCTGGCGCTGCTGCGGCTGCTGGCGAGCAACGCCGCGGGCCGCTGCGTGTATCTGCTGCCCAAGGACGCGCTGGCTGACATTGTGTTCGCGGACTGGTACCACAAGTTCACCAGGTTCAGTCTCAAGGTGAGCACTAGACATAGCACGGTGTACAACCCGGTGTACAACACTTGGTGCTCGACGCGGTGTACAACACAGGTAGCATGGTGTACAACACGGATGGCATCGTGTACAATAAAGTGCGGTGTTACACATTTGGTTCAAAAAATGCTCGAATCTACCCTTAATTGAGAAATGTTCGACCCTTAATTGATAAAATATTTTTTATTCTAGTTTACTTGGAATATAACAATTAAAAAAGCCGTGGTAGCCTAGTGGTTTGACCTGTGGCCTCTCAAGCAAAGGGTCGCGGGTTCGATCTCTGAGTTTTTCGGAATTTATGTGCGAAATTACATTTGAAATTTATCATGAGCTTTTCGGTGAAGGAGAACAGCGTGAGCAAACCGAACCAATCCCAATAAGGCTTAGTTACTCTGGGTTGGAAGGTCAGATGGCAGTCGCTTCTGTAAAAACTAGTGCCTATGCCAAATCTTGGGATCAGGTTGTCAAAGCGGACCCCAGGCTCACTGAGCCGTGACAAATGCCGGGAAATACTCTAGGAAGATGATGAAATGATCAAATAAATTTAAACAAACATAGACTATTCTTCCTTCTGTCTACTTCTATCTTGAATGGAGCATTAATCTGTTGTTGCAGGTGGTCCAGCTGACCGGCGAGACGGCGACGGACCACAAGTTGCTCAACAAGGGACAGATCATCATCACGACCGCCGAGAAGTGGGACGTGCTCTCGAGAAGGTATTTGTTTGTTGTATTTAGCTATGTACGCTCTATTGTGGTTTTCACTATCTGTCATTTTACCCCTTTATTCATAAACGCTCTCTAAGCTTCTGCTAACTTAGTAATCGTTTGTCCTTATCTGTCACTTTGACATTTACCTTTCACAGATAAGGACTAACGATTGCTAAGTTAGCAGAAGCCTATAGAGCGTTTATAAATAATAATAATAAATAAATAAATATCTTGGGACAATTGACACCAATTGATCTAGTCCCAAACTAAGCAAAGCTTGTGATATGGGCACTAGACAGCGGATAAACATACTTATATAGATAAATACATACTTAAATACATATTAAACATCCAAGACTCGAGAACAAACATTCGTATTTTTCATACAAATATCTGCCCCGACCGGGGCTCGAACCCGGGACCTCGAGCTTCATAGTCAGGTTCTCTAACCACTAGGCCATTCGGTCGACAACGGTTCGGTTTATGATTAAGGGCGTTAAACTCACTCTTTGTAGGTCCCTCGTTTAATGTTCCTACTTATCTACTCAAAGGTAGAGATCCATTATTAAGTTCGCCTTTGTATATTCAATGTTTTTTTGTGATATATGTGTTTCTCTATATTTGTACAATAAAGCATTTACTTATTTACTTATTGTGTCGTACAGACATCATGCAAACAGATGACGCTTAGCGACAAATATTCGCACAGTAACAAGGTCACCTGACAGTTGGTAATAGGTAGAAAAATTCGAAGGCCTACTCACCTGCTATGGGTGGTGTAGGGGTATAGCACGCGTCACGGAATGGCGAGGATCCGGGTACGATTCCCGGCCATAGCTTTACTTTTCGGATTTTTCTATATGTTTTAATTTTCAGTGTCGTTTATACCACTTTCATTCTTACCTGTCCTATTTGGTAAACAAAATTCTAACCTCAATGTGCAAATTTTTGTAAAGAATAAGGTGTATTATGTTATCAAATAAACCTTAGGTAATATTTTGTACATAATTTTGCTGATATTTTATCTCCAGTTCCTTTATTTACGATAAAATAGTTAAAAAATAACAAAAATTAGACGTTTTGAGGTTAGAAATTTGTTTACCAAATAGGACAGGTAAGAATGAAAATGGTATAGAAATAAGATGTTATGTTGTTTGTCGTCAGATGGAAAGTGCGCAAGAGCGTGCAGAGCGTGTCCCTGTTCATAGTGGACGCGCTGCAGCTGCTGGGCGGGGAGGAGGGGCCCGTGCTGGAGGTGGTGTGCTCGCGCATGCGCTACATATCCTCGCAGATCGGTGAGACACTGTTATACACTATTGCTCGTTATTGGCGAGTACACTCTTTGGGTGTTGGATTCAATCCTACTAATATTATAAATGCGAAAGTTTGTGATGATATGACGTTGTGACGATGTGAGTGAGTGAGTGTGTATGTTTGTTCCTTCGTCACGCTAAAACGACTGGACGGATTTGGATACAATTTGGAAAGAATATAGCTGGTACCCTAGATTAAAACACAGGCTACTTTTTATCCCTGGAAATTGCATAGTTCCCGCGGGATTGCTAATTTTACGCGGACGAAGTCGCGGGCAGAAGCTAGTATTATAAATGCGAAAGTTTGTGACGATGTGACGTTATGACGATGTGACGATGTGAGTGAGTGTGTATGTTTGTTCCTTCTTCACGCTAAAACGACTGGACGGATTTGGATAAAATTTGGAAAGAATATAGCTGGTACCCAGGATTAGAACATAGGCTACTTTTTATCCCGGAAATTCTACGCAGACGAAGTCGCGGACAGAAGCTAGTGATATTATAAACCCTAGATGCACCGCCACGTATAAAATGTCCGCCAAAACTTGTCCCAAGAGTACATTCCAAAGATAATGCCTGGCGCAAATGCCAAATGATATTTCAACCACATTTTAAAATATTCGAAATACGACTGTATAACACAAACATTACAGTTTTATTTCAAATGCAAGTGTTGGGAATATACGAAATTATTAAAATTTAAACTGACAGCACGTCGTAAATCATATTGACAGCTTCTATATGGCGACTAAGGGCCAGAGAGTGCTTAGACAAGCACTCTCTGCTCGGGACGAGTTTTGAGCGCTTGTGGTGTATCTAGGGTTTCTAATATCATTGGTTGGATTTCTACTAAATCAGTTAGGCCCACTTGCACAGTCCAGAGTTATAAAATTTTATCACTAACTCGGGGTTAGGTTTGACAGTTCCATACATTTTGACACTACTTAGCCCCGGGTTAGCATCTAACACGGGGTTAAGTCGTTAACCCTGGTCCGTGCAAGTGGCCCTTAGTGATTCTGTCGTTTTTTATTAGGCAATTACGTCCGATTTTACTTGAAAAACGAATGGCATTGTGAGCTTACGGGTTGTACTTGGTAAAATTCAAATGATTCTCTCAAAAGATGTCCAGAGCAACAAAAGAAAAGAGGTTTTTGAAATCGTGCACGTACCCGAAAAAGAATAAAGGGCAGCAAGGGCGTGCAGTGGTTTGCCGGGGTTAGCACCGCATACGAATCGTAAAGCCGAGCATCTTCCATACTGGTGTGGGAGCGAAGAAAATAAATAAAAACCGATTTTATGCCCGGCTAGCACGACAGCGTCGCGTCGCGCGCGAGTTAGACTTCCCGTATCTTTCTACAACGAACAGTAAGAAAAAGACAGATTCTATCTTGCGCGCGACGCGACTCTTGCGCGCTCTCGTGCTAGACAGCGTAACTGTAAAGTCACTTTACGGACGATAGTTTTACGTGATAAAGTCATAAAGAAACATAATGTTATTGTTGTTATGTATGTTCGAATATTCGAACTGCTAGCTCTGACGTCACGCGAGAAGATCGTGACTCTCTATTGCTTGTTTCGCGCTCTCGCTTGCACGCTCTGACGTCACGCGTAACGTGACACTTTTTCGTGCGTGCAGCCGGTGTTCTGTTCATCGATTTATAAGACTCCTCCTACTACGCCGGCTACCTCTCCCCCCATTAACCAGTGGTTGGTGTGCAGGTCGCCAGATCCGCATAGTGGCGCTGTCGCTGCCGCTGGCGGACGCGCGCGACGCGGCGCAGTGGCTCGGCTGCAACTCCAACGCCACCTTCAACTTCCATCCCAGCGTCCGGCCGCTGCCGCTCGAGCTGCACATACAGGTCCGTGTCCCACCCTGACACTATAACAGTCACTATATCCGCATAGCGCCATCACAATCTTTATTTCACCACTCTCTGTGGTGTTCTGCTTTTTTGCCGATTTTTTTGGGTCGAAATTTATTTGCCAACCAACTTTTTGCCGAATGTTTACTTATTGGCATTTTTTTTAAGCCAACCTGTCATTTGGCCGAATTATTATGAAGTCGAATATCATTTTGATTTTAAACTTTTGGAATATCTTTCACATGGCAAATGTTACACTAGGCCGAAAAACTCTTATGATTGATTTGGATTAATTTACGTTTAGGTGCGGCGGGGGTGGGCCTTAGCCGCCCCTTAGCCGCGAACATGTTTGTTTTAATTTAGAAACAGTCTTTATTTTACCTTAGAATGTCTTATGTTTTATTAATGGTTACGTATGTAGTATCATTTCGCTATATTAAAAGTGTCATTTAAGGGTGCGACCAAACCGCCGCGTATACGCAGTGACGTGTCGTATGCGTCATGTTTTCTCACCGTTTCTTCATACATTTCGTTGCGATTCCGTAACGCCACCGTTTTTTAAGCGGCGGTGTGGTCGCACCCTTAATAAGTGTCCATATATTTAAAAAAAATGTTGAGTTGGCAATCGTGAGGTTGGGAAATGAAACTAATCATTTTAACAAGTTGCCATATGATGATTCGGTAAAATGAAATTCGGCGATACGATAGAGAACCCCCTCTGTATGTAACGCACTCTCCAGGGCTTCAACATCCCGCACGCGGCGTCCCGGCTGTCGTCGATGACCAAGCCGATCTACAACGCGATCCTGCGGCACGCGGGCGCGCGGCCGGCGGCGGTGTTCGTGCCGGCGCGGCGCGACTCGCGGCTGCTGGCCGCCGACCTGCTGGCGCTGGCCGCCGCCCAGGGCAAGGCCGCGCGCTTCCTGCACGCCAAGCCGGACCTCATGCAGCCCTTCCTCGACAGGATCAGCGACAAGGTATGTGCCAGTCACCGGCCCCCTATTTCATCAATGCGACAATTAAATGAAATAAATAAAAAAGCATTTATTGCCCATATTACAATTACAATTGTCGGTGACGATTGACAATTCCCTTTACATTACGAACTCGACGAGAATCTTAAGCCTAGTTGTCACATGTCAGACGATAGTCGAATTTTCAACATGAATTGTCGAATTGGCGAAATAGGAACCTGCATGCTTATTACGTAACTCGCTCGGAATCGCCATCGTGTTTATTTTGACAGTTCATGTATGGGCTGACAATTGGCATCGGAATCAGCCAGCTGTTACATTCATACAATAACTATCAAAATGAACATGATGGCGATCGCGAGCGAAATACGTAATAAGCTAGCTGCTGACGCTTCCATACATACATCTTAATTCTTATCTTATCTTACTAGTCTTAATAATCTTACACTAATATTATAAAAACGAAAGTTTGTAAGTTTGGATATTTGTTGCTTTATCATCGCAAAACTGCTAAACCGATTTTATTAAAATTTGGTATAGCGATATTTACAGTCCCGGGAAAGAACATAGGATAGTTTTCATCCCGGAATATCGTATATAGTCTGGCAGCTAAATCACTGCAGCCAGATGACACTTCCAAATGTCATTTTACAAAATAATGATACCACATTTATTTCACTAGTGCTCGACTAAGGTCACGTAATGAATGATTTGATTATTGAACGAACGAAATATTTTATGAATGTCACATTCGTAGTTTAGTATATTTCAAATTAAGCGCCATAATTTTGAGGGGTTCAAGGTTCATATTAACATAATAGATAAAATGTGTGATGACTTTGTAATACACGTAAACTGATTCGGAATAATTTAAGTTTTTAAGTAAATGTACAAAGGTAGAAAAAAATATTAATGTGATAATTGTTGTTTTATTTTTGGCAAAATGAGGAATGAGTTGAAAACTGGTAACTGATTTGACATGCTGCCGCACATTTCCAAATCGCGCTCTTACACTACTACTAACTAGAAAACATACAAAAAATCTTATTGAACAAATCATTATATTACAATAAGCTTTCAAAATTCTCTATTTCAACATAAATGACTCAAATTAATTTCATTGCATCGTTCATTCTTTCATTCACTCACTAAGACACATCACTATTTAATATTTGCCAAAAACTGACAACACTGAAAGTGTCATCTGGCTGCAGTGATTTATCTGCCAGACTATAGTTCCCGCGGGATAGCAATGAGCGAACTCAGCGCAGACTGAGTCGCGGGCAACAGCTAGTGCATACATAAATCACGTCTATCCATTACGGAGTAGACAGAACCTAAGGTGAGACCTGAAGGCCATGTTTAGCATGATTGTGGCAAAATAGTATTTTCATTTGTCATACTCTGAAAGTAGGTCATTAATTATCTGGATATACCCATTTCACCCTCGAACTATTGGCGCTCTCACTTCGTTCGAGCGCCAGAAGTATCTCAGTTCAAATTGGTATTTTATTGAATCAGGCGTTACTTTGCGGAGGTCCATTTTAATGAACACAAAATATTTAAATAATATTACCCTTGTTTATCAATCAACTATTACAGGTGTATCGCTATAGTTAGGGTTGCCATACGTCCCGTATATATGGGACTTGTCACCGTATTTAAGTATCACGTCCCGTATTGTTATATGTCCCGCTTTTGTCCCGTTTTATCAACATTCCAATATACACTTAGTAAAGGCTCGAAGCCGACGGCAGGGGAGAGGCGCGCGGGGGCGCGGTTGCGAGGAGAGGTGAGGGGGGGGGCGGTGCGGGGCGCTCGCCCGCTCGGACACTATCAATTCAATTCAAGTCCCGTATCAGTTCTCAACAATTGACAACATTTCATATTTCTGAGCCTATAATTTTAATGGTTCTCTGTATTTTGTTTGAAAAGATGAACATGCTGACAGTTTAATTTTTTCGCTAGGGCTTGTATTTAGTTTATAATTAATTTATTAATTTGTGCTTATTCTAAAAGGGCGTAACTCCGGTACTATCACAGAATACACACTTATCCCTTTGTCTTTTCTCTATAGAAAAAAACTGACGTTAATTTCAAATTGTCAATGTCAGGTCCTATTCTGCAATATTCTATTTTCGAGCTTCGCTTCGTGCTGTTCCGCTCATACTAATAGTCATTATCTTGAGAGTGAGAGAGAAGGTATGCAACGAACTTCGAAAATAGAATTTCAGAGTTGCCCCCCTTGTACTTTGAAGTTGTCAAAAATACAAAATTATGATCGCTTATTTTTTCACGTGAAAAAAGCAAAGGCGTCTCACCTATCCTGTGGTAGTTTTGGTAAAATTAGGACATATTTTTAATTAATTTTTATTTTTTATAATAAGCGATATTAAAATTATATAAGCATATTGCAGTTATCGGGAGGCAAAATGCTTTCAAACCATATATACATTTTCAGGTGTTATAAAAATGAAACGTCGTCAACGATGGCAACCCTAGCTGTAGTGCATGTCGTACGTTGCAGATGCTGAAGGAGACGCTGGCGGCGGGCGTGGCGTACCTGCACGAGGGCGTGGAGCCGGGCGACCGGCGGCTGGTGCAGCAGCTGGTGTCGTCGGGCGCCGCGCAGCTGTGCGTCGTGGCCGCCGAGCTCGCCTGGGCGTTCGCCGCGCACGTGCACACCGTCATCGTGTGCGACACGCACGTGTGAGTTCACCGCACACGTTATAACATTTATAACTCTCGGGTGGTCTTATTATGAAACTCATCTGCGGTTCGTTTCAAAAAACGACGCCTGTATTAATGCTTTTTATCTGTCCATATCATAACCAGAGCCCGGATTCTCGTAGCTTTTTTGAGCTGTTATAGAGACTTCTCGTTTATCGACTTCCGATAGTTCCGTTCCGATATCGATATATTATATACTATATTTCATTCAGGATGAGAAACCACAACAACATTATATTGCGGTTCATGAACTGTAATCTCTTAACAATTTCTACTAGTAACAATTGACGACACGCAAATAAAGTGACATTAAAACAATTTTATTTTGCGGCTGCCAAACTATTGCACTGTACTATTTGCTGGGTAAGAAATAGTTGACCAGACGCAATATAATGCTATTGTGGTTTCTCATTCTAAATTAAATTAAGTATAGAGCACAACACGAAATACCAAAGAAGTAAACAACTGGCAGTCTTATCGCTATAGAGCGATCTCTTTTAGATAACCTTTGAGTGGCTAAAAATGTTAAAATAGAGATTTGCAATGAAAACAATGAAAAGTAAATATATAATAATTTTACATTGAATAAGTTCAGTTCAGTGTTTTAACATTTATCGATTTCATGCTTAAAGTCTGTTTTAGTACTGACAAGTTTCTCTATAAAAGAAATAGATAGTAATATTTTTTTCCAAATTATCTGGTTTTAAACAACTTTGTTTACTTATAATCGTAATCATATTTTACATACTGTATTCTGTATTTATCGATATAAATATCTATTATCGGAAGTCGATAAACAGTCCGTATTACAGCTCAAAAGTGCTAAGAGAATTCCGGCCTCCGATTATAATGATTTTGCGGGTGGTAGGGCCTTGTGCAAGGTCCGTCCGGATACCTACCACCATCTTACTCGCTAATCCTGCCGCTAAGCAGCAGTGCTTGCACTGCTGTGTTCCGGTGTGGAGAGTATGACAGCCGGGGAAATTACGGGCACAAGAGGCATTTCATCTTAGCCCTCTAGGTTGGCAACGCATCTGCAATCCCTCCGGGGTTGCGGGTGTCTATGGGCAGTGGTGATCGCTTACCATCAGGTGACCCACTTGCTCGTTTGCCTTCCTATTCGCATAAAACAAAACGCTCGGGTGCTCTTATTATGAAACTCGTCTGCGGTTCGTTTCAAATAACGACGCCTGTATCCATATCATAACTAGATACGCATCCGTTATATTGTTTTGAGCAGTGTTTGTTGTGACAGGTACAACGGCAAGCTGCACACGTACGAGCAGTACCCGATCACGCAGGTGCTGCACATGCTGGGCCGCGCGTGCCGGCCGCTCGAGGACGAGCACTCGGTCGCCGTGCTCATGTGCCGCGCGCACCACAAGACCTTCTTCACCAAGCTGCTGCTGGACTGCCTGCCGCTAGAGGTGAGCAGGGGGGGAGGGGTGACAATACAATACAATAACTCTTTATTGAACACCACATATAACAATCAAAACAGAGAAAAGGTATACAGAAGTAATAAGGCAACAATAGGCGGCCTTACAACAACAACACGACAGCCCGTCACGTCAGGAGCCCGCGGCTAATTCATCAGGAGCCCTTCCTTAAGAGGGTGCATCCGTGCTGAGCTCGCAACGTCGCATTTTTGGTGATTTTTTGCGATTATTTCACAGGAATTGAATAAAAGTATCAAATATCCGTCTGTAGTGCACTTCGTTTTGAGTGTATTGATGTGTCTAATGCAATGATTAATGGTGATGAACTTTTATTTTCGTATTAAAGGGATAAAATACTATATCTCGTTTAATAAGAAAATAAAAGTCCATCACTACGAATTATTGCATTAGACACATTAATACACTAAAAACGAAGTGCACTACAGACGAATATTTGATACTTTCATTCAATTTCTGTGAAATAATCGCAAAAAATCACCAAAAATGCGACGTTGCGAGCTCAGCACGGATGCACCCTCTTAATATAAAGAAAAGAATTATATTAAGAATAAAGAAGTGCATCAGCTTCCTTTCTCTCATCTTCATCTTCCTAGCGTTTTTCCCGGCATTTGCCAAGGCTCAGTGAGCCTGGGGTCCGCTTTGACAACCTAATCCCAAGATTTGGCGTAGGCACTAGTTTTTACAGAAGCGACTGCCATCGTGACCTTCCAACCCAGAAGGGTAACTAACTAAGCCTTATTGGGATTGGTCCGGTTTCCTCACGATGTTTTCCTTCACCGAAAAGGGATTGGTAAATATCAAATGTAATTAAAAAGTAAAGATCAGAAATCAAATGTAAAGAAAAATAATAACAATATTATTTAATAACAATATTAGTTACTTGCCCAACTTTAACTTTTTTTAACTATGTTTTGCTTTTGTTTATGTTTTGATTGTTAAATGTGGTGTTCAATAAAGAGTTATTGTATTGTATTGTATTGTATTGTATTGTATTGTAATGTAGGACTTTGAATAAAGTAACAATAGTTAAATTGTCGCGTTCACCATTGACCAAAAACATCAATATTTTTTTTCATGTGAATAGGAAGGCAAACAAGCAAGTGGGTCACCTGATGGTAAGCGATCACCACTGCCCATAGACACCCGCAACCCCGGAGGGATTGCAGATGCGTTGCCAACCTAGAGGGCTTAGATGAAATGCCTTTTGTGCCCGTAATTTCCCCGGCTGTCTTACTCTCCACACCGGAACACGGCAGTGCAAGCACTTTTGCTTAGCGGCAGGATTAGCGAGGAATATGGTGGTAGCGATCCGGACGGACCTTGCACAAGGCCCTACCACCCGCAAAAAAGACTGTAGGCTCGAAGGCTGCCTGTGTAACAATGGTTTGATCTTGTTTTCAGAGCCATCTGGACCACAGACTACACGACCACATCAACGCGGAGATAGTCACGAAGACCATTGAGAACAAACAAGTTAGTATGCTACGTAGATACATAAATAAACGGGGTAGACAGGGCCTATAGTCACAAGACCTAGGTAACGTTTAGTATAAGCACAGAATATACGGGATGTTTGGTAGCCAGGTGCAAAGCCTTATGGGGGTAATAGCCGAGGTATTTTTGAACATTTTGAGCCATACATGTCTTAGCCGAAATTTGATATTTTTTTAAATTGAAAATTTAGAAATTTTACGAAAATACCCAGAATTTGATACGAGTCAATATTGCGCCAATGAGCGTTAATTTGTAAACAAAATCTTTTATTTCGGATAGTTAAATGTGTATTAGGACCAAATGAAATAATTTTTAAGTGTCTGTCTTGCCACAGAAACAAAATGGAGGTATTCGAAATTACTAAAAATGTCTTATTTTGGAACAGAGTAATTTTTCAGTGCTATAAATAAAATTAAAAAAAATCCTGGAAATGTTCAAACGTTTTTAAAAACAAGCCAGTTTATTGCTCTTTTTTTAAGGTATCACTCATTCACATTGCTTGCTAAATCTGAGATAAAAAGTAAAAACCAATCTCGGGGGAGCGCTAGCTAAGAATGCACTAGTATTGAAGAATATTTTAATGATGAATTTTCTTAAAGTACTGTTTACCTACTTAGAATTTTAATTATATTTTTACCAATGACTCACGCACTGTACGCATGCAAAAAATACTGACATATTTAATTATTTTAATCTGATGCTTTAATTTAGGACTCTTGACATTTTAATAAAAAAGCCGTGGTAGCCTAGTGGTTTGACCTGTGGCCTCTCAAGCAAAGGGTCGCGGGTTCGAATCCCGGGCTCGCACCTCTGAGTTTTTCGGAATTTACGTGCGATATCTCATTTGAAATTTACCATGAGCTTTTCGGTGAAGAAAAACATCGTGAGGAAACCTGCACACAACTGCGAAGCAATTCAATGGTGTGTGTGAAGTTCCCAATCCGCACTGGGCCCGCGTGGGAACTATAATAGCCCAAGCCCTCTCATTCTGAGAGGAGGCCTGTGCCCAGCAGTGGGACGTATATAGGCTGGAGAGAGATATTTTAATTGTAATATTTGACATGCCTACGCCGGATATATTCATGATTTTAATTCTATGGACTAAATTTTGCGCTAAGAATAATGACATTGTAATGTAATAATATTGTAGAATCGACATTCATTTATGCAATAGCTTATTTTATAGTCTATTTTTATCTTTTTAATCTATTTTTATAATCTTCAGTGAAATCCAATAAGTCTAGTTTCACATAATATATATTCAACTCATTTCTGCTATGTAACTTCGGCGTATCTCTCCCTCTCTAAAATGCTGCGCCCATTAGGGTTTCATATATTTTAATGTGTATATTGCCATCATTTTGTTGTACCTGTGACATGTGAATTGCATTAAATAAATAAATAAATAAGTAATAATATTATTGTTATTTATTTCAGGATGCCGTGGATTATCTAACTTGGACGTTCCTGTACCGTCGGCTGACGCAGAACCCTAACTACTACAACCTGCAGGGTGTGACACACAGGTACTTTTGTTCATAAAAAAACCGGCCAAGTCCGAGTCGGACTCGCGCACAAAGGATTCCGTACTATCTAACTAATATTATAAATGCGAAAGTATGGATGGATGGATGGATGGATGGATGTTTGTTTGTTTGTTACTCAATCACTGCAGAACGGCCCAACGGATCTGGATGGAATTCGGTACATAGATAGATAAAAGTCTGGAATAGCACATAGGCTACTTTTTATCCCGGAAAATTGCGTAGTTACCGCGGGATAGCGATAAACGAATTCTTTGCAGACGAAGTCGCTGGCAACAGCTAGTTATCTATAAATATCTATAAACCATGTAAGCAGAGCCCTGCTGCATCGCAAAATGTACGCAGTGTGCGGTCATTTAAATTGGTTACTGATATCTACAGACATACATACATTACGAGTGGCTCGAAATAAATAAATTATTATTATTACATACATACATACATACATATCGTCACGCCTCTTTCCCACAGGGGTAGGCAGAGACTACTTTGTTCCACTTGCTACGATCCTGACATACCTCTTTCGCTTCATCCACATTCATCAATCTCTTCATACATGCTCGTCGGTTTCGGGTACTCTTGACCTGGATTATTATTATTATTATTATTCTGGTTTTTAGTATTTGTTGTTATAGCGACAACAGAAATACATCATCTGTGAATATTTCAACTGTCTAACTGTCACGGTTCATGAGATACAGCCTCGTGACAGACGGACAGCGGAGCGAAACGAATAGGGTTTCCGTTTTTACCCTTTGGGTACGGAACCCTAAAAAAGGCAAAGGGACCTTTTTTTTTTTTTGTGAGCCCATACAGCCAAGTGTGATGTACAACAAATGATTGTCGCAATCAGAGTTGTCTTAGGGCCTGTTTCATCACCACTCTGTTAAGTTCCAGCTATCTTAACTGTCAGTTATCTATGATTCCGTCTCTATTTACTACTACGAAACGGACAGAGACATCTTACTTCTTACTTGTCTTATACTAAGCCCGCGACTCCGTCTGCGATGACGCTTATCGCTATCCCGCGGGAACTAAGCTATTTTCCGCGATGAAAAGAATCCTATGCCCTTCCCCCGGACTGTAACTGTCTTTGTACCAAATTTCAATAAAAGCGGTTTAGCCATTTTTCCATGAAAGAGCAACAAACATCCAGACATACAAAGTTTCGCCTTTATAATATTAGGACGTAAAGAAATACATACAATTATACATACATACATACCGTCACGCCTCATTCCCACAGGGGTAGGCAGAGACTACTTTGTTCCGCTTGCTACGATCCTGACATACCTCTTTCGCTTCATCCACATTTGTCAATCACTTCATACATGCACGTCGGTTTCGGGTACACTTGACCTGGCCTTTTTCCAAAACAAAACAATGTCGAAAAAGAAATTGGTACCAATATTTATCGTATTGTCAACAGGCATCTCTCTGACCACCTGTCGGAGCTGGTGGAGACGACCCTCACGGACCTGGAGCAGTCCAAGTGCATCGCCATCGAGGAGGACATGGACCTGCAGCCTCTCAACCTGGGCATGATCGCCTCCTACTACTACATCAACTACACCACCATAGGTAAGGCTTCAGACACTAACACGCACCACGCACACATGCACTCAACACATACGCTAAACATACTCATCACAGCAACACGCACGCAAAACACTAACACGCACTCTACACACACTCATCACATACTCATTAGACATTCAACACACACCACGCACACACACATTCAACACACTTAACTTACAAGCTAAACACTCATCAGCCACTAAAACACACACACTACTCACACTCAACACACAGTAACACACCACGCACACTCATTACACACACAACCCACTTGCTAAACACACTCAACTCATACTAGCACACACTACGCACACACAACACACATTAACACACCACGCACACTCATTACACACACAACACTTTTGCTAAACACACTCAACTCACACTCAACACACAGTAACACACCACGCACACTCTTTACACACACACACAACACTTTTGATAAACACACTCAACTCACACTAACACACACTATGCACACTCAACACACATTAACACACCACGCACACTCATTACACACACAACACTTTTGCTAAACACACTCAACTCACACTAACACGCACTACGCACACACCCCACGCACACTCTTTACACACACACACACACACAACACTTTTGATAAACACACGCAACTCACACTAACACACACTACGCACACTCAACACACATTAACACACCACGCACACTCATTACACACACAACACTTTTGCTAAACACACTCAACTCACACTAACACGCACTACGCACACACCCCACGCACACTCTTTACACACACACACAACACTTTTGATAAACACACGCAACTCACACTAACACACACTACGCACACTCAACACACATTAACACACCACGCACACTCATTACACAAAACACACTCAACTCAGACTAACACACTACGCACACTCAACAGACATTAACACACCACGCACATTCAACACACTATCAGCCTCTCAATCTGGGCATGATTGCTTCTTACTAGAGGTATAATTTTATGATGGTGGCAATGCTTGTTGTTTTGCAGAGCTGTTCAGCTTGTCGCTGACGAGCAAGACCAAGATCCGCGGCCTGCTGGAGATCATATCCTCGGCGGCGGAGTACTCCGAGCTCTGCATCAGGCATCGCGAGGAGAACATCATCAAGGCTCTTGCCAACAAGTAACGCGAACTCACATCTCTTTAGTTTATAAAAACCTAGGCAATACATAAACATGAAGGCTATAGGGAATATTCATGATTATCTTTAAACATACATACCGTCACGCTTCTTTCCCATAGGGGTAGGCAGAGACTACTTTGTTCCACTTGCTACGATCCTGACATGCCTCTTTCGCTTCATCCACATTCATCAATCCCTTCGTACATGCTCGTCGGTTTCGGGTACTTTTGACCTGGCCTTTTTCCAAAACGTCCCCGATTTGATCACGGAACGTCCGTCTAGGCCTTCCCCTCCCAACGCACCCGTCCCACACTCCCCGTATGATTCTGTTTAGTTAATATTCTTTCATCCTCTCTACGTGATCAAACCAACTGAGCATACTTTTTTCAATCCTAGTCACTATATCTTCTTTCACACCAGCACGTTCCCTTATCACACTATTCCTTATTCTATCTTTCAGTGATACACCATCACCATTCTTTATTGCTTTCAAAAAAGCTTATTTAAGTAACGAACAATATTTAAAAATAGTTATTTACAATTTACGACACAAGTGCGGAAAGTACGAAACCACAACGAGTGCCGGAGATGTTAAAACACGAACGAAGCGAGTGCTTAAATCGGCACGAGTTCGGATTACTTTCCGCACGCATGTCGTACAGCGTCGCAAGGGTCTCTTTGTCGGCGGCACGTGTCGTGGGACATTAGCAGCGTGCTGTGAGCGTGTGTGTCGCAGGGTGCCGCACAAGCCGGCGGCGGCGTCTGGCGCGGTGAAGTACAACGACCCGCACGTGAAGGCGCACGTGCTGCTGCAGGCGCACCTCTCGCGCACGCAGCTGCCGCAGGAGCTGCAGCAGGACACGCACCAGGTGCTCACCAAGGTCTGTACACCGCGCTGTATACCTACTCGTCGCGTCTGCCTGTTCTTGAAAGGGCCGACAACGCACCTGTGATTTCCCAAATCTTGCAGGTGTCCCCCCTACCCCTTGTCAGCAAAATTAAACAAACCTCTCCCCCCCCCACCTCTATAAAAAATAAAATGTAAAATGTTTTTATTTTTATAAAATACTAACTTTTGCCCGCGACTTCGTCCGCGTACTCATTTATTGACAAATAGCTTTTGCCCGTGGCTTTGCTCGCGTGTACCAGGAGTATTTCAATCCCGTTTTCCCCGTTAGCGTAAGAATTTCGGGAAATGCTCTCTTAATGTTCCTCTACACTCTTCAAGCAACATACATACCAAATTTCAGCTTTCTACAATCAGTAAAACGAAAAGCCCCTTTTTCCCGTTCCCGTGGGAATTTTGGGAAATTATCTCTTACAGCTTCTCTATGCTCCCCAAGGAACCAACTTGCCAAATTTCAGCTTTCTACGACCAGTAAAACGAAACATCCCGCTTTTTCCCGTTCCCGTGGGAAATTTTTATTAATATTCGAATTTTTCTCGCCGTAAAAACCATCTTTGAACTTCAACGAACATTTAAAAAAAGAATTGGCCAAATTGGTCCAGGCGTTGTTGAGTTATGCACTTACCAACACATTTCGCGATTAATTTTTATATTATAGATAGATATGGCTCGACGGAGAAATCTGAAACTTTTTCCGTAGCTAAGGATGGTTATTCCTATCAATAGAAAAATCACCAAGCACTTTTAAAATAATCATCCATTCCCAATTTTTTTTTTTCCAGGCGATCCGTCTGATCCAGGCGTGCGTGGACGTGGTATCGTCCAGCGGCTGGCTGGCGCCGGCCGTGGCCGCCATGGAGCTGGCGCAGATGGTGACGCAGGCCATGTGGGCCAAGGACTCCTACCTGCGCCAGCTGCCGCACGCCGACAGCGACCTGCTTGCCCGGGCCGCCGAGAAGGTCAGTCACCCGCCAGGCTATAATATGCATGTAACTGTACTCGTACATGATTCGGCTGTAAAACACTGCGGGTGGTAGGGCCTTGTGCGAGGTCCGTCCGGATCGCTACCACCATCATACTCGCTGATCCTGCCGCTAAGCAGCAGTGCTTGCACTGCTGTGTTCCGGTGTGGAGAGTAAGACAGCCGGGGAAATTACGGGCACAAGAGGCGTTTCATCTTAGCCCTCTAGGTTGGCAACGCATCTGCAATCCCTCCGGGGTTGCGGGTGTCTATGGGCAGTGGTGATCGCTTACCATCATGTGACCCACTTGCTCGTTTGCCTTCCTATTCACATGTTTGTGATCTTATTATGAGACTCGCTTTCGGTTCGTTTCGTAAACCCACATTATTTTGTGCCGTAGGGCGTGGAGACAGTGTTCGACGTGATGGAGCTGGAGGACAACGCGCGCGCCAAGCTGCTGCAGCTGGCGCCGCCCGAGATGGCCGACGTGGCGCGCTTCTGCAATCGCTATCCCAACGTCGAGCTCACATACGAGGTGAGGAATGCGCACACACACACACAGCCAGACACGGACAGACACAGACACACACAGCCAGACACGGACAGACACAGACACACACAGCCATGCACGGACAGACACAGGCACACACAGCCAGACACGGACAGACACAGGCACACACAGCCAGACACGGACAGACACAGACACACACAGCCATGCACGGACAGACACAGGCACACACAGCCAGACACGGACAGACACAGCCAGACACAGCCAGATACAGACAGACACAGACAGAGACAAACAGAGAGAGAGAGAAAATTCTAATGTCTTTATTCGGTTAGATTTTTGAGAAGGTTTTGATGAAAGGCTGTCCCTGGTGGTAAGCCACACGTAAGAAAGTAAGGAAGAAGACATTTATTCATTTTACAAGACACACAAATATAAGATGTGAGATGTGTATGCACACAATTTAATTGAAAAGAAACAACAACAAAAAAAACATAGATATGAAAATTAGATCATCAGCGTTGTGCGTGTCTTCGTAAAAGTGAAACGGTCGCTGGCTCAGCATTACGCTGTGGTGTTAGACACCTGCAGCACTGATTTTCAGCCAGAACCGAAAAAAAATCCCTTGTAATGATTAGTGTTAATCCTTTATTGTGTTGTTTAGGTGAAGGACGAGCGGCACCTGCGCGTGGGCAGACCCATCGTGGTGGAGGTGTCGCTGGAGCGCGAGGACGACGTCGGCGGACCCGTCATCGCGCCCTTCTTCCCGCAGGTAAACACGCCTTACCATGACACCTTGATTCATTCATATGCCAGCTTGTTTTTAAACAATCTAGTTTTCCCTCCTTTTTATTTTTTGTTTATTGTAAACTTCAATAAATTTATGTATTTTCTAGTTGCACATAAGCAGAGTTTTATCTATTTATTATTATTACTTTACTTACCATAAATAAATAAATATCGTGGGACAATTGACACCAATTGACCTAGTCCTAAACTAGGCAAAGGCGCAAAGCCTGTACTATGGGTACTGGACAACGGATAAACATACTTATATACATATTAATCACCCAAGACTCGAGAACCAACATTCGTATTCATCATATAAATATCTGCCCGACCTGTCATACAGACGTTATTGTGAAGTCGTTTACTAAAGAAATTGTGAAATTCGTCAAGATTTGCTCTCAAAAATACATGCAGAACAAAGATATTTTACACTTAAGGTAACTGGAACTATACTGTCTCAGTGCCACATTTCATCCAAATCTGTTCAGCCATTCTGGCGTGAAGGATTAGCAAACATTGCTATATACGTATTTATAATTATGTATTAATAGAACGTCACAAAAATTTTTTGTCTGAGCAAAATTTTTCGGCGTCTATCTGTGAAAGGTAAATGTCAAAGTGACAGATAAGGACAAACGATTACTAAGGTAGCAGAAGCCCCAGGCCCAGGCCAGGCCCCTGTCTGTCGGTCAGTCTGTCGCCAGGCTTTATCTCTTGAACCGTCTAGCTACAGTTGAATACATATTTGCAGAAACGCGAGGAGGGCTGGTGGGTGGTGATCGGCGCGCCCAAGAGCAACAGCCTGCTGTCCATCAAGCGCGTGTCGCTCGGCAAGAGCGCGCGGCTGCGGCTCGACTTTGTGTGCGGCGCGCCCGGCAAGCACAACTACACCCTCTACTTCATGTGCGACGCCTACCTCGGCGCCGACCAGGAGTACCGCTTCAGTGTTGACGTGCGCGACGAGTAGCCCGCCCCGCAGTACCGTGTGGCGTAGTGAGCATTAGTGATCACTTGGCATAATGATCGTTTGGCATAGTGATCATTTGTCACAATGATCACTTCTCATAATGATCATTTGTGACAATGATCACTTGGCATAGTGATCATTTGCAATTACTAGCGGCAGGAGATAAGTACCGTGTGGCGTAGTGAGCATTAGTGATCACTTGGCATAATGATCATTTGTCATAGTGATCATTTGTCACAATGATCACTTCTCATAATGATCATTTGTGACAATGATCACTTGGCATAATGATCATTTGTAACTACTAGCGGCAGGAGATACTGAATACGTGGATGGAATACAGTATCTATAGGAATAAGGATTGAAATAAAATGTAATGAAAATTTGGTGTTTTATTGCAACTAGTCAAGGACTAAATAAATAACTAACAGCCAATGATATTTAATAGTATAGATATGTTACGTTCCTAGTAAATTGCGCTTGAAAAACGTTCTCTCTGTCAACTGTCACATTTGACTGTCACGGACTACTCATACTGTGGCTTGTTTGAGGTAAACTGATATGTCATTTATGAACTTCAACTCGGGCGCGGTAATAACATATCTACCCCCTGTTTATATGTAATATCATTGCTTACAGCTATCTAGCAGCTAACCTAGTCCCAAAGCAAAACTTAATATGACTACTAATCAGCGAATAAACATACTGACAGTCCGTGACCTCTTTCGGGTTTCGAGTACCATAAGAGTGAGTGGGACAGTTGTAGATCGTAGACCTTCCAGTCTGACAAGGCACAAGGTGACCAGTTGACCACTTACTTTTGCTCTTGCCTGTCAACAAACCAACGGCAAAACCCGGATGTATACTCGGGAGCAAGATAACCGGGTTACTTCCCGTAAAAAGATGTATGAAAAGTGTACCCGGTTTTATATTAAATTTTACGCGGAAACCGTCAATTAGTCGTGATTTGGGGTGCGACCACACCGCCGCGTATACGCAGTGACGTGTCGTATGCGTCACGTTTTCTCACCGTTTCTTCATACATTTTGTTGCGATTCCGTAACGTCACCGTTTTTTAAAGCGGCGGTGTGGTCTTAAAAAACGGTGACGTTACGGAATCGCAACAAAATGTATGAAGAATCGGTGAGAAAACGTGACGCATACGACACGTCACTGCGTATACGCGACGGTTTGGTCGCACCCTTTATCAGGAAATTAAATCATAACCAGAACTTTCATATTCGGTGTTTCTTACACCCGTTACGAATAAAACAAATGGTTACAAAAATCATGATTTATTACAAAATTACAAAATTTATTGTGAACAGTTTACGATGTCAAAAATACATCAATTCGGTTTGGAGATCTATTTTATGGAGGTTAAAAGATTACAGCTTTCGTCATAAGTCTTGTACGAGGCAGTCCCACTGCCTAGTGGCGTAACTATAGGGTGGCAGGGCTGGCAAAATGCCAGGGGCCCCCAGCTCTACGGGGCCCCGAACTGGCTTGGCCTTTAGCACAGAAGGGAAGATGATGCACTTCTTTATAGTGAGGAAGGGCTCCTGATGAATTTGCCGCGGGCCGCTGACGTATACGCCACTGCCACCGCCGACTATTTAATCTCGAGGAACACAACGAGTAGAGAGACGTTCGAGTTTATACTGATTGACTATGACATTAGCACAATGTGAAAATACCTCTTGAAAGTGGTAAAAAATCGTGCTGATGAAATAAGTTTTTTTTTTATATATGAATAGGAAGGCAAACGAGCAAGTGGGTCACCTGATGGTAAGCGATCACCACTGCCCATAGACACCCGCAACCCCGGAGGGATTGCAGATGCGTTGCCAACCTAGAGGGCTAAGATGAAATGCCTCTTGTGCCTGTAATTACCCCGGCTGTCTTACTCTCCACACCGGAACACAGCAGTGCAAGTACTGCTGCTTAGCGGCACACTTCCGATCTGGGAGCGAAGGAAAAACAGAATGTACAGTTGCTTCTCTTATTCCCGCGCTGATGGAACAAGCCCATCGAGGGAGGGCGAAAATCAGCAAACATGTTATAGGCGATGGGCCAACCCATTATTTTGATTCCCCTTTCCACGCCTACAATCATGCTAAGCATGGCCTTTGGCTCTTGCTTTGGGCTCTGTCTGCCCCGTAAGGGATAGAGACGCGAATGTATGTATAGAGGAAAATTACAGTTCTCATTAATCTTTAATTTTGAAAAAATGACTTTCTGCCAAGTTTCTTGCGGCGCATTCTTCTTGGCAATGATGGTCTTTCCGAATGCGCTGGGAGATTAAAATAATACATGTAAAAGAGCCCTTGGCGGCCTATTTGCAGAATAAACTTTTGTTTTTTTCTTGTGAACTGGTTGAAAATTAGATTAGAGCTGTTTTGAAGGTATAAGCAGATTTTTACCACTTTCGAGTGTTAAGCTAGACTTCCGAGCAAAGCGTCTCTGGCTGGCGTCACTGTCGCTGCGACAGTGTGATAGTACTACACTCAGGGTCAATTTAGCGGAACACAAAAAAAGAGTGTAGTGTATTTTTTTACTCCGTGGAATTCTGACATTTCTTGGTATTACCAGTCAAAAAAACGTTCCTTAAATCTGTGGCGAGAAATGCAAAAAATAAATAAATGTAGAACATAATGTTGAAGTTGAAATACTTAAATTAACAATCATTTCTACATATTAGTAATTAACACATACTTGGTTTAATTTTAAATCGCATAATTTAGACATAATTAATAATCATATTTTTTTTTTGCGGAGAAAATAAATTGTTTTGGGTATTACTTTGATGATTGTCACATATGTCAAACCTTCGGTCTACGATTGTAATAATTTATTTCGTAAAATGATTTCCCTAATAATAAATGTGGCTTGTAAAGTTTTTAACTTAAAAGTTCCGTACTCTGATTAGCCAATTGTCTTCAAAATAAAACTATATATACTTGCCGGAAAATATACAAATTATTAAGAAATACCATGGCTTCTCCGTTACTTTAATCAAAGATTTTAAGTATTGCTGTAAAATAACGTTATTTTAGCTTCTGTACTTTTTCTTCCGTGATTTATTAGTTAAAATAACAAAAGCTTAGTCTGTCAATTATTTGTCCAGCAGAAAAAAATGTTGGTTATCCCTGAAACGTCTAATTATGACAGCTGTCAGAATTCCACTGACCAAAAAAATACAGTATAGGTAAGTATTTTTTTTTTGTCCAAGCATTAAGTTTGCGTTTTGCTAACTTTTTTTTGTGTTCCGCTAAATATGCCGCTGAGTGTATTACGCACTATCACACCGTCTGTGACGCCAGAGCCGCTCGGAAGTCTAGCTCTACTTTCGTGCTTTCAAAAATTCCTCCGGCTATAATCAGTTGTTCTAAGCAGTGTAGGTGGCGGGGTCGTAGCCCCAGGCGGCCATCTTGGCGTCGACCCACGCGCGGAACAGCGCGACGGCGGAGTACACGGCGGGCACGTTGGGCTCCCCGCAGCCGATGCCCCACGCCACCAGACCGGACAGCTTGTAGCGGTCGTTGCCCACGGGACACGCTAGGGGGGCGCCACCGTCACCCTGCAATAAAATAAATAGTAAAACTCCCACGCAACCACTTTACCAAACATGCCTAAGAACCACCTCAAGGGAACTGGCTATCGAAATGAAAAAACCTACAGCGACTCCAGCAGCCTTTGTTCCTCGCATGGTGTAATGTGCAGTTTTAATTTGAATTATGGAAGATCCCTGTAACCACATTACTGCGAATAAAATATTTTGATTTGATTTGATTTGATTTGATAACCAAACTAACCAGCAGCCAAGAAAGAAGAAATTTTCTTCCCACATAACTGGTTTTTTAACGGGAAAGATTTGTTCCCCTTACATAACTATAAGGTAAAATAAAGACTATTTCTAAATCAAAACAAACATGTTCGCGGCTAGAGCGTGCATCCCTACTGAGCTGGCAACGTCGCATTTTTGATGATTTTTTGCGATTATTTCACAGAAAATGAACGAAAGTTTCAAATGTCCGTCTGTAGTGCACTTCGTTTTGAGTGTATTAATGTGTCCAATGCAGTGATTAATCGTGATACCGGGATTAATCGTGATACGTGAAACTGGGTAATACCTGGCAAGTGTCCTTCCCCGCCTCCCCGCCCGCGCAGACGAAGGTGTCATGCAGCTTGAAACGGTGGCCGAGCCGCGTCTGCTTCAGCAGCTGGTCGCAGAGCCAGTGCGGGACCATGTTCAAGGTTATGCGCTTCAGGATCACAGCGTAGCGGCCTGGCTGACCTGGAGGGAGGACGGCACATCACTACATAGTATAAAACAAAGTCGCTTTCTCTGTCCCTATGTCCCTATGTCCCTATGTATGCTTAAATCTTTAAAACTACGCAACGGATTTTGATGCGGTTTTTATAATAGACTAGCTGTTGCCAGCGACCTCGTCTGCAAAGAATTCGTTTATCGCTATCCCGCGGGATCTACGCAATTTTCCGGGATAAAATGTAGCCTATGTGCTATTCCAGACTTTTCTCTATCTATGTGCCAAATTTCATCCAGATTCGTTGGGCCATTCTGGCGTGATTGAGTAACAAACAAACAAACATCCATCCATCCATCTATCCATCCATCCATACTTACGCATTTATAATATTAGTTAGATAGTTAGATTAGATAGAGTGAATCAAGAGGAAGGTTTATATGTATAATACATGCATAATATACCGTGCGAAGCCGGGGCGTGTCGCTAGTAAATAAATAAACCGAGCTGTGGTAGCGTGACTTACCGAAGACGTCCTTGCCCCAGCCATTGGCGATGCACTCGCGGCCGTTCTGGAAGTCCTCGCCCTGGTCAGGCAGGCACAGCAGCCCTATATGCTCGTCCAGGTCGACAGGCTGCGACAGCCGGAGGAGCGCCACGTCATTCATCAGGTTCTTGGAGCCGAAGCCTGTACACCATAACAACATCAATCAGCCCCCACCCATTGCTGAGAAAGGCAAATAGTAGGTAATTTTGCAAATAGGCCGCCTAGGGCTCTTTTGAAGGGAAAACTTCTTTAGCGGCGTTGAACGCTTTTTGGGATGGCTCAAAATTGTTAAACTCGCGTCAGGCGTAAGGCGGAGGGAGATTAAGTACCAGGATATCAGGATCCCCTATGAGCTTATTTTGAAATACGAATGAAGCTAGAGTCGCGTACGATTTTTGAAGTGTACGTTGATTTCGTCGCTTTAACGTGTGTGCGTTTGGCCTAGTGGTATAAGGTGTGGAATAAGTATTCTCTCAGATGACCGCAGTTCAAATCTTGTGTATTTTTCTTTTTTTTTCTTTTTGCGCGAGTGTGCGTGTGTGTAGTTTTCACTTCTGCCGTAAAGAGCTATATATTGACGCAAAGCAAGAGCCGTGACGCTATATATGTATGTATGTGATTTACATTTACCTGAATGTATGTAGTACTCGCTCACGCGTCTCTCTTGGTACGGCAGCCGCTCCTTGGTTGTCTGTGTGTCCCACTCTCCCGCGTGGATCTTCAAAGACGTAGGTGGTACTCTGCATTAAAAAGAAGTATTATAGAAAGTAGTTTTATAACGCCTAAACATCATTTAAACCACTGTTTGTTTAAGGCGCTGTCAACAGCAAATGACCTGGAGCAGCGCCACTTCACACATACGGTTCACGTGCCTGTTAGTGAAAGAAGAAACTATTCCGGCAGCTTGGCGCGCGTCAAAAATCTTGCAAATAAGACACAAATCATAAGAAATAAACAAAAGTATGGATTATTTGTGAAATATGACTCGTTAGCCGTTTAGGTATGAATATGTTGACTTTATGTTTTTAATTGCAGACCCTTAAGTCGAAAAAATAAAGACATAGAACCGTTTAATGATGATTTTAAGACCAATCTTTGCAATTATTTTCTATCGAGCCGAGTTTGTTCAATTATGTATCGAGCCCGTCTAGCGTGTTTGAAATATGATGAAAATTAACATTATATTTTTTTTGTATTTTTTTTGTGTGCAGTTTTTCTTAAAAAAGTGTTTAAATAACATCAATTTCAACAAAATTAGGTGTTGTCAGCCTCTTAAGAAAAAGACTGGCAATCTATCTTGCGCGCGACGCGATGCTTGTGCACTCTCATGCTATAGACCGACCGCTTAACTGAGTCCTCGCCCGTGTGGGTACAGGGGCGCGGGGTAGGACGACAAAGGGGACCGAGAGCGGTGCGGGCGGGGACTTCGCTAGAGCTCAAGCAGACAGAGAGCGCTCTCGAGTTCCGAGTTCTGCGTTCAGAGTTCGGCATTTTGACCGCTCGAGTAGTACGTGCAACATGTCGCTAGTAAGCTCATCTTCCGAAGAAGCATTCTTTTGTCGAGCCTAGAAGCTTCTAAAAAAAGAAGAAAATATTGGGTGCACCCAATTAACACAACATGAGAAGAACAAGGGAATTTAGTAGTTTAGGTAGTAATTTCAAGATTTCAAGCCAAGCTTCTGCTTTTTTGTCTCTATTTTTGTAGTGTAAGTACATGACTGAAATCAAATAATAATCTCCTTTCTCTAACCAATTCAATCAGCTTTCCGCTCTGGCCTCCGCAGTCTAGCTGTTTATTACCGTGGGCAGTCAGTACATTCGAAAGAACATAGAACTCTGAATGCAGAACTCGGAACTCGAGACCTCTCTCTGTCTGCGTGAGCTCTTAAAGCGGTCGGTGTATAGACATGCTGGACAATGTATGTGCGTACTTGTAGACGACGTGTGCGGCGGTGATGACGACCTGCGGGTGGATGAGCGAGCCGACGCCGAGGTACTCGCCCTGCGCGTTCAGCAGCGCCACCACCCACGGGAACTCGCCGAACTGTGCCTCGGAGCCCTGCCAACCAAAACAATGGTTTAAACCAGTGTTAAAAAAAACCTACCTGCCAAAAAACCTACCTGCTATGGGTGGTGTAGGGGTATAGCACGCGTCATGGAATGACGAGGACCCGGGTTCGATTCCCGGCCATAGCTTTACTGTTGTACTTTGTGTTGTTTAGAAATGAAACCAGTGTTTCCCAACCTGTGTCCGCGGACCCCCGGCGGTCCACGAGTATATGTATGGGAGTCCGCGGTGTCATCTCTGGACCATACATAAACGCTAATTATAAATACCCATTTTGTATCTGTAATAACTAAAATAAATATAATTCGATTTTTATTGCTGTTTATTTTATGAAGGGGGTCCGTGAAAATTGCGCTTGATTTCCTAGGGGTCTGTGGCTGAAAAAGGTTGGGAAACGCTGGTTTAAACAACTGGAACCTAGGTCTTAGGCCGGTCATATACATACGGAATTTTCATACGGTTTCCGTACGGAATGTAGTAGTAGTAGTAGTAGTAATTTATTTTGCTTAAAAAATAGTACAAAAGATGGTCAGTATAAACAATGGAACACACATTTCACCAGCAGCTGGCATGCAAAAACAACACTGGCAGAAGAAAAATAAAATCATAAGTACCTAATCTCTTCATATTTGTAAACCATAGTGTCAATAATCCACCATTAGTTCTCGTATAAACAGGATACCAATTACACACAATCAAAATATAATCAAACTAATACTTACAACAAAATAACATGTCATTACTCATAGGCCTCATAGTCAAATAAATAAATTCAATTTTTATAATTCATAATATTGGAAATAATCATTGATAATGACGTCAGCGAACGGGACATCGCTATATAACGGAACGGGACAGAGCTACGAATTGACGTCACCTTTTCTTGGGGATTACTTTTATATCATTCTTGATAGGGACCACTATGTAGGTATAATGAAAATAAACTAAATTTCTAAGATTTCAGTTTTTTATGTTGTGTTCAATAAATTTTTACCTACACAGCATTGGAAATTACTAAACGACACAGAAAATTAGAGCACATAGAAAAATCCGAAAAGCAAAGCCTACTTTTCGGTTTTTCTGTGTTCTAATTTTTAATTTTGTTTATTATTTCTAAAGGGTAAAACGATAAAAATAAAATAAAAAACACCGGGTAGCACTCCGGGAGTGTCGGCAGAAGTGAAAACTGCACACACGCACACTCGCGCAAAAAAAAAAAGAAAAAGAAAAAACTTGAAATTTTAACTGCGATCACCTGAAAAAACACACTGTTATTCCACACCTTATACCACTAGGCCAAACGTACAACGTTAAAGCAACGGAATCAACGTAGTGTTTAATGTACTCTACCGATATTTTTTAACACATACTCAGTTTGTGTCGCCAGTTCCCGTGGAGATAGATATGACTCACACTGCCGCCGACGAGGTTGAAGTCGACTCCCCTCCGGTTCCGGTAGCCGCAGCCGGCGGGGCGCGGCACGTTGGGGCGGGGGGTGGCCGTCGGCGACGTCGCCGGCGCCTTGCAGCAGCGCTCCACGCTCTCCAGGCAGTCGTCGTCTTTACCGAACCTGAAAGCAGCACATTACATACATACATACGTCACGTCTTTATCCCTAGTTCTCGTGGTCCCACTGTTATGTCCCGGGAACACCCAAATACTCCGAAATGTTTTATTCCGCATTTACTAATTACGATTTTTAAAACTTCGAATTTCATAATTCCTAAAAAATAAAATTCCGATTACTAAAAAACACGAAATTTATTTAACCGCAATTTTCAAATTTCCGATTGTATATTATTCCCATTTTTATAACTCCGAATAAGGAATAGCCCCAAGTGTCATTGGCCCAAAAACAAAATTCCGATTATTAATTTTCCGATACTTCATTACTGATACGGAAATTTGATATTCGGGATAATGAAAATCGTGTTTTCAATGATCGGAATTTTAATTATTAGAAATTGGATTAATTTAGGTTTAGGTGTGGCGAAAGTGGTCCTTGGGCCACCCCTAAGCCGCGAACATGTTTGTTTTTACTCCAGTAATATTCGGAGTTATGATAAATGGGAACATTCGCGTTTGCGGACAAACACACACACAACCTATCACCCTAAACGCATATACCGTCTCCGTTCCGTCGTGGGTAAAAATCGGTATTTTAATAATTGGAATTCGTATTTTTGCTATTTCGGATTGTTATTCTTTCGGACTTCTTATTGTTCCGTGAATTGAAATTCGGAATTTAGAAAATCGTGAATGTAAACGTTGGGCATTTTGAAATTTCGGATTTTTTTAAATCGGATTAATTATATTCGGAGTTTTAATTATAATAATCGGAATTGTGAAGTTCGTTATTCCGATAGTCGGAATTTAGCTTTTCGTATTTATGTAGTGTACCAGTTATATCCCACTAGGTTTCATATTTTGTCCCATAAAATTGAAGTTCCGAAGGTACTGTTTGCCATAATTTACGTTAGTCATAAAGCGTTTTATTTCAGAAACAGTAAATACTTTTTTTTTCAGAATTGGTAGTAAAGTAAGCTAACCTAACCTACTACATTCTGATGGCTTTTCCAAAATTCCTGAAAAATGCACGATTTCATGTGTTATGACCAAAAAAATTATGACTAACGATTATCATGACCAACGAAAATTATGGGACAAAAAGGGGACTCGGTCTCACTGCTATAAAAATTCTCACTAGAGATAATAAAATCAGGTTCATTAGGTTCGTTAGATCTTCTAATGCCCAAAGGGAAAACCGAATAGAAATAGGAAACCCGCTTCCTTATACAAACACAAATATGTTTTCTTTATGTTTTTTAAGAAATGTAACATCTCTGTATTTATGCAGCCATCACCTATGTTTCACAAATAAAACACTTTTGACTTTTGACTTTTTTTTCCCACTGTGTCTGACGTTCGTGTCGTCATCGCAATTTTTAGTTTTTTTAGTTTTAGGTTTAGTTTTAGGCAAAAGGGTCACACTGAAAATCAGCGCTGCGGCCTGCCGCAGCAACATGCTGAGTGTGGCCCTTTTGGCACTTGCGGGACAAATATTTTTTGAATTGTTCTTTTTTGTTTTTTAATTTTATTTTTTATGTGTCGTTTTGTGTCAATAAATGTTTTCTTTCTTTCTTTCTTAAATAGTTTATTTAAATAAGCGGGTTTAACAAAGGAAATATCCATCAGACTCCAAACTAAGTAACTAAGTATGCTGTATGCTTAGTGTAGGTTTTCGGTCACAAAATACGTCTCGACCGCGTTTGCGTTAAAATGTCAAATAATATGAGAACAGTTTGTTGCCGTTTCGATCCGCAAGTGGCGCTGCTAATTATTCCATAGTAATTGAGACGTTTACGTGAACGCGTTCGAGACGTTTTTATATACGAAAACTTACACTAGAGGCTCTGAGCCTGTATCTTGGGCGTCTGCGAGAGCGATTTTAACTAAGTAGTTACTAAAATACATTAACAAATGGGTGTTATAAAAACAATGGTGAGGTGCATGCAAAAAGTGGACACAAATACAACACATACTCATAAAGATTATAGCGAAGTAATTCATCATTTTTATAATAACAATGGTATACATTTCGATGTCGAACATCATCATCAACGACTTTTATTCGTGAGTTTGTGTAATTATGAGCGAGTCTCACGGTAGTTTCATGTTGACAGTGGGATATGTCAGTGGTACCACGAGTTAACCAACCAAAACCCGCATCTGTCTGTAAATTGTCATCATGGTCTTTATATGAGTGCCGCTGCCGCCGCTGCGTCCATTTTTACATTTTTATTGCCTAGTCTTGTAATAAACGATTATCTTATCGAGTTTCCTGCATGATATATGATATTGTATGTTAAAAGAAAAATATGAATAAATTTGGCACCGTTTTTTTGGCTTGTATAACGAATACCCTAGGGTTCTGGCAGAATACCAGCACTGTAAGTTTCCTGCAGTATATGCTGAGTGTTGGGAAACAAAAAATTATACAATATGTAAACGCATGTTTTAAGTTAATTTTTTCGTTGTGATTTTTCTTTCCTTGTAATTTGAGCTTTGCATGTGTCTGTTGTGAATAAAGTTTGCATCTATCTATCTATCTAACCACTTATCTCACCTGATGTCTAGCTGCCCCCACCCCGTGACGGTGGCATTGTCCTGGTCCAGTGCGATCAGGTTGTCGTCGCACAAGTAGTACGGCACGCACTTGCAGGTGGCGCCGCTGTTGTCGGTGAGCGTGAGGGAAGCTTCTGTTGACCGCACTGTGAACTGTGGTGAGAAAGAAAAATTTAGAAAAAATAACAAAAAAAAACCCCCATGCAGAAAAACTTAAATACTTACTCCCTTATTCATAAACGCTCTATAGACTTTTGCTAACTTAGCAATCGTTTGTCCTTATCTGCCACTTTGGCATTTACCTTTCACAGATAAGGACAAACGATTCCTAAGTTAGCAGCCTATAGAGCGTTTATGAAAAAGGGAGTTAAATAAAGTTTAAGAAACGGGTCATATTTTGTCCCATAAAATTGAAATTTCGAATGTACGGTTTGTCATAATTTTTGTTAGTCATAAAGCGATTCATTTCTGAAACAGTAAATATTTTATTTAGAACTAGCGACCCGCCCGGGTTCGCACGGTATATTATGCATGTATTATACATATAAACCTTTCTCTTGATTCACTTTATCTATTAAAAAAAACCGCATCAAAATCCGTTGCGTAGTTTTAAAGATTTAAGCATACAAAGGAACATAGGGAAATAGGGACATAGGGACAGAGAAAGCGACTTTGTTTTATACTATGTAGTGATTAATAGTAAACTAACCTAACCTAACCTAACCTGGTCTACGATATTCTGATGTCATTTCCAATATTCCTGAAAAATGCACGATTACATGTGTTATGACCAAAAAAATTATGACCAACGATTATTATGACCAAACTAAAATTATGGGACAAAAAAGGGACCCGTGATGACGTTACATCCATGCCCCAAGTAGTACTTACGTCTTCGGGGCGGGGTGAGGTGGGCGGGGGCGGTCCCGGGGGCGGCGGGGTCCCGAAGATCTGGGTGAGCAGCTCTTGCTCGCTGAGCTGCGGCAGCGCGGCCGCCGACGCCACCAACAGCACCAGGAGGAACATCACTGCAATGGAAAGTATGCTATCTATACAAAACGGAATTATATATATTGTACAGAAATTCATTCAATTTATTACGTACCCACGTACTCACACTTGATATCAAGAATTCTTTAACTGAATAAAAACAATCCTACTAATATTATAAATGCGAAAGTTTGTGACGATGTGACGATGTGAGTGAGTGAGTGTGTATGTTTGTTATTTCTTCACAATAAAATGACTGGATGGATTTTGATAAAATTTGGAACGAAGATAGCTGGTACCCTTAGGCTACTTTTTATCCCGGAAAATAACATAGTTCCCGGGGATAGCCATTAACATGTCAATTGCTAATTCTACGCAGACGAAGACGCGGGCAGAAGCTAGTGTCCATTTTCCTTTTAAAATCGTGCCCGGAGTTACGAACGGTTTTTTATCTTACCTCGCTTTTCAGCTTACCTCAACGCACTATACATTACAAAGATTTTCGGGTAACTTGGTTGTAAGAAAGAAAGATAGAAAAGAAAGAAATAAAACTTGTGATTAGTTTATTTTATTAAACACCACAAATCAGTACCAAACAATACAGAAACAGAGAATAATCAAAGATATACATATTTACAAAAAACAAATTAAACTAGGATTAAAATAAAAACTAAACTTAAACTAACTATAAAAAAGTTATGTTATAAAAAGAACACCCCGTCCAGCCCTGCTGGCTGTGGCAGGGTTCCCAGGACGCTAGCGGCATTACCCCTTTGGACCGCAAGTGCGACCTGCTGGGATAAATACACGCCAGCTCTTGGGTCCCCTGAGGCGTCGACCAACCGGGACGACAGGGCCTTTATAAAGGTTTTAGTGTCGGCTGACCAAGGCCCCAAAGTCTCAACCGCAAGCGCCGCAAACTCATAATCTTTTAGAAAGAAATATACATTTATTAATTTTGCAAGACACGAATATAAGAGCATAGGTACACACAATTTATAGATTGAACTAGCTTCTGCCCGCGACTTCGTCCGCGTAGAATTAGCAATTGATATGTTTATCGCTATCCCGCGAGAACTCTACAATTTTCCGGGATAAAAAGTAGCCTATGTTTTAATCTAGAGTATCAGCTATCTTCGTACCAAATTTTATCCAAATCTGTCCAGTCGTTTTTGCGTGAAGAAGGAACAAACATACACACCCACTCACATCGTCAGATCGTCACATCCTTACAAACTTTCGCATTTATAATATTAGTAGGATAGGATTTATAGATTTGGTTGTAGATTTTTATGCAAGAAAAGTAATTTCTCTTGAAAACAGACAGACTAGCTTTAGGCTCATATAGATTTTTTGACCCTCTAGTGCGCAAGTTGAGAATATCTGCATTCGTGCGAAAAATGTCAAAGGGCTGCTTCCCTACATAGTATAAAACAAAGCCGCTTTCCGCTGTCTGTCTATCTGTCTGCCCCTTGCATGTATGCTCAGAGGTTTAAAACGACGCAACGGATTTTGATGCATAGTGTGATTCGAGAGGAAGGTTTATATGTGTAATACGCAGACGAAGTCGCTGGCAGAAGCTTGTTATAAATAAACAAGCCTATTTATATACATTGTTTCGGTTGGGCGCAAAAAAAAAATACTCGGAACAGGTGAGCGACCTTTATTTATAAACAAGATGCGCAATATCACTGCGTAACAATTATGTTTTTTATTACATATTCCATGCCTGTGAACAGAGCGGTTTAAGGAAAATAATCCAAGGAAACCGCCGTGTACATAACGAGTGACGAAACGCGCCGGACCTTGCCGCATATAATATACTAGCGACCCGCCCCGACTTCGCACGGTATATTATGCATGTATAGGTCTTGTTACCTTATGCTCTATCTACCCCTTAAGGGATAACAATACGTGATTTATGTATACATTTAATTGTACAAGTGATTGCACATAAACAGTGGCGTCCGCATAAAACCTTGCCATTTGCCGACTGATTTTTTGATCGCGCCCGTAATCAAGTTTTGTAATCAGAGAGGTCAAGTTCGGGCAACTGGTTAGCAAGGTGATGTTGCATTCGTATTCGAGCGATGATACCTAATTTCAATACTTACTTAAACAACACACTTTTGGAACATTCGGACCCCTTTTTAGCTCTGTCCCTTACGCTGAATAGAACTTGGCACGCATTAAGAGGGTGCATCCCTACTGACCTGGCAACGTCGCATTTTTGGTGATTTTTTGCGATTATTTCACAGAAATTGAATGAAAGTTTCAAATATCCGTCTGTAGTGCACTTCGTTTTTAGTGTGTTAATGTGTCCAATGCAATGATAATGACTTTTTAAAGGAGATGTAGTGTTTTATCCCTTTAATAAGAAAATAAAAGTCCATCACGATCAATTATTACATTTGACACATTAATACACTAAAAACGAAGTGCACTAGACGCACATTTGAAACTTTCATTCATTTTCTGTGAAATAATCGCAAAAAATCACTAAAAATGCAACGTTGCCAACTCAGTAGGGATGCACCCTCGCTATTTTGACAACCCTGAAGCAGTCGCTCGAGATAGCGTCAAGGTTATCCCATCTCCGCCTCGGTCGCGACGCCGGTAGCCATCCTGGGGCATGCACTATAGACCAACCGCTTATACACCGCCGGTGGGTCTCTAGGTGTGGCACGTGCACCGCTCTGGGTGCACGCGGGCGTGGCCAGCCGTCCCATTACAGCGTGGCGGTTGTTTTCCCCACGTCTACGATGCGAGTTTTGTTCATGGCCTTACCATGACGTCCTAATTCCGACTCAGTTCAAGTTTTAGCTGTCACTTTCAGTATGAATCTGATATCTAGCTAACCTACTGAATCGCATTTAGAATTTTAGACGTCATGGTAAGCCCCCAGTTTGTTTATCACTGTGACATCGCATGTAAATCTCTGTCGTCGGATAACTCAAACACGGACAATACACTGATAACATATGATATTGACTATTCTCTTGAACAATAACCATTTTAAATTTTCATTGCTTAAGGCGGATCGGCTCCACACTTGAAACAGTCCTTGGATAATCACGGATGAAGTTTACCTGTCTACTTAATAATACGAACTCGCGCATCTTGTTTGTCGCTAAGTGCAAAGTTACATTTGAAGGATATATATATATATCATAATATATTTATCGCACCAGCATACGCTTACTTTCTCCCTCGGTTGTATCATGTGGAGACATCTACCGTCAATATTATAGCCAAAATGTTATTCATGGCACGCCCGTGGTGCGGATTGTTAGTTATTCAGACAGACGGAACTAAGTGTTATATTTTGCCGTTTTATGTGCAAAAAATACTCCGACGTAAGTATATGTTGTGTATATAATTATGTGTGCATGAGTTTCCTCCTACACATTACCATTGTGGCATAGCTACAATATGTTCTTCTTCTTCTTTTATTTGTGGCGTTACAAGTCGTTATAGCGACAACAAATTCGCCAATGCAGGGTAAAAATTTTATTATAATATCTTGTGACAAAATGTCGGCAACGTTGTACGGTAGTTACAATATGGTTTGCATAAATACAAAACATGACAGTTTCAGATATCAGAGTAAATTACCCCCACATTAAAATACTCACCGGATAAAATTGTTCACAAAAAACTGCTTACAAAAACATCACTGGCCACTCTAACAACTAATTAAAGACTGTAGTTAACTTTGTTTTAACAGTATTTACTGACACGTGTTCGTCAACCGACTCTACAACATATATTTTGTATGTTTTAATTTGTTGTGTGCTGGTTTTGCGTAGCGTGTGACCGCCTGCGCTACTAAACTAAGACTGGGATGAGTTTGAGCGGCATATTAAGTTAATGATATCGTAATAAGTGGTTGGACAGCATTTTGGTATGTTTTGTTGATTTGTCGGTTTATAGCACGTCTGTCTTAGCCACAACGAACAAAAGTAATTTGAAAATAACAATCTTTGGTTGAATTGGTTTTTTTTTAAAGTTTTCCTTACCTTGTCAAGTTTACTTACTTCTTTTTTCTTAATTACTTTAATAATCGGTGACTGAAAGAAAAAACAAAACAAAACACAATATAAAAGGGGTTTAAAATTGTAAATTGCTTTTATCTTTTATTTTTGGCAAGATTGTTTATCTTCTTTCTTATGTGAAAAAAGGAATACCTAGCTTGCTATTGCCATCCTTCTCGCACACACTTGCGCTGTTCCGGCGTGGAGAGAGACAGCCGTTGACATTACTGGCACAATGATGAACTCAACCTTAGTCCTCTAGCGGTAACGCATCTAATGCTCTGCTGTTGCGGATGTCATACACGGTATGACAGTTGCATTTGGTCACGGAACGTCCGTCTGCACGGGTCGGCACATTATAGACCGATTAACTGAGTCCTCGCCCGCGCGGGTACGGGGGCGCGGGGTGGGACGACAAAGGGGACAGAGCGGTTCGGGCGGGTAGTGCGCCTGCCGCCCGCACCTCTCTCAGCCCCCTTTGTCACCTACCCCGCGCTCCTGTGCCGCGCGAGGACTCAGGTAAACGGTCGGTCTGTACCTACCAGCTAGCTTATTACGTAACTCGCTAGCAATCGCAATCGTGTTCATTTTGACAGTTCATCGCTGACAATTGGCATCGGAATCAGTTAGCTGTCACATTCATGCAAGAACTGTTAAAATGAACACGATGGCGATTGCGAGCGAGTTACGTAATGAACTAGCAGAATTGCACAGTCTCATCGTCTAAGGGAAGACGGGCCCAGCGACGGGCCCTCCCCTTGGCGCGCTAAAAAAAGGCTATAATATCATGCAGCAGAATTGACAACATTTCATATTTCTGAGCCTATAATTTTAATGGTTCTCTGTATTTTGTTTAAAAAGATGAACATGCTGACAGTTAAATTTTTTCGCTAGGGCTTGTATTTAATTTATTAATTTGTGCTTATTCTAAAAGGGCGTAACTCCGATACTATCACAGAATACACACTTATCCCTTTGTCTTTTCTCTATAGAAAAAAAAACCCGACGTTAATCTCAAATTGTCAATGTCAGACCCTATTCTCCAATATTCGATTTTCGAGGTTCGCTTCGTGCTGTTCCGCTCATACTAATAGTCATTATCTTGAGAGTGAGAGAGAAGGTATGCAACGAACTTCGAAAATAGAATTTCAGAGTTGCCCCCCTTGTACTTTGAAGTTGTCAAAAATACAAAGTTATGATCGCTTATTTTTTCTCGTGAAAAAAGCAAAGGCGTTTCACCTATCCTGTGGTAGTTTTGGTAACATTAGGACATATTTTTAATTATTTTTAATTTTTTATAATAAGCGATATTAAAATTGTATAAACATATTGCAGTGATCAGGAGGCAAAATGCTTTCGAACCATATATACATTTTCAGGTGTTATAAAAATGAAATGTTGTCAATTATGCTGCACATCCCACTGCGTCCCCATCACACCGGACTGAGGCAACGCCGGAGTTTTTAGTATGAGATATACCCTTTCGGGGAGGAGTCCCACATAGCCCTAGGCATCCCCGTGCCTAGGGCATCCATAAAGATTTCCTCTCCGGTAAAAAGGAAAGCCAGGGGTCGGCAAGTAGGTTTAGTTTTTTTTTTCGTTCTTTTCTGTTTAGTTTCTTTTGCCGCCAGGGCGAGCGCTCTCTGATGAAGGACTACGGAATAGTCCGAAACATATGTCGGAGCATTCTTCGGCTTTTATACGTGAGTTATCCGTTTATGTAATTATGTTTGAGTCTCACGGTAGTTTCATGTTGAAAGTAGTTTAATCTTTTTTCATTCACGTATTTATAATTGTGTGTTTCAAATTCATGCCATATTCCAAGCTGGCCGAGGAACAAAGAAAATACATAGAATGTACCAGCTGCTTCTTTTCCCGCGCAGATCGTAGCATCGAGGGATTGGCGATAATGCTAAGCCGGCAGATGGACTGATTTCAGTGCGTTTTTTTTCATTCAAAAGCGGAGGCGTCTCTAGCCCTTGTGGCGCCCGTGTGCAACCAGTACCCTGGCGCCATAACACGGGCGCAGGGTCTTTGAGAGCGCCGGCGCCGCGAGCGACGCATCTTTAGAGGTGTCGCATTAGAGCGCGCTCGGCGCCCCCGCAGACCCGGCGCCCGTGTGCGCCGCACACCCTGCACCATAGGTAAAGACGCCTCTGCTCGAAAGCCAGTTTCTTTGCGGTGGTTCTTAGCCATTTTTGGTAAAAATTGGTCCAGCATTTTGAAGAGTATCAGCTCTCTTCCAAAATGGTGTATGGCATTTTTGGCTTGAAATTGACAGATTATTTTTATTTACTTATGATTAGGTATAAGTGCCGGCACGTAAGTCTAGCGATGACCTTGTATGCGCAGAAGTATAAAATACGGTATCCGTGGGTGCGCAGATCCCCTCCACGTGACTCGTCATCGCTAGACTTACGTGCCGGCACGTATATGTACCCGATTATTGAAAGGGAGTTTTTGAAATTTTGAATTTAATTCGCACCCGGGATTTGAAACCACGACGCTCTGCTTGAGAGGCCACAGGTCAAACCACTAGGCCACCACGGCTTTTTTCTATTATTATATACGTAAGGTTTATTTTCCACATATGTTCCGATCTTTATGATCAGCCTGACTGTGTCGATACCTTTGACGATATGTGCTTACTCATATTTTTAGCTCATTGAACGTCCCGAATTTATTGAAAAGTCGCTGCTCTTATATTTATGACGGGTTGCGTGTTCCGATGTTATTAACCATAAATCTAGTGTAACGAATTTATTGAAATTTAATGCTGCTCCGAAATATTTGAGGACATCGCCCGCTACGATATATCTGATGGCGACTGGACAAAATATAGACCCCATTTGTCCACTTAACCTGTCTGTCACAAGGAAAGTTGTACAAACCACTCAAAAGTGACGTGTTCGCGAACTCCGATAACCTTCCGATATAACTGCAAGTACTGTTCACCGCAATCACGTGAACATGTTTTTTCGCTTCTCGGAATTCACGCGGGGAAATCCCTAGGTTCAGAAAACTGGTATCTTTTGTAAAAATAGCGTTGCGTTAATATTAATAAGTGCTACTAATATAAGCCCTGGAATGTACCTACTACGATTGCACTACGCCCAGCATAGCACGCTCACTCACTCGAGATCGAGAATAAACCAGTGTTAACAGAGCCCTGCCTCCTAAGCAAAATAAGGGCAGTGCGAGGCAACTTTATATTGATTACTTAATTGACAACATTTCATATTTCTGAGCCTATAATTTTAATGGTTCTCTGTATTTTGTTTGAAAAGATGACATGCTGACAGTTTAATTTTTTCGCTAGGGCTTGTATTTAATTTATAATTAATTTATTAATTTGTGCTTATTCTAAAAGGGCGTACGATACTATCACAGAATACACACTTATCCCTTTGTCTTTTCTCTATAGAAAAAAAAACTGACTTTGATTTCAAATTCTCAATGTCGGGCCCTATTCTCCAATATTCGATTTTCGAGATTCGCTTCGTGCTGTTCCGCTCCTACTAATAGTCATTATCTTGAGAGTGAGAGAGAAGGTATGCAACGAACTTCGAAAATAGAATTTCGGAGTTGCCCCCCTTGTACTTTGAAGTTGTCAAAAATACAAAATTATGATCGCTCATTTTTTCTCGTGAAAAAAGCAAAGGCGTTTCACCTATCCTGTGGTAGTATTGGTAAAATTTGGACATATTTTAAATTAATTTTTATTTTTTATACTAAGCGATATTAAAATTATATAAACATATTGCAGTGATCAAGAGGCAAAATGCTTTCGAACCATATATACATTTTCAGGTGTTATAAAAATGCAATGTTGTCAATTAAACAGACAAAAAAGCCGTGGTAGCCTAGTGGCTTGACCTGTGGCCTCTCAAGCAGAGCGTGGTGGGTTCAAATCCCGGGCTCGCACCTCTGAGTTTTTCGGAATTTATGTGCGAAAATTACATTTGAAATGTGCCATGAGCTTTTCGGTGAAGGAAAACATCGTGAGGAAACCTGCACACATCTGCAAAGAAATTAAATATATATATATATATCTTTATTGCGGTTATGGGTAATAAGGTTGATAAAGAATGTTCAATGTTGTTCAATGGTGTGTGTTAAGTTCCCAATCCGCACTGGGCGCGCGTGGGAACTATAGCCCAAACCCTCCCATACACGGAGGAGGCCTATGCCATGAGGCACGCCGAATTGCGCGACAACAACAACATGTACTTACTGAAATTGTAGCGAATTCGGAATAAAAAGGCTACATATATATATTTTTTAATACTAAGGCAAAAGACCAAGTATAATATAATAATAATAATTATTAAACAGACAGACATAAAATTATTCGGTTTTTCGTATGTATTGTTACTAGCTGTCGCCCGCGACTCCGTCCGCGCAGTATTCGCTTATCGCTATCCCGCGGGAATTATGCTATATTCCGGGATAAAAACCATCCTACGTCCTTTCCAGGGACTGTAACTATCACTATACTAAATTTCAATAAAAACAGTTTAGCCGTTTCGCCTTGAAACAGCAACAAACATCCAAACATCTAAAGCTACAAACTTTCGTCTTTATAATATTAGTAAGATAGCGGCAACAGAAATACCTATTTTAACTGTCTAGGTCGCGGTTTATGAGATACCTACAGCCTACTGGTTTATTGTCAAACTCGCACGCAATCGCCATCGTGTTCATTTTGACAGTTCATGTATGGGCTGACAATTGGCATCGGAATCAGCTAGCTGTCACATTCATACAAGAACTGTCAAAATGAACACGATGGCGATTGCGAGCGAGTTAGACAATAAGCCTACCATACCACCATATTTCATAAAGCTACAAGCGGAAGTCTCTTTTTGACCCTATGTGTTAGATAGAGACTTCCGCTTGTAAAATGTACCTTGTAGCTTTATGAAATAGGGTCCTAGTGGGTGTGGGGTAGTGTTGGGGGAAATTAAATGAGAATAAAACACATTTTACAAGTTTTAGGCTGACGATTCTTTATTGCATTGCCGATGTATAAACACAGGTCAAACTGACCATTAAATAAATAGCAGAGTAAACTTAACTTATAGTCTGACAAAGAAGAGTAGAAATTAAAAAGTGGTACAGTAGTGTCGACCCGTTTTCTTATACCTATAGATTAGAAAGGGACGACACTACAGTATTGCCACTTTTTAATTTCTACTTTTTTTTTGTCAGACTATATCGGCTGTCATCGTGTTTTTAACAGTTGCCATTTACGCTTCATAATATGAAAAGGAAACATTTATATTTTAGTATGTTTGTAACGAATAAATTAAAAAGATTACTCTGCCACTTTCAAAAATTCTTTCAAGCGCAAGCGGCTTAGTTCAAATCCATTGTAAAAATTAGATGAAAAATTAATATAATATCTATATAATTTAACAACTATAGTACATTTAATTTATCCAATCTTAAACAAAACAATCCAGTACAAGTACATTTTACGTGTAAAATTGTCGACTATTTTATTTACAAAAAAAGCACTGACATTCGATGAAAAGCGTCAAAATTTACAGATTTATTTTGAGAAACAAACTAGTCACTCTCGTAATGAATCTATACTTCATTTAATTTAGGATGAGAAACCACAACAACATTATATTGCGGCTCGTGAACTGTAATCTCTTTACAATTTGTACTAGAGTAACAATTGACGACACGCAAATAAAGCGACATTAAAACAATTTTATTTTGCGGCTGCCAAACTATTGCACTGTACTATTTGCTAGGTAAGAAATATTTGACCAGACGCAATATAACGTTATTGCGGTTCCTCATTTTAAATTAAATGAAGTATATTTCTTGTCACTTGTTGCTAGTTACCTTCTGAGTCAATCCTTAAACCGTAGCTTCATAGGATTACAATTTGTCAAACATGCATTTCTGTGGTAATCTTAAGCCTTCATAATACGTCATCTACAGTGTAATGTCACACAACATTTTTTCTAACAAACTACTACTTTAGTACCTTCGTTGATGGTACAGAATAACAAGAAATGCTCAATCTTTTCGCCCCCTCGTCTCACCCATACGCCCAATGACATATTACTAATAGACGCGTTATAAGCCGCGTATCCACTGAGCGAGCCGTCTCGCGCGGCAGCTTCGCGAGGCAAATCCTCGGCCTGTCAGGACGTGCCTCGCCCGAGGCAAACGCACGTCTTGCCTCGGGCGAGCGTGCCTCGACCCGAGCCGCGCGGTGTCGGTTTTTGTCCATGCTCAAAGGCGCCTCAGCACGTTTGCCGCGCTCACTCAAGACGGTTGTTTTGCCTCGCTTGTTCATCGCGTATTAGCGTCATGGATAAAGAGCGGTGTCTTAAATTAATACAACTATATGGTGAAGACGAAGACGACTATGGGATGCGTAATGTCCCGATTTTACAAATAGAGGACTAAAAGAAGATGCGTGGAGAAATATTAGCGCGCAATGCTGCCTCAGCCTCACCGTGGCTCGGCTTTGCCGCGCGAGGCAGCCTCGATCAGTAGGATTTCTTGCATGAGGCTGCCTCGCGCGGCAATCATTGCGCGGCAAACGTCCGAGGCAGCCTCGCGAGGCGGCTCGCTCAGTGAATACGCGGCTATAGTATAGCTGAACAAAACTCCTTTCGGACATGGCAACGTTATTGCCGTTACTCGACATTTATAAGGACCTCTACACGCGCCGACAGCGGCTAAACACAAGTCAGGCAATTACCTTACTTTTCGCTTGCCACGGGGAGATCGCCTATGACGTATCTACCTCAGTTTTATATAGTATATCATAGCATACGCCAGGCTTTATTGCAATGCCTTAAGTTGAATCTAAATCCAAGAAGTTTGCTTTTGCATTGAAGTAATGGCCGTACATACAGGGTACTAGAAAATCAGATGCGCATATTTTGAGGATCGATTATTTGCCTCGTTGTTAGTTTAAAGCATTCTTAATTATAATTAATTACAATGTGTAATGCAAAAATAATTATCTTTGGACGGCAATGGTAATTATTATTTTTGTATGAAACAAAAAAAATATTAAGTTACCATACGATACTTAAATAATTCGTGTTTTAATTGCTTCTTAGGTTATTAAATACCTACCCTGAAAATATCCGCACCTTATATAGGTCGTTGGCTTTGAACCTATTGTGCTGAGCTAATATAGGAGTTGTTGGCATCGAAAAGGTTTAAATGATTATATACTACAAAATAAACTGAATACGAGGGCCAATCACGAAGGCTCGACATGATTCCGACTAGTAGTATCATGGTCAACAGTACGAAACACGTCGGTCCTTACTAGACTTAGCATGCTATCCAATTTAACGAAGTTTACAAACTTGTTTTTATTACAAGTTCACGTACAATACGTTATAACGAAAGCTCCATAAACTTGTGTCTGTCCGTCTTCGTGTTTACATTGCAATTTACATTAAAATTTTATTACGATTTCTTTCCCTAAGCCTTCTAGTAAAAGTAAAATGAGTTTAACTGTCTACACTCCATTCGGGATAAAATTAGACAAAAGGAAAATAGTTCTTAATAGCGTACTTACCTAGTGCGTACTGCGTAGAATTCCCTTATCGCTATCCCGTGGGAACTATGCAATTTTCCGGGATAAAAACTATCCTACGTCCTTCCCCGGGACTGAAACTATCACTGTACCAAATTTCACTAAAATCAGTTCAGTGGTTTAGGCGTGAAAGCGTAACAGACAGACATAGTTAGTTCGCCGCGGACGCCGCTTTCCTAGCATCTTTTATATTATAAATTTATAACTGAACGAAAAAAGGTTTACAACCACTGATTCTAGTCTAACGTTATCCTGAATGGAGTATAGACATAAAAAACTAGAAAACACTATAATTTCATACATATTTTTTTATTTTATTTTCCTAACGCATATCTTTACAAAAATTTTTGTGCGATTAAAAAAATGTATTACATTATTTTTCTCCAAATAACATTTGGCGTTGAAATATTATGTATACAAAAGTTGTGACTGACTCATCAACGTTAGCCCGATCTCGTGGAACAATTACTGAAGTTACAGCAACACAAATACCCAATCAAACTTTCGTAAAAAGCTCATAAGGGAGCGTTCAAGTATTACGTAACGCAATTTTTAAAGATTTTTGACCCCCCTCCCCCCACTGTAACGCTCCGTAACGTTTTTCTGTACCCCCCCCCCCTCTCTAAACGTTACGTAACTCTCAAGTGATCATTTTTAATAACCGTTTGGTTCGGTTTTCACTTGCAATAAGTGAATTTTCACATATTCATGTTAAGAGAGTATATAAAAAAAGAAATAATGTTACGTAACGTGTTGTAAGAGAGACCCCCTCCCGCCCCTGTAACGCATCGTAACGTTTTACGAGACCCCTCCGCCCCCCCAAATTGCGTTACGTAATACTTGAACACTCCCTAACATAATTTAAAAAAATCTCTTAAGACCTAATTGGTGAACAAAAATATGATTTCATTAATTTTAAATTTACAGGAATCATGTTACAGGCGATGCTAGCAACACATCACTATTTTGATTCCCCTTTTCCACCTATACGCCCACAATCATGCTAAACGTGGCTTAAAAAAGTAAAGCTATGGCCGGGAATCGAACCCGGGTCCACGTCATTCCGTGACGCGTGCTATACCCCTACACCACCCATAGCAGGTAAACATGATTAATATAACGTATACAGGGTGTATCAGATACCCCCTAACAATAATCAACTGGGGTATATAACCATAGCTATAGAAGCTAAAAAATATATTTAGAAAAAAAAAATAGTAATTTTTTTTATATTTTCTATAGGAATGGTAGTATTAACTATAATTATTCCTATAGAAAGTATAAAAAAAAAATTACTCCAATTTTTTTCAAAATATTTTTTTAGCTTCTATAGCTATAATAATAATAATAATAATATTTTATTTCCAGATTAATATCCATAGATTGTTAGTAATTACATAAACTTAAGAACTAGTGTTAGTAGGACAGATTTTAATATTGAAACAGCGGTTGGCGTACATGTAGCTGTGTCCACCGACGCATCAACGCAGTGTCCCAGCGGTCCACAAACACGCTCAGAATACTGTTGGAGCTGGCACGGAGCCGCGCCATCAGGGAGGCGCAGCGCTTGCGCATTATGGAAGCAAAACCGTCCGTCCGCGCCTCCGCGAACATCCCCGAAGCACTGCAGCGCCATGGCAGGCCCAACAGCATCCTGAACGCGTTATTATATTGCACGCGCAGATCGCTGTAAGCCCGCTGCGTGAAATTGACCCATAAGTCGCACGTGTAAAAGGATTGGCAATACGCTTTAAAAAGCGTTACTTTAACTGATTGTGTACAACGTGCAAACCTACGAGCCAACATGTTGGCACGGACAGCCAGCGATCTACGCTCTCTCTCCACATCACAATTGTCTTTTAAGTCATCAGTGACCCAATGACCAAGATATTTTAAATTTGTTTACGGTTATACGGCTATGGTTATATACCCCAGTTGATTATTGTTAGGGGGTGTCTGATACACCCTGTAGGCTTATTGTCTAACTCGCTCGCAATCGCCATCGTGTTCGTTTGACAGTTCTTGTATGATGCGGGTGGTAGGGCCTTGTGCAAGGTCCGTCCGGATCGCTACCACCATCTTACTAGCTAATCCTGCCGCTAAGCAGCAGTGCTTGCACTGCTGTGTTCCGGTGTGGAGAGTAAGACAGCCGGGGAAATTACGGGCACAAGAGGCATTTCATCTAAGTCCTCTAGGTTGGCAACGCATCTGCAATCCCTCCGGGGTTGCGGGTGTCTATGGGCAGTGGTGATCGCTTACCATCAGGTGACCCACTTGCTCGTTTGCCTTCCTATTCACATAAAAAAATAAAAAAAATGAATGTGACAGCTAGCTGATTCCGATGCCAATTGTCAGCCCATACATGAACTGTCAAAACGAACACGATGGCGATTGCGAGCGAGTTAGACAATAAGACCGCTGTATAATGTAAGTAAAATTAATTAAACTTTGTTTGCTTTTAAAGCCAATGCACTGAATTTGCCTTAGAATGCTGTGAAACTATAATTTTTGTTAACCACTTACAACGCTGACTTAAGCCGGCTACTAACACCTGCCGCAGAGGCAATATTGGAAGCAGGACCAGTATTGCCTCCTTAATTGTGATGTGTATAGGGGCAATTTCTAGAACAGCCGAAATTGCCCCGACCGCCGTGCGACCGATATAGCCCCGCGGCAGGCGTGTGCATAGCCGGCCTATATCAGCATAAGCCATGGAGTTTAAGTTCATTTTAGCTTATTTATAGATCTCAAAACACTTTTCTCAAAGCATTTGACACCATGTCAAACTAGGGGATATTTAGTGTAAGTTTTTGACACCAAAAACTTCTGTCAGCATTTTAAAAAACAAGCTGTAGACCAATTACGGTCGTTACTTGTTCTACACCATTTTCAGATAACATTAAAAACTTTTGTGTCGATATGTCTAAGCCAGGGGTCGACAACCTTTGACCGGATCCATTTCAAACTTTTTAATTCAATACGTCAAGGGCATAAACATATGTACGTTACCAAGACGTCAAAAACATCTATACCTTTATGCCACAATTATTGAGGTCGATGACATATATTTGACATAGTGGTTGTATTGATATTTATGCAATTGACTATACCCGATTTTGTACTGTTTTCTCAGCAGATACGGTCGGTCAAACAAATGATCTAATCTATTATCCATATCATCATATAGGTATCAATTAATCTAACTTGACTGCTACGTCTTACCGACATTATACAGGGTGACTTCTAGCTCGTGAACAGAAATAACTTTTTTTAAACTCCAAACTCTTGGTACATAATATACTTGCACGTAAAAAATTGTGAAACTGTAATTTTTCAAAATTAATACATACATACATATCGTCACGCTCTTTCCCACAGGGGTAGGCAGAGACTACTTTGTTCCACTTGCTACGATTCTAACACCTCTTTCGCTTCTTCTTGTGAACTGTATTCTTGCAATAAAAATATTTCATTCATTCATTCATCAATCTCTTCAAACATGCTCGTCGGTTTCTGTTCACGAAGTCACGTCTAAGGTTGGGTTTTATAGCTATAATTATATGCAACGAACACGCAACAGGATTCTGATAATGATAACAATTAAAACGCAATCACTGAATTATAGAAATATAATAATTATATAATTATATAACTGGAGAGCAGAGGTTGCCGACCCCTGATTCAAACTTTAACATAACCGTCCGCCATTTTATTTTCATCGATTAAAAAATAAACTATAGATTGTTTTACGTACAAGCAATGACTTAGGCTAGACATACAGGGTGTTCCGTGGTAGTAACGACAAATTAAAAGGACAGGTAGGTTGGCAGCTCAAAATATAGAAAAGTGACCTAAGTAAATGTCACCGTTTCCGAGATATTCAGATTTTTAATTTTACTTTTTCCTCAGATAGTTGACAAAAAAAATTGGTGAAAAAAAACAGCTTATGATGTGTGTACGAACGTATAGCACTCTAATATGTCAGAAGCGGTCATGTCAAAGAAAAATTTCAACACATTGTTTTTTTTATACAGGGTGTATCAGATAGCCCCTAACAATAATCAACTGGGGTATATAACCATAGCTACAGAAGCTAAAAAAAATATTTAAAAAAAAATTGGAGTAATTTTTTTTATATATTGTATAGGAATGGTAGTATTAACTGTAACCATTCCTATAGAAAACATAAAAAAAAATTACTCCATTTTTTTTTAAATATTTTATTTAGCTTCTATAGCTATGGTTATATACCCCAGTTGATTATTGTTAGGGGCTATCTGATACACCCTGTATATGTATTATCGGACTCAATATATTTCATCTTGCGTCTCTGGGAATCTTTTGACATTTTCGTAGTAAAATTGTCCCCTTGTTTACTTCTGATTTTCAACGTCTGTTTTCAAATAATACTCGTTGCCAGCAAAATGAATTAGCAAAGTCAAGGGCATAAATATATGGTAACCCAAGACGTCAAAAACATCTGAACTTTATGCCACAAACTAAGGTCGGTGACACATGTATTTGACACGATGGTTGTATAGATATTTATGCCCTTGACTGTACCACCGAAAATCCGCAACATGCCAAAGGCTAATAGATAGTATAAAATGAATCTTCCCAGGTGAATTTCTCGCTTTGAGCCCTAATCATTCCAACAAAGGCCATTGTCTCTATTATCGCAAAACCACAAGCTACCGCACGCACGTGCCACTACAACATTCATATTGAAAAACAAACGGTATAGTCATATTATTAAGGTTCAAATTAAAAATAAAATCCGTCATTAAATTTGAACCTTAATACTATGACGATACAGTTTATTTTTCAATATGAATGTTGTAATGGCACGTGCGTGCGGTAGCTTGCGGCTTTGCGATAATAGAGACAATGGCCTTTGTTTGAAAGAATAGTTCTCGAAGCGAAAAATTCACCTGTTAAGATTCATACTACAATCATTCTCTGGTTTTACTAAGGTAATTCGTGTTTATTTTTTAAATGACCTGCCCACTTATCTCCCCCTTTAGTATCTCGTACTTGGGACACCCTGTACATGGATATATTAAGCTATATAATACAATTTACAAATTTTCGTGTAGGAAATGTAACAGAGTCGCCTCGTAGTGCTTCGCGGCGTGCATCGCCCGCAGCGAATGCCTCTCGCCGGGGTACACCTGCGGTAATAGCACATTACTGAACAAGGGCGGAAAAGTGGCAATTACGTACCGGGAGAATTAATACAAAAAAAATTGTTTTTTTTTTTTTTTGTGAATTTTGGACCATTTTTAGCTATCAACAATGTTACTGATTATATTAGTAGTATGAAAAAAATGTGTCATTAGGTAAATTTTGTTATTTTGCATACATATTTATGTATGGAAGTAACAAAACCCATAGCGAATAACCCAAAATTTTCAAAATCAGCCCACCTACTTGTTTGTGAGCTAAAATAAATAGAGTTTCTTGTCTTGAGTACTAAAGAATGCGAGGTGGGCATTGTTAATGATACAGACTAACATACAATTTACTTACGTATAAATACGATGGTTTCTGGATTTCTGGGTGTTAGTAACTCTTTTACGGGAAAAACACTAAACAGATTTCAAATAAATCTGGCACATGCATCGTTTCTAATCTGTATCAGCACTTATGATAAATATTAAAGAAATAATGACAAAAAAAAAGGAAAAAGTTATCGTGGCCCATGAGGGGATCGAACCCGCGACCTTCGCGTTATTAGCACGACGCTCTAACCAACTGAGCTAATGGGCCGATTGCCAGGAGCGCGAAATACTCCATCACTTAAAATAGTTTCAAAATATTTCAGCAACTACCGTTGGGTTATGACTAAATAGCCATGTAAAAGTTTTTCAGGACTTTTGAATCATTGTTGACAAATGTAATATAAATATAAAAATACTAATAAATTGATCAAGAAAGAAAGACTATTCTCTTTTGAAAGACAAAGCTGGTAGTTTAAAAAAAAAGACATGTAATGAGCCCTTGGCGGCCTATTTGCAAAATAAACTTTTTTTTTTGTAATGTTTAAGTTTATGTTTACATATTTGATGATTGAATACAAAAAAAAATACATCATCACTTAAAATTAAATGTCAAAGAATTTATATTGAAATCGTCAGATCAGAATAAATATGTCAACAATTAAAGCTTAAAACAATACAACAAGTAAACTAAAATAAAGATATTTTCTCCATTATGAGTCGTCATGGAGTAATTTTTGTAAAACTGTTATTTACAGCCCTCGTGTAATAATAGTACTTTACCTGCACCCTATGCGGCTTGCCCAGGCGCACCAGCTCGGAAAGCAGCGCCGCCGTGTGGCAAAAATGCACGTTCTCGTCCGCCAGGCCGTGGATAATCAACAGGCGACCTTCCCTGCAACAAAATAAAGATTTTAATCGACATCTAAATAATTCCTTATAGGTATTAGACTAAATTGGGAATATCCATGATTTTTTCATGGCTTTCATTAAAAGCTCATTTATGTAATAAACCGTTTTCAAATAACTACAAAAACAACCGAGATATGCTATCAAAGATATCTCTCCATCTCTTTCTAGAACAACGGAATTTTACTATGGAGTTTATATGGGCGTTGTGACAAATGACGTCACATGTCATATCGGAGCTCTCTTTCTAATTGCTAACTAATTACTAGTTTATTTAATATTTTCCGTATGACCGATATTACTTTTAATTTCACATTTTGTCATACATTTGTCGATAGTTAGGGAAACGTAGATTTGTCGGTCTAGCCAGTCACTCACTGGTCGGGGAAGAAGGGCGCGTGCGCGAGCACGGAGGCGCGCGTGTAGGCGTGCGGCGCGCGCGCCGGCAGCCCCATGTAGCGCTCCGTGTACGCCGTGTCGTACAGCCGCCAGCACGTCACGGGCGCGCCGGCCACGCACACGCGGAATATGTTCGGACGCGTCGCCAGACCCAGCAGGGACAGGTAGCCGCCTAGGGAATAATAGTTATTTGTGTCACGAGGGAGCAAAATGACGTATTTACGGCGAGGGCGCTACATTGAATCCAGAATGTAGCGAAGGCTTCTAAAATAGAATCCAGAGCGTAATGAGGGATTCGAGTGCTATAGCTCAAGATGAAAATAATTTTGCTCCCGAGTGGCTCATACAACTTTTCATACCGAACATTAAAAAACTTTAAAAAAAAAAACTAAACATAATTAAAGAGCAACCAGCGTATAAAATGGCGTGGTTTTACAATTATCAACTTCAAACAATTCCATTTACAAAAAAAAAACACTTAGAAAAGCAGTAAAGATGCACTTTGATCCCTCTCGACAGGGAGCAAAGCTTACTTTTCTGAATGCAAAGTGAGAAAAATACAAAGCTAACACAGAAAACCGCGTTCAAATCGGGCCAACCGTTCTCAAGACAAATGGGAACATACGTTTGCGGACAAACACACATAACCTAGCACCCTCCGTCGTTCCGTCGTGGGTAATAAAAAACACAAATCACGTCTTTATGACGCCCTTACGGGGTAGACAGAGCCTAAGGTATCAAGCTAAAGGCCACGTTTAGCATAATTCTGGGCGTATAGGTAGAAAGGAGAATCAAAATAGCGGTAGGTTACTATTCTTACTATAGTCTGGCAGATAAATTACTGCAGCCAGATGACACTTTCAGTGTTGTCAGTTTTTGGCGAATATTAAATAGTGATATGACTTAGTGAGTGAATGAAAGAATGAACGATGTAATGAAATTCATTTTCGTCATTTATGTTGAAATACCTAATGAATTTTCAAAGCGTATTTAAATAAAATTATTTGTTCAATAAGGTTTTTTGTATGTTTTCTAGTTAGTAGTAGTGTAAGAGCGCGATTTGGAAATGTGCGGGAGCATGTCATCAATCAGTTACCAGTTTTCAACTCATTCCCCATTTTGCCATAAATAAAACAACTATAATCTCATTAATATTTTTTTCTATCTCTGTACATTACTTAAAAACTTAAATTATTCCAAATCAGCGGACCAAGCCTTTAAAGTTTTGAGTTTGGTTGCAGTTCGGAGTGGAAATGCAAAAGTCATTTTTGTTCATTAATATGAACCTTGAACCCCTCAAAAGTATCGCGCTTAATTTAAAATATACTAAACTAAGAATGTGACATTCATAAAATATTTCGTTCGTTCAATAATCAAATCATTCATTACGTGACCTTAGTCGAGCACTAGTGAAATAAATGTAGTATCATTATTTCGTAAAATGACATTTGGAAGTGTCATCTGGCTGCAGTGATTTATCTGCCAGATTGCATCGGCTATAACATGATTCCTACTTTTGCCTATTCCTATACTTCGTTTTTTTTTTTTAATTAGAAACCACAATAACATTATATTGCGTCTGGTCAACTATTTCTTACCTAGCAAATAGAACAGTGCAATAGTTTGACAGCCGCAAAATAAAATTGCTTTAATGCCACTTTATTTGCGTGTCGTCAATTGTTGCTATAGTACAAATTGTAAAGAGATTACAGTTCACGAGCCGCAATATAATGTTGTGGTTTCTCATTCTAAAAACATCGAAGTATATTTAAATACTAGCTTTTGCCCGCGACTTCGTCCGCGTAGACTTCATTTATTGATAAAAGTCACATAATTGCTATGAGTATTTGAAGAGGCACTTAACACCCTTATTCTGTCATTGAATTGGTAAAATTATTATTTTTTTATAATAAGCGATATTAAATCCAGTGGGAATTTTGAAAATCCCTCCTTAGTGCACCTCTATGATACTGAAGCAATAAATACATATATATATATATATATATATATATATATACGTCGCGACTCTAGGCAGCTGCGATTTTCGACATTTTCATCGCTACCCCGCGGGAGCTATGCAATTTTCCGGAATAAAAAGTAGCCTATAACCTGGCCGGTGATTTTCTCAACAGATTAGTAAAGTTTCCAACAAAATCCGTATAGCCATTTTCACTTTATGCGCGCACAAATACAAACAGACAAACAGATAAACAGACAAAAATTCTAAAAACGGTTGAAACGTGTTCTGTTATTAGGGATTGCAATCCGGATAATCCGAAATCCGAAATAACCGGATAAATCCGGATTTTTGTCGCCATTTATAAATCCGGCGGTTTTTTCGGATTTCAATTACAGTTGACAAAGTTCACATTTAACCAGAATTTCCCATTGAATTTCGTGTCATTTCATTCATTCATGTTTCGTTCCCCGCCACGTGGCATATCTATCCCTCTCCCGTCCGCGCTTTGCTGGCTACCTCCTACCTAGCTTTAGATCTAGCTAGTCGGCCGGTCCGGTAGTACTGTACTGCAAACACAGCAGTACTGGACTGATTAAACGCGGATTATAAAGATTTTTCAGTTTTATTTTATATATTCTTAGGGGAATTCTAAAAACAAAAAAATTTGAATACCATTAGGTTTTCAAAAAACATGTAATTAATAAAAAAATTAATAAAAATCCGAAAAATCCGGATAAGCCGGATTTGAACAAGTTGATAATTTTAAAATCCGGATTTGAGAAAACACCGGATTTTGCAATCCCTAATTCTAAGTATCCCCAGCCTATTTGTTTTTTAAATATCTTCCATGTACAGACTTTCGACCCTCTTCAGCTTTATTATATGTATAGATGGGATACCGTAAAACAAAATGGCCGCACTGACCGTAACTCCAGCCGTGTATCGCGACCCGTTCCATGTCGATGCAGTCTGTCTCTTTCGCCAACCACTGCAACACCTCCACCTAAAATGCATTTTATTATGTCAATTACTTTAATTTATTTACTATTACAGAAGGGGCATTAAGCGAAAGGGACTTTTATAGAAGGGACATTAAGCGAAAGGGACTTTTACAGAAGGGGCATTAGGCGAAAGGGACTTTTACGGAAGGGGCATTAAGTGAATGGGACTTTTACAGAAGGGACATTAGGCGAAAGGGATTTTTACAGAAGGGGCATTAAGTGAATAGGACTTTTACAGAAGGGGCATTAAGCGAAAGGGACTTTTATAGAAGGGACATTAAGCGAAAGGGACTTTTGCAGAAGGGACATTAGGCGAAAGGGATTTTTACAGAAGGGGCATTAGGCGAAAGGGACTTTTACAGAAGGGGCATTATGTGAATGGGACTTTTACATAAAGAACATTGAGTAAAAGGGACTTTTACAGAAGGGACATTAAGTGAATGGGACTTTTACAGAAGGGGCATTAAGTGAATGGGACTTTTACAGAAGGGGCATTAGGTGAAAGGGACTTTTACAGAAGGGGCATTAAGGGAATGGGACTTTTACAGAAGGGACAATAGGCGAAAGAGATTTTTACAGAAGGGGCATTAAGTGAATGGGACTTTTACAGAAGGGACATTAGGCGAAAGAGATTTTTACAGAAGGGGCATTAAGTGAATGGGACTTTTACAGAAGGGGCATTAGGTGAAAGGGACTTTTACAGAAGGGGCATTAAGTGAATGGGACTTTTACATAAAGAACATTGAGTAAAAGGGACTTTTACAGAAGAGACATTAGGCGAAAGGGACTTTTACAGAAGGTATATTAGGCGAAAGGGACTTTTACAGAAGGGACATTAGGCGAATGGGACTTTTATAGAAGGGACGTTAGGCGAATGGGACTTTTACCTAAGGGACATTAAGCGAAAGGGACTTTTACAGAAGGGGCATTAAGTGAATGGGACTTTTATAGAAGGGACATAAAGCGAAAGGGATTTTTTCAGACCGGGCATTGTGAAAGGGAGTTTTACAAACGGGATATTTAGCGTAAAGGAATTTTACAGAAGAGACATTAACCGAAAGTGATTTTCACAGAAGGGACATATTGCGAATATGTTATTTCGGTGGAGGGAAGGAAACTAAAGTCTCTAAGGTATGTCTGTCACCCAAACACGTCTAATTGAGTGCACTGATCTGTCGGGTCATTCTATCTAAATTCAGTTTATGACAAGTATAATTTAATAATTGTATAAAAAAATTACTTTCTGCCAAGTTTCTTGCGGCGCACTCGTCTTGGCTGTGATGGTTTTTCCGAAATAATTCCGAAAATAAAAAGGACTTTTACAGACGGGACATTAACCAAAAGGTTTTTTTACAAATGGGATACTTTGCGAATGGCTCGTTTACCAGGAAGGAAGGAAACTAAAGCCTCCATCAAGCTCGGAACTGAACGTTGAAACTCAAAGTGTCCATTACTGGTCCTCATCAGCTAGTGTCCGACACTGGTGCCGGCAGGGCGGGTGCACTGACCTGGTCGTCCAGCTCGACCTGCCCCATCTTGCCGCGGATGGCGCTCTCCCACGCGCGGCCGCGGTGCTTGGAGCCGCGCGAGTCGATCGCCACCACGTTGAAGCCGCGCGCCGCCAGCATGTGCATACGCAGCTGCCGGATGCCCTGGGAACAAGAAGATAATAGTTAGTTGCCGGACGAGTATGCCGCAGAAGGCCGAGTGCAAGCGAGTGGCAACATTACACACTACTGACCAACACGTGCAGCACGGTGGGCCCCCGGCCGCTGCGCGCGCCCCGCCACAGCGCGCAGTACGCCGGCAGCCCGCTGGCAGCCCGCACTACTGACCTTGTAGCTGTTGGTGATGGTCTGCACCTCGGGCCCCCCGTACACGTGCAGCACGGTGGGCCCCCGGCCGCTGCGCGCGCCCCGCCACAGCGCGCAGTACGCCGGCAGCCCGCTGGCAGCCCGCACTACTGACCTTGTAGCTGTTGGTGATGGTCTGCACCTCGGGCCCCCCGTACACGTGCAGCACGGTGGGCCCCCGGCCGCTGCGCGCGCCCCGCCACAGCGCGCAGTACGCCGGCAGCCCGCACGACAGCCGCGTGCTGAAGATCTGCGGCGGCGACGGGCACGACGAGCTCAGCATGTGCTCTAAAAACACCACAACCTTAGCGCCAGCACAGGCGGACTGCGTTCCGACTGCAACGTAACCAATACTGCCCGTACGTTTCGATCGCAGTCGGCGTGCAGTTGCAACGGCTGCGATGGAGCTGCGATAAAAATGTACGGGCAGTCGGCAGTTACGTTGCAGTCGAAATGCAGTCCGTCTGTGCTGGCCCTTAGTGTCAGTTGCACCTATGAAATATTACGTAAAAATCGTTATTATTGAATGCCCTGTCGCGATTTTGTTCAAATCAAAAACCGCTATACCGCTAAGTACGACTTGGCAAAAAGCTTAAAATAGGAATTATAATTATAGACATTTTGGGAAACTGACTTGATTATTATTATATCGAAATAGCATTTATTTATAAACGAATATGTAGTCCAGAGGTTCCCAAACTATTTTGTTCCATAGACCACTTTTAAAATTTTGCTGGATCCGGTGGACCCCCTGCAGCTACATTACCACTAATTTGTAAACTAAATCTCGAAAAAAAAATTAAGATTAGCTCTATAATCTATGGAAACTTGCGTTGTTGCTGAGTTTCAACGATAAATTAACAGTTTTCGAAAAAAATGGTTAGAATTGATTGCTTGATAGGGTTAATTATTTGAAAATAAAGCCGACTAAACAATTTTTCAACTTAATAATATTTTTGTGCTGCGTGCGAGTCCATCCTACTTTACTTTCTTGAAATCTACAATGACTCACAACACAAGAACCAATCAATTCTCACAAATTTTATTCAATTTTCATGCACCCCCGCTTGCGATTGCGGACCCCCATTTTTGGTCACGCCCAACGTAGACCCCTGTCGAGTCTTCCGTGGACCCCTGGGGGTCCACCTGGACCACTTTGGGAACTACTGATGTAGTCGATATTTTTATGGAACCGATTGTTATTAATTAGTACTAAAATATAATCGATAATCGTTTCATGTTAAAGCCTCACCTCTAGATTTCTCAAAGTGAATGTCACAGCCAATCCTTCCTTATTGAAACAGACTGTAAGGATTCTTTTATGATCACAAAGTACAATTCACTCATTTTATTGATATGTTCATTGGGGCAAACTTATGTCAAAAAAATTAAAACAGAGGTTCAGAAAAAGATGCATAAAAAAAATCCTAAATTTGGATTTTTGTTTTTTACATAAGCAACTTAGTAAACTGACAATAATATTTTAATGTCACGCTATTATTGCGGCTCCAATATGGCAAATGTCATTTTGACATTTTTAACACATTGATGGATGTCAATTTCATGTAAATTGAGCTTGTTCCCCGTACATAACGTTACATAACCGGCACTTGCAAAACCAATGCAGGATGATTAATTTGGACTAATGTAGGTTTAAGTGCGGCGGGGTAACCGTAAGCCGCGAAAATGTTTGTTTTAATTTAGAAACAGTCTTCATTTTACCTTAGAACGTCCTACATACCGTCACGCCTCTTTCCCACAGGGGTAGGCAGAGACTACCTTGTTCAATGAACACAAAATATTTACCTTGCTACTCCGCTACTTACGTGCAATATAACCAAGCTTGTGCGAAATATATACGTTATGCATGCAAGCCCTCCCACCACTACTGCCACACAAAACGCGCACAACCGATGCATCGGTTGTGCTCTGACTTTGAGAATGATCCCGTAGAGGGATCGAAACGCGCGTCAGTGTTTGTGTGGTGATAGGATTAATTAAGTTTGTGGGATTTGTGTGCGTTTTGTGTGGCAGTAGTGGTGGGAGGGCTTGCATGCAAAACGTATATATTTCGCACAAGCTTGGTTATCTTGCACGTAAGTAGCGGAGTAGCAAGGTAAATATTTTGTGTTCATTGAAATGGACCTCCGCAAAGTAACGCCTGATTAAATAAAATACTACTTTGTTCCACTTGCTACGATCCTGACATACCTCTTTCGCTTCATCCACATTCATCAATCTCTTCATACATGCTCGTCGGTTTCGGGTACTCTTGACCTCCTGAACGAACGTCCTGGTAATGTAAAATAGTTATGTTCGGGGAACAAGCGGTTATTTGCTTGAGCGGAGTTCAAATTCGTAATTTGTGAATGATTGAATGAATGAATGAAATGCGCGTTACCTTTGACGAGTAGCGACGTCTCGCTGGAGTCTGTTTCGTCGTTGTCGCCGTCGCCGGAGCGGCTGTCCCACGAGCCGTTATAGCTCCGCGTCTCGGACGACGCTTCTGCGACATACATATATTTTAACCCTTACGAAGTAGACAGAAACTAAACCATAAGAATAAATAATAATAAAGTAGAACGGAATCTCTTTTGACCGCGTCCAAAACGCCGCCATTTATATACCTACTTAGTGGTGGCAATAACGGCTGTTTTGCAATAATGAATAACAGTGTTGTGTTATTCTGAAATAGCTGTTATTGTAAACTGTTATCTATTATCCTGTTATAATGCTGTTTTACAAAACGATAATGAAATTATTATTAAATAATTGTAATACTTATTTCGTCGCGATCGCAGCGTCATAAAAATGTACGGGAACAAGAGCAAAACAACGCTGTGTTACCTTGTTTGTTATTGTACTGACTGACAACAAACAGCAACAGCTAATAATGATACCAAAAGTCAGTTATTTGAATTGCGATTGCGATGCGAGCTCGCGCGTATAGCGCTATCTCTAGCAAACACCTACTTGAATTGTTGCGCACTCGCTTGCGCTTCTACGCCAAGTGCGGCAACAGTGCGCGTATGAACAACGTTGACAACAGACAACGAATAATGATAACAGGATTGTTGACGATTCGATAATGTGTTGTTCGTTGCGTGCAAATAATGCATTACGTTATCTGCTGTTGTAATAACAACCACCACTATACCTACTTCCCCCCTCACGTCGTTACACCCCTCTGTCGTCCAGGCGTGTTGCTAGGGTTGCTTACTGTTATAGTATTTTATGCAACAGTTGTATAAGAGGGGTCAAAAAAGGCGAGTGGTGTGGGTTCTTGGATCCAAAAATTGTAACAATATCGTGATAAGATCCACCAAACTACCCGAAAACGACAGCCATCAACATTTACATGTCAAGTGCCAAATTGAAATATGGTACACGCTTTTTTATTTTGTTTGCTTTCTAAATTGCTAACACCGTATTTTTGTCCTAAACGGCTGAATGGTTTCTGGCCTTAGTCCGGACGGACAAAATTAAAAAAAAAAAACTCTACTATAATGTTAGAAAGCTACTGTAATGTGAATATTATAGTAGAGTTGCGGGCCATAGAGCATAGACTTGTCTCCAGTATATTATGTGTATCATTATATTGGTGTTGGTGACCCTATAACTGTCAAATAAAAGTACTGGAGTAGGAAAAATATTATACTTACGTCTAAAGATAATATCGCTAAAATATAAGTTTTTATTTACTTTGAAATCATTATTTTATTCTAGTTTTACAAAATATGAGTATAAAATAAATCATTAGGTACGCGTTATTTGTTCCAAGATGAAGGTACGGAACGCGCAAACAGCCAAACGCGCGTGCGGCGACGCCGGCCGCGACAGCCTGACTGAGTAGCCGCTTAGCGGGTACTCTAATACCGTGACCTTGAGTCCGGCCGGAGCGGGAGTTTCCGTTCTACTATGTTCTTATTTATTTATGCCATAGTGATCGTTTGTCATAGTTCATTTTTTCTTTTATTTTCTACGCGGAACAAAACCATACTTTCTGATTTTTACTAAAATTTAAAAAATAATAAATAAAATTATAATAATTAATAATAATAATAATAAACCCCGCCTCGCTGCCGGCGGCACCCTAGGTTAGGTTTTTATAATGTTTTTATATTTTGTATTAATATTGCTTTATTACTTTTTATTTCAATATTGTAAAAACCTAACTTAAGATAAAAGATAAATATACCGAATAATAATAATAATATAATTGTAATATTTTAATATATATATATATATAATATATATATATGTATATTAATTTTTTGGATTTTTTTTTCTTATTCTTATTCTTATTAATTGAGTTTCACTATGCTACAAATCGACTAAACATTAAACTCCTTATTCATAATCGCTCTATAGGCTTCTGCTAACTTAGCAATCGTTTGTCCTTATCTGTGAAAGGTAAATGTCAAAGTGACAGATAAGGACAAACGATTGCTAAGTTAGCAGAAGCCTACAGAGCGTTTATAAATAAGCGGGTAACTATCCATATTCATCACATCATAATAGCTGCTCGCTGAACTCTAGTGACCTGTTTGACCTTCGGCTGACCAATCAGACTGTAGTAATCGCCAATTTCGGCTAGGCGTAATTTTATTTTACATGAACAGTCACCAGCATAAATAAGTGATCACTTTTGTACCTTGTCACTTAAAAGTTGTTTGAAAAACCATACGAAACCATGTAACGACTGAAAGCGACAAGGTACAAAAATGATCACTTATTTATGCTGGTGACTGAACTGTATGACGTTTCCACTCTTAGGTTGTCTGGTGTATGAGGTGGACTTACCGCTTGGAGCCCTGTCCATGAGCAGGCCCTGCGCGACGAGCGTGGGCTGCGGCGCGTGCGCAACGCGGTACACGCGCGTCGCCGGCACCGTGCTGATGTTGGACGCGGTTATGACAGCCAACGAGCAGTCCTGCAGATACAGACATCTTACTATAAAGGCGAAAGTTTCTAAGTTTGGATGTTTGTTGCTCTTTTATGACAGAACGGCTAAACAATTTTAACGTATGTATGTATAACTCTTTATTGTACATAACATAAAACACAGGACAACACAAATGCACAAAGGCGAACTTATCCCTAAAAGGGATTTCTTCCAGTTGATCTTTGAACGATTGACAGGACATAGGTTAGGTATTAAGCAAGAGTAGACACACAGAAAAAGTAAAAGAAGTGAAGTGAGAAAGTGTTGCCAACTACAAAATATCCAAGTCGTTATATAGGGTGTATCAGACACCCCCTAACAATAATCAACTGGGGTATATAACCATAGCTATAGAAGTTAAAAAAAAATAAAAAAAAATGGAGTAAATTTTTTTTTATGTTTCCTATAGGAATGATTACAGTTAATACTACCATTCCTATAGAAAATATAAAAAAAAAATTACTCCAATTTTTTATTTTTATTTTTTTTTTAGCTTCTGTAGCTATGGTTATATACTCCAGTTGATTATTGTTAGGGGCTATCTGATACACCCTGTAGACATTATTTATTATTAAATATTATTAACTAAATGTCAACGGCGGCGAGCAGCGCGGTAACCGAACAACCAGCGGAGCCCTACGGAGTCCTATGGAGCTCCAACTCACGGCATCCATGTCGACGGAGCAGGACTGGCCGACGGCGGTGAGCAGGGCGACGGCGTGCGGCCGCGGCGGCGACAGCGGCGCCACGTACAGGTGGCGCTCCAGGGGCGTCTCGCGGAGCCCCACGAAGTACACCAGGCTGCGGGCCTCGTCCACCTGTGGAATTGACAACATTTCATTTTTATAACACCTGAAAATGTATATATGGTTCGAAAGCATTTTGCCTCTTGATCACTGCAATATTATACAATTTTAATATTGCTTATTATAGAAAATAAACATTAATTAAAAACATGTATTAATTTTACCAATTCTACCACAGGATAGGTGAAATGCCTTTGCCTTTTTCGCGAGAAAAAATAAGCGACCATAATTTTGTAATTGACAACATTTCATATTTCTGAGCCTATAATTTTAATGGTTCTCTATATTTTGTTTGAAAAGATGAACATGCTGACAGTTTAATTTTTTCGCTAGGGTTTGTATTTAAATTATAATTAATTTATAAATTTTTGCTTATTCTAAAAGGGCGTAACTCCGATACTATCGCAGAATAGCCACTTATCCTTTTGTCTTTTCTATATAGAAAAAAACCTGACGTCAATTTCAAATTGTCAATGTCAGGCCCTATTCTCCAATATTCGATTTTCGAGGTTCGCTTCGTGCTGTTCCGCTCATACTTATAGTCATTATCTTGAGAGTGCGGGAGAAGGTATGCAACGAACTTCGAAAACAGAATTTCAGAGTTGCCCCCCTTATACTTTGAAGTTGTCAAAAATACAAAATTATGATCGCTTATTTTTTCTCGTGAAAAAAGCAAAGGCGTTTCACCCATCCTGTGGTAGTTTTGGTAAAATTAGGACATATTTTTAATTATTTTTTATTTTTTATAATAAGCGATATTAAAATTATATAAACATATTGCAGTGATCAGGAGGCAAAATGCTTTCGAACCATATATACATTTTCAGGTGTTATAAAAATGAAATGTTGTCAATTGACAACTTCTAAGTACAAGGGGGGCAACTCTGAAATTCTATTTTTGAAGTTCGTTGCATACTTTCTCTCTCACTCTCAAATGACTATATTAGTATGAGCGCAACAGCACGAAGCGAACCCCGAAAATCGAATATCGGAGAATAAGGCCTGACATTGACAATTTGAAATTGACGACAGTTTTTTTTCTATAGAGAAAAGACAAAAGGACAAGTGTCTATTCTGTGATAGTATCGGAGTTACGCCCTTTTAGAATAAGCAAAAATTAATAAATTAATTATAAATTAAATACAAGCCCTAGCGAAAAAATTAAACTTACAGCATGTTCATCTTTTCAAACAAAATACAGAGATCCATTAAAATTATAGGCTCAGAAATATGAAATGTTGTCAATTATACCGGTTTATATAAATAGTGCCAGTGCCAGTTGCCAGTGATGACTTATGGCTCTGAGACGTGGTCTTTGACTGCTGGCCTATTGGAAAGGCTCAGGGTCGCTCAACGAGCTATGGAGAGAGCTATGCTCGGAGTTTCTTTGCGCGACACAATACGGAGATTCGCCGAAGAACTAGAGTCACCGACATAGCTCGAAAAGTATGTACGTTGAAGTGGCAATGGGCAGGCCACATCGCTCGTAGAACAGACAACCGTTGGGGGAAAAAAGTTCTCGAGTGGCGACCGCGAACCGGAAGACGCAGTGTTGGCAGGCCTCCCACTAGGTGGACTGACGACATCGCAAAAGTTGCGGGAAACCGGTGGATGCAGGTGGCGACTTGTCGTTCATTATGGTGTGCTAAGGGTGAGGCCTTTGTTCAGCAGTGGACGTCTTCAGGCTGACGATGATGATGATATAAATAGTACATCACTAGCCCGCCTTCTAGCCGCTTCGCCACAGTATATATATAAGCTAAAGCAGTAGGGAAGATAGGCCTACTTTTTGAAATAAGTACCTACGCTCCAATAAAGCGTTAGGGTTGTCGATTTAATTTTTGTTAAATTGAAAAGTTTTTTTTAACCAAGGTTTGTCCTACCTATTGGTATTTGACAAGTTATCCTTCAAGTGTAGTTTTCTATAATATATTATAGTACATATACTATAGATGCAAGATGATAACAATGAAAGTCCGTAGAAATTTTTTCACCAAAAACACGGTCTATAATATACGGCAACTACTTACTTATCATCTAAACAGCCAAACCTTTTATTTAACAGAAAAAGCATTTGTCGGAGAAGTGACATCTGACATTTCTCGTTATAAAAATAATATATACATTTTATTTCATAATAATATAGTATCATTCTTACCTTTCAACATCAGCAGGGAGTTTAAAAAACGAAAGCTCCGGTTTTGAAGAAGCCGAGTTCAAGCAGCCGTACACTGCGCAATACGCTCTTGGCATGTTTAAAACGAACACGGCCGCTCATCTCAATGCGCCACGCGCGACTGACGGCACCGCGAGATCTGCTTAGGGGCCGTGTAAAAACGCGTGTCTATGTGTGCGTTCGTTTCGACCGATTTGTTCGTAGATTCCCTACTGCTTGTGCTTATATGTACTGTGGCTTCGCCCCCGTGAAAGAATTAAAAACAGGCTAGTTCCCTATCCCGTGGGAATTTCGGAAAATCCCTTCTTAGTGCACCTTTAGGCTACTCAAGGTTTAGGCCTGCCAAAGTTCAAGTCTCTGGGTCCAGCGGTTTGGACTGTGCGTTGTCTGTCAGTCACTCAGTAACGGAACAGTTTTATATATAAAGAACTAGCGACCCGCCCCGGCTTCACACGGCATTATATTTACATCCTACTACTATTATAAAGGCGAAAGTTTGTAAGTATGGATGTATGGATGTATGGATGTTTGTTACTCTTTCACGCCAGTACGGCTTAACGGATCTGGATGAAATTTGGAACAGAGATAAATTATGGTCTGGAATAACACATAGGCTACTTTTTATCCCGGAAAATTGCGTAGTTCCCGCGGGATAGTGATAAACGAATTCTTTGCAGACGAAGTCGCGGGCATCAGCTAGTTTATAATACATGCATAATAAATAATGCATGTATTATAAATATAAACCTTCCTCTTGAATCACTCTATCTATTTAAAAAAACCGCATCAAAATCCGTTGCGTAGTTTTAAAGATTTAAGCATACATAGGGACATAGGGACAGAGAAAGCGACTTTGTTTTATACTATGTAGTGATTACAGAGGCCGGTAAGTAAGTTGTTACCTGTTTACATCATATCAACCCTGGTACCTAGTACACTGAAAAAAGTATCGATTGGATGCAGAATTTATTACTTCCATAGTACAGAATGTGCTGTTCTCACCCATATCTTCCTGCCGAGCACCTCCCACTCGCCAGCGGTGATGGCTTCCCGACTGATGATGTTGGGCCCCGCGGCCAGGGTCTCGTCTTCCGTGATCATCTCTAGCACCGCTGTCAACAAACGTTAGTGTTAATTCGGTCATCACATTCGTCTAGTTAAAGATAAGGTCGCCTACAGTAAGACAAAGCCGCCTACTCTAAGATAAGGTCATCTATTTTAGGTAAAGGGCGTCTTGACTAAGATAAGGTCACCTATATTAAGGTAAGGTCGCCCTTACCAACGCAAGGTCACCTAAACTAAGGTAAGTCCGCCTACACTAAGATAGGGTCGTCTACACTATGGTAAGTCCGCCTACACTAAGGTAAGTCCGCCTACACTAAGGTAAGGTCGTCTACATTAAGGTAAGGTCACCTAAAGTAAGGTAAGTCCATCTACACTAAGATAAGGTCGTCCACACTAAGGTAAGCTCGCCAATACTCACAGGGCGGCCGCTCCGGCTGTCCGCGGCTGATCCGGCACGTGACGAGGTACAGGTGCAGATGTCCGGTGTGCTCGGAGGCCCACACGAACCGGACCGTGCCGGCTTCCGACGGCAGGAAGTGCAGTATGTCGTGCACGTTTATCCACGCGTCCGGCGCCGTCTCTTGTATCAGTATTTGTGCTTGCTGTGGAAGAATTTTTTTAATGCTAATTGGTCATTAGAGAAAGTAGCATTTTCGAATATTCTCTACTCGTCCAGCCGGCTGCTCTGTACCTGTTCCTCGCAGTTGCGCGCGGCGGCGGGCGCGCTCTGCGCAGGCGCGTTCGGGTAGTGCGCAGGGGTCATGAACTCGCTCAGCGGGATCAACGCCAGCTCCAGGCGCTGCTGCTTACGATCCAACAGTTGGACCCACACGCTGACAAAGTATGATTAATTTAAACCAGGATAAGGCCTCCTAAACTGAGGTAAAATTGCATAGATAAGGTAAGAGACCCAGTATGTATTTTTTTTTTTCAGTGAAATATTTCTGTAGTCGGCTATATCTAGTAAATTTGATCAGATATTACGAATACTTAAACCAAGACATTGGATAAGTGGGCTTCCATAAAAGAAATATGATAAATTCTAAATCCAAATTCTATTCTGCCCCATATGATGATGATGCACTCACTACTGTCCGCAGGGCGTCCAGCCGACCCTGGCCAGGTACTCGAACCAGGGGAAGGTCTCCTTCAGCGACTGCCGCAGGTCGAACCACCGGATGTCAACAACCTCTGATGTCTCGTTGCTCTCGGAAGCTGTCAAAACATAATGTTACAAATGCGAAAGCGTCTGTCAGTCTGTAACAGACTGTAGTGTGAACATGTACACTAAGATCTTTTCATTCTTAATTCTATTTGGTAAACAAAATTCTAACCTCAAAACGTCTCATTTTTGTTATTTTTTAAATATTTCATCGTGAATAAAGGAACTGAAGATAAAATATCAGCAAAATTATGTGCAAAATATTGCCCCAGGTTTATTTGATAACATAATACACCTTATTCTTTACAAAAATTTGTACATTGAGGTTAGAATGTTGTTTACCAACAAAGTTAAGAATGAAAAAACCTTACATAATTGTAAGCCTTAATGATATTATTTTACAGACATGACAGTATTTATAATTCGGCCTTATTAGTTGCTTCCCAACGCCCATGGCGACCCTGCCAGTGCGGTCTTGGCTTGATTTATAGTCAAGATTTAGAACAAGATTACTTTCTCCTATTTTCAGTGTTGCTTTATTTAGTTTTTGAAGTGACAACTTTAGGGGGGGTAAACCGCTTCGTAACGTAACGCGTTACGGCACCAGTCTGTCTAGCTTCCCTTTCTCTGACGCATACGGCAGCGGTAGGCAGGCTCTTCCTCTCTCACTCTAACACAGCGCTAGTCGTATTCCGGACAGACGCTTCCCCCTCTCTCTACTCAGTGTTCAGTGTGCGATAGACATATACTGTTAGTAACTTAGATTAGTTTAAGTCATCACTTCTCCCCGCGTCCCGCGACGCACACGTTTCTTTTTTTAATATAACGGTTTTTGAGTTCTGCAGAGTTAGCTTTTCTAGACTATATTATTCTACACTAGCTTCTGCCCGCGACTTCGTCTGCGTAGAATTAGCAATTGACAGGTGTGTGGCTATACCTCGGGACATATATTATTTTTCGGGACAAAAGTAGCCTATGCTTTAATCTAGGGTACCACCTATCTTCCTTTCAAATACATCATCACAAACTTTCGCATTTATAATATTAGTAGGAAGTAGGATTGCACCCGTTCGAAGCCGGGGCGGGTCGCTAGTCTTACACATCTATACTTACATTGTGAGTCTGTCCCTTCGCAGTAATAGTCCAGAACTGTTGGAGACGCCTTCTGCAATCTGAAGGTGACCAGCCGAAGTATGGACTTGGCGTTCGGAGTGCCGGCGCGAGGGAACCTGAACAAAGCAACCCAATCAGACCCTGGAACGGATCACTCACGTATTTATAAGCAGTCTGCGCGACATGTTACCCGGTACATGGATTTCGGAAATGTGGAACACAAATGCGTTAAGCAAGTCATTCCACACACATTTTCACATTTGAAGAGAGTATAGAGGCACTTCGTGCAACTTCGCTTCGCTTCGGGCAACTTGCATTCTGTGTCGGTTTTTTGCGTCCGAGTCAAAGGGCCCGAAACTCGAGCGCAAAGTGTCACTCTACATTACTCGCGAAGTTGATCGAAGTAAGCCTAGGACGAGAGTATAGCGACCCACTACACTACTACGACTGAGTTTTTTCGAAGTCCTACAAGCACGTAGTGTCTCCTCGCCTCGGCTAACTTCACTTTGCAACATCGCCGAGAGTAGGGCTTGCACTCCGAGATTCCGGAATCTCGGACGATTTTGAGCGATATTTCAATTCCGGAATTGATCAACTCAATATCGATGATTCCGATATTGATAAATTTGGGACGATTTGACAAATAAAACGACGTATTGGCATTGTTCATTTTTTTAAGCTGTGCTTTTAACACTTTTATTTGATAAAATCGACTATTTCAAGCAACTAATTTTAATATTATGCTTTTACGTATTTAGCTTTATTTTAATAAAATTTTTTCGCTGTTTGATAATTTATTGATTTTGGCACGATCCGATCCGACCGATCCCAATCACCTTCGTTCAGCAATAAAAAAACAGTTTTGTCTATGATTTTGTCTATACATGAATACATCAGATTTTTCTCGACTCCTACTTACATTATAGTGGTCTTCGCAACAATACATCGTGTAAACTTTGAAATATTCCACATTAGCTTAAGTACACCATTCCTGCCGCAAATCTTCTCTGATTTTCACAATGATTTTGTTGGGGCTATTGTTCGAGTCATTGTTGCATCCCGCACATTTTTTTTAATAGATAAATACCCATTGTGTATTATTAATAATGGCATCCTTAAGATGATAGCGAGCAGGTTTGATTGCGCTTATATAAATCAATGTTGTATGATTCACCATAATAAGAATGCAAAATATGAAACCTATTGACATTTTTGTTTTTTTTTTTATTGCTGACATGTTTGAAATTAAATTGTTTATTTGTTTGTAGTCAAGAATCTAAATCGAAATTTAATTAATTTGAATTATATAATGTGATACCTTTGACATGTTCGTATAGCTAAAATCTTATAAATGTATTTTTGACCTTTATTGTTTTGCAATTTAATGCTATTTTCCATTTCTGTGTACCTAACCTGATTGTGGACCTTTGTTGTTCGTGAATAAATGATTTATTATTTATTTATTTATTACAGTTTTATACTTTGAATTTGTTTTTTATTTTATTTCTAACGTTTGTAGATTAAGTAGGTAAGAATGTAATGTTACTTATGATGTAGATGTGACAATGACAGCTGACAGTTACCGTAACTAAACTTTTTTATTTCATTTTTGTGGCAAACATTTAATGCCCGATTCTGCCAAAAATCCGGGTCGTTCGGTCAAACAAAGGGCAAAAGTACTTTTACAAAAATATCTGCAAACATAAAGTACCTATTTTTGAAATAGGACAAGATTAATCGGATGGTTGATTGTTTTCCTCCAAATGGTTTACGAATTGGAGCATACTAAAAAAAATTAACAATGCCAATTCGCAAGATTCGCAACGCGACGCAATATTTATTTGTTTCCACGCGACGCTACGCCTCGTTCGAGTCTTACCTGCTCACCGCGATTCATGTATATTTTTATACAGAAATCCAAAGGCTAATTGAGCAAACATTATTAAAAGACTGATTTTGTAACGAAAACGGCGTATTATTTAAAAAAAACTGCACCTTAATTGAAAGAAAACAAAAAAGATTAATTCCGGAACCAGTTCCGGAATACCGATATTGGGTTAAATTTCCGATATTCAGTTCCGGAATTGAAAACCTTCCGATATTGCAAGCCCTACTCTTGTCCTCTCGCTAACGGGACAGAATAACAACAAGAAAAAGTTGATCCACCCCCCATTTATTCCGCGGCCGCGCCATCTATTGACATAACAACAAAGTCTAGCTTCTCTAACATAAAAGAATTACCTGAACTCTTCGACTTCGCCGCTGCTCGATTGAGAAGACGGGAAGCTGAAAATCTTCACATTGCTCTCGTCAACCTCTTCATACACTATTCTGTACACGTCATCTGAAAAAATAGCCTAACATAAAAATTTCATTTTTAATACGTGCTTTTTTGCCGACTGTACTTTTTGTTGACTGTACTCGCATTGTCATCTATCTTGTATATGTGTACCAAATTTGAAGTCAATCGGACCAACAGTTGAAGAGTTCCCTCCTGCGGAGACGGTCCTGGCCGGGTCACCAGAATTCCACCACCAGATTGTTGTATTGTCATCCGACTTACACAATTATGCAAAATTTCAGCTCAATCGGTTGAAGACATCTGCTTCAAAATTGAGATGCAAGATTCCACCCGGACAAACATATATGCATGCATTGCAGGTTAAATAAAAAATTGCAAAAACAATCAAATGGGATATCTATTGTTTACAATGTACTGCAATTGTGATCAAAATGAGGGTAGTTGTTCGCTGTCGCCGCACGCGTCGGCGGCGGGAAGCCGGGCGGACAGAGCGCACGCGCGCAGTGCCCGTCGCGCCTTGGCCCCCGTCGCACCATGAATAAGAATCTCGGATGATTCGAAACCGTCGGACCTTTTCCGACGTAATAAAGCGTGAGTAATCCGGTGTTTACATTAATATACAATGTACTAATTCAAAAACCATTTGGAGGAACAGCTTTTCATTCATTCATTAAGATACATCACTATTTCAAATAGATTCACCAAAAACTGACAACACCAAAACTTATTTCACTGTATTGAATCTGTAGAATTTGTCAGTTAATCAACGTCTCTGAGTGCGGCGTTAAAGTGTACTTACCGTCAGTGCAGGGCTGCCACCAGAAGCCGGTGTAGCGCGAGAACTCCTCCTGGGTCACGTAACATGGCACCCCAGCCTGCCGCGGGTCGTCTGACAATCTGGAAATAGGAGGGATGATATTATTGACGCAAAAGTGAGTATGTATGTACAGCGCGATAGTCTTTAACCAGCCAACCGGACTCGCGCACGGACATTTATTTCTGTCTCGCTTACCCACCCACTCTCTCCCTCATCGCATGCAAACAGAGACGATTACGAAACTTAGTGGACTTTACTATTGCTTCCCATAAGCCACCTAAATAAAGTACTAAAGAGGAAACATAGCCCTGTCTCACTCACCTGCCCACTATCTCTATCCCGCATGCCGCTACACGCTGCCGCTCCCATAGCAACTGCTCTTCTTGCGACCACTTGCAACTCATACAAAACTTTGCGTACTTCACTGTCGCTTCCCAATAGCCCCCTAAATAAGGTGCCACAAGCTGATTCTGTCCCACTCATTTGCCCGCTCTTTCTCATCGCAAGCGTGTCCAGCGGGGCCCTGTACTGACCGGGGCGTGTCCTGCCGCGCGCATGCGTAGGTGAGCCGCTGCGGGCGCAGCTGGTGGCCGGCCAGCCAGACGTCTCCGCGCGCGGCGTGCGCAGCAAGACCAGCCGCGTGCGGGCACATGGCCGGCGTCAGCGGCGCCCCACAGCCCAGCTGGAGCGCCCGCGGCACCAGCGGCGGACTCTGCGTGCCAACATATACCCCCTTATTTATAAACGCTCTATAGGCCTCTGCTAAGTTAGCAATCGTTTATCCTTATCTGTCACTTTGACATTTACCTTTCACAGATAAGGACAAAACGATTACTAAGTTAGCAGGCTTCTAGAGCTTCTAGCAGGATAGAGCGTTTATGAATAAGTGGATACGCTACATATTGATGACGCATTTATTCCTAAGGTAAGGGGTAGACAGCCAAGACCTAAAGGCCACATTTAGAGATTGGAAAGACGAATCAACATAGTGGTGGGTTGCTTGCCGCATCGTTTATAAGATGGTTCCTAAGATTGTCGCCTTATCCCTCGACAGGCTTTTACTTTTTTTTGGGAAGCATAAAACATCTACGTACACTAATATTATAAAGCTGAAGAGTTTGTATGGTTGGACGCAAGCGAACAACGAAGACAAGCACGGAAACAGCACGCGGCCGCTAGGGTGCAGCTCGTAAGACGCTATCCCACACACCGCTGCCGCTCCCATAGCAACTGCTATTCACCTGACCACTTACCAACCATACAAACTTAGTCGACTTAATTGTAGCTTCCCAGAAGCCCCCTAGATAAGGTACTAAAGAGAAAACATAGCCCTGTCTCACTCACTTGCCTACTTTTTCTATCCCGCACGATGCTACACGTGTCGCTCTCACAGCGACTGCTATTCGCGCGACTAATTGCCAATCACATAAACTTAGTTGAATTTACTATTGCTTCCCAGTAGCCACCTAAATAAGGCTTATAAAAGGGGCATAAATGATTTCTGTCTCACTCACCTGCCCGCTCTCTCCCTCGTCGCAAGCGAACAGCGAAGAGGAGCACGGGAACAGCACGCGGCCGCTAGGATGCAGCTCGTAGGACGCTATCCCGCACGCCGCCACGCGCTGCCGCTCCCATAGCAACTGTTCTTCGCGAGACCACTTGCCGGAGTTGACGCCTAGCGCCACGTTGGACTCTATAAGCGGCTTCCATTCCAATCTGGGAAGATTACACGAGTCATTATCATTATTAAATTTTATTGCATACAAAAAAACACCGACTAGCACTCCGGGAGTGCCGGCAGAAGTGAAAACTACACACACGCACACTCGCGCAAAAAGAAGTTTGATTTTTTCACAGCTCCAAGGGACAGTGGACCTGAGTGTTTGATATAAATTTCAGCTTGATACCTCCACGCGTTCCTGAGAAAAAGGGTCTTGACAGACAGACGGACGGACAACAAAGTGATCCTATAAGGGTTCCGTTTTTCCTTTTGAGGTACGGAAAAAAATGCGGCAAGTGAATATAAGTCCAGTGTTTCTAAGCAAAATGTAGGCAGTGTAGAGGTCATTGTATATTGGTTACTTACATAGACAGACAGACAGAAAAATATTCTGTTTTTAGTATTTTTTGTTATGGCAGAAACAGAAATACATCATTTTTGAAAATTTCAATTGTCTATCATGGTTCATGAGATACAGCCTACCCTACGGAAACCCTAAAAATTAAGTACACATTACACCCCCCCCCCTAAGATGACGCTAAAATGGGGGTTAAAATTAGTACCCCATTCACATGAACAACATTGTTGTCATTATAAAATTATTTAACAAAAATACTTTAAAGCCAATGACCTGACAATCTGCTTGAGTGTTTATTACATATCTTATCATAACCATATTTTGTTGTTATGAGAGTTACTAAATAATGCTGAATCATTTGGAATCACCTGATGATACCTAATAGATGACCAGATAGCCTAGTGATGGACCCTGACTATAGAACCAAGGTCTTTTCGTTCTTAACTGTCCTATTTAATAAACAAAATTCTAACCTCAATGTAGACACGGCAAAATAATTCGGTAAGCATAGCCACGTACACAAACATCGTCTGTGTCTATGTGTGTAGAGTAACGACATGAACATTACGTAGAATCCACATGTAAATGTGCGAGTGAGTTCAATCGTATATCTACCCACTAAGTACAGATTTTTGTAAAGAATAAGGTGTATCCTGTTATCGAATAAAGCTGAAGCAATATTTTGTACATAATTTTGCTGATATTTTATCTGCAGTTCCTTTATTTACAGTGAAATAGTTTTTTTTTTTCGACATAAAGATACTTTTATTTAGTGAAATAGTTAAAAAATAACAAAAATGAGACGTTTTGAGGTTAGAATTTTGTTTACCAAATAGGACAGAATGAAAATACTTACTCGGTGTAATATTGACTTGTTTCTATCAAATTCTGGGTATTTTCATAAAATTTCTAAATTTTCAATTTAAAAAAAAAATATCAAATTTCGGCTAAGACATGTATGGCTTGAAATGTTCAAAAATACCTCGGCTATCCCCCCCTTAAAGCTTTGCACCTGGCTACCAAACACCCTGTATAACATTATAACAGTTCCTATTATTATTTTGCTTATTATAATATCTGTAACACCTGTATGTTCTTGCGAAATAAATAATTTCAATTTCATTAAATTTAATGAGACTGTTGAATAATAACTTTCAATTTCTTTGTCATACAAAAAGATTTGTAATTCAAAATAGTCATCATATATGGAATATTTAATTAGTGAACTGTATTGTTACTATGTAAAAATAGATATAATTATGTAGACTTAAAATGTTTCACTTCCTGTGTGAGTTTTTTTGAAAACCAGATTTTCTAAGTTTGAAAGCAAACACAAGCAATATTGCCATATATCAGATACTAGCTTCTAAACCTTCCTCTTGAATCACTATCTATTTAAAAATACCGCATCAAAATCCATTGCATAGTTTTAAAGATATAAGCATACATAGCAACAGACAGACAGCGGAAAGCGACTTTGTTTTAAACTATGTAGTGATTTGATTTTTTTTTAATGGTGGTCGCACTGGGAATCTAAACATACGACATCCACATATCCCAACCACAGTTTCTGTTAACAAATACAGGGATTTTTCAAAAGTGGTCTCAAATAATTTTTATTTAATTAATTATTTAAATCACATTAGATTTTACTGTTTTCAATGTCTGTCAACAAATGTAGCAGAGGGTCTACTCCCTAATCCAAAGTTTGTATCATACCATCCCTCTCACTCTTATGTTAACCACTACTGCGAGCGAGATAGCATTATGAATATTAATTTGAAAATTTGTTGGCCAGTTTCTCGCGAAAGCAAGTCGCTTTTCAATATTGTGTTTACAAAACCAATTTACTCCATTATGTTTCTTTTTTTATAAAATGGGTGTTAGAAAACTTGACCATAAAGCCTAGGTAGGCTACCTCCATAGGTGCTATGGTCTTGATCACAAACATAAATAAAAAAAAATTACCCATAAGTTATAAAAATAAACTATTACCTGGTATTATTGGCATGGGGTGTGTGTGTCACATCTGTATAAAGGAGTGTAATCTCCCATCCATTCTGGGGGGTGCGCAGGAAATAGATCCTCGTCTTCCCGTTGCCAAGTTTCCGGAAGGAAATAGCCATGGGAACCATAGTCGACAGAGACGACAGCTCCTTCCTCAAGTCATGAACAGCCTGCCTTACTTCCGCCCATGTGTATCTTTTGGAAGGCACCCGCACAAATTCTCCCGCCGCAGCCCCATCCCCAGCCTCCCGCACCTCCATTTTCACAATTTCCATGATAAAATCCACCAAAACAGTAATTTATTCACACCACGAATTCATGATGATATAACAAAAACTTTAAACAAAGGAAACCGCGTCGTTTGGGCAGCGCGCCACCGTTGATAATATAATTAAGCTCATGTAAAGACTATTTAAATAACGTAACAGTCATTATAATACGTAATTAGGTGATAATTGATTAATATTTGCCTAAAAATTGAGCCAACACACTCGTTTTTTGACGGCCGAAATCTTCCGGTGTCTTCAATTCAAGGTAGCCAACAATACGGGTATTTGACATTTCGGTGGAGTTGCCAGGGAAAAGTTCTAAAAACCTTTAATACCAAAACTGACAACTACGGAACTACGTTCAAAATTTTAGAGAGCATATCGAACAGAAGGATGATCCCTCCGAGTGCTCTAGCCTAGCGTGATTATTTCCTCAGGTAGGGAGTGAGGAGCCTTAAGGGGAAGAAGAATGACATTTACTCAGCATATTTTAAGTTATTCTATCAAACATAGCTAAGCTATGTCACTTAAAAAAAGGGTTCTTTTACCTAATGATTTGTTAACTTCGAAACTTAATTTAAGGAAAATTTATCAATAAAACAAATTAAAAAAAATGGGTTTACTTCATAAAATCACAAATATTTTGGATTTTCGCAATACTGGCAATTCCTATTAAAGGCACCCGTTCGAAAAGTACATTATATTTTTAATATTTCGTTATCATGATACATTTTTAAAAGTGTAAAAATAATACTTTCTATTACTTTGAAATTAAATTGAAGTAGCTAAAGATATTAAATAGCATTAACAATCGTATTACGGAAACTGGTAATTTGACAAGACATTAATAATGACAAAATTGTAATAGTTAAAAATAGCCTTATACTCTGAACAACACACTATGGATATATTGGATATCATTCATGTTTATACAATGACTACCTACATTTCTAAAATAATCTGATATTAATAAATAATAATCAAAGTACCACCTATCGAAATAGTGCTAATAAATTATTACATTTTGAATGTATTTTTTTTTTAATTTTAGTATCAAAATTAATATTTTAATTCTCCGGATATGACAACATAGTCGTAGTACTCAAGTTTTACTGCAGTTCCGGCAACAATTGCCGCCGAACTGTCAAGCGAAGAAAACATGTCGTTATAGCCGTATGCGGTCGTCTATCTTATTTTTCGCATTTACGCGTCAGAAAAAATGGTTTCAATAGCGAAAGTGTTACGGACTTGTGGTTTATTATTGTGTGTTTTATTTAACGTGCACGCCTCAGATATTAAGGCAACAAAACCATGGATAGTGTCGTTTAAAGTGGCTGAAAAATCGTGTGTTGAGAATAAATGTAAATATTTATTAAATGTGCGTGGTGGCGAGTTCTTGGGCCATTATTCTTGGAGATTAACTCCGACAGAAGCCCTGCGGGGTAGCAGCTGTGATGTAATTATTTCTAATTACGAATTACGTGAAGTGAATACCGAAGAATGGATAACAAAGATCGAAATAACAGTGCCTAGATTCGGAGGCAAAATATATTTTTGCCTTCATCATAGCGGTGTAAAAACTCGTCCTTTTGGTGGGAAATGGATGCATCAAGGTGGAGAATTGTTTTTGGATCCCATGACCGATGGAGTTTCGCAGGAAAATCACGAGACGTAAGTACGTTGTTTGTAAGGGAAAAAGTACACTAGCGTGTAATTAGATTAATTTATGAACTGTCTTGCATATTACTGTAGTGACAAGTGCATTGCACTGTACATCATGTAGTTTATGCTGTACGTAAATTATCCTGTGATGTATGGTTTAGTAGGTATTTAATTTAGTATTATTTATTCTGAAGTTGTAACTAATAAAGATAAGTAGCTTTTGTTTAGCAACCTGCATTAATATTGCAATAGCTAAATAGATGATTGCAATGAAATGTCCATCACTAAAAACAGTTATTTAGGACTACAATAAAAAGACACTGGTTTTCCTTGTAGAAACAAAAAGTATAATCAAAGTCAAAAAACCATAAGTAATTAAAAGAGTAAAAAAGATCTAAACACCACTCACTGCACTGCTGTGTTCCGGTGTGGAGAGTAAGACAGCCGGGGAAATTACGGGCACAAGAGGCATTTCATCTTAGCCCTCTAGGTTGGCAACGCATCTGCAATCCCTCCGGGGTTGCGGGTGTCCATGGGCAGTGGTGATCGCTTACCATCAGGTGACCCACTTGCTCGTTTTCCTTCCTATACGCATAAAAAAAAAAAGGTGCAGTCTTGCACAACAGTCTAGGGCAGAGTTTTTCAACATAGCCCCTATTACACCATCTCGACAGTAGTCGGTGACAAGTGACATTCCGTTTACATTACAAACTTGACAAGAATCTACACCGTTTGCCTTCATATTGACCACGCATCGCAGTTCCATTTGCCACTTGTCATTGACAATTGTCGAATTAGTGGAATAGGGGCCTGTGGGTCGCTGAACCGCTGAGCCGGTGCCACAGTGAACTCAAAATACGCTCTTGATGATAAAATAGAAAAATTTACAACCAGCTGTCCGTCTGCGCAAAATTAGCATATTGCTATCCCAGGGGAACTATGCAATATTCCGGGATAAAAAGTATCCTATATCCTTTCCCGGGACTGTAACTATCACTATACTAAATTGCAATAAAAACGGTTTAGCTGTTTGGCCATGAAAGAGCAATAAACATGCAAACATCCAAAAATCCAAACTTACAAACTTTCGCCTTTATAATATTAGTAAGATAAGATTTCTAATTTATCTATAGGAAAACAAAGAAGTAAAAATGGTGATGAGTGGTCACCTTGTCTTATATTTTTTCAGAAAGAAAGGGATAGCTCTATGGAAAAGATTGATAGACTGGTCTGGGGCAGAACTTCCCAGGAAGGCAATTCCCCCTAGGGGACCCTAAAGAATGTCAGGGGGGCGTAATAGGTATTTTTGAATTATCGAAAAAAGGTAACCATTTAATACATAATTAAATTAATTGACAAATGTGTTTCTTATTTTTACTAAACTTATAGGGAGGGCATGAACATATTATTTTTGGTTCGAGGAGGCTCAGGGAAACCTTCTTGGGAAGCCCTGGTTCAGGGAGTACATCTATGATTCAGCCAGTTATATCCTATTTAAATAAATAAATATTGGGGAACAATTCACACAAATTGACCTGTATGCTTAGTGTATGTCACAGAACACGTGTTAAATTGCAAATACACCGAAAAGCAAAAATAACTGGTCTCATTCCATAGAAAGTTGTATGAAAAGTAACCCGTTATTTTTGCTTGTGAGTATACTATGGGAACAGTTTGTTGCCGTTTCGATCCGCAAGTGGCGTGCCAATTATTCTCTAATCGATTATGTCTCAATTACTGTATTGCTCATAGTAATTGAGACGTAATCGAGACGTTTTTATATGCGAAAACTTACACTAGAGGCTATGGTCCATACTTAAATAAATAAATATCTCGGGACAATTGACACAAATTGACCTAGTTCCAAAATAAGCAAAGCTTGTAATATGGGCAACGGATAAACATACTTAAATATAGATATAGATATGTATCGCGCGGCGCGGCGCCTCTATTGCGCGCCGCGCAGCTGCGTCGCGATGCGTCGCTCTACGCCGCGAAGCATCGAGACCCGCAGCGCTACGTGGCGCAACGTATTCTGAATTCTTACAATGAAATGTTTAACTTTTAATGAAGTTAATAAGGTACATTTTGAGTCTTTCCTATTAAAATGTAAGCGCCGCGTCGCGTCGCGTCTCGGTGTGGATTGACCCTACGACGACCGCGGGGGCCGAGAGAGGTGCGGGCGGCAGGGGCACTAGGCTTTTTCTGTGTATTTCTGTATTTTTAAATTTTTATGTGCAATAAAGAGTTTTCATACATACATACTACCCGCCCGCATCTCTCTCGGTCCCCTTTGTCATCGTATCCTACCCGGCTCCCCTGTGCCGCGTGAGCGAGGACTCAATTAATTAAGCTGTCGGTCTATAGTTGGTAGTGACCCTGCCTGCGAAGCAAGCGGGTTCGAATCCTGTAAGTAGGCTTATTGTCTAACTCGCTCACAATCGCCATCGTGTTCATTTTGACAGTTCTGTATGGGCTGACAATTGGCATCGGAATCAGCTAGCCGTCACATTCGTACAAGAACTGTCAAAATGAACACGATGGCGATTGCGAGCGAGTTAGACAATAAGCCTACTGCTAAGGGCATATGTTTGTGCGATTCATCTTCTTAGCGTTTTTTCCGGCATTTGCCACGGCCCAGTGAGCCTGGGGTCCGCTTTGAAAACCTAATCCCAAGATTTGGCAAAGGCACTAGTTTTTACAGAAGCGACTGCCATCTGACCTTCCAACCCAGAAGGGTAACTAAGCCTTATTGGGATTGGTCCGGTTTCCTCACAATGTTTTCCTTCACCGAAAAGCTCATGGTAAATTTCAAATGTAATTTCGCACATAAATTCCGAAAAACTCAGAGGTGCGAGCCCGGGATTCGATTCCACGACCCTCTGCTTGAGATGCCACAGGTCAAACCACTAGGCTACCGCGGCTTCAATCTACTTTAACGCCTTCGTAAACAAACCAATTTTATTTATGTTCCAACACAATCACTCAATTTATGAAATTAGCGTCACATATAACGTGTCCGTACCAACGCAAGCCCTCCCTCATCATGTCGGCGATACAAGCAAAACAACCTTAAAAGTTCCGCGAATGTGTCTATTCTTATTTTATCAACACGCGTGACTCCCCCCGCCTAACGAAGATTCAATTCGGTGGTGTGCATGTCTGTTCTTCCACCTTGCGTACTGAACAACACTCAGATCCGTATATAATCCTACTAATATTATAAATGCGAAAATTTGTGACGATGTGAGTGAGTGAGTGTGTATGTTTGTTGCTTCACGCTGAAACGACTGGACGAATTTGGGTAAAATTTGGTACTAAGATAGTTGGTATCCTAGATTAAAAAGGCTACTTTTTATCCCGGAAAATTGTATAGTTCCCGCGGGATAGCGTTAAACATATCAATTGCTAATTCTACGCGGACGAAGTCGCGGGCAGAAGCTAGTAAATAAATAAATATTAGAGAACAATTCACACAAGTTGACCCAGTCCCAAAGTAAGCGCTAGCAGGCTTGTGTTATGGGTACTAGACATACATACATACATACTTATATGTATAGAGAAAGTAGCTTCTGCCTGCGACTTCTTGCGTGCGTAGTTTTAAAGATATCAGCATACATAGGGACAGACAGACGGACAGACAGCGGAAAGCGACTTTGTTTTATACTATATACTGATACTGATGATGATACCTTATACCAGGGGTGGCCAACTTGATTAGACCCAAGATCTCCTGTTTATTAACAAAACACAAAACCCTGCGCGATCTACCAATTACATAATTTACATACTTCATGAAACCTTAAATGAAACACGTTGCGCAGTCTGGTCTACGTATTAATATTTTTTGCCTTGCCACGATCGACTGGACTCCAGTCGCGATCGACCGGTCGACCTGTTGGCCACCCCTGCCTTATACTATCCCTATTTCTATCTCTGAAACACTACTCTGTAAGTTCTTACTATTCGGGTATGTCCTAATGTCTCTCTCACTCGGCCGATTCAAGTATCAAATATCCCTATATACATATATCCCTGTCAAGCTGCCCACAAAAACAATATACTTAACTTCAATAGCAAATATGTACAGGCATCCTCAATTAGCTTAGTTGACCTAAAAGCGGGGGGAAACGGGGGGACGCGAGGCAGGGGGGGCGACCTTCGATGGGGGGATATTGGGGACAGGTGGGCCCCATTATCATATAGTTACGTTCTTTCCTTTCATGCACTAGGCTTATTGTCTAACTCGCTCGCAATCGCCAGTGGCAACATTTTCACAGTTCTTGTATGAATGTGACAGCTAGCTGATTCCGATGCCAATTGTCAGCCCATACATGAACTGTCAAAATGAAGACTATGGCGATTGCGAGCTAGTTAGACAATAAGCCTACTGGTCTGGGAGCAAAGTAATACATAAAATGTATTTGCGGCTTCTCCTCCCGCTCAGATGGTAATAATCGAGGAATTTGGCGGAAATCTTAGCGTAGCGAGGAGCGAATTAAGTATCTTTTGATCATTATGAAGCATGCCTGTTATGGCATTAATGCATTGACCCGTGTGCTGTAGTCTGACTTTAAAGGTCGGCGCACACCAAATGCGTGCACCCACCAGTTGTAATTTATGAAACTACTAGCTGTTGCCAGCGACTTCGTCTGCAAAGAATTCGTTTATCGCTATCCCGCGGGAACCACGCAATTTTCCGGGATAAAAAGTAGCCTATGTGCTATTCCAGACTTTTCTCTATCTATGTGCCGAATTTCATCCAGATCCGTTGGGCCGTTCTGCCGTGATTGAGTAACAAACAAACATCCATCCATCCATCCGTACTTTCGCATTTATCATATTAGTTAGATGAGATAGATGCCAGTATGCTTAGTGTAAGTTATCGGTCACAAAACACGTCTCGAACGCGTTTGCGTTGAAATGTCAAATACTATGAGAACAGTTTGTTGCCGTTTCGATCCGCAAGTGGCGCTGCCAAATTTTCCATAGTAATTCAGACGTTTACGTGAACGCGTTCGAGAAGTTTTTATACGCGAAAACTTACACTAGAGGCTCAGACCAGATGGCGTACGCACGCGCGTGACTGTCTGTCTTTTTCTTAATGTTCATTCCAGAAAGAGACAGGTAGTCTATCTCACGCACACACGACGCGACTTTCGCGCGCTCTCGTGCTAGCCGGGCTGGCATCATAGTTTCATACATTACAACTGGTGCGTGCGCGTGTCACGCATTGGAATGCAAGGTTGTTGTAATATCGATAAAAATATCGATAATTATATCGAGGTAATGAAATTATCGATATTCGATAATATCGATGATTTTGGTCGATAATATCGATTTTATTTAAATTCTATGATGTTTCATGTGAGCAGCAAGGTTACTTGTGTTACCGGAAGTTTTCACTTGTTTTTTACATATCGTACACAGCAATACTTCCTTCTATGTCTTTATTTTTTCGACGTATGGGTCTGCAATTAAAAACATGAAGTCAACATATTCATACCTAGGCGGCTAACGAGCCATATTTCACAAATAATCCATACTTTTTTTTATTTCTTATCATTTGTGTCTTATTTGCAAGAATTTAGACGCGCGCCAAGCTGCCGGCATAGTTTCTTCTCTTTCACTAACAGGCACGCGAACCGTATGTGTGAAGAGTGAAGAGTGGCGCTGCTCAAGGTCATTTGCTGTTGACAGCGCCTTAAAACGTATCTGCAACCGCAATATGCGAGTGTTTACTTACACTATGGCTAAAATTGTCCACGACGTTGCGTAATACAAGACAACACAGACGACTAGGCAGGGCATGACCCAAGCAAATAGCTCACTGGAGATGGAACCAAGCCAAATACGTCGAAACTTATCATCAGGGATGTTACGGAGCTCCGACTCCGACTCCGTTAAGTCGGAACTTCCGATTATTATTGCACCTTCGGTTTCGACTTCGGCTCCGAAACTTTTAAATCGGAGGTTTCAAAGCTTTTGTTTATTAAATATGCCACTTTGGCATTATGCTACTTTGGGATTCAATGCATTTAATTTAACTTGTTGTTTATTTGAAAACATATTGTTTTTTTTATTTTTATTGTCTTGTGTATAATTTACACAGTAAATTTATTATTTTATAATTAAAACAAAAAAAAGGTTGATTTTTTGTTTTACATGTCCTTTAATAAAAAATCTCTCCTGCCACCACTTCTGACTCTGCCTCCAACTCCGACTCCGACTTCGGTTCCGATAAAATGACCTCCGTTACATCCCTGCTTATCATCTTCCATGATAATGATGATAATGATAATGATAATGATAATGATAATTAATTTACATGCTGGTCTGGGAGCAAATAAAACCTATAATGCACCAGTTGCTTCTCTTCCCGCGCTGATGGTAAAAGCCCATAGGGGGACACTTGAATTAAACAAAGTTACAAAGTTAGTCATAAAAGTCTCTGATGTCAAAAGCATATTATAGGACAGAGGACTATTTAACAGACAAACATGCATGGTCTAAACCTGCAACCAAGTAACTTAGTTATTAAAATAACTTAGACATTAAATCATGTCGACATTGTATCGTATTCGATTGTGATTGACGTAATATTGTGATTTATCTTAAGAGGCTGACAACACCTAATTTTGTTGAAATTGATTTAAGCACTTTTTTAAGAAAAACAACACACGAAAAAAATACAAAAAAAATATATGTTAATTTTTATCATATTTCAAAGACGCTGGACGGACGCGATACATAATTAAACAAAATCTGCTCGATAGAAAATAATTGCAAAGATTGGTGTTAAAAGCATCATTAAACGGTTCTATGTCTTTATTTTTTCGACGTATGGGTCTGCAATTAAAAACATGAAGTCAACATATTCATACCTACACGGCTAACGAGTCATATTTCACAAATAATCCATACTTTTTTATTTCTTATTATTCGTGTCTTATTTGCAAGATTTTAGACGCGCGCCAAACTGCCGGAATAGTTTCTTCTCTTTCGCTAACAGACACGCGAACCGTATGTGCGAAGAGTGGCGCTGCTCAAGGTCATTTGCTGTTGACAGCGCCTTAAGCCCGACTGGCTGTTGAGTTTCTTTCGGCGTCTCTTCTCAACAGTGTCTCCTTTTGCGAAACGCCGGTAGACTCGTGACGTGTAAAAGTGCCTGTACGGCCTACTTACTGAGTAAAGTTCATTTATTTCATTTACACAATAATCACTAGAATATTTTATTGAATCAGGCGTTACTTTGCGGAGGTCCATTTTAATGAACACAAAATATTTACCTTGCTACTCCGCTACTTAATATTTTGTGTTCATTAATAATCACTAGGTATAGAGTCACGTATTCAAGGTTGAAAAGCAGTTAGTCACACGTTAGATAGATGCCTACCGTAACGCTTTAACAAATGTTATTACGTTAAAGGTACGATACCCTAAAAAACTATGGAGAGTGTTACTATGTCTATGTTTTTATTTACAACCAAGCCGAACCCCATAACCCATAACACGCTTGGAAAGCTCGATGGCTAAGGGCCAACACTATTTATAGCTTTGCTATGAGTCTTACGTTAACGTGTCATTTCATTTATGTGCAGCTAGAGAAGTCTAAATGTAGTCTCAAATGTATTTATATATATCTCAAAAAGGCGGAAGGGCGATGCGGCTAGCAACCCATCACTATTTTGTACTTTGTTTCCACTTATACGCAAACAATCATGCTAAACGCGGCCTCTAGGACTAATCTGCCGAGGTCAGTTTTTCCGTAACGCTATATATAATCTGGATATCTATAAGGGTAAAGTGGCCACATCTTCGCCTTCCATCAAGCGAGATTGAAGTCAAACGTACTCGTAAGCCTATTTTATGTATAAAAAAAATTACCTTAGGCTCTGTTTATCCCGTCAGAGATAAAGACGTGATTTATGTATACATGTCACGTATGTATCTCCGGGCCGATAAGCACTTAACTGACAAATACCTATAGAGTTGTTCGTCGAATAGGTCCTATCTGACGATTGTAAAATAAGCCCTCAGAAAGGGTATTTTTATACGACAATTGACAACATTTCATATTTCTGAGCCTATAATTTTAATGGTTCTCTGTATTTTGTTTGAAAAGATGAACATGCTGACAGTTTAATTTTTTCGCTAGGGCTTGTATTTAATTTATAATTAACTAGCTTTTTCCCGCGACTTCGTCCGCGTAGACTCATTTATTGACAAATAGCTTTTGCCCGCGGCTTCGCTCGCGTGTACCAGGAGTATTTCAATCCCGTTTTCTTCCCTTTCCCGTAAGAATTTCGGGAAATGCTCTCTTAATGCTCCCTACACTCCCCAAAGAACCCACTTGCCAAATTTCAGCTTTCTACGACCAGTAAAACGAAAAATCCTGTTTTTTCCGTTCCCTTGGGAATTTTGGAAATTCCTCTCTTAATACTCCTCTACACTCTCCAAACAACCTAAATGCCGAATTTCAGCGTCCTACAACCAGTAAAACGAAAAGTCCCGTTTTCCAATTTTGGAAAATTATCTCTTTCAGCTTCTCTACACTCTTCAAGCAACTCACATGCCAAGTTTCAGCATTCTACGACCAGTAAAACGAAAAATCCCGTTTTTTCCCGTTCCCGTGAGAATTTTGGAAAGTCCTCTCTTAATGCTTCTTTACACTCCCCAAAGAACCCACTTGCCAAATTTCAGCTTTCTACGACCAGTAAAACGAAAAATCCCGTTTTTTCCGTTCCCGTGGGAATTTTGGAAATTCCTCTCTTAATGCTCCTCTACACTCTCCAAACAACCTAAATGCCGAATGTCAGCGTTCTACAACCAGTAAAACGAAAAGTCCCGTTTTCCAATTTTGGAAAATTATCTCTTATAGCTTCTCTACACTCTTCAAGCAACTCACATGCCAAGTTTCAGCATTCTACGACCAGTAAAACGAAAAATCCCGTTTTTTCCCGTTCCCGTGAGAATTTTGGAAAGTTCTCTCTTAATGCTTCTTTACACTCCCCAAGCAAACTACATGTCGAATTTCAGCTTTCTACAACCAGTAAAACGAAAAGTACCGTTTTTCCCGTTCCCGTAGGAATTTCAGGAAATTGTCTCTTAGTGCTTCCCGACACTCATCAAGCAACCTAAATGCCGAATTTCAGCTTTCTACGACCAGTAAAACGAAAAATCCCGTTGTTTCCCGTTCCCGTGGGAAATTCGGAAAGTCCTCTCTAAATGCTTCTCTACACTCCCCAAGCAATCTAAGTACATGTCGAATTTCAGCTTTCTACAACCAGTAAAACGAAAAGTCCCGTTTTTCCCGTTCCCGTGGGAATTTCGAAAAATTGTCTCTTAATGCTTCCTTGCACTCCCCAAGCAACCTACATGCCAAATTTCAACTTTCTACGACCTGCAGTATAACAAAAAATCCCGCTTTTTCCCGTTCATGTCCGTCAAAATTTTGGGAAATCCTTTTGTAGTGCTCCCCTATACTCCCCAAGGAACTTGAAGGCCAAATTGCAGTTTTTTACGATCATTAAAACGAAAAGTCGATCCCGTAGAACTGAATATAAATCCCGTTTTTTCCTTAACCCGTTGGAATTTTCTAAAATCCTTAAAACTGTTTTTTACTATTATAATCACCTACTTCTATGCCAAATTTGAAGAGTCTAGTAATTATAGTTCATAGGATTTCGTTGAACTGAATATATAAATCCCGTTTTTTCCTTATCCCGTGAGAATTTCCAAAAATCCTGAAATTATTTTCTTAGTTTTGTAATCATCTACTTGTGTACGAAACTTAGTCCATATTTATTAAGTATAGTTACTGAGATAGGGTCACTCGGAATCGAATATAATAAATCCCGTTTTTTCCCGTTCCCGTGGAAATTTGTGAGAGTGTCTGTGTGTGTCAGGTAGGTATGTGTGTTGTTGTTTTCGTAATCAGCGACCCGATAAACCGTACAAACAATACTACCCACTATAATATAATAATAATAATACCCACGTTGATTTTCAGATTTTGTCACCCCCTATCCCCCTTTTAGGGGTAAAATTTTCAAAAACCTGAAACAGGTGTTTACTCATTTATCGTTAGGAGCACTCCTGTGAAGTTTCGAGTAAAATAGTCTAACTAATCTTGTTTCCCCATACAAACTTTGGACCCCCATTTAACCCCTTTAGGGGTCGAATTTTGAAAAATCCTTTCTTAGTGCACCCCTACACCTTATAAGGAACCTACGTGCCAAATTTGGAATCTCTAGACCCAGCGGTTTGGGCTGTGCGCTGATATGTCAGTCAGTCAGTCAGTCAGTCAGTCAGTCAGTCAGTCAATCAGTCAGTCAGTTTCTTCTTTTATATATTTAGATTTATTAATTTGTGCTTATTCTAAAAGGGCGTAACTCCGATACTATCACAGAATACACACTTATCCCTTTGTCTTTTCTCTATAGAAAAAAAACCGACGTTAATTTCAAATTGTCAATGTCAGGCCCTATTCTCCAATATTCGATTTTCGAGGTTCGCTTCGTGCTGTTCCGCTCATACTAATAGTCATTATCTTGAGAGTGAGAGAGAAGGTATGCAACGAACTTCGAAAATAGAATTGCAGAGTTGCACCCCTTGTACTTTGAAGTTGTCAAAAATACAAAGTTATGATCGCTTATTTTTTCTCGTGAAAAAAGCAAAGGCGTTTTACCTATCATGTGGTAGTTTTGGTAAAATTAGGACATATTTTTAATTTTTTTTTTTTTTTTTTAATAAGCGATATTAAAATTATATAAACATATTGCAGTGATCAGGAGGCAAAATGCTTTCGAACCATATATACATTTTCAGGTGTTATAAAAATGTTGTCAATTCCTTGTAACCGAGCAAGTGCATCATTAGAGGATTAATAGATGTGTGCGTAAGCCGTGCTAGTCTAGTGGTTAGACCTGTGGCCTCAAGCAGAGGGTCGTGGGTTCGAATCCCGGGCTCGCACCTCTTGAGTTTTTCGGAATTTATGTGCGATATCTCGTTTGAAATTTACCAGCATTTCCTGCAAACAATGCGAAGCAACTCAATGGTGTGTGTCATATCCCCTTATTCATAAACGTTCTATAGGCTTCTACTAACTTACCAATCTTTTGTCCTTATCTGTGAAAGGTAAATGTCAAAGTGACAGATAAGGACAAACGATTGCTAAGTTAGCAGAAGCCTACAGAGCGTTTATGAATAAGGGGGTTACTCTCCACGCTATAACACAGCAGCGCAAGTCGTGTCGAAGAGTTCGAACCCACAACCCTCTGCTTGAGAGGCCATAGGCCAAACTAGTAGGTTACCACTAGGCTTATTGTCTAACTCGCTCGCAATCGCCATCGTGTTCATTTTGACAGTTCTTGTATGAATGTGACAGCTAGCTGATTCCGATGCCAATTGACAACATTTCATTTTTATAACACCTGAAAATGTATATATGGTTCGAAAGCATTTTGCCTCTTGATCACTGCAATATGTTTATATAATTTTAATATTGCTTATTACAGAAAATATAAAATTAATTAAAAACATGTCTTAATTTTACCAATTCTACCACAGGATAGGTGAAATGCCTTTGCCTTTTTCACGAGAAAAAGTAAGCGACCATAATTTTATATTTGACAACTTCAAAGTACAAGGGGGGCAACTCTGTAATTCTATTTTTGAAGTTCGTTGCATACCTTCTCTCTCACTCTCAAGTGATACGGTATCTCAGAAGGGAGTATAATTTAAAACAATAAGATATAACACAAGTATTTATTAAATAGAAAATCATTATAAGAATAGTAAGTAATCAAATTGTCACCAACCTTATGCGAAGACGCCTCGTCCCGGACTGAGTCCAACGGCGACCGACTGTACGTGGGTAGTTATTCATTCATTCACTGTGACGTAAGAAAGTAACAGTGTTGCCACTGTAGATATTGGATCAATATTATTGCCAGTTACGTTACAGTCGGCCATCCTTCAAGGAACGAGTCTCTTCGTTCTAAAAATGTCTTGCTTTACTCTAACTTAAATTCATAATAAGTGTTGTATTACAAAACTGTAGTTCATTAATTAATGAGAAGAGAAAAAAAAAAAACTTTGCTCAAATTACAATTCATATCAAGAGTTAAGTGTGAACGAATTCTTCAATCAAGCTTGGGGAAACCTCCAATCTCCTACAATCTCATATAATAATTATGTACTTATATCTATTGTCCTCATATTATCTATAGCCATGAAGTGAGATAGTTAATTTCCTCTCAAACCGTCCCACTGTCATGACTGCGATGCTTGGGGCCACTCCTGGGCGGTGAGTTCCTACACCAATCATGCCCGATCCCAAAGCATCCTCATAAAGCAGTGTGAAAGCTACTTCCTTCGCAAGCACACCATTATAATCCTGGGCGGCGAGTTCATACGCCAATCATGCCCGACTCAACATTGCTCACTGTCCTTAACATTAGTCTAATCATGGAATTTGAGCTATACCAGGGCGGCGAGTTCATACGCCAATCATGCCCAACTCAACATTCCTCACAAACCAATATCCATGAATACGAATCATCATTTCCGTAATATTATTCCTAAATTAATAATAGATTAATCATCACCTTAAATTATATGTTAAATATATTTTCTTTGAATCGCAACGGTGTTGTGCTGACATTCTGGATTAGCAAATTACAATCGACACCCTTAACTTGGTATTCGCCCGGCAACAGGTAATATTCCTGACCTACTGGACCTCTAACAGATCCACCAACATAAATACTACCGTGAGACAAAACGCTGGACCTAACTGGGATGGATATCATTTCACCTGCATCTATAGATACGTCACGTGCTGTATGTAGTTGTAGCTTTAAGTCATGTTCATGTTTCGTCCGTTCAAATCGCAGGTCTGTTGGCGTCTTAAGAATTGTCAGTGAAGGTCTCTCTGTAAAACTATGTCCAAGTAAAACGTTACAATTAATCAAATGGTCGTCCACAACAAATACTTCGACATCCCTTTCTATGATGCCCTGAACTTCAATGCTGACCAGCGCGGAACCTACTGGTAAATACGGTATGTTACCTAATCCTCTTAGGTAGGGACCAGAAACATCCTTCCAAGATATACCCAAGTCCAAAGCAACGTTTTTACGAACTAGGGTGGCTTCACTCCCTAAGTCTACCTGGCATGTTATGGGGAGATCGTTCAATTTTATCAAAATTTTATATTTGTCATTCGTGCTTTCAGAAACAGAAACTTCAAGAACCGTAAAACCCCGTCTATTCGCCTAGTATACCTATCTTCGCCTATTTTCATAAAAGTTGAAATTCCTGCCTAGTTTTTAGGCCAGGTTCCACACAAAACTGCTAAATTTCTGTTTTTTATGCTGGACCATATTCTCGCATTAATTGTGGCTAACTTAACGCCGTTTACGATCAGTGCCGTTTTTTCGTTGACGTGGCAGCACCTGTTTTTTTTTTACCTCTGCGGAACTTTGCTATAAGTAGCGCTAAAGAAGAGATAAAGGAAAGTTTTTTCTTGTATTATAATCTACAATTAATGCTCTTTCTTATGGTTTTAGTATTTTTTTAACTAAGCTATATATTTACGTCGCAAACGATTAATATGTAATTGAGGTCATTTTCCGACCCTCTTGTAGCTATACTTCGCCTACCCCTAGGGTTGCCAATCAGTGTGATATATTTAAAATCTCAATCAATATTGGAGAATTCCTTTTGTAAATATTTTTCCAGTAATTTAATAATTATTTTTACGGTTTTCCCGTTAGAATCAATTTCAAAATATTTTTGAATTAAAACAAAAATACAAAAATAATCCAGAAAATAAAGCGAAATAGAGAATTAAATGTGACTTATCTAATCTGATTGTGATTTAGTATAAGAAAAAATAGATACCTACTCAATTTTCTAATTTATTTGTATTTTTTTATTAGTACTAAACCATTACCCTTTTTTTTTTGTAGTCGAGTAAGTCAGCGTGATTTTTGACAACCCTATCGAAAATACAGCAAATGTATGAAACTAGCTTCAGATCGGTACCTGTCTTCGCCTACCATCGTTTTCTTTTAAATGTGACCTATTTTGGAATGGTTAAGGCTCATAATCGAAATACACGTTTAAAATGCATAAGATTGCTGGAGGCAATTTCAAATTTCCTCTATAATTGACGCCCCCACCATATGTAGGCGAAGACAGGGCATTTTGCCTATACTTCGCCTACCACCTTTGGAGTCCAATTGTAGCCATCCCTTAGCGAAATTTAAACCTTATGCTATGGTAATCTATGGCCTCAGATAGGTTAATTAGCTTTTTGATCTTAACAAGCAAAAATACGTGTAAATCTGAGAGGAACTTACAAAAAAGTGTCAAAACCCAGGCGAAGTTACGGAACTCTACGGAACGTTGTTAGTCGTATCCTTAAGGGGTGGGTTTTCCTTTGCTTTCGAGCAGTTTGAGGAGTCATGGCCAAGAAAACCGCAATTAGTACATTTGATTACCGGTTTCGGGCATTTAAAACTAGGGTGACCTACCCCTTGACAGTTGAAACATTTAATAGGTCCCTTTTGGCTATTGCTCTTAGATGTAGCACTGATGGAGTCGTTGGACTTCGCCGGATTACTATTAAAACTCGTATTATTGCCTACACGTTTGTCGTGGTTCACATCTTTCGGATTGTCTAATTGGTTTCGGTTGTATGATTTTACTGTCTTAAAGAATTCCAATACATCTTCGGGCTTGTCAAATTTAGCCGCCTGAGCGCCTACTCGTACACCCCTATCATCAATTGCATAAAGTAAACAGTCCACTGCTTGCTTTCCAAATATTTTACATCTATTTAATAGATTAAGCTTTGCAAAATAGTACACTTCAAAAGATTCTCCAGGGCGCACTCGTCTATTAAGCATTTCCGTCAGAAGCTCCGCGAAATTTTCGGTGGCTGGAAATGATTCCCTCAACATTTCCTTCCACTCACTCCAGGTATGCTTAATCGACGGTAAGCCCTGGTACCAGGTCTTGGCAAGTCCAGTAAGCTTAGGCAGGGCATAGTGAATCGTTTGTCTTTCGTTCCATTTATAAATTTCTGAGCATTCGTCTACTTTGTCGAGCCAAATATTTATTGTTTGTTCTTTTATCATAGGGTCGTACTCCGGTATGACGTTATTTAAACTTGCGCCGGAAAACGATTCACTATTTCCTGCCTTAGCTTTGATTACGTGTAAAAACTCCTCAAAGAAATCTGACGCACTCTTACGATCACTACGTTCTTTATTATCTTTAGGGTCAGTAGACTTACGCCTTTTTGTTGGCGTTTCCAAGCAACGGTCACGAAGATGACGGTGTTGACGTGCAGTGTGGTCCCTATTGCCATCGAGGACAGTTCTCGATGTTAAAGATCGGACGTCACGTCCCTCGTCATTTATTCGTGATCGTTTCCTACGTACCTCTTTCTCAAGGGTCCTTATTTGTTCCCTCATCCGAGTCAGTTCGCGCTCCCGCTCACGCAGCGATTTCGCAGAGCTGACACTTCGGCTTCTTTGACGACTGCGGCTGCGACTAGGCCTCGTCCGAGAAGTTCGATGACCACGACTGCGGCTACGTCGTGAACTTCCTCTCAAATTCCGGCCACTCTCTCGGTCACTCATTTCCTGAAACTCAGATTTATTTATGTGAGCTTGTGTGCTTCTCAATTATATTTTTAACTATTATTGTTATTATCAGCTCTAGTAAATCAAAAATCAAAGGCAAGAAATAACTCTAACATGGAGCAAAACAATATGGTTGAAATCACAGAAATAGTGTACATTTTATTTAACTTTAGTCGCACCCGCACATCATTAATTTAATTTAATTTAATTTAATTTTTTTCATCACAAATACGTACAATAAACAATGAGATAGGTAACAAGATAAATTAGATTACAGTTGCTTTTAGGATTCAACGGCCTTCATTACAGCTTTGAATCCCTCTTCATTAGAGTAAGGGACTTTGTTTTGCAGGAATACTAGTTTTCGCTTTATTTTCACATGTATTTTAGCAATAATATGTTTTTTTCTTGGTCGACTGTTAACGACTATCTCGTTTGAATTGTGGGTAGGTACTTTATCCGTTTTCATCCGCTAACTGACACGGTTTTTTTCCAAAAGAATCGTTTTCGCTTTGTATGATAAGACTATTCTATATATTTTTGCAATTATTTTTATTGTTACTTAACACTTTATAATAAAAATACAGCTATAATCACTACCTACCGTTGATTCGTATTTTAAATTAATAATCCGTTGTCATCTGTTCATTGGTTGATTATTTTCATGACAAATAGTTCCTGACCCATATAATTATTTTATGTCATTCTATTTCCACGCATATTTTCAATGTTACTGACAAACTGTTCCGTTCTTAATTTAATTATTATTAACGGTCGAGCTTTAAATGGCGTGGATCGAACGGAATTCTTCGTAAATATCCCACTTCTGAGATGATACGGTATCTCAGAAGGGAGTATAATTTAAAACAATAAGATATAACACAAGTATTTATTAAATAGAAAATCATTATAAGAATAGTAAGTAATCAAATTGTCACCAACCTTATGCGAAGACGCCTCGTCCCGGACTGAGTCCAACGGCGACCGACTGTACGTGGGTAGTTATTCATTCATTCACTGTGACGTAAGAAAGTAACAGTGTTGCCACTGTAGATATTGGATCAATATTATTGCCAGTTACGTTACACAAGTTAATGACTATATTAGTATGAGCGGAACAGCACGAAGCGAACCTCGAAAATCGAATATCGGAGAATAAGGCCTGACATTGTCAATTTGAAATTGACGTCAGTTTTTTTTTCTATACAGAAAAGACAAAAGGATAAGTGTCTATTCTGTGATAGTATCGGAGTTACGCCCTTTTAAAATAAGCAAAAATTAATAAATTAATAATAAATTAAATACAAACCCTAGCGAAAAAATTAAACTGCCAGCATGTTCATCTTTTCAAACAAAATACAGAGAACCATTAAAATTATAGGCTCAGAAATATGAAATGTTGTCAATCGCGAGCGAGTTACGTTATAAGCATGCAGGACTATACAAGTGTATTATCGCAGCATTGCCATAATGAGCGTAATTAGAATCGATTGACACTCGATGGTCATTGTCGTCGTTTAGGAATTATCTAATCGGTGCTGAGATAACATCCACTGTCTCTTTCCTTTATTACTTACTGTTCCATTCTCTAAATAATGGGTAAGTAATACGAGATATAACAACTTATTATCTAATGTTCATAATATATACGCTCACTTTATATAAACTCGTTTAGTATAATGTTTACTGGATATAATAAACGAAAAGTATAATCTTAAAATATCTAATTTTGTAAGGTATAACGTTGTTTATATGTAATATCAATTAAAATAACGATCAAAGCATATAATGTTCATAACAGCTAAGATTTATAAAATATATTAATCAATTAATCTAACATCAAAAAGCATAATGCACATGTGGTTAGGGGGTTTTCTAGGTGGTTATAAAAAAAATAACACCAAAGGCTAAATACGTGAGCTGCGCTCTTTGAACCTAAGAACCTAACCTATCCGAGTCGCTTCCGCTCCGTACCGTCTTTCTCGCTCGCTTCGCTCGCTCGCTGAAAATTAAACAATGTTGTGCAGCAACAATGTCTTGCAGCAGTTTCAGGAGGTTAAATGTTTGTTATGTCAAAATAAATTAGTCCATATAAATCTTATACTTACAAATTGAAGTTATATAAAAAAAACGTTATATAATTTACTAGCGACCCGCCCCGGCTTCGCACGGTATATTATGCATGTATTATACATATAAACCTTCCTCTTGATTCACTCTATCTATTAAAAAAAACCGAATCAAAATCCGTTGCATAGTTTTAAAGATTTAAGCATACATAGGGACATAAGGACATAGGGACAGAGAAAGCGACTTTGTTTTATAGGTACTATGTAGAGATAGTGAAGCCGTATACGTTAAACAATTATACTTTTTGCTGATATAGCTAACGTTCATTATATCTTGTGAACGTTATTATAATGAAATTAGATATTTTGTAGTTATATCTCCTGGGACGCACCCCTAAATAATGATAACGTATTTGATTATCCTAAATTGAGCCTCGATAAAGTTTTTATTTTTAACACTAAAATAGACTCAAACGTGTTCAAGTACTATTCCGTTGAGATTCATTCCGAGGGTGGTGAAATAAAGAATGTCTCGGCGCAGGAACTTGTCGCACGAGCCAAAGGTGAGGGCGATAAACATGCGATCTGAAGCTTTCTTTATAACCGCTCGAGGTACGTACACAATTTTACGTCTTCCCCTTGCCTTACTAGGACTTATGGCACGGGGTGACTGACTAAAAAGCCGTGGTAGCCTAGTGGTTTAACCGTTTGACCTGTAGGCTCTCAAGCAGAGGGTCGTGTGTTCGACCCCGGGCTTGCACCTCAGTTTTTCGGAATTTAATTATGTGCGTTATTACATTTTGAAATTAACCATGAGATTTTTTCGATGAAGCTAAACATTCGCGGGCAGAAGCTATGTTTATATATTCGCCAAAAGAAGCCCACTAAAGGTGGCGGTCCGATGTTCACGGCCTTGAACTATTATAAGCCCACTTTTAAAACCCGAGGGCGGCGTAGGGCGGTTTCAGATACGCCGTTCTCAACGTTCATTCATAACGTATTATAACATTATAATCGTAATTGTAACTTCACTACATAGTATAAAACAAAGTCGCTTTCCTGTCCCTATGTATGCTTAAATCTTTAAAACTACGCAACGGATTTTGATGCGGTTTTTTTTAATAGATAGAGTGAATCAAGAGGAAGGTTTATATGTATAATACATGCATTATATACCGTGCGAAGCCGGGGTGGGTCGCTAGTTTTTTTTATAAAATGTAACACGAGGTAAGTATACATACATAGGTACATAAAGCACGTCTTTATCACTTACGATGTAGACAGAGCAGATAAGACAAGAGTGGCAGCATGATTGAAAATTTGCAAAAGTGTGTGATTTTCTTTACTCCTCACACGTAAAGAAAAAGACAAAGAGAACATTTTGAGGACACTAGTCGCCGACTGAAAATCCTCTAATGTGAAACTGTTCTTACGTTGAACGATTTCATGGTAATTTTACGATGAAAAATTGAATACGTGCCAAATGGAGTATGGTTTGTATAACCATTACTAATCCCTACTAATATTTATAATGTAAAAGTAACTCTGTTTGTCTGGGTTCTCTATTGATTTGCCGAAAATTTTATTGCCGAATTTCATTTCCCAACCAACGTTTGGCCGAATTTCATTTTGCCGAATCATCATATGGCAACTTGTTAAAATGATAAGTTTCATTTCCCAACCTCACGATTGCCAACTCAACGTTTTTTTTTTTTACATGGACACTTATTAAAATGACATTTTTTTTATATAGCCAAATGGTACTACATAACCATTAGTAAAAAATAAGACATTCTAAGGTAAAATAAAGAGTGTTTATAAATTAAAACAAACATGTTCGCGGCTAAGGGGTGGCCCAAGGGCCACCCCGCCGCACCTAGACCTAAATTAATCCAAATTAATCATAAGACTTTTTCGGCCTAGTGTAATATTTGCCATGTGAAAGATATTCCAAAAGTTTAAAATCAAAATGATATTCGTCTTTTTGAAAATTCGGCCAAATGAGAGGTTGGCATACAAAAATTTGCCAATTGTCAGTTGTCAAAGTGAACATTCGGTGAAACGTTGGTAGCCAAATGAAATTCGACCAAAAAAAATTCGGCGAAAAGGCAGAACACCTACGACGTAGTATAGTTATCCCGGAAGCTAGAATAGTTTCCGCGGTTTAACGTAAAGGGGATTCTGCGCAGACGGAGTCACGGGCATCAGCTAGTGTAACTAATATTATAAATGCGAAAGTATGGATGGATGGATGTTTGTTTGTTAGTCAATCACGCCAGAACGGCCCAACGGATCTGGATGAAATTCGGCACATACAGGGTGTATCAGATAGCCCCTAACAATAATCAACCGGGGTATATAACCATAGCTACAGAAGCTAAAAAAAAATAAATAAAAAAAAATAGAAGTAAAAATTTTTTTTATATTTTCTATAGGAATGGTAGTTAGTAACTGTAATCATTCTGTGGTAAAATGTGTCCCCCCCCCCCTTCGTAACTTCTAAAATAAGAGAATGACAAAACTAAAAAAAAATTATAATGTACATTACCATGCAAACTTCCACCCAAAATTGGTTTGAACGAGATCTAGTAAGTAGTTTTTTTTAATATAATATTTGTCTATCTACTTATGTAAATACCAATATAAAATGACCTCACACTGCCTACATTTTGCTTAAGAGCAGGGCTCTGCTAAGACTGGATTTTATAATAACTTGGCGAATTTGTACGGAACCCTCAGTGCGCGAGTCCGACTCGCAATTGGCCGGTTTTTTTACCATACGTTTTTACTTATCTCATACGAGTACGTGTTTTCGAAGTGTCGGGGAAAGTCAGGCTGCCTGCACGTCTAGCATTAAAGCGCGCGAGATATATTGGCCGTCTTTTTCTTACTGGTCGTTATAGAGACGGATAGACAGAGGTGCGGGTGGTAGGGCCTTGTGCAAGGTCCATCCGGATCGCTACCCTACCACCATCTTACTCGCTAATCCTGCCGCTAAGCAGCAGTGCTTGCACTGCTGTGTTCCGGTGTGGAGAGTAAGACAGCCGGGGAAATTGCGGGCACAAGAGGCATTTCATCTAAGTCCTCTAGGTTGGCAACGCATCTGCAATCCCTCCGGGGTTGCGGGTGTCTATGGGCAGTGGTGATCGCTTACCATCAGGTGACCCACTTGCTCGTTTGCCTTCCTATTCACATGAAAAAAAATATATCTCGCGCGCTTGCTAGCCGGGGGGATACTTTCAACTCAGCGCAGACAAAGTCGCGGGTTACAGCGAGTTCCAGAACAATATTAAGAGGCTGACAACACCTAATTTTGTTGAAATTGATGTTATTTAAGCACTTTTTTAAGAAAAACTACACACAATAAAAATCCAAAAAAATATGTATGTCAATTTTCATCATACTTCAAACACGCTGGACGGACTCGATACATAATTGAACAATATCGGCTTGATAGAAAATAATTGCAAAGATTGGTCTTAGAATCATCATTAAACGGTTCTATGTGTTTATTTTTTCAACGTATGGGTCTGCAATTAAAAACGTAAAGTCAACATATTCATACCTACACGGGTAACGAGTCATATTTCACAAATAATCTATACTTTTTTTTATTTCTTATTATTTGTGTCTTATTTGCAAGATTTTAGACGCGCGCCAAGCTGCCGGAATAGTTTCGCATTCCTGTTTCGCAGGTTCGCATGCCTGTGAGTGAAAGAGAAGAAACTATTCCGGCAGCTTGGCGCGCGTCTAAAATCTTGCAAATAAGACACAAATAAGAATAAATAAAAAAAAGTATGGATTATTTGTGAAATATGACTCGTTAGCCGTGTAGGTATGAATATGTTGACTTCATGTTTTTAATTGCAGACCCATACGTCGAAAAAATAAAGACAAAGAACCGTTTAATGATGATTTTAAGACCAATCTTTGCAATTATTTTCTATCGAGCCGATTTTGTTCAATTATGTATCGAGTCCGTCTAGCGTGTTTGAAATATGATGAAAATTAACATTATATTTTTTTTGTATTTTTTTTGCGTGTAGTTTTTCTTAAAAAAGTGCTTAAATAACATCAATTTCAACAAAATTAGGTGTTGTCAGCCTCTTAAGAAATTTTCCAAACGTCAGCCTAGCAACGCCAGGAGCATTCGATACGTTGCTAACCAGTCCATAAATTTAATCTAGAACATACCATATACGAAGTTGGTTAGGCATATTGCTATCTTTCTATAGAATTGTATTTCTATATTAAGTTAAAATGTTTACAATGACACCTGGCTATGTTTTGGTTTCATATAACCTGCCAAATGCGTTATTATATTCGCAGAAATCGCTTATCGCTATACCGCGAGAATTGTGCAATTATCTGGGATAGAAACTATCCCAGGATTGAAATTTATCTCTGTGTCAAATCTATATATATAAAATTCAAAGTCCTGACTGACTGACTGACTGACTGACTGACTGACTGACTGACTTAACTATATATCAACGCACAGCCCAAACCACTGGACCTAGAGACTTGAAATTTTGCACATAGATACCTTATACAGTGTAGGCATCCACTAAGGAAGGATTTTTGGAAATTCCCACGGGATAAGGAAAAAACGGGATTTATATAATTCGATTCCGAGTGACCCTATCTCAGTAACTATAATAACTAGACTCTTCTTTGATACACAAGTAGGTGATTAGAAAACTAAGAAGTTAATTTCAGGATTTTTGGAAATTCCCACGGGATAAGTATATTATTTAGTTCAACGAAATCCTATGAACTATAAATACTAGACTTTTCAAATTTGGCATAGAAGTAGGTGATAATAATAGTAAAAAACAGTTTTAAGGATTTTCAGAAATTCCATGGGAACGAGACAAAACGGGATTTTTCATCTTACCAATCGTAGAAAGCTGAAATTCGGCATGTAGGTTGCTTGATGAGTGTAGGGAAGCATTAAGGGACAATTTCCCGAAATTCCCACGGGAACGGGAAAAACGGGACTTTTCGTTTTACTGGTTGTAGAAAACTGAAATTCGGCATGTAGGTTGCTTGGGAAGTGTAGAGGAGCATTAAGAGAAGACTTTCCAAATGGGTGCCGTTCAATCGTCATACAAACTTTTAGCATAATTTTATTTCACTACGCTCAAAAATCATAATATTCATTTAGCATAACAACGGATTTCAGATTTTTACCGAGCATAAGCTTTAAATAAAATAACATTCATTAGTCATAACCACAATTGCAATAATGCTTATATTTAATAATTTCATTTTAATATTCGGTTATTCTATTGAATAATTAAATGATTAAAATCCATAACAACATTTAGAATAGCGATTAGAGGGTATAACATCATGCAACATAATTATACTTAATACGTAAGCGTACTATTTTTTGTCGCATACTTGGCTGGTGCCAAATGCAAAAAACATTTCATTTGTGCGAGCGAGCGAAGCGAGCGAGCAAGACGGTTCGGAGCAGAAGCGAGTCGGATAGGTTAGGTTCAGAAGGCTAAGGCGGGAGCGAAGCGGAGCGTAGCTTCCGCCTTAGCCTTCGATGTTAGGTTTTTTTTTATAGCAGCCCGGATAATATTGCTGTTGCAGTTTTTCCAACAAAAACAAACTGCTATATTCAATCATTATATTAGTACTAGCTTTTTCCCGCGACTTCGTCCGAGTAGACTTCATTTATTGACAAATAGCTTTTGGCCACGGCTTCGCTTGTGTGTACCAGGAGTATTTCGATCCCGTTTTTTCCCGTTCCCGTAAGAATTTCGTGAAATGCTCTCTTAATGCTCCCTACACTCCCCAAAGAACCCACTTGCCAAATTTCAGCTTTCTACGGCCAGTAAAACGAAAAATCCCGTTTTTTCCCGTTCCCGTGGGAATTTTGGAAATTTCTCTCTTAATGCTTCTTTATACTCTCCAAACAACCTAAATGCCGAATTTCAGCGTTTTACAACCAGTAAAACGAAAAGTTCCGTTTTCCCGTTCCTGTGGGAATTTTGAAAAATGATCTTTTATAGCTTCTTTACATTCTTCAAGCAACCTACATGCCAAGTTTCAGCTTTCTACGACGAATAAGACGAAAAATCCCGTTTTTTCCCGTTCCCGTGGGAATTTTGGAAAGTCCTCTCCTAATACTTTTCTACACATTCCAAGCAACCTACATTTCGAATTTCAGCTTTCTACAACCAGTAAAACGAAAAGTCCCGTTTTTCCCGTTCCCGTGGGAATTTCAGGAAATTGTCTCTTAGTGCTTCCCTACAGTCATCAAGCAACCTACATGCCAAGTTTCAGCTTTCTACGACCAGTAAAACGAAAAATCCAGTTTTTCCCGTTCCCGTGGGAATTTTGGAAAGTCCTCTCTAAATGCTTCTAGCTACACTCCCTAAGCAACCTACATGTCCAATTTCAGCTTTCTACAACCTGCACTGCAGTATAACAAAAAATCCCGTTCTTTCCCGTTCATTTCCGTTAGAATTTTGGGAAATCCTTTCGGTAGTGCTCCCCTATACTCTTCAAGGAACCTGAAGGCCAAATTTCAGTTTTCTAAGATAATTAAAACGAAAAATCGATCCCGTAGATCTGAATATATAAATCTCGTTTTTTCCTTATCCTGTAGGAATTTTCGAAAATCCTTAAAACTGTTTTTTACTATTATAATCACCTACTTCTATGCCAAATTTGAAGTCTAGTAATTATAGTTCATAGGATTTCGTTGAACTGAATATATAAATCCCGTTTTTTCCTTATCCCGTGAGAATTTCCAAAAATCCTGAAATTATTTTCTTAGTTTTGTAATCATCTACTTGTGTACGAAATTTTAGATAGGGTCACTCGGAATCGAATATAATAAATCCCGTTTTTTCCCGTTCCCGTGGAAATTTGTGTGTGTGTGTGTGTGTGTATGTGTGTGTGTGTGTCAGGTAGGTATGTGTGTTGTTGTTTTCGTAATCAGCGACCCGATAAACCGTACAAACAATACTACCCACTATAATATAATACCCACGTTGATTTTCAGACTTTGTCACCCCCTATCCCCTTTTAGGGGTTGAATTTTCAAAAAACCTGAAACAGGTGTTTACTCATTTATTGTTAGGATTACTCCTGTGAAGTTTCGAATGAAATAGTCTAACTAATCTTGTTTCCCCATACAAACTTTGGACCCCCATTTAACCCCTTTAGAGGTCGAATTTTGAAAAATCCTTTCTTAGTGCACCCCTAGACCTTATAAGGAACCTACGTGCCAAATTTGGTATCTCTAGAACCAGCGGTTTGGGCTGTGCGTTGATATGTCAGTCAGTCAGTCAGTCAGTCAGTCAGTCAGTCAGTCAGTCAGTCAGTTTCTTCTTTTATATATTTAGATTGCTTTTTGATTTTTGCCCCACGCGTATACTCTTCGATCATTATCCTCGATGTTTGTATAAACATTGTTTATTATGAACTTTGATTATTATGCTGCATGATTATTATGCAGTACCTTAATTTTGCATAAGACAATTATGCAAATTGATATTATGATTTGAGAAATTCGGCATTTTGTTTGTATGCATATTGTTTTTATATGATCTCAATACTTCGACAAATTGAAATTATGATATTCGTGTTTTGAGAAATGAAAATTCGCTAATCGTTGTTATGACGAACATTACACACCTTTTCCAACATTCCCACGGGAACAGGAAAAAACGGGATTTTTCGTTTCACTGGCCGTAGAAAGCTGAAATTAGGCAAGTGGGTTGCTTGAAGAGTGTAGGGAAGCTATTAAAGATAATTTCCCAAAATTCCCACGGGAACGGGAAAAACGGGACTTTTCGTTTTACTGGTTGTAAAAAGCTGAAATTCGGCATGTAGATTGCTTGGAGAGTGTAGAGGAACATTAAGAGAGGACTTTGCAAAATTCCCACGGGAACGGAAATACGTAAATGGGATTTTTCGTTTTACTGGTCGTAGAAAGCTGAAATTTGGCATGTGGATTCCTTGGGGAGTGTATGGGAGCGCATTAAGAGAGCATTTACCGAAATTCTTACGGGAACGGGAAATAAACGAAGCCGCGGGAAAAAGCTATCACACTAATATTAGGCGAAAGTTTGTAAGTGTGTGTGTGTGTGTGTGTGTGTGTGTGTTTGTTTGTTACTTCTTCACGCGGAAACGGCTGGACAGATTTACATAAAATTTGGAACGGAGATAGCTGGCATCCTAGATTAACACATAGGCTACTTTTTTCCGGATAATTGAATACTTCCCGCGGAATAGCGATAAACATGTAAAAGGTAGTATGTGAAACGTAGCTGCCTAGAGTTGCAACGTAAATAATTATTGCGGAAATAACTATCAACATCAATTACCTATTTAATCTAATTCTACGCGGACGAAGTCGCGGGCAGAAGCTAGTCCATACTAATATTATAAATGCCTTCACGCTTTATTTAGAATTTGGTATATATGTAGATAGTTTCAGTCGCGAACATAGATAGTTACTACGGTTACTACCTTCCTACGGCTACGACTTTTCCCGGCCTCAAAACTACGCCTCAGTGCCGTCTCGGAAGCTTTCCAACACAGAGCTTTCCTCCCGAAGACGCCGCAGAATGAGCTACCATCTGCAGCACGAAGACGTCCCTCTTCAGGGCCCCTCATCGAGCCAGATTACCAGGGAGTGTCTGATGTCCGACGCCGTAGCGAACTTTTTACTAGCTGCAAAGAGTCTCTTAAAAAACTCACCCCTGAACAATTTTTTGACCAATCTAGTGTGCTATTAGTTTCAATAAATTTATAAAACTGGCTACTTTGTTTCCTTGAAGTGATACCCATCGCACCCCCTTTCACAGTAGACCGCTATACGGCCTATTAGGAAGTTAGTCATAGTTACAGTCGCGAGTCGTGACATAGGACAGTTTTTATCCCAATAACAAACATATTATTTTAGCCTAGTGGTTAGTGACCCTGACTATGAAGCTATAGGTCCCGGGTTCGAATCCCGGTAGACATTTGTATGATGAATACGAATGTTTGTGCCCGAAGTTGTTGAGGATGTTGTATGCATTTAAGTATGTATTTATCTACAATATTATGTATAAGTATGTTTATCTGATGCCTGGTACCCATAGTACAACCTTTGCTTAGTTTGGGACTGGGTCAATTGGTGTAATTTGTCCTATGATATTTATTTATTTATTTATTTTATTTCCTTCAACAGCACAACAGAAGGCCCTCAGAAGAGCAACTTGCAAGAAGCCCAGCCGTGGGCCGACCTATCCCACGACACCGACGTCAACTACCTCACCAAAATCAGAACTACACGGGACCATAAAGACGTAGAAGTATTCGCTAAAAACGATAGAATTAGAAAAAAACGTGACGTTCTTAATGCGACTAACGTTGAAGACAGACGTGTGTATAGAGATGTTACTATGTCGGATATGGAGTTTGTGTTTGGTAATGTGAAAGCGGATCCGGTGCTGGTGAAGATAGAAGGGTTGAGGGTTGAGGAGTCGGCGAAGGAGCCGAAGACGATCGAAGGCGGCATACCTAGTGTGCTGGCGAATACTAAGTTCAATCTCAGGTGAGTATTTTACAAGCTTCCGTTTTTTTCTTTTTTCGGTATCTAATTCGAAATTTTGATACCAAGAAATATAGATGTTTCGCGAAAAATGTCGCTTTGCGATCTAGTCGGTTTACTAATAAGGCATTCAAAGATTTAGTTAGACGTTCCACGAGGTGGCCGTTTTTCGAAGTAGTCGTTTTGATAGTAAGCCATTCCAAAGCATAGATGAAGACCTTCTGATATCGGTGAACGTTTTGGCTACCATGTCATTTTGAGAAATGGACTCTGCATTTTAGTCATTTTGCGATCTAGTCCTTATGCAACCCAGGGCATTTTGTAAATCCAGTCGTTTTGACACCGACCCTAAAAATCTTGTTCTAAAATAAATAACCTAACCTAAAAAATTTCATTTAGATACAAGCTTTTTTGCTTACTGTACTTTTTTAGGGTTCCGTAGCCAAATGGCAAAAAACGGAACCCTTGTAGATTCGTCATGTCTGTCTGTCTGTCCGTCTGTATGTCACAGCCACTTTTTTCCGAAACTGATTTGCGATTGGGAGCTATTAATTATCAGGTGGCGGTTGAAGTTACGTGTGTTTTAACAGGTTGTTCGGTCAGGGCTTCACAACGCGGACGGTGATCGCGTTCACAGAGACCCCTCTGGAATATAACAAACCCTGCAAATTCCTTGTGCCAGGCGAGTACTTGGTAAGTAGAATCCTACTAATATTATAAATGCGAAAGTTTGTGACGATGTGAGTGTGTATGTTTGTACCTTCTTCACGCTAAAACGACTGGACGGATTTGGAAAAAAATTAGAACTGAGATTGCTGGTGCCCTAGATGAAAACATAGGCCAGTTTTTACCTTGGAAAATTTCATAGTTCTCGCGGGATATCGATAAAACCTGTGACAGGTAGCTGCCTATAGTCGCAACGTAAATAATTATTGCAGAATATACTTTCAACATCAGTTCTAAAGGCAGAAACTAGTATACAATACAATACACATCACACAAGCACAATTGACCCCGCCAACTTACGTCTGTGTGAAGTTAGCATATCAAGTACCAGCATATCAAGAAAAAAGTGAAGTTCTGTTAGCATGCAGTGTAGTTCTATAGTTCCTGATACTTTTTAGAAATAGTTCTGGTGATTTTCCTGGAAAATTTTGATTTTGTTTTTTTGACATAATGATATGCTAACTTCCACATAAAAAGTCCAGCATATCACAAACAAATTAGATTTCTAGTAGCACTATACATAGTTCTATAGTTCCTGACACATTTTAGAAATAGTTCTGCCGAATTTCGCTAACAAAAAAACTTTAAATTTTTTGACATAATGATATGCTAACTTCCAGATGAAAAGCCCAGCATATCACAAAAAAATTGCATTAATATAAGTATTTAGCATAGTTCTATAGTTCCTAATACTTTTTACAAATAGTTCTGGTGATTTTCCTCGAAAATTTTAATTTCAATTTTTGACATAATGATATGCTAACTTCTACATAAAAAGTCCAGCATATCACAAACAAATTGAATCTCTAGTGGCACTATACCTTGTTCAATAGTTCCTGATAGATTTTAGAAATAGATCTGCCGATTTTCGCAAAAAAAAAAAAAAACAATTTTTATTCGTCTAACATGATATGCTAACTTCCGTGATGATATGCTGTGAATTGGGGAGAGTTCCAAGGTTGTTTATGGTCTCAAATGATGGATATAGTGTAGTAGTTAATAGTTCTGAGGAGTTCCGGCGTTAATTTCGCTTTACAAAAATATTTAGATTTTTTTTGACGAAAATGATATGCTAACTTCCGTGATGGTATGCTGTGAATTGGAGAGAGTTCTAAGCTTGTTTATGGTCTCAAATGATGGATATAGTGTAGTAGTTAATAGTTCTGAGGAGTTCCGGCGTTAATTTCGTTTTACAAAAATATTTAGATTTTTTTACGAAAATGATATGCTAACTTCCGTGATGGTATGCTGTGAATTGGAGAGAGTTCCAAACTTGTTTATGGTCTCAAACGATGGATATGGTGTAGTAGTAAATAGTTCTGAGGAGTTCCGGCGTTAATTTTGCTTTACAAAAAAATTTAGATTTTTTGACGAAAATGATATGCTAACTTCCGTGATGGCGTGCTGTGAATTGGAGAGAGTTCCAAGCTTATTTATGGTCTCAAATGATGGATATGGTGTAGTAGTTAATAGTTCTGAGGAGTTCCAGCGTTAATTTCGCTTTACAAAAATATTTAGATTTTTTTGACGAAAATGATATGCTAACTTCCGTGATGATATGCTGTGAATTGGGGAGAGTTCCAAGGTTGTTTATGGTCTCAAACGATGGATATGGTGTAGTAGTAAATAGTTCTGAGGAGTTCCGGCGTTAATTTCGTTTTACAAAAATATTTAGATTTTTTTACGAAAATGATATGCTAACTTCCGTGATGGTATGCTGTGAATTGGAGAGAGTTCCAAACTTGTTTATGGTCTCAAACGATGGATATGGTGTAGTAGTAAATAGTTCTGAGGAGTTCCGGCGTTAATTTCGCTTTACAAAAATATTTAGATTTTTTTTGACGAAAATGATATGCTAACTTCCGTGATGGTATGCTGTGAATTGGAGAGAGTTCCAAGCTTGTTTATGGTCTCAAATGATGGAAATGGTGTAGTAGTAAATAGTTCTGAGGAGTTCCGGCGTTAATTTCGCTTTACAAAAATATACAATACAATACAATACAATAACTCTTTATTGAACACCACATATAACAATCAAAACAGAAAAAGGTATACAGAAGTAATAAGGTAACAATAGGCGGCCTTATCGCTACAGAGCGATCTCTACCAGGCAACCATAACGGACCGGAGAAAAGAACAGATCTGAAATATTTAGATTTTTTTTGATGAAAATGATATGCCAACTTCCGTGATGGCATGCTGTGAATCGGAGAGAAATCCAAGCTTGTTTATGGTCTCAAATGATGGATATGGTGTAGTAGTAAATAGTTCTGAGGAGTTCCGGCGTTAATTTCGCTTTACAAAAATATTTAGATTTTTTTTTATGAAAATGATATGCTAACTTCCGTGATGGTATGCTGTGCATTGGAGAGAGTTCCAAGCTTGTTTATGGTCTCAAATGATGGATATGGTGTAGTAGTTAATAGTTCTGAGGAGTTCCGGCGTTAATTTCGCTTTACAAAAATAATTAGATTTTTTTGACGAAAATGATATGCTAACTTCCGTGATGATATGCTGTGAATTAGGGAGAGTTCCAAGGTTGTTTATGGTCTCAAATGATGGATATAGTGAAGTAGTTAATAGTTCTGAGGAGTTCTGGCGTTAATTTCGTTTTACAAAAATATTTAGATTTTTTTACGAAAATGATATGCTAACTTCCGTGATGGTATGCTGTGAATTGGAGAGAGTTCCAAGCTTGTTTATGGTCTCAAACGATGAATATGGTGTAGTAGTAAATAGTTCTGAGGAGTTCCGGCGTTAATTTCGCTTTACAAAAATATTTAGATTTTTTTTGATGAAAATGATATGCTAACTTCCGTGATGGTATGCTGTGAATTGGAGAGAGTTCCAAGCTTGTTTATGGTCTCAAATGATGGAGATGGTGTAGTAGTAAATAGTTCTGAGGAGTTCCGGCGTTAATTTCGCTTTACAAAAATATTTAGATTTTTTTTTGATGAAAATGATATGCTAACTTCCGTGATGGCATGCTGTGAATTGGAGAGAGTTCCAAGCTTGTTTATGGTCTCAAATGATGGATATGGTGTAGTAGTTAATAGTTCTGAGGAGTTCCGGCGTTAATTTCGCTTTACAAAAATAATTAGATTTTTTTGACGAAAATGATATGCTAACTTCCGTGATGATATGCTGTGAATTAGGGAGAGTTCCAAGGTTGTTTATGGTCTCAAATGATGGATATAGTGAAGTAGTTAATAGTTCTGAGGAGTTCTGGCGTTAATTTCGTTTTACAAAAATATTTAGATTTTTTTACGAAAATGATATGCTAACTTCCGTGATGGTATGCTGTGAATTGGAGAGAGTTCCAAGCTTGTTTATGGTCTCAAACGATGAATATGGTGTAGTAGTAAATAGTTCTGAGGAGTTCCGGCGTTAATTTCGCTTTACAAAAATATTTAGATTTTTTTTGATGAAAATGATATGCTAACTTCCGTGATGGTATGCTGTGAATTGGAGAGAGTTCCAAGCTTGTTTATGGTCTCAAATGATGGAGATGGTGTAGTAGTAAATAGTTCTGAGGAGTTCCGGCGTTAATTTCGCTTTACAAAAATATTTAGATTTTTTTTTGATGAAAATGATATGCTAACTTCCGTGATGGCATGCTGTGAATTGGAGAGAATTCCAAGCTTGTTTATGGTCTCAAATGATGGATATGGTGTAGTAGTTAATAGTTCTGAGGAGTTCCAGCGTTAATTTCGCTTTACAAAAATATTTAGATTTTTTTGACGAAAATGATATGCTAACTTCCGTGATGATATGCTGTGAATTGGGGAGAGTTCCAAGGTTGTTTATGGTCTCAAACGATGGATATGGTGTAGTAGTAAATAGTTCTGAGGAGTTCCGGCGTTAATTTCGTTTTACAAAAATATTTAGATTTTTTTACGAAAATGATATGCTAACTTCCGTGATGGTATGCTGTGAATTGGAGAGAGTTCCAAACTTGTTTATGGTCTCAAACGATGGATATGGTGTAGTAGTAAATAGTTCTGAGGAGTTCCGGCGTTAATTTCGCTTTACAAAAATATTTAGATTTTTTTTGACGAAAATGATATGCTAACTTCCGTGATGGTATGCTGTGAATTGGAGAGAGTTCCAAGCTTGTTTATGGTCTCAAATGATGGAAATGGTGTAGTAGTAAATAGTTCTGAGGAGTTCCGGCGTTAATTTCGCTTTACAAAAATATACAATACAATACAATACAATAACTCTTTATTGAACACCACATATAACAATCAAAACAGAAAAAGGTATACAGAAGTAATAAGGTAACAATAGGCGGCCTTATCGCTACAGAGCGATCTCTACCAGGCAACCATAACGGACCGGAGAAAAGAACAGATCTGAAATATTTAGATTTTTTTTGATGAAAATGATATGCCAACTTCCGTGATGGCATGCTGTGAATCGGAGAGAAATCCAAGCTTGTTTATGGTCTCAAATGATGGATATGGTGTAGTAGTAAATAGTTCTGAGGAGTTCCGGCGTTAATTTCGCTTTACAAAAATATTTAGATTTTTTTTTATGAAAATGATATGCTAACTTCCGTGATGGTATGCTGTGCATTGGAGAGAGTTCCAAGCTTGTTTATGGTCTCAAATGATGGATATGGTGTAGTAGTTAATAGTTCTGAGGAGTTCCGGCGTTAATTTCGCTTTACAAAAATAATTAGATTTTTTTGACGAAAATGATATGCTAACTTCCGTGATGATATGCTGTGAATTAGGGAGAGTTCCAAGGTTGTTTATGGTCTCAAATGATGGATATAGTGAAGTAGTTAATAGTTCTGAGGAGTTCTGGCGTTAATTTCGTTTTACAAAAATATTTAGATTTTTTTACGAAAATGATATGCTAACTTCCGTGATGGTATGCTGTGAATTGGAGAGAGTTCCAAGCTTGTTTATGGTCTCAAACGATGAATATGGTGTAGTAGTAAATAGTTCTGAGGAGTTCCGGCGTTAATTTCGCTTTACAAAAATATTTAGATTTTTTTTGATGAAAATGATATGCTAACTTCCGTGATGGTATGCTGTGAATTGGAGAGAGTTCCAAGCTTGTTTATGGTCTCAAATGATGGAGATGGTGTAGTAGTAAATAGTTCTGAGGAGTTCCGGCGTTAATTTCGCTTTACAAAAATATTTAGATTTTTTTTTGATGAAAATGATATGCTAACTTCCGTGATGGCATGCTGTGAATTGGAGAGAGTTCCAAGCTTGTTTATGGTCTCAAATGATGGATATGGTGTAGTAGTTAATAGTTCTGAGGAGTTCCGGCGTTAATTTCGCTTTACAAAAATAATTAGATTTTTTTGACGAAAATGATATGCTAACTTCCGTGATGATATGCTGTGAATTAGGGAGAGTTCCAAGGTTGTTTATGGTCTCAAATGATGGATATAGTGAAGTAGTTAATAGTTCTGAGGAGTTCTGGCGTTAATTTCGTTTTACAAAAATATTTAGATTTTTTTACGAAAATGATATGCTAACTTCCGTGATGGTATGCTGTGAATTGGAGAGAGTTCCAAGCTTGTTTATGGTCTCAAACGATGAATATGGTGTAGTAGTAAATAGTTCTGAGGAGTTCCGGCGTTAATTTCGCTTTACAAAAATATTTAGATTTTTTTTGATGAAAATGATATGCTAACTTCCGTGATGGTATGCTGTGAATTGGAGAGAGTTCCAAGCTTGTTTATGGTCTCAAATGATGGAGATGGTGTAGTAGTAAATAGTTCTGAGGAGTTCCGGCGTTAATTTCGCTTTACAAAAATATTTAGATTTTTTTTTGATGAAAATGATATGCTAACTTCCGTGATGGCATGCTGTGAATTGGAGAGAATTCCAAGCTTGTTTATGGTCTCAAATGATGGATATGGTGTAGTAGTTAATAGTTTCTGAGCTTTCCGGTGGCGAATGCGCTAGTCCCAAAAAGCACTATAGGTCAATACACTCTAATTTCGAAAGCCCCTCTTCTCATAAAAAACTAGGCCCAAAACACCATGTTTCCAAAAAGGCTCATTCTCGATTTACACGAGAACCATTGAGAACTAGTCCCAAAATACACCTTTCCCAAAATACCCCAAATTGTGTTCACCTGTACGTGGCGTAATGCTCTATTCTCATAATGCATAGTTCTCATAACACTCTAGTTCCAAAATACCCTTTTTTTCCGAATGTCGTCTCTTTATGATTGCTTTCAATTTGCATTATTTAAATGCTTTTGAGGATGCGTATTTACCAAAATAGGTACCCTATCCTTTCCCTAAAAGCACGTCAGTGCTGTCAAGATTAGTGTTCTTTAAGTTCACCAATGACAGACGTTTTCTATATAACATTATTACAAAATCCTACACGTGTGTTCTATTCGTACGGCATGATACTATAGTATATTCATTCTAGATTTTTTTGCGGCAAAATTTATAATTTTTTCAAACAGCTGCTGTGTTATACCTATATACGATTACATTAAAATACACAACTCTCCCGCCCCCTCCGCATGCCGCTTCACCCCTCCCCCCCTTGAAAAGTGTCCCGTTTTACAGATTTTCTAAATTTTCAGGAAAACTATATAAGCTAGGACAAAATAATCAAAGACTGAATTATTTGTCATTAAATTACCTACAAATAAGTAGTTGCATTCATTTTGATACGATTTAGTTTCCAAGCTATGGTGCATCAAAGATTATTAAAAATGTACGCTTTGGAAATATCTCTCGCGCAAACTATTTAGTTTAGAAAAAAATCATATTAAAAACCTCAATATCATTTTTAAAGACCTATCCATAGACACCCCACAGAAAAGAAAATCTGAAAACGGGACACTTTTCAAGGAGGGGAGGGGTGAAGCGGCATGCGGAGGGGGCGGGAGAGTTGTGTATTTTAATGTAATCGTATACAGGTATAAAACAGCAGCTGTTTGAAAAAATTATAAATTTTGCAGCAAAAAAAATCTAGAATGAATATACTATAGTATCATGCCGTACGAATAGAACACGCGTGTAGGATTTTGTAATAATGTTAAGTATATAGAAAAACGTCTGTCATTGGTGAACTTAAAGAACACTAATCTTGACAGCACTGACGTGCTTTTAGGGAAAGGATAGGGTACCTATTTTGGTAAATACGCATCTTCAAAAGCATTTAAATATAATGCAAATTGAAAGCAATCATAAAGAGACGACATTCGGAAAAAAAGGGTATTTTGGAACTAGAGTGTTTTGAGAATTATGCATTATGGGAATAGAGAATTACGCCACGTACAGGTGAACACAATTTGGGGTATTTTGGGAAAGGTGTATTTTGGGACTAGTTCTCAATGGTTCTCGTGTAAATCGAGAATGAGCCTTTTTGGAAACATGGTGTTTTGGGCCTAGTTTTTTATGAGAAGAGGGGCTTTCGAAATTAGAGTGTATTGACCTATAGTGCTTTTTGGGACTAGCGCATTCGCCACCGGAAAGGTTCTGAGGAGTTCCGGCGTTAATTTCACTTTACAAAAATATTTAGATTTTTTTACGAAAATGATATGGTAACTTCCGTGATGGTATGCTGTGAATTGGAGAGAGTTCCAAGCTTGTTTATGGTCTCAAACGATGGATATGGTGTAGAAGTAAATAGTTCTGAGGAGTTCCGGCGTTAATTTCGCTTTACAAAAATATTTAGTTTTTTTTTGACGAAAATGATATGCTAACTTCCGTGATGGTATGCTGTGAATTGAAGAGAGTTCCAAGCGAAATTAACGCCGGAACTCATCAGAACTATTTACTACTACACCATATCCATCGTTTGAGATCATAAACAAGCTTGGAACTCTCTCCGATTCACAGCATGCCATCACGGAAGTTAGCATATCATTTTCGTAAAAAAATCTAAATATTTTTGTAAAACGAAATTAACGCCGGAACTCCTCAGAACTATTTACTACTACACCATATCCATCGTTTGAGATCATAAACAAGCTTGGAACTCTCTCCGATTCACAGCATGCCATCACGGAAGTTAGCATATCATTTTCGTAAAAAAATCTAAATATTTTTGTAAAACGAAATTAACGCCAGAACTCCTCAGAACTATTAACTACTACACTATATCCATCATTTGAGACCATAAACAACCTTGGAACTCTCTCCGATTCACAGCATGCCATCACGGAAGTTAGCATATCATTTTCGTAAAAAAATCTAAATATTTTTGTAAAACGAAATTAACGCCGGAACTCCTCAGAACTATTTACTACTACACCATATCCATCGTTTGAGACCATAAACAAGCTTGGAACTCTCTCCGATTCACAGCATGCCATCACGGAAGTTAGCATATCATTTTCGTAAAAAAATCTAAATATTTTTGTAAAGCGAAATTAACGCCGGAACTCCTCAGAACTATTTACTACTACACCATATCCATCATTTGAGACCATAAACAAGCTTGGATTTCTCTCCGATTCACAGCATGCCATCACGGAAGTTGGCATATCATTTTCATCAAAAAAAATCTAAATATTTTTGTAAAGCGAAATTAACGCCGGAACTCCTCAGAACTATTTACTACTACACCATCTCCATCATTTGAGACCATAAACAAGCTTGGAACTCTCTCCAATTCACAGCATACCATCACGGAAGTTAGCATATCATTTTCGTAAAAAAATCTAAATATTTTTGTAAAACGAAATTAACGCCGGAACTCCTCAGAACTATTTACTACTACACCATATCCATCGTTTGAGACCATAAACAAGTTTGGAACTCTCTCCAATTCACAGCATACCATTACGGAAGTTAGCATATCATTTTCGTAAAAAAATCTAAATATTTTTGTAAAACGAAATTAACGCCGGAACTCCTCAGAACTATTTACTACTACACCATATCCATCGTTTGAGACCATAAACAAGCTTGGAACTCTCTCCGATTCACAGCATGCCATCACGGAAGTTAGCATATCATTTCGTAAAAAAAAATCTAAAAATTTTTGTAAAGCGAAATTAACGCCGGAACTCATCAGAACTATTAACTACTACACCATATCCATCGTTTGAGACCATAAACAAGCTTGGAACTCTCTCCAATTCACAGCATACTATCACGGAAGTTAGCATATCATTTTCGTAAAAAAATCTAAATATTTTTGTAAAACGAAATTAACGCCAGAACTCCTCAGAACTATTTACTACTACACCATATCCATCGTTTGAGACCATAAACAAGCTTGGAACTCTCTCCAATTCACAGCATACCATTACGGAATTTAGAATATCATTTTCGTAAAAAAATCTAAATATTTTTGTAAAACGAAATTAACGCCAGAACTCCTCAGAACTATTAACTACTACACTATATCCATCATTTGAGACCATAAACAACCTTGGAACTCTCCCTAATTCACAGCATATCATCACGGAAGTTAGCATATCATTTTCGTCAAAAAAAAACTAAATATTTTTGTAAAGCGAAATTAACGCCGGAACTCCTCAGAACTATTAACTACTACACCATATCCATCATTTGAGACCATAAATAAGCTTGGAACTCTCTCCAATTCACAGCACGCCATCACGGAAGTTAGCATATCATTTTCGTCAAAAAATCTAAATATTTTTGTAAAGCGAAATTAACGCCGGAACTCCTCAGAACTATTAACTACTACACCATATCCATCATTTGAGACCATAAATAAGCTTGGAACTCTCTCCAATTCACAGCACGCCATCACGGAAGTTAGCATATCATTTTCGTCAAAAAATCTAAATTTTTTTGTAAAGCGAAATTAACGCCGGAACTCCTCAGAACTATTTAAGACTACACCATATCCATCGTTTGAGACCATAAACAAGCTTGGAACTCTCTCCAATTCACAGCATACCATCACGGAAGTTAGCATATCATTTTCGTCAAAAAAAATCTAAATATTTTTGTAAAGCGAAATTAACGCCGGAACTCCTCAGAACTATTTACTACTACACCATATCCATCGTTTGAGACCATAAACAAGCTTGGAACTCTCTCCAATTCACAGCATACCATCACGGAAGTTAGCATATCATTTTCGTAAAAAAATCTAAATATTTTTGTAAAACGAAATTAACGCCAGAACTCCTCAGAACTATTAACTACTACACCATGTCCACCAATTGAGACCATAAACAAGATTGGAACTCTCTCCTATTCACAGCACACCATCACGGAAGTTAGCATATATCATTTTCGTCTAAAAAAATCTAAATAATTTTGTAAAGCGAAATTAACGCCGGAACTCCTCAGAACTATTTACTACTACACCATATCCATCGTTTGAGACCATTAACAAGCTTGGAACTCTCTCCAATTCACAGCATAACATCACGGAAGTTAGCATATCATTTTCGTAAAAAAAATCTAAATATTTTTGTTAAACGAAATTAACGCCGGAACTGCTCAGAACTATTAACTACTACACTATATCCATCATTTGAGACTATAAACAACCTTGGAACTCTCCCCAATTCACAGCATATCATCACGGAAGTTAGCATATCATGTTAGACGAATAAAAATTGTTTTTTTTTTTTTTATGCGAAAATCGGCAGATCTATTTCTAAAATCTATCAGGAACTATTGAACAAGGTATAGTGCCACTAGAGATTCAATTTGTTTGTGATATGCTGGACTTTTTATGTAGAAGTTAGCATATCATTATGTCAAAAATTGAAATTAAAATTTTCGAGGAAAATCACCAGAACTATTTCTAAAAAGTATTAGGAACTATAGAACTATGCTAAATATTTATATTAATGCAATTTTTTTGCGATATGCTGGGCTTTTCATCTGGAAGTTAGCATATCATTATGTCAAAAAATTTAAAGTTTCTTTTTTTAGCGAAATTCGGCAGAACTATTTCTGAAATGTGTCAGGAACTATAGAACTATGTATAGTGCTACTAGAAATCTAATTTGTTTGTGATATGCTGGACTTTTTATGTGGAAGTTAGCATATCATTATGTCAAAAAAACAAAATCAAAATTTTCCAGGAAAATCACCAGAACTATTTCTAAAAAGTATCAGGAACTATAGAACTACACTGCATGCTAACAGAACTTCACTTTTTTCTTGATATGCTGGTACTTGATATGCTAACTTCACACAGGTCCAACTTACCGGGATCAAAATGTATCTAATATTATAATTTTACTAGCTTCTGCCCGCGACTTCGTCCGCGTAGAATTAGCAATTGATATGTTTATCGCTATCCCGCGGGAACTATACAATTTTTCGGGATAAAAAGTAGCCTATGTTTTAATCTAGGCATCGCATTTTTTTTTTCCTACTCCAGTACTTTTATTTGACAGTTAAAGGGTCAACAACACCAATGTAATGATACACATAATATACTGGAGACAAGTCTATGCTCTATGGCCCGCAACTCTACTATAATATTCACATTACAGTAGCTTTCTAACATTATAGTAGAGTTGTTTTTTTTTTAATTTTGTTCGTCCGGACTAAGGCCAGAAACCATTCAGCCGTTTAGGACAAAATACGGTGTTAGCAATTTAGAAAGTAAACAAAATATAAAAGTGTGTACAATATTTCAATTTTACTGACATAATTTGACAATTGTCATGTAAATGTTTATGGCTGTCGTTTTCGGGTAGTTATGTGGATCTTATCACGAAATTGTCAAAATTTTTGGATCCAAGATGGCGGATGACATTTTGACACCTTTGCCTCAAAAATGTTCATGGGTGTCGTTTTCGAGTAATTTGGTGGCTCTGAGCACGAATTTTGTATAATTTTTTGGATCCAAGATGGCGGACGACATTTTGACACTTTTGCCACAAAAATGTTCTTGGGTGTCGTTTTCGAGTAATTTGGTGGCTCTGAGCACGAATTTTGCATAATTTTTTGGATCCAAGATGGTGGATGACATTTTGACACTTATGACACAAAAATGTTCATGGGTGTCGTTTTCGAGTAATTTGGTGGCTCTGAGCATGAATTTTGCATAATTTTTTGGATCCAAGATGGCGGTTGACATTTTGACACTTTTGACACAAAAATGTTCATGGGTGTCGTTTTCGAGTAATTTGGTGGCTCTGAGCACGAATTTTGCATAATTTTTTGGATCCAAGATGGCGGATGACATTTTGACACTTTTGACAGAAAAATGTTCATGGTGTCGTTTTCGGGCAATTTGGTGGCTCTGATCGCGAATTTGGCATAATATTTAGGATCCAAGATGGCGGATGTCATTTTGACACTTGACACAAAAATGGTGATTGGGTATCATTTTCGGGTAATTTGGTCGCTCTGAGCCCGAGTTTGGCATTATTTATGTTTTATTTATCAGAACATACGCCTAGGTCCAACGCTGATCACCTTTCAAATGCTAATGATGTGATGACGATGATGATGATAATTTTAATGAAGTCGTAGAAAAATTATTGTATGCAACGTTGTATAAATAAGTCAAAAAATGCTTGTGGTGTCTTTCTTTACGATGTTCGCTACGCTCACATCGTAACCCACACCACTCGCCTTTTTTGATCTCTCTTATACAACTGTTGCATAAAATACTATTATGTGAATAGGAAGGCAAACGAGCAAGTGGGTCACCTGATGGTAAGCGATCACCACTGCCTATAGACACCCGCAACCCCGGAAGGATCGCAGATGCGTTGCGAACCTAGAGGACTTAAATGAAATGCCTCTTGTGCCCGTAATTTCCCCGGCGGTCTTACTCTCCACATCGGAACACAGCATTGCAAGCACTGCTGCTTAGCGGCAGGATTAGCGAGTAAGATGGTGGTAGCGAACCGGACGGACCTTGCACAAGGCCCTACCACCCGCAAACCGCGTATTTAAAATATTCGCAAGGATTTTAAGTTAACCACGAACTTAGTTATCTCATGGAGTTTAAAACAAGTAAATTCAGAGGCGCACGCACAATCTTTAAAAGAACTTAAAAAAAAATGGTTTTTGTTTGTCTGTATACCCCAGTTAACTGTCGCACATGGTTTTTGTACACCCTGTACAGTGAGAGTGAAGAGCCATGATACAAATTTCGAATTTCGAAGCCCATCCTTGTTCCCAGGTCGTCCCCGACTCTGTGACCCCCACCTCGGCTCTTTTCGAGGTCACCGCCCCACAGCCTCTAGAAGACACCAAGATATACTTATGCGCCAAGAACCTGCCGCCTGGAGTCATCGATCCATCCAAGGACGAGGAAAAACATCGTCACCAAGGGATGGAGAATTGGAAAGTCATAGCCACGCATCATACTATGTTGCCGCTCTGGGCTACTATGACTCTCATACTTATATGTTTGATGTTTTCTGCACTTTTTTCTGGATTGAATCTGGGGCTCATGTCTTTGGATAGGACTGAGCTGAAGATTATATCCAATACTGGAACAGAACAGGTAATAAGTACATCATACGACATCATTATATGTTAAAATGGAATTTGTGGTTGAGTAGTTTGACGGACGGAGCGTAGTAGAGTCCGTCAATAAATAACGAATACGAGTTGTCGATTCCACTGAGGCGTTAAAAATGCGATATTTTTTTTATATGTTCCGTTAAATTTCAAATGAAACAAAATCTTTAATTTAAGTTGCATTTTAAGTTTATATGTAGTTGTGTATGTTTAATCATATTACAAACGAACAGATAAACAGACAAAAATTCTAAAAATGGTTGAAACGTGTTCTGTTATAGATTCTTAGTATCCCCAGCCAATGTTTGCAAATTTTCGCTGTTTTTGTTGTTGTTAGTGATGAGAAAGTCTAAGTATTGATTTACAAATGCTACTTTATGTTTAAAGTACATCGGATTCTTTATTTTTTAATATTTTCATAAGTCGTTATCGTTTAGGAGCTGTAGGGAATGCAAACCAAAAAACACCTTTCGTTTGAACTTTATTTAATACCGAACTTTTGCTGATACTTAAACGACCTACTTTGCAAATGTTGTATAAGAGTTGGTATATATATATTTTTTAAAATTTCTTGGCTCAGCTTTACAAAATGCCTAATTTACAGCGGGTAAGTAATACGAGATATAACAACTTATTATCTAATGTTCATAATATATACGCTCACTTTATATAAACTCGTTTAGTATAACGTTTACTGGATATAATAAACGAAAAGTATAATCTTAAAATATCTAATTTTGTAAGGTATAACGTTGTTTATATATAATATCAACTGAAATAACGATCAAAGCATATAATCTTCATAACAGCTAAGATTTATAACATATATTAATCAATTAATCTATCATCAAAAAACATAATGCACAGTTGTTTATTGAATTTGCTATGTGGTTAGGGGGTTTTCTAGGTGGTTATAAAAAAAATAAGCCTTATAAGTTAAAAAAATATACTTTTAGCTGTTATAGCTAACGTTCATTATACCTTGCGAACGTTATTATTATGAAATTAGATATTTTGTAGTTATATCTCGTGGGACGCACCCATTTACAGCATTTGAAGGCACTAGTCGCCGTAAATGTTTTTTTTTTGAGACTTATTTTATTACAGGAAAGAAAATACGCCCGCGCCATAATGCCAGTCCGCGACCACGGCAACTATCTCCTCTGCTCCATCCTGCTGGGCAACGTGGCTGTCAACTCGACGTTCACCATCCTGCTGGACGAGCTCACGTCGGGCCTGTTCGCGGTGATATTCTCGACGCTGGCCATCGTGCTGCTCGGCGAGATAACCCCGCAGGCGATATGCTCGCGGCACGGCCTGATGGTCGGCGCGAAGAGCATCGTCATAACTAAGGTAAGAGAGACAGGAGTAGGCTGAGAGAGGGAGGCAGAGAGACACAGGGGTAGACTGAGAGAGACAGGGGTAGGCTGAGAGAGGGAGGCAGAGAGAGACAGGGGTAGACTGAGAGAGACAGGGGTAGGCTGAGAGAGACAGGGGTAGACTGAGAGAGGGAGGGGTAGGCTGAGAGAGACAGGGGTAGACTGAGAGAGCCGGGGGTAGGCTGAGAGAGGGAGGCGGGGAGACAGGGGTAGACTGAGAGAGACAGGGGTAGGCTGAGAGAGACAGGGGTAGGCTGAGAGAGGGAGGCAGAGAGACACAGGGGTAGACTGAGAGAGACAGGGGTAGGCTGAGAGAGGGAGGCAGAGAGAGACAGGGGTAGACTGAGAGAGACAGGGGTAGGCTGAGAGAGACAGGGGTAGACTGAGAGAGGGAGGGGTAGGCTGAGAGAGACAGGGGTAGACTGAGAGAGCCGGGGGTAGGCTGAGAGAGGGAGGCGGGGAGACAGGGGTAGACTGAGAGAGACAGGGGTAGGCTGAGAGAGACAGGGGTAGGCTGAGAGAGGGAGGCAGAGAGACACAGGGGTAGACTGAGAGAGACAGGGGTAGGCTGAGAGAGGGAGGCAGAGAGAGACAGGGGTAGACTGAGAGAGACAGGGGTAGGCTGAGAGAGACAGGGGTAGACTGAGAGAGGGAGGGGTAGCCTGAGAGAGACAGGGGTAGACTGAGAGAGACAGGAGTAGGCTGAGAGAGGGAGGCGGGGAGACAGGGGTAGACTGAGAGAGACAGAGGTAGGCTGAGAGAGGGAGGCAGAGAGACAGGGGCAAACAGAGATTGGAGGAGAGAGGGAGGTAAGAAGCTGACTTGGTGGCAAGAGGTTCTGCCATCAAAAATGCCTCTGCTCCATCTTGCTGGGCAACGTGGCTGTCAACTCGACGTTCACCATCCTGCTGGACGAGCTCACGTCGGGCCTGTTCGCGGTGATATTCTCGACGCTGGCCATCGTGCTGCTAGGCGAGATAACCCCGCAGGCGATATGCTCGCGGCACGGTCTGATGGTCGGCGCGAAGAGCATCGTTATAACTAAGGTGACTGGTGTTGTTGGCTGCGTTGCTTTGTCGTGAAAAGGTCGAGAGTGTGTGTGTGTGTGTGTGTGTGTGTGTGTGTGTGTGTGTGTGTGTGTGTGTGTGTGTGTGTGTGAGAGAGAGAGAGAGAGTGTGTGTGTGAGAGAGAGAGAGAGTGTGTGTGTGAGAGAGCGAGAGTGTGTGTGTGTGAGAGAGAGAGAGTGTGAGTGTGTGAGAAAGAGAGAGAGAGAATGTGTGTGAGAGAGAGAGAGAGTGTGTGAGAAAGCGAGAGTGTGTGTGTGTGTGTGAGAGAGTGTGAGTGTGTGAGAAAGAGAGAGAGAGAGAGAGAGAGTGTGTGTGAGAGACAGAGAGAGAGTGTGTGTGAGAGAGAGTGTGTGTGAGAAAGAGAGAGAGAGAGTGTGTGAGAGAGCGAGAGTGTGTGTGTGTGTGAGAGAGAGTGTGTGTGTGAGAAAGAGAGAGAGAGTGTGTGTGAGAGAGAGAGAGAGAGAGAGAGTGAGAGAGCGAGAGTGTGTGTGTGTGTGTAAGAAAGAGAGAGAGAGAGAGTGTGTGTGAGAGAGAGAGTGTGTGTGAGAGAGAGAGAGAGAGAGAGAGAGAAAAACATTTACGCTCGTGGGCTTTATGAGGGTGAGTAAGCAACACTGGAGTATTGTAGATACGTTGCCGGCGTGGGGCTAAGATATAACCTCATGTGCGGGTAATTTCAAGGAGAGAGAGGGGGAGGGAGAGAGAAAGAAAGAGTGAGGAAGATAGAGAGACAGAGAGATTGGGGGAGAGAAATAGGGAGAGGGTGAGAGAAGGGGGAGACAGAGAGATGGGGAGGGAGGGAGAAAGAGAGAGAGGTAAGATGCTGACTAAGTGCGTTTTTTTTTTTCGTTTATATCTGTGACATTTTCACACAAACGGATAACTCACGTATAAAAGTTCAGTGATTCGGACTAGTTCGTAGTCCTTCCTCTAGTGTTCGTTTTGCTGCCGCTGGGGCGAGCGCTCCAAGAGGAAGGACTACGAAGTAGTCTGAAACAAGTCGAGCATCAGTCGACTTTTATACGTGAGTTATCCGTTTATGTAATTAATAATTATGATTGATTCTCACGGTAGTTTCATGATGAAAATTTTGAAATCCGAAAGAAAATTTAAAAAACAATTGTTTTTGAAAAACAACAGGATTTTTTCCGAGATTTTTCGACCCTCCTCCTCCGGTTTATTCCTAAGGCCCACTTGCACAGTCCAGAGTAAAAAAATTAAATCGCCAACTCGGGGTTAGGTTTGACAGTTCCATACATTTTGACGCTACTTAGCCCCGTGTTAGCATCTAACACGGGGTTAAGTCGTTAAGAGGTTGCATCCCTACTGAGCTGGCAACGTCGCATTTTTGGTGATTTTGCAATTATTTCACAGAAATTGAATGAAACTTTCAAATATCCGTCTGTAGTGCACTTCGTTTTATTGTATTAATAAGTTATAAGTTATTAATTGATCGTGATGGACTTTTATTTTCTTACTAAACGTGATATAGTATTTTATCCGTTTAATACGGAAATAAAAGTACATCACGATTAATCATAGCATTGGACACATTGATACACTACGAAAAAGAAGTGCACTACAGACGGATATTTGAAACTTTCGTTCAATTTCTGTGAAATAATCGCAAAAAATCACCAAAAATGCGACGTTGCCAGCTCAGTAGGGATGCACACTTAACACTGGTCCGTGCAAGTGGCCCCAAGGCAGCTGGTAACACAGGTGTTGTCGGCAGGGTGTGATGGCGCTGACGGCTCCTATGGCGTATCCGGTCAGCAAGCTGCTGGACTACTTCCTGGGCGAAGAGATAGGCAACGTCTACAACAGGGAGCGGCTGAAGGAACTCGTCAAGGTCTGTAACAATCCTCAACTCCAGCACTGTCCTATGGGATCTGCTAAAAAACTGCATCATTTAAAGAAAAAGAATAGAAAGAAAAAGGTTTATTCAATAAAGAGTTAGTATTTGTATTGTATTGTTTTGAACAACTTCCAAATCTCTTCCCTCGGACTTCGGTCCTCAAAACATCTGCCTGGACAGAAATCTCTATGCGAAACTACCCACAATTGTACAATATGTTTTGGGCCCGCTACGCGAGTGAACATATCTTTAGTTGCAGGTGACCACCGACGTCAACGACCTCGACAAAGACGAAGTCAACATCATATCTGGTGCCTTGGAACTGCGCAAGAAGAAGGTGCACGAGGTCATGACCAAGTTGGAAGACGTCTTCATGCTGCCCATAACGTCTGTGCTAGACTTTGAGACCATGAGTGAGATAGTCAAGTCTGGTGAGTATATACATACATCCTACTAATCCTACTGTCTTACTAATCCTACTATCCTACTAACCCTACTATCCTACTAATCCTACTATCCTACTAATACTACTATCCTACTAATTCTACTATCCTACTAATCCTACTATCCTACTAATCCTACTATCCTACTAATCCTACTTATCCTACTAACCCTACTATCCTACTATCCTACTAATACTACTATCCTACTAATCCTACTATCCTACTAATTCTACTATCCTACTAATCCTACTATCCTACTAATTCTACTATCCTACTAATCCTACTATCCTACTATCCTACTAATCCTACTTATCCTACTATCCTACTATCCTACTAATCCTACTATCCTACTAATCCTACTAATCCTACTATCCTACTAATCCTACTGTCCTACTAATCCTACTAATCCTACTGTCCTACTAATCCGCTATAATCTGGACATCTTTAAGGCCAAAGTGACCAGACACCTTCTAGGCAAACGTGTACTATCGTAGGCCTCATTTTCGCCTTCCATCAAGCGAAATTGAGGTCAGAGGTAGGCCTATTTTATGTAAAAAAAAAACCTACTATCCTACTAATACACCCCCTTGCAAAAAATCGGGCACCTATAGTTTTTCAGATTTTTAGACATTAAAGCTTAGAAAGTAAGCTTTTATGCACATAAAATACAAAAACCATGGGTGCCCGTTTTTGAAGTGAAAAATTCTTTAGCAGCGCAGATCGATTTTTGGTTTGGGTAAAAAATGATAATTTCGCGACAGACGTAAGACGGAGGGAGAGTTTAAGTACCAGGATATCAGATCCTCTAAGAGCTTATTTTGAAATACGAATGAATAGCGTTCGATTTTTGAAGTGTTTTTTTGTTGAGTCGTGGAGCAAAAGTACTAGGGCATCAGCACATTGTTAGAGATCTGTCAATTAGCAATAATTTAATTTAATCATAGTTTAATTTGTTTTTTTAAATATGTATTTTGTATATAATATTGAGTAAATAAAATAATATTATTTTTTCGCTTCGAGCCTTAATCTTTTATATTATTATTACTACGGCATTCATATTGAAAAACAAACGGAATAATTATAGTATTAAGGTTCAAATTAAAAATAATATCTAGAATATCAGTGACATTAAATTTGAACCTTAATACTAAGACGATACCGTTTGTTTTTCAATATGAATGTTGTAGTGGCACGTGCGTCTCGGTAGCTTGCGGTTTTGCGATAATAGAGAATGGCCATTGTTTGAAATATTAGGGCTCGAAGCGAAAAATTCACCTGGGAAGATTCATACTATAGCCGCATCGTCCATAGCATGATTCATAAGATTTTCGCCTATTCCGAGTACGTATATCGTTCGACATGATTTTGACGTAAATTGCATCCGCCCACTGATAATAGTAAAAATTCAATACCTATGGTATTTTCAGTTACAATAATGTCGTCGACATATACTGAGCTATTTCCCCTTCGCCTCCCCTTTATAGCTCACTTGGCCTTGGCTGGACAATCAATCTTTGACAGGGTAGTTATGTAAATGGGTGCGCCGCCTTTACTTAGATAGGGTGTTATCATGCGGCATTATCTTGTGTGGAAATGTCTTTTCGAAACTTTGAGGGTGGTTTGACAATTGGGATTGTTCATTTTTTTTACAACATACCCTGATTTGGAAACCATTTCGAAGTATGGGGCTTGCGAACTGTTTTATCTTACTGGCGTTCATAAATACTCAAGGATTACGGATATTTTGCAAATAAATTATTTGACCTTTATTCGACCTTACCGAGCGGCTGTTGGTAGTTCCAAAAAATAAATCGGCAAATATCTAGTTTGTCCATTAAATTTATATGTCAACTAGTTATCAGTGTCACCCAATGTCAGTAAAGTAAATATTGTTTTGTTGAAAACTTAAAATTGTCGGTCGATTTAAAACGAAATAATGGAAATTACAGAAAATGCTTCGTTCCAACCTGAAATAATGACTCTAAAAACAGCTCCAAAACAATAGTTCGCACGTATCCGAGAAGATTTAAGAGAAAAGTGGTGTCGCGAAGTAAATGTTGAATACTTCAAAGTTTATAAGTACACAATATTGTTGCGAGGATCATTTCGATGTAAGTAGGTACCAAAACACAATGCCACATACTTCCACATTCATAAATTTTCAACTCATTATAACCATGATCAGGATTTAACGCAACATACAATAAGCTTGTAGGTAAACCAAAGGTAAACAGAGTATATTTGACATTGAGATGACAGTCACAACAGTTATGACAACTATTTTTTTTTATTTCCAAAGGATTGTGGGAAAATTGCTTATTTCAGCCGGCCCTATATAATTTACGAAAAGTCGTATCTGATTTTTTTAAGCAATTATATTAATTAAATTAAGCCATGAAATGACAAAATATTCAAATTAGTTTCTTAAAGTGCTCCATATTTTCTAAAAAAAAATATTAAATTCACGGACTTATGCGTTGCAATAGGGAATATTCAAGGCTTTCATAAACTTTTCGATGCCAACGCAACGACGTATATAATCGTCGCAGGTTGATCGACAACGACCTATATGTACGTCTATTACTTCAATGCAAAAGCAACCTTCGTTCTATTGGGTTTAGGTTCAACTTAAGGCATCACAATAAAGAAGTCTGGCGTATGGGTGACGTCTGTTTTATTTTATGTAGCGGCGAAAAGAAAGCTTTATGTAATAACAGAAAGAAAGAAAGAAAGGAAGAAGACATTTATTCTCTTTTGAAAGACACAGAAATCCTCACACAGGTGTGTAAAAATTATTGACAAAAGCATCATTTTACAAAATGATCATTTGACAAAATTTAAATATCTGATAAATTGTGAACTTTTTTTAAAATCGAAAAAACTTTATGCGTCGCTCACATTAGGTTAGGTTAGGTTTGTTTTATAAGTTTTTTAAAAAGTTCACGGTTTATCAGATATTTAAAGTTTGTCAATAATTTTTGGGTCAAACGTTAGTGAACCAGTCCTGAGATGGACGCGCCGCGCGCGTTCCATTTAACTTACATTGCTTTGCTTGTTTTCTTGGTTGGTGGGCTTGTTTTTACGTACTAATTTATCAAAGCGTGTTTTTATTCCATTTATTATTGCATTCGATTCGAAGTAGTTTATACTTAAAAAATATCGAAAAGAAAAGCATTAAAAATACCCGAAAAACCCGAGTTTTAAAAATAAAATCCGAGTTTTTTTGCAATCCTCAGAACCCTGATAACCCGGTTTTTTCCGGGTCGGGTAAACCCGGGCTCGATGCCCTAATTCGGAAAGACCATTATTGCCAAGAACAATGCGCCGCAAGAAACTTGGCAGAAAGACATTTTTTTTAACAAAATAAATCACTACGTAGTATAAAACAAAGTCGATTTCCGCTGTCTGTCCCTGTGTATGGTATGCTTTGATCTTTAAAACTACGCAACGGATTTTGATGCGTTCCAACCCTGCGGATCAACCCTTCAACCCTGTGTCTCCCCCAGGCTACTCCCGCATCCCTGTGTACGAGGGCACCCGCGGCAACATAGTGACGGTGCTCTTCATCAAAGACCTGGCCTTCGTGGACCCCGACGACAACACGCCGCTGCGCACCCTCGCGCAGTACTACCAGAACTCGTGCAATTTCGTCTTCGAGGACGTCACACTTGACGTCATGTTTAAGCAGTTCAAAGATGGTGAGTGTAAACCCTAGATTCACTACGAGCGCTCAAAACTCGTCCCGAGCAGAGAGTGCTTAGAGTCTGTCATTAAGCACTCTCTGGCCCTATGGAGCTGTCAATATGATTTACGACGTGCTGTCAGTTTAAATTTTAATAATGTCGTATATTCCGGACACGTGCATTTGAAATAAAACTGTAATGTTTGTGTTGTACAGTCGTATTTCGAATATTTTAAAATGTGGTGAAATATCATTTGGCATTTGCGACTGGCATATTTTTGGAATGTACTTTTAAGACAAGTTTTGGCAGTGATTTTATACGTGGTAGTGCATCTAGAGTTTATAATATCATTGTGAGTATAGCCCGGTTTATACAAGGTGTTGTACCAGAATGAAAATGAAAATGAAAATGAAAATTTTTATTATATAAAAATATAACAATCAGTGTATCTTCGACTCTGGATCCTGAGCTAGGAGTCCCTGTGTGACAGGATCCAGTTGAGAAACTAGACTGAGCAATATTACTAACTAAACTACACAGAGTTAATCAAAACAATATAATATACAGCTTATCCTAACTTATATTCTAGCATTCTCCTACTATTCCAATGCAATGTGCTTACGTGCACCTACTCTAGCACACCTAGGTGTTCTTGAATGTGTATGTGTGTGTATTTGAGTGGGTGTGTGTATGTGTGTGTGTGTGTGTGTGTGTGTGTGGGGGGGGGGGGGGGGTGTATTTGTGGTACTTATTCTGTCTACGGCCAATTGTGCAGATATTGCTTACACATTTCCCTCCTATTGCACTACAGCCATGAGCATTTCGGTCTCTCGATAATCGTGCTGCATGAGCCACTCCGTTAAAAGTCGCTTATGCGGAGGTCTGTTTTCATGTTATGCTTTACAAAACGTTTTCATGATAAGTGGTGAGATGAATGGATAGAAACGCTTGGCAAATTTGGTATTTGGTGGTTTTGGAATGTTTCAGCAGGTTGTGCTAGTTTTTCCAAACACCCTTGCACCCTTGTTTTAATTTATCAGCTTTTTCTTCGTACGTAAACAAGTTGCATAACCAGCACTAGTAAAATAAATGAATGATTAATTTGAACTAATTTAGGTTTAGGTGCGGTGGGGAATGGAACCCGGATCCTCATCATTCCGCGATGCGTGCTATACTGCTACACCACCCGTAGCGGGGCAGATCCCCTCCGGCCGTCTTGGCAACCCAGTTTCGCAATCAGTTGTCAAAAAAACGTTAATCATCTTGTTACGCAACTAGTTGCCAAAAAAGAAAATCTATTCGTGTTTGACATCCAGTTGCCAATGAAGAATAGGTCTCAGACACTTAGAACGTAATGTGAGTGGTCCCTCCGGCCGTCTTGGTAACCAAGTTTCGCAACCAGTTGTCAAAAAGGTTCTCTATTGATTTGCCGAAAATTTTATTGATAGATAGATAGATAGATAAAACTTTTATTGCCGAATTTCACTTCCCAACCAACGTTTGGCCGAATTTCATTTTGTCGAATTATCATATGGCAACTTGTTAAAATGAATAGTTTCATTTCCCAACCTCACGATTGCCAACTCAACGTTTTTTTTTTACATGGACACTTATTAAAATGTCATTTTTTTTATATAGCCAAATGGTACTACATAACCATTAGTAAAAAATAAGACATTCTAAGGTAAAATAAAGACTGTTTAGAAATTAAAACAAACATGTTCGCGGCTAAGGGGTGGCCCAACCGCCGCACCTAAACCTAAATTAATCCAAATTAATCATAAGACTTTTTCGGCCTAGTGTAACATTTGCCATGTGAAAGATATTCCAAAAGTTTAAAATCAAAATGATATTCGTCTTTATAGAAATTCGGCCAAATGAGAGGTTGGCATACAAAAATTTGCCAATTGTCAGTTGTCAAAGTAAACATTCGGTGAAACGTTGGTTGCCAAATGAAATTCGATAAAAAAAAAATCGGCGAAAAGGCAGAACACCTGTCAAAAAGGAGTTAATCATCTTTTTACTCATAGCTTTACTTTTTGGATTTTTCTGTGTTTTAATTTTCAGTGTCGTTTAGAAATTTAAGATATACTACTGTTATAATTTGCCTATGGACTCTTTATAAGGAGCCATTTTAACCCTTTTCGGGTTTAGCTTTAGATTTTGGATTTTGTAACAACCATTTAGGTAGAACAATCTGTTTTTTTTTCTTCTACAGGTCACAAAGGGCACATGGCGTTCGTGCATCGAATCAACAACGAGGGTGAGGGTGATCCGTTCTACGAGACCATTGGTCTGGTGACACTGGAGGATGTCATCGAAGAGATGATCCAGGCGGAGATTGTCGATGAGACTGACGTTTTCAGTGAGTGTAGTGCTAACAGGGACCGGAACCGGTTTTAGTAATATAGTCATAGTCATATATATGTCGAATTATCAATAATAGTCATTATTGTATCGGAGTACTTATCAATTGTGGCACGTCAGGATCCGAATCAAACATCTTGTGAGCGAATTTCTGAGTTGCAACGCAGAATTAAAACAAATTTGCTAAGGAAGAAATCAAACTTCACTATTGACACTCTTAAACGGTCACAGCACAAGAAAATTATTAAAAGATGTTCACTTAAGCTAAATTAATCTCGTTATCTTATATTATTATTATTATTATTATTATATTATTTGAATAGGAAGGTAAACGAGCAAGTGAGTCACCTGATGGTAAGCGATCACCACTGCCCATAGACACCTGCTACCCCGGAGGGATTGCAGATGCGTTGCCAACCTAGAGGGCTAAGATGAAATGCCTCTTGTGCCCGTAATTTCCTTAGCTGTCTTACTCTCCACACCGTCTATTCCACTGACACGGATAATATGCACTAGAACAAGTCTTAAAATAAACACAAGTTGAAAAAAAAAGAAATAAATAACAATGATGAAAACATATTTGAATTCAATAACATAAATAACCAAATTAAAATAATTAAATTGACAAAATAATAATATGTATAATATAATAATTAAAGAATGCGCCCATTGAATCCATTGATTATAAATTTGATTGAATTGAATTTTATTAATTGGTATGGATTTCATCAGATTCGGATGCAATGTCAAAATAATCTTTAATTTTATTTTATTGAGAATAAATTTAGTTTTCACTAAACAGGCTTACTGCTGTACAAACAAATAATATATAAAAACAGTGTTATCATCGTGTCTTACGCCATTACCGTAGTTAATGTCTGAAGAAATATTCCAACACGTCCGTCTATGCCCAACAGTGGACAACAGGACGAAGCGCCGGCGCAACAAACCGACGAACAAGCTGCAAGACTTTGCCGCGTTCGCAGAACGGCACGAGAACCAGCGCACGCACATATCGCCGCAGCTCACGCTCGCCACCTTCCAGTACCTCAACTCTAGTGAGTACAGAACGTTTCAGCACGTCCTAGAATGTTCTAGAATGTTCGCGGCACGAGAACCAGCGCACGCACATATCGCCGCAGCTCACGCTCGCCACCTTCCAGTACCTCAACTCTAGTGAGTACAGAACGTTCCAGCGCGTTGTAGAATGTTCTAGAATGTTCGCGGCACGAGGACCAGCGCACGCACATATCGCCGCAGCTGACGCTCGCCACCTTCCAGTACCTCAACTCTAGTGAGTACAGAACGTTCCAGCGCGTTGTAGAATGTTCTAGAATGTTCGCGACACGAGGTCCAGCGCACGCACATATCGCCGCAGCTCACGCTCGCCACCTTCCAGTACCTCAACTCTAGTGAGTACAGAACGTTCCAGCGCGTTGTAGAATGTTCTAGAATGTTCGCGACACGAGGTCCAGCGCACGCACATATCGCCGCAGCTCACGCTAGCCACCTTCCAGTACCTCAACTCTAGTGAGTACAGAACGTTCCAGCGCGTTGTAGAATGTTCTAGAATGTTCGCGGCACGAGGACCAGCGCACGCACATATCGCCGCAGCTCACGCTCGCCACCTTCCAGTACCTCAACTCTAGTGAGTACAGAACGTTCCAGCGCGTTGTAGAATGTTCTAGAATATTCGCGACACGAGAATTTATACATACCAGATAGACTGATGATTTGTCTAATATCCCACCGTATACATGAAGGAGAAAACAGCTCAAGTTTTTCTGTTCTACAAAAACCAGCGGTAAAAAAAATATGATTGCATGGACCGAACTCCTTAGCCTTTTCACGATTTAAAAAATTGCAGGTGTGGACGCTTTCCGGCCAGAGATAGTGTCGGAAACTGTCCTCCGCCGTCTATTGAGGCAAGACGTCATTCACCACATAAAGGTGAAGGGAAAGAGCAAGAAAGACCCCAGCATCTATGTCTACCAGCAAGGGAAGCCGGTAAGAAACGAACTGATCAATTAATGGTAGATTACTGAAGAGGCCGGGAAGTAAAGGTTTGCCAGCCTAATACAGGATGATTCAAGAGACGTGAGCAGGACTAACACTACGTATACAATCAAAATTAGTGGATCTTTTACCATCGTAATTGAGTTTTTGAATCAATTTTTTTTTTGTCATAAATGGAAAGATCATATATAAGTTTTGTAAGAAAAGTATTTTTAGTTTTTTTTTATTCGCTATAATTAACGAGTTATACCGATTTGAAAATTGATCGTCGAGTACCGCACCGAAAACACACCGACAGTTCCCGAACAAGGCCGAGCCGCGTGTGACGTCACAATGTTAGTTTCCACTCGTAGTTAGTATACAGGTGATACCGTTTTTTGACTTTAATCTACTCAATTCTGTTATTATCCTACTATTATTGTAAAATGCTATTGTTTGTGAGAGCGTATTGATTTGTGACTCTTTCACGCTAAAACGGCTAAACAGATTTCGATAAAATTTGCCATACACGAACTTTATAATTTATAATCTGGATTTACGTACCGGCTATAGTAGGTGTCATTCACGATGGATGGCATCCACCGTGGTTCTTATTAATTTGTAGTTAAAGGTTAATTTTAATACATCTACGAGTCTTTGTGGATGGCACTATCTATACTTCTATCATGCTTCTATCCCAACTTTCCACGGTACCGGGATTTAAAACAATAAAATTAGATGAGAATAGTGATGAGTACACTTTGGTAGTAACTATTTATATGAATAAGTAAATAAGTCGTGGGATTTCAGTTCAAAATCCCGTTGATTTTATCCCAGGGGAATTTCATAAGAAAACCCGGAATTTCGAGCACAAAGATGGCGGATGACATTTTGACACTATGACACTAAAAATGTTTATGGGTGTCGTTTTCGAGTAATTTTGTGGCTCTGAGCCAGATTTTGACATACTTTTTTGGATCCAAGATGGCGGATGACATTTTGACACTAAAAATGTTTATGGGTGTCGTTTTCGAGTAATTTTGTGGCTCTGAGCCCGATTTTGGCATAATTTTTTGGATCCAAGATGGCGGATGACATTTTGACACTTATGCCACTAAAAATGTTTATGGGTGTCGTTTTCGAGTAATTTTGTGGCTCTGAGCCAGATTTTGACATACTTTTTTGGATCCAAGATGGCGGATGACATTTTGACACTAAAAATGTTTATGGGTATCGTTTTCGAGTAATTTGGTTCTTCTCAGCCCGGTTTTGGCATACCTTTTTGGATCCAAGATGGCGGATGACATTTTGACATTACTGACACAAAAAACACAAAAAAGTGTAAAATGTTACTCGAAAACGACCCCCATAAACATTTAATAATAATAATAATTTATTAATTTATTTATTTATAGTGTCAATAGTGTCAAAATGTCATTCACCATCTTGGATCCAAAAAATTATGCCAAAACCGGGCTCAGAGCCACCAAATTACTCGAAACGACACCCATAAACATTTTTAGTGGCATAAGTGTCAAAATGTCATCCGCCATCTTGTATCCAAAAAATTATGCCAACACCGGGCTCAGAGCCACCAAATTACTCGAAAACGACACCCATAAACATTTTTAGTGTCAAAGTGTCAAAATATCATCCGCCATCTTGAATCCAAAAAAGTATGTCAAAATCAGGCTCAGAAGCACCAAATTACTCAAAAACGACACCCATCAATATTTTAGTATCAAAGTGTCAATAGTGTCAAAATGTCATCCGCCATCTTGGATTTTAAAAATTATGCCAAAATCGGGCTGTTTTACTCTCCTTACCCGGAACACATCAGCGCAAGCATTGCTGCTTGGCGGCAGGATTACTAAGATGCTGGTACAGTCGACGTCAAAGATATCTTTACACTTTAGTGCCTTGTCGCTCCAAGCACTTTGACAACTTCATATGAAACTTCAAACATATAGTTATAACGACAAGGTACTAAAGTGTAAAGATATCTTTGACGTTAACCGTACCTAGCGATCCGAACGTACCTACCTAGAACAAGTTTAGGCTCTTACACCCGCAAAAATTCCCATTGAATATATAATACAATCCCACGGCAATAATATATCTGGCAGGGTGTATGTTAAAATTCCACAGTGGTAGGAAGGCGATTCAGTATCTTTCACTGTACTTAGGTACTTTATTGTGAAATCTCAGGTCCAGTAAAATCAATCCAGTTCACATAAATCAGAAACATTATCAGGATTAAGCTTTTATTACCTACCTACACATGACTAAAACAAAAATTTACTTACTATAAGGTGATACGCGTGCTCGTTTGCCACCTTATTTCATAAAAAAAACTTCAGCAGATATTTTTTGTATTAAATTTCGGATATTTTTAGTGAAATCAGCCGTTACCCAGTACTGTCGTGAAATTGCTTTAACATTGTGACGTCACAGCCATGGCGACCAATCATGGCCCGTTCTCGGTCAAGTGGTCATATTTCAAATTTCATCAATTTTGAATTGCTTATAATTAATTAAAAAAAAATATTTTAAGATTTCTTTGAATTAGATATTATATAATATGCTATAAAGTTTTAAAAAACATAAAAAAAATCGATATTTTTTTTAAATTCAAAGACTCAATTAAGTTAAAAGATCTTTTACATTTGTTTTTACTTTTTGTTAAGTAAAAGTTTCATCATCTTCCTAGCGTTTTTCCCGGTATCAGTGAGCCTGGGGTCCGCTTTGACAACCTAATCCCAAGATTTGGCGTAGGCACTAGTTTTTACAGAAGCGACTGCCATCTGACCTAAGCCTTATTGGGATTGGTCCGGTTTCCTCACGATATTTTCCTTCACCGAAAAGCTCATGGTGAATTTCAAATGTAATTTCGCACTTAAATTCCGAAAAACTCAGAGGTGCGAGCCCGGGATTCGAACCCGCGACACCCGAAATTCGAGCACGAAGTGTCACACTAGATTACTCGACTTCAGTTTTTAAGCGCCCATTACACTACTAGCGACCGAGTTTTTTCGAAGTCCTACGAGTGTGTAGTGTCTCCTCGCCTCGGCTAACTTCACTTTGACACTTGGTCGAAGAACTTCAGCCGAGTGTAGCGGGCGTTCAAAAATGTGTTTTTAGGTGGACTACTTCGTGCTGATCCTGGAGGGGCGCGTGGAGGTGACGGTGGGGCGCGAGAACCTCGTGTTCGAGGCCGGCCCCTTCACTTACTTCGGCGTGCAGGCGCTCACGCAGAACATCGGCGTCGGTAAGCGACGCTTACAGCGCGCGATGGCGTGTTGCCGGGGTAGGCAGTGCCTACCTGCTTACCCTATGCACGCCACTGGCATGCTTGAATCATCGCTAGATATATTTTAGTAAAATGTAACGTAATAATTCTTCCATGCCGGAGTAAAGAAAAAACATAGAATGTACCAGTTGCTTCTCTTCCCACGCATGGTAAAAGCCCATCGAAGGACTGGGCGACAATCTTAGGAATCATGTTATAGGCGATGTGGCTAGCAACCCATCACTATTTTGACTACCCTTTCCACCTATAGGTCCAGTAAAGACGTGATTTATGTATGTATGAATGTAACCGTCAAAAAAATTTAATGATCATAATGACCATCAAAAATGAAAACTATGTGAAATTGTAACAAATAAATTTTAGATGAAGCTCCGCCAGGCGGAGCTCCTATTTTACAAAGTCTAGGCATTCAAAGATTGATGCAACTTCAAGCTAATATTTCAAAATAGTATCCAAAAATTGACCTGCAATATTTTGTGAGCACTGTATTTAGGGCCTAGGGTCTGTTTCACCATAGATATCTGACACTTAAGATAATTGGTAACTTAGCAGAGAGTGGTGAATCAGGCCCTTAATCTCGTCCCTTTTAACAGCGGAATCGCCAACGCCGTCCGCCATGGGCAGCCTCCAGAACATCAACATGGACAGCATGCTGCGGCACAGCTTCGTGCCGGACTACTCCGTGGTGGCGACCGCGGAGCTGTTCTACCTGACGGTGAAGCGGGCGCTGTACCTGGCGGCCAAGAGGGCCACGCTCATGGAGCAGGGCGCGCTCAGCAAGGGCCAAGGCCGGGACCAGCTGGACACCGAGCTGGACAAGGTGAGCTGCATATAGCACTGTACTACCGCCGAGAGGGCCACGCTCAGCAGGGCGCGCTCAACAAGGGCCAGGGCCGGGACCAGCTGGACACCGAGCTGGACAAGGTGAGCTGTATATAGCACTGTACTGGCGGCCAAGAGGGCCACGCTCAGCAGGGCGCGCTCAGCAAGGGCCAGGGCCGGGACCAGCTGGACAAGGTGAGCTGCATATAGCGCTGTACTGGCGGCCAAGAGGGCCACGCTCAGCAGGGCGCGCTCAGCAAGGGCCAGGGCCGGGACCAGCTGGACACCGAACTGGACAATGTGAGCTGCATATAGCGCTGTACTGCCGGCCGAGAGGGCCACGCTCAGCAGGGCGCGCTCAGCAAGGGCCAGGGCCGGGACCAGCTGGACACCGAGCTGGACAAGGTGAGCTGCATATAGCGCTGTACTACGGCCGAGAGGGCCACGCTCAGCAGGGCGCGCTCAGCAAGGGCCAGAGCCGGGACCAGCTGGACACCGAGCTGGACAAGGTGAGCCTATGCCTATCCAGACAGCTGTCTCACTCTGGTCAGGCAGGCACTATTACTCGAGGCAGCGGTGTGTTACTTTAGATAGTCACTTGTTACTAAAGCAACTTGTTACAACGCAGTATTTTTTTAAATTTGGATAGTTACTTACTATTTTAGGTATTCATTTGTAACTTTGAGTACCTAGTCATTTGTTACTTTAGAATAGTCATTTGTTACTTTTGGTAGACATTTGTTCGTCATTTGTTACTTTAGTCAATCATTTGTTAGTTTGAGTAGTCATTTGTTACTTTAAACCGTCATTTTTTACTTTGAGTAGTCATTTGCTACTTTAAACCGTCATTTGTTACTTTAGTCAATCATTTGTTACTTTGAGTAGTCATTTGTTACTTTAGGCGGTCATTTGTTACTTAATCAGTCACTGAAATAGTTCAGTGCTACTGTCAATGACTAAAGTCTTACTTTGATTTCAAAGTAAGACCGCGCTCAGCAAGTGAGGCGGTGTTTACCAAGACGACTTTGGACCTACAACCTATCATCTTGTTCTTGATCTAAGATTCTTCCTTAAGTCTTCCTTTACACTCCTGTCCCCTATATCACCAGCGCGAAAATTACCGTTGACTATTTACGAATCGAATTGTAACGCGTCGTCAATACGAAGCCGACCGGCGTAGATTCTTGTCGAATTTGTAAGGTTGAACGGAATTGACAATATTTCAAATTTCTTTATATTCATAAATCAAAAACCATTTCGAGAGAAACACTTGTAGAACACAAAAAAATATTTTTGGATTTTTTCGTACAGTATTATTTTGGAAAAATGAGCAAAATATGTAAAACAGGAAATGACGTCCAGCGGCCGGTCCAATACTGCCATTATAAAAAACTTTGTCTTCCGGGTTTCGCTTTGACATTTACAACTTTCACAACACAAACACTACTGACAGCTGACGGTTAATTCATTCGCACACCGCTCCGCTTTGTTGCCATCGGGAACACTAGATAACTGTTTGCCGGGCAATAATGATAATATTTTTGCAAGTTTTCATTTAAAATCATATTTTTTGTGAAGTATTCTGTTTGAGTTTGTCAGCTCGTTTTGACGTTCATCGACAGTGACAACTGCATTCACTGTCAAAGTATTTAAGCACAGGTTTTGGCGGTCAATTAATGTAATTATTTCAACGTTTTTTTAAGTGTACGAAACAAAGCAGTGACGTCATTTCGCTAATACTTGACGTTTGTTACTTACGTCCTTTCTGCTTGAGCAACGATTTAAATGGATTTTTCCACGAAAATACAAGATTTTCACGAATATAAAAATATATGGGTGTCTTAAATTTGTGCGCCCTTTCCAGCCAGACAATAAAAAGTAGCACTTGAAAAATTGAAATATTGTCAATTGTCGCGTGTGTGAAATAGGGTCATGTTCCTAATTCCATTCCTTTTTCCAGCAACCTGACTCCTCAAGCGTTAACCCAATATTCTTGATATCCAAGAAATTAGAAATATCAGCGAGCACTGTGTCTAATAAAGAAGAATTTGTGGAAAGTACGGCCAGCGGCAATAAGGTTTATTGAATTAATATAATCTGATATTAATTATTAGAAGATTAACTAAACAGATTTATACGGCGAGTGTGAATGGGTGCGTTGGGAGGGGAAGGCCTAGGCGGACGTTCCGTGATCAAATTGGGGACGTTTTGGAAAAAGGCCAGGTCAAGAGTACCCGAAACCGACGAGCATGTATGAAGAGATTGATGAATGTGGATGAAGCGAAAGAGGTATGTCAGGATCGTAGCAAGTGGAACAAAGTAGTCTCTGCCTACCCCTGTGGGAAAGAGGCGTGACGATATGTATGTATGTATGTGATATTTATCATCATCATCACGTTCTGTCCCACTGGGCAGAGGCTTCTAAAAACGAGAGTTCCCAGCGGCCAGTGCGGATTGGGTACTTTACTTAGACTGTTGAACTGCTTTGTAGGTGTGTGCAGGTTTCCTTGCGATGTTCGCCTTCACATTATTATGGGAATTTTCAAATTAAATTTCGTACGTAAATCGGTATAGTATACACATAAAATAAATAGATTGCTGTGATTTGCAAAAACAATTGTATTTCAAAGGAATACTTCATATTTACGTGGCATTTTTAGGGTTCCGTACCCAAAGGGTAAAAACGGGACCCTATTACTAAGACTCCACTGTCCATCTATCTGTCTGTTACCAGGCTGTATCTCATGAACAGTGACAGGTAAACAGTAGAAATTGATTATGTATTACTGTTATCTTACATGAGTTACAAAGAACGAATACTTATTAAAAATACTTAGAATATTTTTATGTCTGTCTGTCTATGTAAGTAACCAATATGAAATGATCTCACATTGCATACATTTTGCTTAGGAAGCAGGGCTCTGCTAACACCGGATATTATATTTAATTTTTTCTATGAAAAGGGACCCTTATTTTCATTTGACTAGCATAATATGTATAAGATTAATATTCTTTCAGAACCAAAGAAATAATATAATAGAGCTAATGCAAGTCAGCCCCAGCCAAAATTACGCGTCCTCTGAAAAGTTGGACCTCCAACACGACAAATACGGCAACTTCGCCTACGTGGCCAACACGAGCGCCAAATATTTGCCAAACATGACCAAATCCCTAAACAACTACGAGCCGAGCAAATGTTTGCCAAACATTGCCACCAAATCGGTCAACTCCGAGGATCTCCACGAAGTCACGTGGTCTTTGGCGAACGTTGGCGAGGATGTGGCCAAATGTTGGGCGAACACGTCGTTCGAGAACGCGCACGGTAGCGTCTCTAATGATGGCAAATGTTTGCCAAACGTCGACGCCAACAGTTGCGCGGAATGTGTGAAAAATCATTTCTGGATGAACAAGAGTATATTGAATAAGAGTGTTGACAATTTAGGTATCATTTCAATGATTCACTGTTATAGTCTATTTATTTTAGCTAGATACTAAATTGACAATTGCAAATGTCAAATTGTGAAATAATGATACCAGCTTTTATTGTTTAGTGGTGTACTCGAAACCGTCGACAATGATTGTGGTCGAATACAAGATGTTTGGTCATGTTATATTTTAAGAAAAAAAAAATACGATTGTATCATATCATAATCAAACAAATTTAAAGGTTTATTAGTTTATTACAGTAGGTTATACATATAAAAATCAATTCTAAATTTAATTTCGATAGTGGTGGCACATTACTATTTTTGAATTGCAAAAAACAGGCAACACAGGTAATGTCATTTTAGTATATAGCTAAAATAAATAGACTATAATTCCTTAAATAACGTCGCCCCGGGGCGTAATTAACAATTTACCGCCCGCTACGTCAGAGGAAGACATAAAATTGTGTACACCTCGGGTGGTGATAAAGAAAGCCAAATTACAATTTACAAGCGGAAGTCTCTTTCTGACCCTATGTGTTAGAAGAGACTTCCGCTCGTAAATTGTAACTTTTTTTTTATGTGAATAGGAAGGCAAACGAGCAAGTGGGGCACCTGATGGTAAGCGATCACCACTGCCCATAGACACCCGCAACCCCGGAGGGATTGCAGATGCGTTGCCAACCTAAAGGACTGAACAAACTGACTGAGGCAGGAAGGAAGGAACTTGTAGCTTTATAAAATTGGGCCCAGGTCGAATGTTTATCGTCCTCGCCTTTGGCTCGTGCGACAAATCCTGCGATCAGATACATTCTTTATTTCACAAGCCTCGGGGTGTAATGTACTATTTTAATTCGGTTTTATATATAACTATGCACCGGATAGCCTAGTAGTTAAAGAATGACTATGAAGCTTGAGGTCCCGGGTTCGATCCCCGGCCGAGGCAGATGTTTTATCTACCGTCTAAGTAATAACCGTCATAAGTACTATTTATCGATAAATTAATATCGTTGGGAAGCCCTAAAATAATTTTATTCATGCCGCAATTTTTTTTTGTCTGGTTACTGGACTTAAGGCCTGGTCTATGATGACGTCTCTGTCTGTTTGGTTGTAATAAATAGAGACGGAATAATAGATAACTGACAGTTAGATAACTGGAACTTAACAGAGTGGTGGAACAGGCCCTAAGTTTATATCCCTGTGTGCCGCGGACCGAGTTAATTGTAGGTAGTAGCTGCGTAGTGATGGGATTCGAATCACGTTTCACTCGAGTCACTCGAGTAGTTTTACTGTCACTACTACTTTACTGTCACAAATAAGTTGACTCGGCTGTCGAGCGACTCGAGTCAACTCGAGTAGCATAAAAATTCACTCGGCCGGCGAGTGACTCGGACCACTCGAGTTGACTCGGGCCACTCGAGTTGCCTGTACTGACTCGAGTGAGAAAATCAAGTTAAGACGATTTGGGCATAATTATTCGTAGATGTTCTGTAAAAAATTGTTGGTTATGGTTAAAGTTATTGTTAAAGTAGCTTCGTGCTACTGACGCTATGATGACGTGATATTTCACAAGAGGACGGCCAGCTGACTGAAAAAATCGTGACTCGTATCACAAATTGACTCGAGTGACTTTGGGCATATCATCTATCTATCCCCAGCTTATATACGTCCCACTGCTGGGCACAGGCCTCCTCTCAGAATGAGAGGGCTTGGGCTATAGTTCCCACGCGGGCCCAAGCGGATTGGGAACTTCACACACACCATTGAATTACAAATATATACACACTCGACACTCGAGTGAAAAAATGACACTCGAGTCCCATCACTATAGCTGAGACGATGTTACCGAGAGCGGTGCGGGCGGATAGTGCGCCTGCCGCCCGCACCTCTCGGCCCCCGCGGTCGCCTACCCCGCGCCCCTGCGAGTACTCAGTTAAGCGGTCAGTCCCTCCGGGGTTGCGGGTGTCTATGGGCAGTGGTGATCGCTTACCATCATGTGACCCACTTGCTCGTTTGCCTTCCTATTCACATATTAAAAAAAAAGTCTATTAGTCGCGACGAAGTTAACTCACTAATCATTTACCCGCCCCCCCCGCCCCCTGGCCTACTTACTGAATAAGGTTCATTTATTAGAAATCATTCCTAATACATTATTTCAGACCATAAGAAAAAAAAGACCACCTTCCATACGGACTCCTCCCTCCTTACCGTCCATAATCTCTCCTCCAACCAAGACCTGGACGCCCCAGGGTCAGCGGGGCAGGAACAGCTCGAGAGGAAACTGCTGAACATAGAGGAACAGGTCCTAAAGAAACTCGCTAGGATATTACAGATATTGGAGAAGAATCAAACCTGATCGTGAGATGATACAACTTTTTATTATAAGAAAACGGGACTAACATAACCCCCTATTCATAAACGCTCTGTAGGCTTCTGCTAATTTAGTAATCGTTTGTCCTTATCCGTCACTTTGACATTTACCTTTCACAGATAAGGACAAGCGATTGCTAAGTTAGCAGAAGCCTAGAGCGTTTATGAATAAGGGGGATTCACGTAAATAAAAAGTATTTTTGTAAATACCTCGAAATTACAGACGCGACTTTGCATCCATGGCATAGAATAGATAATAACAGGCTAGAACGGAATCTCTTTTGACCGCGTCCAAAACGCCCCCATTTATATACCTACTTCCCCCTTCACGTCGTTACGCCCCTCTGTCGTCCAGGCGTATTGCTAGGGTTGCTTACCGTTAAATATTATACTTACGTCTAAAGATAATATCGCTAAAATATAAGTTTTTATTTACTTTAAAATTATTATTTTATTCTAGTTTTACAAAATATGAAATTTATAAATCATTAGTTACGTACCTACATATTATAGATAGGTACTTCTAAGTAAGAAGTTATTACAAGTGCCACACCAAATGAAGCCATTTAAGATGATTTAAGTAAGTATTACTTACCGACAAAAATAAAATAAAATACATATAGGCTCACGTAAAACTAGTAGTAGTTTAAGTGCCAAACGCGCGTCCGGCGGCGCCGGCCGTGGCAGCCTGACTGAGTCGCTCGCTTAGCGAGTACTGTAATATCGTGACCTTGAGTCCGGCCGGAGCGGGAGATTCCGTTCTACTGTGTTCTTACTTATTCTATGTCCATGGTCTCGAGAGAACTGAAGAGGCGGTTATCAACATCAATAATGTGATGAGGATGTGTGTGTGTGTGTGTGTGTGTTATAATAATGTGTGAAAATCGCGAAAGTTTGAGTCGATACATGATACAACTTGTCTTATGTCTTATAGTATCGGTAGTATCGCTGTAAGTTCCACCCCCCTTCACTTACTTCGGCGTGCAGGCGCTCACGCTGAACATCGGCGGTCGGTAAGCGGCACCTACAGCGCGCGATGCCGTGTTGCCGGGGTAGGCAGTGCGTACCTGCCTACCCGATACACGCTACTGGCATGCTTGAATCATCGCTAGATATATTTTAGTAAATTGTAACGTTAATTCTTCGATGCTTACCAGTTGCTTCCTTTCCCATGAAGATCGTAAAAGCCCATCGAGTAAAATCTTAGGAATAGTGTTGAATAGTGTTCTATCCCACGAGCAGTGGCGTAAAAATAGGGTGGCCAAATGCCACGGGCCCCCAGCTCTACGGGCCCCGAACTGGCTTGGCCAGCACAGAAGGGAAGATGATGCACTTCTTTATAGTGAGGAAGAGCCCCTGATAAATTTGCCGCGGGCCCCTAACGTAGTTACGCCACTGCCCACGAGAAAACAGATTCAAACTCGGGAGAATATTTAGTGCCTACATGTATGGTCATGCCATTTTTTTCTTTTTTTTTCAGTTGTTGCAGTCCGTTGATGAAGACATTAGCATCAGTGGTGAACACAAGACACCTTCGCGTCAGGTAAAAAAATAATTTAAAAAAAAAACGATAAAATTAAAAAAGACGTCATTGAGACTTGCTTTGAAATTGTATGCGCGAAATCGATAGTTTTAACAGAAAAATGCCGTAATATCGATAAGCCTATCGATATTATCGATCTCTCATTGAAATCAGTACTGTCGATTATCGATAGAATTATACAAAAAATTACGAAAACTAATAATATCGGTACACTACTGAAATAAAGGTAACAATCGATTTTGTTTTTTTTTTTATGCGAATAGGAACGCAAACGAGCAAGCGGGTCACCTGATTGTAAGCGATCACCACTGCCCATAGACACCCGCAACCCCGGAGGGATTGCAGATGCGTTGCCAACCTAGAGGGCTAAGATGAAATGCCTCTTGTGCCCGTAATTTCCCCGGCTGTCTTACTCTCCACACCGGAACACAGCAGTGCAAGCACTGCTGCTTAGCGGCAGGATTAGCGAGTAAGATGGTGGTAGCGATCCGGACGGACCTGGCACAAGGCCCTACCACCCTCAAAATTGTCCAAAACTATCGATACTATTGTCTTTGTTAAAACTATCGATAGTCTATCCATAGTAGAATATCAACGGTAACACTAGTCCATATTTGCAACTAATAATTGCCACCTCCCCCCAGGTGTCCCCCAACCCGCTGCCCGTGTCGGCCTCCCCCCACACGCGCTCGTCGTTCGTCCCCCGCGCGGACCTCCGCTCCCCCGAACGGAACGGCGACTACGTCGGGAGGGATGAGCAGGAGAAACTGCTCAAATGACGCGGCTTGCACATAGTTGTTGCTAGCGACGACGAAGAACCACGAGGGTAGTCTGCGACCACAACCCCATTCTCCCCCAAAGTATCCTCTGAAACTACTCTCCCAGGTCCCTAACGCCCTATCATCCCGCCCCCTCAATATCTAAACCTATCCCCGTGCATAATAATAAATGAGAACATAGTAGAACGGAAACTCCCGCTCCGGCCGGACTGAAGGTCACGATATTAGAGTACCCGCTAAGCGGCTACTCAGTGAGGCTGTCGCGGCCGGCGTCGCCGCACGCGCGTTTGGCTGTTTGCGCGTTCCGTGCCTTCATCTTGGAAACGCCGATCTTGGAACAAATAACGTACCTAATGATTTATAAATCATATATTTTGTAAAACTAGAATAAAATAATGATTTCAAAGTATATAAAAACTTATATTTCATCGATATTATCTTTAGACGTAAGTATGATATCAACCCTAGCAACACGCCTGGACGACAGAGGGGTGTGACGACGTGAAGGGGGAAGTAGGTATATAAATGGCGGCGTTTTGGCCGCGGTCAAAAGAGATTCCGTTCTACTCTCTTATTATTTATTCTTATACCCCTCTCCCAGGTATCCCTACCCCCTACTCCCCGGGATCCAAACCCCAGACTGGACAGGTTGGCTATGTTTGTTAATGTAACGATTCATCGTTAATATTTTAACTAATTCACGTCTATTATAGTTTATATCTTGTCTAACATTTCATAAACTCACTCATCATCTCACTGAAATTATCGTTAGGCAAACTTACAAATTATTAATTGTATTGATGCGACCTGATATTTCGTGTACCCCTTTTTACGACACAGTGCATAATCCAAAAAAAAAACCTATTTACTGTTTGATAATTCGTGTTCCCAATTTGATTTTTAGTGTATACAAATTATCAGGTCGTACATTCCAAGTTGTGAATTATTGAAAGTTGTATTACAACGAACTTGTAACACCGCTAAGCGGAACGCCAGCGTTTTTCAAATGGAGTCTCTCTCGTGGCGCCATCTAGTAGCGGTTTATACAACTAATACGTAATGAGGATCCTTATAACACTGTGGTTTTAAGAAACGAGCGACGGCGAGTTTTATAATAAGACCACGCGTGTTGTAAGGCCTAATTATATACAATTTTATCTACATATTAGTATAAGTGCTCTATGATTTGGTTCGGCAGCGAATAAATCTTAAATTTCATAGCTAAACTCGGTATCGATGTCGGTATTAGTAATGTAACGAATGTTATATTTTGGACATTCGCGAACGCTAATGAAAATGCGAATATCTGCTGCCAACATTCGCGAATGCGAATACGAATATTCCGTTTTTGTTAAAATTTGGCGCCGTTTCTCTATGGCTTGGTCACCTTGGTGGTGTCCCGTTCGAACGAAGTGCGTTCCGTTTGGTTTTTGTTCCGAGAATAGCCGAGTTGATACGAACGCATCCGATTGAAGTGTCATTCCGCTCAGTGTTGCCAGATGGGGCTATTTAATTTAGCACCAAGCCAATCTAGGGGCTATCTACCTTAACGGGCGGCGATAATTATTACCCTCATTTTTTTTTGATGTTCGCAAAACATTCGCAGTAATTGTGCGAATGCGAATGCGAATAAGCAGAAAATATGCGAATATTCGTTACATCACTAGTCTGTATCATAATTCCGTTATAATAACACTGCTCTAATGCTGTTCATCGCTTTATAATACGTTCAGAAATAGTCCTCTAGGACTTTGATATACGGGGACATCTAAAATTGTTCCGGGACGACCACCTGTTGAAATATTCCGGAAAAATTACGAGAGAACTCGTATGTGTTGATAAAATAATAAAGAGTACATATAGTCGACCGCTGAACTGAGTACTCGGCCGCGCGGCACAGGGGCGCGGGGTAGGACGACAGGAGGGCCTCTGTGCGGGCGTTTGGCGCACTCCCCGCCCGCACCGCTCTCGGTCCCCTTTGTCGTCCTACCCCGCGCCCCTGTATCCACGCGAGGACTCAGTTAAGCAGTCGGTCTAATGGTTATGTAGTACATATAGCAGGGAAAGTACTGAAGTACAATACAAGGAATTAAATGTAGGTTACGCACTGTTGCTTATGTAATATAGGTTGCACAGTTGAAAGTTAATGAATGTTTAAATTTGTACTTAATAATTATCTAGTCGATATAGTCAGTTTTTTTAGGTGTTTAGAGGCGTCGGTTATTATAGGGGAGGGGAGACTCATCCAATCTCAAGTGGAAAGTCTCGACAAACGAAACCGAAATTTTGTTGGTTTTTTGCTAAAGTACGTGATATCGGTTTGGAAATTTAAACGGTATCCCAGCCTTGGTTTCTGTAAAAAAGCGCTATATTAGCTTTATTATGTTCCTTTATTTCCCACCGTAGAAATGATTTGGTGAGACGCCAATCAACAAAGTTGACTAATACGTACTTAAATATTTATAAATAGTAGGAATAAATCCTTAAGTTTAATATCGCAAAATTAAACAGCAGCATACGCTTGCGCCGTTGTCTAACGCTATCTGAAACAGAGTACACTCCCACATAAAAATGTAGACATTGAAAGAGGATGCTATTTTGTTGTCTAATATTCGAATATGGCAACAATTTTGTATGATTTTGGGGTTTGGGAGGCATTTGCAGATGCCTATCTAAGATGGACCTCGTGTGTCAGTAATGTCACTGGCTGTCTTACTCCCCACACCGGAACAGCGCAAGCGCAGGATCAGCGAATAGGATGGTGGAAGCGATCCGGACGGATCTTACACAAGTCCTGCCGCCCTCAAAAAATTCGCTCTCATCAGTTTTCTACTGTATTATGTGGGAAAAACCGACGTTGCATTAAAATGTATGCGACGCCATCTTGGATAATGAAAAAGTACAGCGACAATAAACTGCTTTTTTATAATGTTAAAGTTGTCGATATCGGTAAACCTTTTTCAAATAATGTAGAGCGAGGCTGCGTCAGTGAGGCTGTGTCAGTAAAACTGCGTTAGTCACGCCGCGTCAGCGATGATGGGTCAGTGAGGCTGCGTCGTTGACGCAAATTCAATAAGACTGCGTCAGTGACTTCGTGTCAGTCATTGATGCTTAGTGATACCGCGTCAGCAACGCTGAGTCAGTAGGGCTGCGGCAGTGATGTTGCGTCAGCGATACCGCGTCAGCAACGCTGAGTCAGTAGGGCTGCGGCAGCGAGGTTGCGTCAGTGACGACGCGTCAGCAACGCTGAGTTAATGAGGTTGCGCCAGTGACGCCGCATCAGCGACGATAGGTTAGGGAGGCTTCGTCATTGACGCCGAGTCAGTGACGCTGTGTCATTGTGACTGCATCAGTGAGGCTGCGTCAGTGGCGCCGAGTCAAGCAGTATTATATACAAAGAATAATATTAATCAAAATATATGCATACAAATTAAAATTTATAGATTTACAAGCGCGTCTTCGGTTTCATTAAAAAATAAGTAATACAATTATATTAGCTGTTCACGCGTGTTACCATAAGTAACTATTTCTCCCTATTAAAAAAATATTTTCGTAATTGACATGAAGTTAGCTAAAAAGCTCCAATGACGTAATGTATTAATCAAATACTGCTGGCAAAAACACATATTTTTATACAGTAAATAATTAACATGCTTATGTACGACAAGATGTTACACTGCCTACTGAAAAGTACAAGACCTCTCGACACCCCAATTGATTTATATGATTCTGAATATTATATATCGACCGCTTAACAGGGTCCTCGCCAGCGAGGCACAGGGGCGCGGGGGGGGCTATCTCTGTGCGGGGGCAGGCGCACTCCCCGCCCGCACCGCTCTCGGTTCCCTTTGTCGTCCTACCCCACGCCCCTGTACCCACGCGGGCGAGGACTCGGACAGCAGGGTAACAAGACCTAAAGGCCACGTTTAGCATAGTGAGCGTGGGGAAAGGGGTATCATAATTGACAACATTTCATATTTCTGAGCCTATAATTTTAATGGTTCTCTGTGTTTGGTTTGAAAAGATGAACATACTGACAGATTAATTTTTTCGCTACGGCTTGTATTTAATTTATAATTAATTTATTAATTTGTGCTTATTCTAAAAGGGTGTAACTCCGATACTATCACAGAATACACACTTATCCCTTTGTCTTTTCTCTATAGAAAAAAAAACTGACGTTAATTTCAAATTGTCAATGTCAGGCCCTATTCTCCAATATTCGATTTTCGAGGTTCGCTTCGTGCTGTTCCGCTCATACTAATAGTCATTATCTTGAGAGTGAGAGAGAAGGTATGCAACGAACTTCGAAAATAGAATTTCAGAGTTGCCCCCCTTGTACTTTGAAGTTGTCAAAAATTCAAAATTATGATCGCTTATTTTTTCTCGTGAAAAAAGCAAAGGCGTTAACACCTATCCTGTGGTAGTTTTGGTAAAATTAGGTCATATTTTTAATTAATTTTTATTTTTTATAATAAGCGATATTAAAATTATATAAACATATTACAGTGATCAGGAGGCAAAATGCTTTCGAGCCACATGTACATTTTCAGGTGTTATAAAAATGAAATGTTGTCAATAGTGATGGGTTGCTAGCCGCACCGCATCGCCTATAACATGATACCTATAATCGCCCATTCCCTCGATGCGCTTTTACCAACTACGCGGGAAGAGAAGCAGCAGCCCGGATAGCACGACAGCGCACAAGAGTCGCGTCGCGCGCGAGATCTACCCGTCTCTTTCTAGAACGAACAGTAAGAAAAAGACGGGCAATCTAACTCGCGCGCGACGCGACTCTTGTGCGCTGTCGTGCTAGACGTGCTGGTACCTTCTGTAGGCTTATTGTTTAACTCGCTCGCAATCGCCATCGTGTTCATTTTGACAGTCCTTGTATGAATGTGACAGCTAGCTGATTCCGATGCCAATTGTCAGCGCATACATGAACCGTCAAAATGAACACGATGGCGATTGCGAGCGAGTTACGTAGTAAGCTTGCTGTTTTTTCTTTGCTCGCAACTTTGCTGCTTTGGAAGTAAAGCCTGCATTAATATATGGTGTAATCAATTTTAATCTTGATTGCGAACAGTTTTCAGTGGGTGTAATATGTTGTATGTTGTATGTAACACACTCAAAACAAAATGTATGAAATTTTGACGTGATAACGTCTTATAAATTGACAACATTTCATATTTCTGAGCCTATAGTTTTAATGGTTCTCTGTATTTTGTTTGAAAAGATGAACATGCTGGAAGTTTAATTTTTTTGCTAGGGTTTGTATTTAATTTATAAATAATTTATTAATTTTTGCTTATTCTAAAAGGGCGTAACTCCGAAACTATCACAGAATAGACACTTATCCTTTTGTCTTTTCTGTATAGAAAAAAAAACCGACGTCAATTTCAAATTGACAATGTCAGGCCTTATTCTCCGATATTCGATTTTCGATATTCGCTTCGTGCTGTTCCGCTCATACTAATATAGTCATTAACTTGAGAGTGAGAGAGAAGGTATGCAACGAACTTCAAAAATAGAATTACAGAGTTGCCCCCCTTGTACTTTGAAGTTGTCAAATACAAAATTATGGTCGCTTACTTTTTCTCGTGAAAAAGGCAAAGGCATTTCACCCATCCTGTGGTAGTTTTGGTAAAATTAGGACATATTTTTAATTAATATTAATTTTTTATAATAAGCGATATTAAAATTATATAAACATATAGCAGTGATCAGGAGGCAAAATGCTTTCGAACCATATATACATTTTAAGGTGTTATAAAAATGAAATGTTGTCAATTGTTGAACGCCAGCTGCACTCAAAAAAGCATGACTCATTGTCACGTTCCGCGTGACGTCAGTGTGCAAGCGAGAGCGCGGTACCAGCGATAGAGAGGCACGACCTCGCGTGACGTCAGAGCTAGCAGTTCGAATGTTTCTTTATGACGTTATCGCGTGAAACTATCTCCCGTAAACCGATTTTATAGACAATTGGTTTATTTTAAGTGTGTAAGGTCAGTTTGTGCCATATTTTTTCATCAGAAGCGAAAGTATTGTAATGTAGAATTTTAATGTAGTGATAGACATAAGAATTATTGCATATATTGTGATACTGTAGATCTGATAATGTATTAGCTGTTTTATATATTAAAACAGACTATTGAAATTTATATTTTAATAATCTTAGAAAAATATGAGTTGTCAAACTCTAACAGTCTTTTTTTTTTACATTTTGGTATTTATGCCAAAATAAGGAAAGGGCCTCATATGCTTTTTAAGATTAAGAAAGCCTCAGGTCGCATGTTTATAGCCCTCGCCTTTGACTCGTGCGACAGGTTCCTGCGATCTGAGACATTCTTTATTTCACCACCCTCGGGGTTGTACTATTAATCGTTTGGATGTAAAATAAATGTAATGTACGTAGTATTAGATAATAAATAAAACATAATTATAATGTTATATGTTTTTCTATAAATCAATTGATTGTAAGAACAAGTATTGTCCTGTTTTAAATAAACAAGTATTATTTGAATTTGCCGTTTTATTTCAGTTAAGTTACAGTACGCACATACCGTCACGCCTCTTTCAAATAGGGGTAGGCAGACTTGCTACGATCCTGACGTACCTATCGCTTCATGTACATTCATCAATCTATTCTTACTCTTGATGATTTCAATCTGAATTCTCCTATATTAACAATGTACAATATATGATGTAGTTAATTTTTAATGAATGAATAAATTAAATAATCTAACAGCCTTATTCATAAAAAATCCTTAATTGAGGTTTGATCAGTCTATTAGTTAACAGACTGATCAAGCTTATTTGACAGTTGTTAAAAAGTATGATTCATAAACGCTTGCTAGCAGTCTGTTAGCTAATGAGCTGCTGATGGATGGATTAGACGCGTTATGTTGTCACCTTGACAAATCATAGACCAAAAATGGCCTATTATTGAATTAAAAAAAAATGACAGCAGTGGCAGGCTTCAACCTAACACGACAGACGAGGCAGTGTGGATCTAGTTTCCTTTACCTTTCCCGGAGGGGATTAACTTAAAACAAAAAACTGTCTTGCGTATGGTTTTGCTCTTGCCAAAATCAGCTGTTCACATTTGTGGCGGCCATTTTGTGAGTTAGCAGAGATAAAGTAGGGTCTAAGGTCCGCTAACTTTCGGAAGACTTAACAGAGCCTTGATGGACTGATTAGCGCTAATTGACGTTTATGAATCATGTTTTTTTGCATCGGTCCTATAGCGAGCCTCTAACTTATTACGAATAAGGCTGTAAATCTATATCTAATCGCGGTCTGCATACCTTAACCGTCTATCCCCCTTATAACACTTTTTTATCGTTAGTGCTATCGATTCTGAAGATCCATGCAAAAATTTCTAAAATCCGAGAAAAAAAACGTAATTGTACCCTATTTCTGAAATTCCCCTTATTCATAAACGCTCTGTAGGTTTCTGCTAACTTTAGCAATCGTTTGTCCTTATCTGTCACTATGAAATTTACCTTTCACAGATAAGAGCTCGACCAGAAATCATGTGATCGTTTATGGAGGGGGGGGATAGTCAGCAAAATATCACGAATGATCACGATGGGGGAGGGTGTCCGAAAACACATCACGTGTGATTTTTTTAATTATTTATTCAAACTAAGACCGAAAAATACACGTGATCTTGAATGGGGGCGTTATAATCGCCAAATATCACCCAGGGGGAGGGGGGAGGGAGTCAAAAGGGCCAAATATGATCATATGATTTCTGGACGAGTCTTAAGGACGAATGATTGTTAAGTTAGCAAAAGCCTGTAGAGCGTTTATGAATAAGGCGGCTATTTGTTAGTGTCCGACCGAAGTTTCGGTTTCGGTTTCGGTTTCGGTTTCGGCCAATTTCGGCCAAAAAAGTGATTTCGGCCGAAGTTTCGGTTTCGGCCAGAATCCGGCCGAAACCTTCGGCCAGGCCGAAATTACTTCGCGGCTCTCGCTTCGGGCACGCTCGGCCGGGTAGGTATAGGTAATCATAGGCGGCCGGCCCAGCTGAGACCAGCGACAGTAATATGCATGCAGTTTTTTTTATTTTGTTTAACAAAAAAAGTAAGTTCTCTTATAAGAAATCCTTGGCATAAACTTTTCCTTACGATTTGTACAGTAATTTTGAATATTTTGTTTGATATGGTTCGTCTGGTTTCGGTTTCGGTTTCGGCCGAAATCAGAAGTAAACCGAATATTCGGTTTCGGTTTCGGCTAAAAATCGTGTTTCGGTCGGACACTAATTTGTTATCTACTTGATCTTGACAGTGGGTAGAGCGCTGCTGCAGTTTGCGTTCTCCAGTTCCGTGTGGATCTGTTTGAGCCGAGCGCGCGCCAGCGTCAAATTCGCGTTCGCTGCTCGCATGCTTTCCTATAACACGAGATGAACACATAAATTGGCTAAGTAAAGTTTTTGGAAGAGGTGCAAATTATATTTTTATTCGACAGTCCACGTCTTAATAACCGAGGACCTGCAGCTCTTTTATTTTTATTCCCTCTTGTTAATTAGAAATATTTTTTTAAGTGGTCGATTTGACATTTGTGAAATTTAATGGATGACCAGCTACGCGTGCCTAGAACTAGCTTGTAATAAAAAAAAACTACGTCAACCGTACGTCAACTGTCACTTTTGACAGAAAAAACTACGTCAACCGTACGTCAACTGTCACTTTTGACTCAAAAAACTACGTCAACCGTACGTCAACTGTCACTTTTGAGTCAAAAGTGACAGTTGACGTACGGTTGACGTAGTTTTTTTTTTTTATTACAAGCTAGTTCTAGGCACGCGTAGCTGGTCATCCATTAAATTTCACAAATGTCAAATCGACCACTTAAAAAAATATTTCTAACTAACAAGAGGGAATAAAAATAAAAGAGCTGCAGTTCCTCGATTATTAAGACGTGGACTGTCGAATAAAAATATAATTTGCACCTCTTCCAAAAACTTTACTTAGCCAATTATAATTTTAGTTACCTACATCATTATCCTAGCGTTTTTCCCGGCATTTGCCACGGCTCAGTGAGCCTGGGGTCCGCTTTGACAACCTAATCCCAAGATTTGGCGTAGGCACTAGTTTTACAGAAGCGACTGCCATCTGACCTTCCAACCCGGAAAGGTAACTAAGCCTTATTGGGATTGGTCCGGTTTATTCACTATGTTTTTTTTCCTTCATCGAAAAGCTCATGGCCAATTTCAAATGTAATTCCGCACTTAATTTCCGTAAAACTCAGAGGTGCAAACCTAGGATTCGAACCCGCGATCCTCTGCTTGAGAGGCCACAGGTCAAACCACTAGGCTTCCACGGCTTTTTTTACAATCATATCATCATCATGTCAGCCGAAAGACGTCCACTGCTGGACATAGGCCTCCCCCACGGCTCTCCACTCGGACCGGTCCTGTGCCTTCCGCATCCACCGCGAACCTGATCAGGTCGTCGCTCCATCTCGTTGGAGGCCTACCGACAGCTCGTCTCCCGCGCGGACTCCATTCGAGAACCTTCTGACCCCATCGGCCATCGGTCCTGCGAGCAATGTGCCCCGCCCACTGCCACTTCAGTTTTACAATACAATAGTACCTAATCATTATTAATTTACCTGTCCATTAAGCAGTATCTTATCCGCCCTGGTCAATTTCTCGACAGCTATATCGGTGGTGTGCTTCACGAGGCCTTCCAACGTGGCCCGCAGGGATATGTTGCATTCCCCTGTTAAAATAATCTCGAATAAAAAGTCGAACGCGAAGCTAGCTTCATTCGTATCAAAATAAGCTCTTAGAGTATCCTGATGTCCTGGTACTTAAGAGGCTGACAACACCTAATTTTGTTGAAATTGATGTTATTTAAGCACTTTTTTAAGAAAAACTACAAAAAAATATAATGTTAATTTTCATCATATTTCAAACACGCTAGACGGACTCACTCGATACATAATTTAACAAAATCGGCTCGATAGAAAATAATTGCAAAGATTGGTCTTAAAATCATCATTAAACGGTTCTATGTCTTTATTTTTTCGACGTATAGGTCTGCAATTAAAAACATGAAGTCAACATATTCATACCTAAACCACTAACGAGTCCTATTTCACAAATAATCCATACTTTTTTTTTATTTCTTATTATTTGTGTCTTATTTTTGCAAGACTAGACGCGCGCTACGCTGACGGAATAGTTTCTTCTCTTTCACTAACAGGCACGCGAACCGTATGTGTGAGAGTGGCGCTGCTCAAGGTCATTTGCTGTTGACAGCGCCTTAAACTCTCCCTCCGTCTTAAGGTCCGACCACACCGCCGCGTATACGCAGTGACGTGTCGTAAGCGTCACATTTTCTCACCGTTTCTTCATACATTTCGTTGCTTAAACGCACAGTCAACGTCTTTTACGCACCGGTGTGATCGGACCTTTACGCCTGACGCGAGTTTATTTTTTTTTACCCATCCCAAAAAGTGCTCAGCGCCGCTAAAGAAGCTTCACTTCAACAGGAAAGACCAAAACTGTCATAATGACTGCAAGACAGCAGCGCTCCTAGTCTAGGAGCAAAGAAATAACAGCATGTACCGGCTGCTTCACTTCCTGCGCAGGTGGTAAAAGCCCATCGCAATGGGCACAACCCATCACTATTTTGATCCCCCTTTTCCCACGCCCACAATCATGCGAAACGTTGCCTCTAGGTGTTGATATGATACCATACCCCCTTATTCATAAACCCTCTACAGGCCTCTGCTAGCTCAGCAATCGTTTGTCGCTGTCACTTTGACATTTACCTTTTACAGATAAAGACAAACGATTGCTAAGTTAGCAGAAGCTGATAAAGCGTTTATAAATAAGGGGGTTAGGCTCTGTCTACTCCCCAAGAGGCCATCCAAGAAGAATGTCACACATATAAGATGGGGGGGGGGTGTCTGGAAATATGTGACAACATAAATAGTGATGGGCGACTTCGACTAATTTGCTGATTCGAATGATTATTCATTACTAATATCATAATTCGAATTTGAAATTAGTAATATACTAATGCCGATAATCGAATAACGACTACTAATATTAGTAACTAATCGGCGGCTGGATGACTGCTCGGACCGAATCGGGAATCTTCGTGTCGACTCGGCGCGGTGCTTGCGTTAGTTGTTGGCCTGTTAGTTGTATCAACGTCAACTCGACTGTACTGGATGGAGGGGATTTTGAGTACTACTGTATTTTTTACTTTGACATTGGCGAAATCATCGCATCGATCGATGGGGCCATATTATTAAAAGAAGAAGAAGAGTACTACTAATATTCGAATGATTTTCGAATTAGTCGACTAAGTCGAATGATTACAATAATCGACTAATCGAATTAGTATTATTCAAAGTCGCCCATCATTAAACATAAAGCAATTGCAGTCTTCATAGTAAACAATGTGACGGGGGGGGGGGGCTCTAATAATGATGAAATTGGTGTGAAGTACTTTATGGAGGGTCCCTAAGAGATAGAAACGTGATATATGTATATAACTTGTCTGTTTCACAAATATTAGCAACTTGTAGTTATTGAAGAGCGGGGCCTCCTGGCACGGGTATCCGTATACTTAAAAGGAAGTCCCAACCTTGATGTTTTTATGTAAGATTTAAACGAAATAAAATATTTTCATTTTCATTAAGTGCAGCGGTGTCCTGTCCTTACATAGCTTTTGATGCAGCAGCGAAGTCGGCAATCTGCTGTTGCTAGCAGGACCCTGGAATGGGATGTGGAGGGGAGCATCCAGGTCCGACAGCCCTGTTGCCGGAAGCTTGCTCTCTGGAAAATAAAAATACAAGGTTTATCAGAGTTGTTCTAGAATATTTAATTCCGAAGATTAACTAAACAGATTTATATGGGGAGAGTGAATGGGTGCTTTGGGAGGGGAAGGCCGAGACGGACGTTCCGTGATCAAATCGGGGAGGTTTTGGCAAAAGGTCAGGTCAGAAGTACCCTGAACCAACGAGCATGTATGAAGAGATTGATGAATGTGGATGAAGCGAAAGAGATATGTCAGGATTGTAGCGAGTGGAACGAAGTAGTCTTTGCCTACCCCTATGGGAAAGAGGCATGACAGTATGTATGTATGTATGTATTTTATTTCGGAACAACTAAGAAATGTTGTAGAGTACACAAGAACTCTACCTTAATTAAATTAAAGGACGCTATTCATTTATTTATTTATTTAATATTTATTAATGTTTGAAAGACAAAACATTACCATCGTCAGATTCCGGTGCTTCCCCAGCAACAACAAAAGTGTCTGCAGGTGGCACATCCACTGTCTAAAAGTAAAAAAAAGTTACAATAAGTTTTTGTTGAAAATGTATACTTTAATCATCATTTCTGAACTGACTGTACTTTTTGCCAACTGTAGTTGCATTGTTCATCGGAAATATGAAGGTCAATTTTACTTGTCAGATCTGGTCCCAGTAAATACATTATAAGCTTGTAATAACACAGGATATGGTTTATCTTAGCTAGTCTAGTAGCGATCCTATTACATAAGTTTCTAGCCTTTGGGAGTTTTTGTATATCCTCCAGTATTTAGCTCTATTTAGGAATTTTACTTCAAGTAAAAACATTATCTGAACATACAAAATAAACAGTCAAAAACTTCAAATTTCATGATAAAAAGTACATTATGTTGTTAATTATAATACAGAAATGTATATTGATCACACTTTCCCTCATTACTAACAAAAAAAGTTCGATTATAAAACTGCGAAATAAAATACAGGACTTCCTACGAAAGCAATTTTAAAACTTACCGGTGATTTGCCTATTTCGATCTCAGAATCGGATTCTGATGCCTCGCCATCCACTACGTGCACAGCTTTCGACATTATTTTCTCGCAAAACTACTCAAATTAAGCAGAAATATTAAAAACATTGGAAAAATCTGAAAATGTTTACAAATTTCGTTAAGACGTATTTCAAATTTAAACACAAGCGTGTGTGTAACTTTTGACGTGTCGATTTCATCATAGCATATATAGCAACCTTCAAATAGAAGGTATTTACCTAATTGTTCAAGGCTCTTTTATAATTTGAATTAATAAAAGCATTATTTTGCATTGATTAAGGTACGTTCTCATGTAAACAGCCTTAATTAAAAATAAATACTGTAATGTCCCAACTTCTGCAACACGCACATATTTTATTAGAGCAAGAAGTAAAAACGTCTACGTTTGACAGCTAAGAAAGTCAATTAAAAAGATACTTTAAAACAATAATGTGAAGCTTAGATTACTTTACATAGAGTATTTGTTCTAAGTTTCTTATGGTTTCTAGTCATAGTACAGTCGTGAGCAACAGCTTTAAAATAAATTAGTTTACTGTGGAATCATTGACAGTACAGCACGCATTAATGTAGGTAACATACAGTGCTTCTAGTTTCATAATGTATTTGACAGTTGCCGTATACTGAATAAACAATAATGTTGTTAAGATTGAGAACAAGTTCAGCAGTTGCATCGAGCATCAATCTGTCCAAACTACTCGCTCTCATCCCCAATAATGTAAATTTTCATTCATGTTTATTCGGATCACGGCAATTATCCAATACATTAAATTAAAAAACTAAAAGCATTGTTGCTTTCGTTATTTAAAAAAATCAAAGCGATGGAGCTGTATTTTTAATAAAAAAATTGTGAAATTCAGAACAGTTACCTAATAGATTAAGTATTATGTGGTAAAATAAAACACATGCGAAACATGAAGAACTTTTTACTATCAGAGTAACGTGGACGTCTTGACACAGTGACAAATTTATAATTATTTACAATAAGTAGGTATTTCACGCACAATTGGGTTACGGTACAATTTCATTAGATTCTCACTTTAAAACAGCCACATGGCTTTTGTATAACCTTCATTTAAAACTCCCAACTTCAATCGAAAATATCATCAAATATTTCACGTCATCCGACAGTGAATTCTTTCTTACATACAATTCCATACAAAAACAGGTACAACCAGTTCGAGTAAGATAAAATTATTTTAAAAAGTAAGTCTCATAGGTTTTCATACATTTTCGGTGTAGATAAAATATATATACATAGGTAGCAACAGGTTAAAATGTATATTCAATTTTGTGTAGGTAGATACAGACTTGTAGATAAGGGTAACTAATTACGCTATAAAAAAATTCGTTCAGCATTTCATAAAAACACGACTAAAATAAATGTTGACTGTTAAATTATCAAAACAAGTCTGAAGTATTTTCTACATTACGTCAACTACCTAATTTTAAAACAAAAATATACGTTTTCTAATGGAAATTACATACCAATGACTCATTCTATACTATTTAATTTTAAAAATGTGTAAAATTAGAACTGCCTTTTCCATACTTGATAATATTAATAATAATAACAGGGTACTATCGGCCGATTCAAGTAACATACCTATAAGAGTGAGTGAGATAGCAAGACAAACCCGAATGGCGTTCTAAGATCTCACGGACTAGAATAAACTACATAGCTACGGATTGACACATAAATATCAGATTTTTTTTTCATTGTTTAGCAGAATATACAATAAACTGGAAACATTATTTGATATTGTGTGGAGGCTTTCATTTTACTTTCCGTTGTCTGTGTTGGTATACTACTTAATTATGGTATTGATACAGAATTCGTGCCTCAAAATTTTAATAAAATTGTTAATATGGCCGTCAGTACTTATTTTACACATTTTTATGCAACTACCCTATCATTGCCCTTTTCAACACTGATAGAATTAAAACTGTCTTCTAAAAGTACTTAGAATATTATTTCTACAGTTTTCTCGGTAAGTTTATTATTTTTGTTCGTGTTGTATTGTTTTATTCTTTGATCTCCATCCATCCTTGTCAAGCGTAGTCTGTTCCGCACACAATGAAGTGAATAAGAAGTTCTAAACTGTTATACTTTTAAATCCTCTTATAGTTAATTGAGTTGATAAATATCAAACTCCAATACCTATATCTAATTCAGATTTTTTTTATTATTTAAATCTTCATATATCTATTTTAAGATTTAAGTCAAAAACAACTCAATTGGACATATTGCAATTTGATATTTATCAACTCAATTGATGTTTGACTATAATTTCCTTCTCAATTTAAAATGACAAAATTACCGAGAATTTTTTCAAAAAACTTAAATCACGACTGACCTACGAAGAAATTGTCCACATCTACAAATTGTCAATTCAGTCAACAATTTTTGATTTATAATTTATTATCAATAAACTTCAACTATTCATAAGATACTTTGTAATTCTACTATTTTAAGACATCAGAAATGCTTAACATTATACTTTATATTTCATGACTTCCCGATAAAATAATTCGGAATTATTTGAAAGTCATAAAATATATTTTAATAATTTAACAATTTCTCGTAGCAAATGAAATACAATTTTTATGTATAACTTAGGAACTTCTCTGCAATCAATAATTTGATAATTGATTGAGTGCAACACAAAATATAAGCAAAGCATTTAAATGTGTCTCCGAAAAAGTTCAAAAGATATCTAAAAATTCAATTCTTAGCTACCTACGGAAACTTATATTTTGTATTGCACCGATTAAAAATCCTGAATCAATTCCATAATAAATAATCAAATTTTAATTCCTACTCATCGGTTACTTTAAGTTCTATAAATGCAAATTATTTTCTATTAACTTATTAGTAATTTTCAAAGATGGCGTTTTATCCTAAAAAGCCAACCATGCCGTTGATATGCTTAAAAATTGCATATTTTTACTTAAGATTGCTTTAAAATACTAAATTAGAACTTATTTCGAATACGCGACCATATTTTTAGTAAAAAATCGTAGACTTGAGTCTGTGTGTGACTTCCAAACATGCGCATTTTTGTTTTTTTGTTTTCTAATTCGCAATGGTACAAACATCAACATTAATTTTATTAATAGTTAAATTTTTGGTAGGAAATTATAAAATGCCTCACTTTATGAGTACGACAATCTAGCCAAACCAAGTTTAAGTACCCATGTGACTATTAACTTGCCCGTTCGTCTTTTTTGTCTGTAACATCGTTGCTACCAAACTAATGGACCAACGTGGACGCAGTTCTATTAATAAATAGCCAGTTTTTCACAGTATTTCTAAGCTAGCTTACAATTGCATTTGACAAGAATTGTGGGGCTCTCAACCTGTCTAAAATGTAGTTCATAAATAAGTATATAATTTATAGATACCAAGTACCAAGAGATGAATAACAGTTCATTTCGGTAAATAGTAAAAGTTACTTAATGTTTCAAGGCTTATTTAGACAGTGCAAATTGCTGTACTTTGCGGGGGATATCGATTGCTCATACAGGGTCCTTGGATTCAGAATATTTCAGCAGGTAGTCGGCTTAGTTTGACTAAGTAGCCCTGTAAATGTTTTTCATAATTTTTTAATCATAGTTGACAGATGTTCAAAGTGAGCGTCAAGATCGTGACTAAATTTTAAGTAAAAAAAAAATGTGATGGTGTTCAATCGAGTTAATTCGAGTTAATCTGCTGAGATATTTCGGAAAAATTCCGAGAGATCTTGTAAATTAATAACCGCGCGGCCCCGTCATATAACGAAGCTAGCTCGATAAGCCAGATCTATGTTGTGCCGTCTAAATAAGGCTTAAAAATGACTGCAGGACTCCGCGTTAAAAATATCAATCGAATCTCGCATAGTTTTTTTTCAAAACGCTTCTTAGGCACTTATAATTAAAGTTAAAATTAGACTGAAATTGCGGACCTTAGCTTTATAATATAAGGGCTTATCAAATCCAAAATTATATATCAATACACAGGTCAATTTCGATTTAATACTGAAGAGCAATTAAAATTCCATACAAATTTGCATGGAAACTAAGTGACTTTTGCTCGTCAGCATAAAAATATCATTTATGGAGGCAGTGCATTGAAAATGCTTGATTTTCAAAATGATTTGATTTGACAAAAGCTTAGAATGAAATGGTTAAAATAAATCAATCTTCAAAAAATATTCATATCGTGGTAAGCATATCCAAAATTTTGTTTAGTAAATTTTATTAAAATAAGCGATACCCAGTATACACTCATACGAGCACTTACCCTGTTGCTTTAGTTTATGTTTAAAATAAACAATGTTTTTATAAAATTTTACTTCAAATTCCCATAGCAAGAAAATAAGCTGAAATCGGGTATAAGGACAACATTTGTTGCTAAAAATTCAACATAAACTTATGTCACTTCCATATCTGGTCTGACTTTCTAATTTCCCTATTATTTACTAAATTAATTCCTAAAGACGCTAATTTAAAACATGCCATACGTTTAAAACTAAAAGACTAGTATCTTCTAAATTCTATAACATGTTATTTTATCTGAGTTCTATACTGTCTAAAACTGTCGGTACATTTACGATATTTAAACTAATAATTAATTCATATAATCGGCATGCGTATTGCTGTGTACTCACTATCAATTCACTATTCAATATTGCCTTAGAACAACAAAATAAATAGAACACGTGAAAAATGTTTCCATTTCGAAGATTTTTTTGTTAAGCATTGTTGTTACCATGTTAATATGGTTTCCGATGTTCAAACGAATAAACAGTCAAAACTCAGACAAGGTTTACCATCATTTGCTAAACAACTTTTCACAAATGCATCATTTGACAACCTTTTATTTTCTATTAAAAAATTGACTTTTTGGAAAACTTATAAAAAAAACTTAACCTAACCTAATGTGAGCCACCCCGAAAATTTTTCGATTTTTAAAAAAGTTTACGGTTTATCAGACATTAAAGGGTTGTCAAATGATGAGTTTGTGAAATGATGCATTTGTAAAAATTTTTTTAGCAGACGATGAGATCCCCTCAGACAAAGGCTAAGCTAAAAGAGAAAGAGACTTCCGCTTGTAAATTGTTACTTGTAGCCTTATGACGTCTCAATGCGACCCAATTTCGGCTCAGTTCAGGTTTTAGCTGACATTTTTAGTATGGATCTGACAGCGAGCGAACCTAAACTGAATCGGAATCGAATCACACTAACACGTCACGGTAAAGTCACGATAACATAGACCGTTATCCACGCCCATAAGGTTCGCTTAACATCGGAGTCTAAAAGCCCGCGAACATCTTGGCATCGAGTCGTGGACGCCACTCGTGGTACACGTGCTGGAGCGCGGCGAGCCTGCGCGCGAGTGCGCGTGCGCGGGTCCACCACGCCGCGGCCACGCAGAGCAGCGAGGCGTGCGCGTGCGCGTCGCAGTGGCAGTGGGGCGCGGGCCGCGGCCGCTTCGCCACGGTCCTGGAATAACGAACTACATAAACAAAAAGCTCTGACAGCATGCTAAGTGTGAGTTAGTGTTGCCTAACGATAGTGTTTCGATAGTTTGAGCAAAGACAATAGTAATAATAATAATAGACAATAGTATGGATACTATCGGTAGTTTGAGCAAAGGCAATAGTATAGATACTATCGGTAGTTTGAGAAAAGACAATAGTATAGATACTATCGGTAGTTTGAGCAGACAATAGTATAGATACTGTCGGTAGTTTGAGCAAAGACAATAGTATAGATACTATCGGTAGTTTGAGCAAAGATAATAGTATAGATACCATCGGTAGTTTGAGTAAAGACAATAGTATAGATACTATCGGTAGTTTGAGCAGACAATAGTATAGATACTGTCGGTAGTTTGAGCAAAGACAATAGTATAGATACCATCGGTAGTTTGAGTAAAGACAATAGTATAGATACTATCGGTAGTTTGAGCAGACAATAGTATAGATACTGTCGGTAGTTTGAGCAAAGACAATAGTATAGATACTATCGGTAGCCCTTTTCGTGCAATACTATTGATACACAACAATACTATTGATAGTATTGATTGTTTATGCATTATTAGATTATTGGACTGCTTACCGATACTATTGCTTCAAATGAGAGAACTATCGATAGGCCTAGCGATAGTATGGCATTTTTCCGTTAAAACTATGGTAGTCGTCATAGGGGCTTTACAATGACGTCTTAATGCGATTCAATTCGGACTCAGTTCAGGTTTTAGCTGTCATTTTTAGTATGGATCTGACAGCGAGCGAACCTAAACCGAATCTGAATTGAATCCCATTAAAACGTCATGGTAAGGCCCCAGGAACTTATCAGTGGTGAAATAGGTCCAACCTCATGCGGCTTAGTGTGTATAAGAAATTTCTAGGTAATATGAAACCAAACTGAATTTATTCGAGCATATAATATTAATGCGAGGTATTTAAATTTTGATAACAAACAAGATGTCTTATAATTAATTTTCCCGAAACGTTACGAATTAGGTATCGGCAAAAAACGAGTATTCTTTTTTTAAAGGGCTGGTAACACCACGGTAACACGCTCTTAATGGCGGAACCACATTACCAACACCCGACGCGACCCGACGCGACGCGACGCGTGTTGAGTCGAATCAAATTGTATTATTTTCTATGACCAGAGCCACACTGTCAACACCCGACGCGACGCCACGCGCACACACGCCACCCGACCCAGACGGGCCAGATCGACGTGTCGCCGATGGTGGGGGTAAACACCCCACCCCACGCGGCACGCGCAGTGTGGCTCTGGACTACACCCGACGCCACGCGTCAGTTGTTCGAGAACATTCGCAGAATGTATGCATGTGTTTGTGAACTACACACTTCCACAGCTGTCAGCTAAAGAAATTGCTAGCGTGTCGTGGCATCGGGTGTTGGTTATGTGCACGGTGCACGTCGGGTGTCGACACGTCGGGTCGCGTCGCGTGTTAATAATGTGGTTCCGCCTTGATGCCCTATGTTATTAGTGTCTATGGGCAGCGGTGAATACTTTCCATCAGGTGACCAGCTTGCTCGTTTTCCTATCACATACTAAAATATAATTTGGATCCAAATTACAACAGGTGGTCGAGTTAGCTTGATTAAATTAGACACACTTATTAAGATAAGGCAACCACAATTTGAAAGTACATGTTAAGGTAATAAGGTAACCACAATTTAAAAAATTTTGTAAAATAAGTACAAGTGCGTTCAGCCAAACTAAGTCAAACAGCTGCTGAAGTATTTGGGATTAATTTTGTGACAAATTATATAATAATATGCACAGTCAAGGGCATAAATATGTACGTTACCACGTCAAAAATATCTTAACACCTTTACGCCACAAACAATAAGGTCGGCGATACATTGACATGATAGCTGTATCGATATTAACGCCCTCGACTGTGGTGGGCCATTCCTAATTTAATTCCTGTCCCCCAAAAGACTGTCCATCAGCTCGAGCGATCTCAAAGACTAAATTTTGAGTGTCCCAGGACAGTCGACCACCAATATTCTTTACAAGATCTGTGTAAAACATCTAACGATTGATTTGCGGTGCTGTTTTAACCCCTTATTCATAAACACTCTGTAGGTTTCTGCTAACTTAGCAATCGTTTGTCCTTATCTGTGAAAAGTAAATGTCAAAGTGACAGATAAGGAGAAACGATTGCTAAGTTAGCAGAAACCTACAGTGTTTAGGAATAAGAGGGTTAGTGTGTGCTGCCTTCCACTCACACTCTCCCAATAATCAATATTTACTACGAACTCCTTCGTATCATTTGTCTCCCAACACCCGACAGTACCTATTATACCAGGAGCGCCATGTGTAAGTTGAGTAAAACAATCAAATCGTGAGCAGCGGCGTAATGTCCTTGCCCGTAGCAAATTCATCAGAAGTGCATGATCATCCCTTTTGTGCTCTAAGCCAAGCCAGTTCGGGGCCTAGACCTAGGGGCCTGTAGCTTTTTGCCGGTGCTGTCACCCTATAGTTCCACTGGTCGTAGTAAACACTGATTTATTTATTTATTACAAAAAGAGAGAATGAGTGCGATTCAGCTCACACACAGCAGTTTTGCTTTTTTACCCGATCTAGACCAAATCACACCCAAATTTTAAAAAAGTTTTTGTGCCTCTTCTGCCAATTTAGTAATCTACCTCCTAAAAAAACTGACTCAATTTTGTGTTGATTGTAAACATTCGCTCATCGATTTTGCAATATTTTTATACTAAAATTTCACTTTTAGCGCAAGCTTTCTAAGGCGTATGTAAGTGGCATTCTTTGTGAACTGGTGTATAGCGACATGCGTGGTATGGTGAGCCATGAAATGCAGATTTAAAACCCTGCGTCTCCGTTTATCATACAGTTAAAATGTGCTTTTAAATATTTGTATTTTACCATATATGGCTCCTTAGGCATGGGGTCATAGTCAGTTACCATGCGTGGTCCCTGATAGTCGTCGTTGCCTCGTCGACCCCCCATGATCTTAAATTCCGACAAAGTGTTTGACATTTAGTACATTTCTAAAGTATTTGAATTTACATAGCTACTAATTTGAAGTATCTTATAAAATAGAATAGCAAAATACTAGCTAAAGTTAACTTAAGTAAATGCTTGTAAAAATATCCGAGGCCTTATTCGAAGATTCGCTCGCCAATTCAACTCAAATCATATTTTTCATAACTCTCAACGATAATGTTTAGTAATGTTGTAAGTTCTTATAAGTAGCACCTATCCTCACTATGTATTGAAAATATCCATAAGAAATTTCGATCCCAATTAACTTTAGGTTGGTGCTAATGAAAATTTGGAATACAAAGAGAACAATACTCTTAAGGCGCTAACAAGCACACCTCGTTCGCCTATCAATTGCCCATTCCCTTAACTTGACTAAAATAGTGACATTAAAGATTCGAGTAAAGTATTTCACTACACTGCTGTCCACGAGTCCATGATAATATAGCATTGATTTATTGCAAGCGACAGGTGACATGCCACATTGACAAAATCAGATAGGTATATAACTCTACACTGACGATTAATACTAAATTACAACATAAAGCCCAAAAAAAATTTTAATTGAAACCCGCTTGAACAGGAAACTCCTTAAGACAGGCAAAGTATATCGTATTAGGAAGCCCTTTGTTTATTCGAATATTTTTTTGGTTTAAAATGTCTATAGATAGGTTGGGTTAGGTTTTTTTATAAATTTGCTGAAAATTCGATGGTTTCTGTATAAATTTAGTTTAAACTAAACGATTTTCAACCAAACATACATTAGACCCAAATAATTATTCGCCCATCCGATAGATATAGATCCATCCTATTATCATAGTCACTTGTCACCTGTCACTTTTATGAAGTAGTGTCTCAAGATCTCGTAAAACGTCAGTGCCTCACCTAAGGTCTGAGCGCGCGTGCGCGGCGTCACTCTGCCGTCATAGCTCCGTGTCGAACATCTGCAGCGAGCGCATAATCACGTCGTCCTTCAGGCAGGACTCGAGGAATTCCTCGATTGTGATCACTCCATCCTGGTTCAAATCCAGCTTGTGGAATACTCTGTCCACCTAGAAAAGAAAAAAAAATACATAGGGGCTACTTCCGAAACCCGTTTTTGAAGTACGTATCATACTCATCATCCACAACGAAAACTATAATTACTTCAATCGATCACCACGATCATCCATCTTCAGTTAAAACACTTGTTTGTCCAAGCAGTGTACAACTCCCTCTTTAAGTCCATAATTTCATTATGAAAACAAAAGACTGAAATGAAACCATTAAGAAAATTATATAAAGTCATAACACTTCTATGAACGACTATACCACGCAAAGATGGCGTTCGTTTCACAGAATGTGCCGCGGAGTCATGCGGATTGGCCGTAACAAGAACAACCATTTAAGAGTTTGCTCGCTTTGTCTGTGGTTGCCATGACAGCGAGAAGCGGGAAACAAGATTTCATTTTGTTTCCCTTGTTTCATTACCGTAGTGAAAATGATAAAAACAAAAAATACTCAAGTCATTCGTTCATAAAACATTTCATTTATTCTATAAGATAATCAAATCTTTCATAACGTGACTTAAATCAAGCACTCTCTTCTTCTCTTCTCCAGCCTATATACGTCCCACTGCTGGGCACAGGCCTCCTCTCAGAATGAGAGGGCTTGGGCTATAGTTCCCACGCGCGCCCAGTGCGGATTGGGAACTTCACACACACCATTGAATTGCATCGCAGTTGTGTGCAGGTTTCCTCACGATGTTTTCCTTCACCGAAAAGCTCATGGTAAATTTCAAATGAGATATCGCACATAAATTCCGAAAAACTCAGAGGTGCGAGCCCGGGATTCGAACCCACGACCCTCTGCTTGAGAGGCCACAGGTGAAACCACTAGGCTACCACGGCTTTTAATATAAATATAATTAATGTAAATGTGGTCCAGCGTAGGTACACCTATCATTATTTCGTAAAATTGTCTACTGCAGTGATATAGCTGCCAGACTTTAGCAACCTTACTTAACCAAAGATCTTTTTTTTTATTTTATAATTTATTTTAAATTTTACAATAAGGTTTAACAAACCGAGCCACTAATGAAAACCTCAAAGGTTTATGTAATAAGTAGCGAGATCGCGCGGTTCAATGCGCTTCCATATATACCTACGTAAATATTTATCTAGGTATGCACATCTTATAAATGCTAACACATTAGGTATTACATACTAATTACTACTATTACTATTACTATTGAATCTGTTTCTTTATACTAGTACAATAAAGCATTACCTACTTACTTACTATTTAAGCTAATACGGTAATTATCTTTTCACCTCACTTGCTCGAAAGGGCTGTCTTTCTCATTAAAAATCTGCGTGGAAAAGTGCTTTTTCCCCTCTTGGGTGGAAAAGGTTTTTGAAATTCGAACGCCCCGCGGACCACCACTCCACCATGACCACCACGACCACGACCACCTCACCGCCTACTCATATACTCAAGTAATTAGAAATTTGAAATTCTTCCATCCACCATTTTTCTCGCTGTAGTGAGGTGAAAAATTGTGTGTTTCGCTCGGCAGCAAAGTTTGTTTAGTGTCTCGTGCCTTGAAACCTTCGCGACGCTCAGGATTCAATTACAGGCACTCGCGCCAAACAAAAACTTTGCAGCCTTGCATAACAAATAACTATTTTGGTTCACAATCCAAGTAGTGTTTCTTAAGAAGCGATTTAAATTGGTTAGGGCTATTGATAACGCTCACTAGCTCGCACAGCAGCTCTACCTACCTACCTACTATCTACCTACCTATAGTAGATATATCTACTTATTATTTATCAAGGAACCTCCACGCTTGCTCAGTCATCTGGCAACTTAGCTTAGTCACAAATTTTATACGGCTCGCCGGCCGCGATGCAACTTCAGAATCAGGTTATGTTCCGAACAACTTCAAGATAAAGTTTGTTCAGTAAAATATTTTAAAGTTGCCAAGTAACCGGTAAATTGTGAAGGAAGAATGTAGGACGGCATGATAAAGTCACACAATTATAATACTAACTGTTGCCAGTGACTTCGTCTGCAAAGAATTCGTTTATCGCTAAATCGCTATCCAGCGGGAACTACGCAATAAAAAGTAGCCTATGTGCTATTCCAGACTTTTCTCTATCTATGTGCCAAATTTCATCCAGATCCGTTGGGCCGTTCTGGCGTGATTGAGTAACAAACAAACATCCATCCATCAATCCATCCCTCCATCCATACTTTCGCATTTATAATATTAGTTAGATTAGATTAGGTTTCACTTAAAAGTCTTAAGTACCGAAGTTTTCTTCACCCATTCCCTTATTGATTTACAGAGAGAAAGTCTGAGTGAGTATGTAAGTGGGCCAGCGACATAGTGAGCTAGCGTCTAAGTGATAAAGTGTCTAAGTGATCCAGACTAAGTAAGTGAGCCAATGTCTAAGTGCACCAGTATCTAAGTGAGCCAATTTCTCGTTGAGCCAATTTCCAAGTGAGCCAGTATCTAACTAAGTTAGCCAATGTCTAAGTTAGCCAAAGTCTAAGTGAGCCAGTGTCTAAGTGAGCTAATTTCTAAATGAGCCAGTATCTAACCAAGTTAGCCAATGTCTAAGTTAGCCAATGTCTAAGTGAGCCAGTGTCTAAGTGAGCCAATTTCTAAGTGAGCCCGTATCTAACTAAGTTAGCCAATGTCTAAGTTAGCCAATGTCTAAGTTAGCCAATGTCTAAGTGCGCCAGGGTCTAACTAAGTTAGCCAATGTCTAAGTTAGCCAAAGTCTAAGTGAGCCAGTGTCTAAGTGAGCTAATTTCTAAATGAGCCAGTATCTAACCAAGTTAGCCAATGTCTAAGTGAGCCAGTGTCTAAGTGAGCCAATTTCTAAGTGAGCCCGTATCTAACTAAGTTAACCAATGTCTAAGTTAGCCAATGTCTAAGTGCGCCAGGGTCTAACTAAGTTAGCCAATGTCTAAGTGAGCCAGTACGTGTCTAAGTGAGCCAATGTTTAAGTGAGCCAGTGTCAATTTAAGTGTTACCTACACATAGCCTTGACCTGTTCGTTGGCTTTAGCGTCTGTTTTTGGCTCACGCACACACTGCTGCAGCTCAGTGTCTTAGTAAACAAGTGTCTAAAGGAGCCGTGTCTAAGTGAGCCAGTGTCTATTTTAGTGTTTGTTTGTGTGTGTGCGTGTGTGTTAAAGCCTGACCTGTTCGTTGGCCTTGGCATCAGTGTGTTTGGCGTGCGGCGAGCCGGGCGGCGCCCGGCGGCCCAGCAGCTCGTGGACAGCCACGACGACCTCGGCGAGCTCGCCGCGTGTGATCGCGCCGTCGCCGTCCACGTCGTACAGGCGGAAGGCCCAGCGGAGGCGCTCGTAGACAGAGCCGCGGAGCAGCGTCGAAAGGGTTACTAGCAGTTCCTGTGGCGAAAGAATACACTTTAAGAACGAACTTCAGGGTGATGCGGGAGACGTGAGAAGGACCAACCCTAGACGTAGTTGCGTAACTATACGGTAGCAGGGCTGGCAAAATGCCACGGGCCCCAGCTCATCGGGGCCCCGAACTGGCTTGGCCTTGAGCACAGAAGGGAAGATGATGCACTTCTTTATAGTGAGGAAGGGCCCTTGACGTTGTAGTTACGTGACTGCCTAGACCACTGCGAGTAAAAAACACCGAGTGTTGTAAACCACTGTTTAAACGTTACAATATTTTAACGCTTCTAGTGGTTAGAGAACCTGACTATGAAGCTCGAGGTCCCGGGTTCGATCCCCGGTCGGGGCAAATATTTGTATGAAAAATACGAATGTATGTTCTCGAGTCTTGGATGTTTAATATGTATTTAAGTATGTATTTATCTATATAAGTATGTTTATCCGTTGGCTCCGTGCTCATATCACAAGCTTTGCTTAGTTTGGGACTAGGTCAATTGGTGTCAATTGTCCCAAGATATATATTTTTTTTTTTTAATGTTCATACTACAGGCGTGTATGTTTGTCAAAGATGATATACATTTATTTAGAATAATTGAGAAGAAGCAGCCAAGAAAAATTCACAATAAGTTTACTGTCCTGCCAAATAATTATGTTAAGACAGCCTACTATAAAAAAAGTATATTTGTAATGGCTGCAAAACTATTTAATAAGTTGCCAGATACCATAAAAAATCAAAAATTAAAATTATTTAAAAGATCTGTGTTAAAAATATTGAAAGATAATGTGTTTTATGATATAAATGAGTTTCTAGAGCATGATTTTACGGTATCCCATGATAATGTTAATGTTACAAAATGAACTATTTTAGATTTTAAGAAAGCATAATATTGTACGCCTGAAAGGCAAATTATAGCGGTTACTTTAAATATGTCATCTAACTTACGTGTTACCTATAATTGTCAATAAACGATTTGATTGATTGATTGATTGACCCGTGGTCGTCAAACTGCGGCCCGTGGCCGTTATTTGTGCGGCCCGCGGCATGGAAATTGTTTCAAATAACGAAATAAGCTGAATACATAATGTACAAGTGTGCAAAGGCTCTTGGAGCGCCTTCACATACTCTGCGGCCCGGCCCTGGAACTCACACTGTCATATGTGGCCCTTGGCCAGTAAAGTGTGACGACCGCTGGCCTAGACGCTAAATCCGTCAGTTAATTATAGGCTACTGTTTCACACTAGTATTAGCGAGATTATCTTTTTTTTTTAATTTCTAAACGACACTGAAAATTAGAACACATAGAAAAATCCGAAAAGTAAAGCTATGGCCGGGAATCGAACCCGGGTCCTCGTCATTCCGTGACGCGTGCTATACCCCTACACCACCCATAGCAGGTGAGTAGGTAAGCCTCCGAATTTTTCTATTTGTTACCAACTGTCACGTTACCTGCTGTTTTTTTAAAGTATACTTAGGTAATTATTTATCAAGTGCATTGGGCATTGGGCACTACAATTTTATGAGAATTACCTAACTACGTAAGTCAAGTACAGATACTTAGATGCTCTTCGCCTTTTCTGTTGTGTCACATCGTTATGTAGCGCCTTCTCTATTATCTCCTACGAGCTGTGCTATTATCATTTTTACTGCATGTTTTTTCCTTTTTAGGTACTTACGGAGGTTCTCTATCGTTTCCCCGAATTTCATCCTACTAATATTATAAATGCGAAAGTTTGTGACGATGTGACGATGTGAGGATGTGAGTGAGTGCGTGTGTATGTTTGTTCCTTCTTCACGCTAAAACGACTGGACGGATTTGGATAAAATTTGGGACGAAGAAAGCTGGTACCCTAGATTAAAACATAGGCTACTTTTTATCCCGGAAAATTGCATAGTTCCCGCGGGATAACGATAAGCATGTTAAATCATTGCTAATTCTACGCGGACGAAGTCGCGGGCAGAAGCTAGTATGCCATAAATGTATTGTTTGCCATAATGATCATTTGCCATAACTCTTTTTTCTCTTTAACTGTTAATTGTTCAGGATTGTTATAAAACAAACCTAACCTAACCTATAGAGTTCTACAGGATTGCCATTTCAATGCTCCTGAAAAAAATACGGTTTCCGAGAAAAAAAACAGTTATGGCAAATGATCATTATGGCAAACATTACATTATGGCATATGAAATTCGGGCAAATGAAGGACTCCGAGTTACGGTACCACAAAAAACTTTTTTAACTTCAGTAGCATTCAATTAACTGCTAGCTATTTAGCCCACTAGTTAGGCCTTCAGTTTGTAGTCGTAGCTTCGAGTAAAAACTTCGAACTAGGTAGTTAGGAACGTTAACATAGGCAATTGTTAACGTTCCTAACTACCTGGTTAATTGACAATATTTCATTTCTAAACGACACTGAAGATTAGAACACATAGAAAAATCCGAAAAGTAAAGCTATGGCCGGGAATCGAACCCGGGTCCTCGTCATTCCGTGACGCGTGCTATACCCCTACACCACCCATAGCAGGTAACCAAAAAGGTTAAAAAATCAAGAAGTAAATTTCTTGATTAATTTGATATTTCCTATCATTTGAAAAACAGCGCCATCTCTCGTCCCTGGTGAGCAGTACATGTTCCACGGGAGTTTGTAATTGTGTCGTACAGACACATCATTCAAACAGATGACGCTTAGCGACAAATATTCGCATAGTAACAAGGTCACGTGACAGTTGGAAACAGATAGAAAAATTCGGAGGCTTACTCACCTGCTATGGGTGGTGTAGGGGTATAGCACGCGTCACGGAATGACGAGGACCCGGGTTCGATTCCCGGCCATAGCTTTACTTTACCTGCTATGGGTGGTGTAGGGGTATAGCACGCGTCACGGAATGACGAGGACCCGGGTTCGATTCCCGGCCATAGCTTTACTTTTCGGATTTTTCTATGTGTTCTAATCTTCAGTGTCGTTTAGAAATTAAATTTCTAACGGTAAAACGTAAAAAGTAAACATTAAAAAATCAAGAAGTAAATTTCTTGATTAATTTGATATGACAATATTTCGTTGAGTTTTTAATAGTGATGGGCCGACTACGGGTTTTGCCGACTACCCGACTAGTCGGTTCGAAAAATGCCGAATAGTCGGCCGACTATTCGGCATTGCCGATCATTGTGGGCGCTCGTCTACTCCCTTTATTTCTGCAGCCGTTCCGATAAAACTGACCGCCTTCGGCTATTTGACAGCACACGCGCATACTTGTGGGTCAAATGTAACTCATTCTGTTACATTTGATTTCAACTTACCGTGTTTTTGCAAGATTGTTTAAGTCATTTTTTACGTTGCTTACAATCATTGCTTTAGAAGACTTAAATTTAGTCACCGTAGTTTTATTTATGCGTCCTTTTAAAAAAAAATAATAACAACCGACTAGTCGCCGACTAAAAATAATGCCGAATAGTCGGTTTTCCCGACTAGTCGGCATGTAGTCGACCCATCTCTAGTTTTTAATGATACAAAGTTCTGCGGCATGTAAAATTCAGGTTCAGTTCGAAAGGGAAAAGGATAAGTGGAAACGTGAAAGCGATATACGGTGATCAATCATCAGGGTCAGTAGAGAGAGTCAAAAACTAGATAGGGGAATCTGGGGCCTTACCATGACGTCTTAATGCGATTCAGTTTAGGTTCGCTCGCTGTCAGATTCATACTAAAAGTGACAGCTAAAACTTGAACTGAGTCGGAATTAGGACGTCATGGTAAGGCCCCTGCTCTTAGGAACCGTGGTATCGATTAAAGGTGGAAACACATTATTAACACGCCACGCGACCCGATGCAACGAATGTATGCGCATGGCGTCGCGTCGGATGTTCATAGTGTGGTTCTGGTCATAGAAAATAATACAATTTGATTCGACGCAACACGCGTCGCGTTGCATCCGGTCGCGTCGCGTGTTAATAATGTGTTTCCACCTTTATAAGTATCGCGTATCACCCAAAAAGAAACGCCCATCTAAAAGATTGATTAAGCACGTTTAATTATTGCTCTCTCTTTCTCCATCCTATATACGTCCCACTGCTGGGCACAGGTCTCCTCTCAGAACGAGAGGGCCTTGGCTATAGTTCCCACACGGGCCCAGTGCGGATTGAGAACTTCACATACACCATTGAATTGCTTCGGAGTTGTGTGCAGGTCTCCTCACGATGTTTTTCTTCACCGAAAAGCTCATGGTAAACTTCAAATGAGATATCGAACATAAATTCTGAAAAATTCAGAGGGACGAGCCCGGGATTCGAACCCGCGACCCTCTGCTTGAGAGGCCACAGGGCAAACCACTATGCTACCACGGCTTTTTTATTATTTCTATTATCAAGATATCATTATCATCGTCAGCCTATATAAGTCCTACTGCTGGGCGCAGGCTTCCACTCAGAATGATAATTATCAAGATTATTAACTACCAAACCAAAACACTCGTAACAAACTTCCTGGCTCTCGTCCTAACCGCACTATTTTATCTTCTCGTTTGGTTTGAATTCTATGTTTTTACTTGAATTGCTGCCAACTCAGCGTTTCCAATCATGTTTAGACTGTTTAGAGTCAGTTTCATTGATCCAATTCTGATATTGAACCGCTTAAGTTTGTATGAGGCATTTTATTTTCAATAATTAAGTTAAGTAAGTGTTAACATTATACTACAGACGAATTCAGCTGGGATGTGCCGCTTTAGCAAGCTCTCAGACGTCTTGGAACACCAAAAAATTCCCCTATTTCTCAAAAGACGTATGTTCGAGCAGTGTATCCTCCCAGTCATGACCTATGGCGCTGAAACTTGGACTTAAGCGGAAGTTTATGGCAAAATTGCAGGTGGCACAGAGAGCCATGGAACGTGCCATGCTGGGCATATCACTGTTGGATCATATCCGCAACACAACCATTCGGAAGCGCACCAAAGTGATCGACATAGCCCTTAAGGTGTCCCGGTCAAAGTGGAGATGGGCCGGCCACATTAGTCGCAGAACAGATGGCAGATGGCCACTTAGATTGCTGAATGGAGACCCCGGGTAGGAAAACGCAGAGTCGGGAGACAGCCTGCTCAATGGGTGGATGACATCGTAAAGATTGACGACGTGGTTGGCTTAGTTGGTAGTGACCCTGCCTGCAAAGCAAGCGTTCTGGGTTCGAATCCTAGTAAGGGCATATATTTGTGTGATGAGCACGAATATTTGTTCCTGAGTCATGGATGTTTCTATCTATTTAAGTATGTATTTCTCAATATAAGTATGTGTATCGTTGTCTAGTACCCATAACACAAGCCTTACTAGCGCTTACTTTGGGACTAGGTCAATTTGTGTGAATTGTTCCCTAAAAAAAAAAAAAAAAAGATGGCGGGAAACGGCTGGATGCGAATGACACGGGACCGCACTACTTGGCGTGCTCATGAGGAGGCCTATACCCAACAATGGGTGATCACAGGCTGAAGAAGAAGAAGAAGAAAGAACATTATACTTAAACTTCTCGCTGGTTCATTACAACCCAACAAACACAGATAGCAATATAACAGTCCACTTTTGGTGTAACACAACACCAAAAGCTGTATAAGGAGGCTGTATAATGGTGTTAACAGCGCTGTTAACACCAATATAACTCTTATTTGGGCACAAATTATTCAGCCTTTGGTTCTAATTGAGTTCACATTTTTACTTAAAAGAATTATAGTAGCACTATATTGGAATTATTCTAGGTAACAAAGCTGATTATCTGCTGTTTAACAGAACACGAGTGTCCTGTTATACAGGCTAAGGAGTAGGGATAGGTCACATATCCTCTTAAATAACGCTTTTGGTTAATATAAACCTGTATAATATCATCAGCCGTGTGAATAATATTGAAAATATGCCCTTAGTAAAATGTTTTGGACTGTCAGCCGAGTTAGAATATTTGACATTCATTCAATGGTGTCGAAAAATAAAGAAATGGCCGCGCGGTGTGAAGTGTGAAATTAGGGGAGCATTGTATTTTTGGTAAGTACAGTTTGTAACAGCCTGTGAAAATAGCTGGGAATGCATGTTTACTGTGAATGTCTATATGGTTTTGTGACTAAATTTTTACGCGCCTCGAAAATATCTCTTTTTTAAATATCAATATCGTGAAATAAGTAACAAGTAAATATTATTAAATACATTTTTATGTGACTTACACACAATTATGCAAAGTTTTTGTACTATTTTAAAATATGTGTAATTTTAACGTGTAATACAAAAAGTAAAAAGGCAGAAATCATGATTAAAACATAAACAATAACATTGTTTTTCAGGATAAGGTAGCAGCAAAATGGCGACATTCAGGAAGAAGCCTATGTGAACCGTTTTAATCCTGAATTAATTCCCATGGTTGCAAAAAGTTCCAATATTGCTCAATGTGCCCTAGAATAGCTAACGACAATTCAATATGCAGACTAAAACAGTATAGAAGTATTTGTGTGTAGCCAATTTACAGCCAAATGCTGCATTTCTGAGTTATATGAGGATCTCGCAACACCTTTGGTGTTCATGTGGGTTAATAAAACGCCGTTAAGCAGGTTTGAAAAAAAACTCTAAAAAGCTGTGTAACAGAGTCGAGGTGAGCCGCTATGTAACTTTTTGCACTAAATCACTCTAAGTGTGCACCACTGTAAAACTGTTGGCTGTACAGTAGTTCACAGTGACTCTTTTAAGCAGCGGCATTAGAGTGGTATAAGTCTACGCCTTTATACAGCAATTAACATATTTGACTACCACTAAAATGCTCTTAAGGAACCATGCTGCTAGAGGCTGTAAGAAGGCATTTTTGACATCTGCATTTACACCGATCGCGTAACAATAGTATCCGTTCCTGCTTTTATGATGCTATTATACAGGCAAAAGCGTAATGCGCCGCTATAAGTTCACGGTTGTACCATAGTAAATGTTTATTAACTCTTAAGGTTCCGTGTTACACCAAAAGTGGACTTTTGTATTGCTATCTGTGTTTGTTGGGAAGGCTCTACGTTTCACTTTTCTCGGATTGAAATTTCAACAATACTGGGTCTAAATTAAACTACTCTAAGCAGGGGCCATACCATGACGTCTGAATGCGTTTCAGTTTAGGTTCGCTCGCTGTCTGATTCATACTAAAAGTGACAGCTAAAACTTGAACTGAGTCGGAATTAGGACGTCATGGTAAGGCCCCAGGTAAAAAAAATACATGAAAGTGCGATAGTGTAAGTTTCGGCCCGGCGGAAAGGTTCGCCTGTTTTTTGACCGAAACATGATTTTTAGGCCGAAACGGATACTTGGGTCAGACATTAAACATATACGGATAACAAGTATTTCACCTATGCGACAATAGTCGCTGACAATTCTTTACATTATACTCGACAAAAATCCACGCCGGTTGGCTTCATATTGACTTGAGGCATTGCAATAAGAGTTTTCAATGATTCACGGTTAAGTTCATTCGAAATATTATAAACGGGATGTGAACCGCGATTACCTTCATTGAGCTCCCGATATTTCGACGCAGTTACATGCATCATGATCACGGGTAGACTGAAGAAATTGCGGGTGGATGTTATTGTTGGGTAGACCGAGCTCTGTCTACCCTCATTCTTGCGCGTCGACTGCGTGCACTCTCGTTACCATCAGAATCGTTCTCACTCGAAACTCGATTCAAACACACTACACTTGTCATTGCATTGCATTTCGGATTGGCACTTGTCAAGTTGTCACCGAGTTTAGTCGAGATGGTGAAACAGGGGCCGAACTGACTATGATTCAACGCACTAAATATATTAGGTTGAAGGTGTCCGTACTGATGAGAGAAAAGTTCAATACAACGCATAGAGGTGCACTGAAAAGGATTATTCAGAAATTCCCACGGGATACTGAACAAATGGGATTTATATGTTCGCTGCAAACGCCCTATCTCCGTAACTAAAATTACTGGAGCCTTGAAATTTAGCGTACAAGTAACTACTACAAGGGGATTTTACAAATTTCCATTGCAAACGCGCGCTCATTCAGTAGTGACCAGGAAACAGACCCGTGAGCAGCGTGTTACTGCGATCTAAAAACTACAATAGTAAAATACAAAAAAATGCCAGTTTGCACTGTAAGGTGGAGTTAGACAATAAGCCTACAGATCGTGATGTAATTTTTTTCACTCGTGTTAAGCGACGTGAATCAACTATGATAATAAGACCAATGATAATTAACAGAGTGAATATATGTTACGTTCCTAGTAAATTGTGTTTGAAAATAGTCGCGGTTGGATAGTTGTTTGTCACGTCACTGGTGGAGTTGTTTGAACAAAGCGGTTTACCCTCCCAAGTTATCACTTCACCAGCGCACATTGCTCCCAAAATCTAACCGGCCAGTAACTATCGATATACAATATCGACATGCCCTCATCTCTTCCGTGACGTCACCCCTGCCGCCCGCTTACGTCGCATTCCGCCAACGTCGGCAGAAGTGTTTGCTTAGAAATTCGTAAAGATGGCATTTCTCTGGGGTAGGTGGTCTGTGTCTAATACACACATACATACACAAATCACGTCTTTATCCCTTACTAGGTAGACAGAGCTTAAGGTGGCAAGACCTAAAGGCCACGTTTAGCAAGATTGTGGGCGTATAGATGGAACTACGCGGACGAAGTCGCGGGAAAAAGCTAGTCTATGTAATAAAGACTTAATAATTGAAGACGTTGAGTGGAAGAGTACCTTCGTCATCCCGATGTTATCAGCGCGGATAAAGCCGTGGGCAAAAGATAGTCAATAAGCCGAATTAAAGATTTCAAGCCGAGATACAAAAATAACCTTTCCAAAACAACTCTGCAGACTTTGAAGCATCCTTTGCATCACGCAAATTCGGGAACACCCTCTATCGTAACGATCAAAACATACACATTGCCCTATATAGCTTGGCACTGACATTTTTGTTAGAAATGTACCCTATTTTCACGGTTCAGGGTGAGATTTTGTACGGAAATGTATGACTCAGTTCGGCGAAGCGTATCAGATGATAGGGGAAGTTTTGGCGTGTCTGTATTTGTATTTTATTCATACAAAGGTTACTTAGAACATAACAACGTGATAGAAAGAAAATAACGGACAAAGTTGATGTTTATTATAATGTTTATTACTAGATGTTGACAGCGACTTCGTCTGCAAAGAATTCGTTTATCGCTAACCCGCGGGAATTTTCCGGGATTAAAAGTAGCCTATGTGCTATTCCAGACTTTTCTCTATCTATGCGCCGAACTTCATCCAGATTCGTTGGGCCGTTCTGGAGTGATTGTGTAACAAACAAACATCCATCCATCCATACTTTCGCTATTTTTTATATTTTAGTTAGATTACAGCCGCTCTTAAGATGGGATGGGACAACGAAGAGAACAAAATTAACTGGAGAATGATGATGAAATGAATGAATGATGATGATGATGAATGTTTCTCTCTCTCTCTCTCTCTCAAACGACCGCAACGGTTATTGACGACCGAATGGCCTAGTGGTTAGAGAACCTGACTATGAAGCTTGAGGTCCCGGGTTCGATCCCCGGTCGGGGCAGATATTTGTATGAAAATACGAATGTTTGTTCTCGAGTCTTGGCTGTTTAATATGTATTTAAGTATGTATTTATCTATATACGTATGTTCATCCGTTGTCTAGTGCCCATATTACAAGCTTTGCTTAGTTTGGGGCTAGGTCAATTGGTGTCAATTGTCCCACGATATTTATTTATTCGTTAGAATGAGATGGAACTACACGGTGCTCACTCTAACATGATGCCTATAAATTACTAGCTGTTGTCCGCGACTCAGTCTGCGCAGAAGTCGCTTATCGCTATCCCGCGGGAACTATGCAATTTTCCGGAATAAAAACTATCCTATGCCCTTCCCAGGGACTGAAACTATCTCTGTACCATCACTAGGTACATAGGTAGTAAAACAAAGTCGCTTTCCGCTGTCTGTCTGTATGTCCCTATATATGCTTATAGCTTTAAAACTACGCAACGGATTTTGATGCGGTTTTTTTTTAATTGATTCAAGAGGAATTCTACGCAGACAAAGTCGCGGACAGAAGCTTTATTTTTAGTCTAAAATATTTCTACAGCCTAAAGGGGGTAAAGTATGTACCCCTTTAGGCCTTTAGGCTGTAGAAATATTTTAGACTGAAGAAGAGGGGAAGATAGGAACGACCGTTGCAAATCCCTATAAGTAGTTCATAAATTACTCACTCTGAAACTGATGGCGCCACTGCAGTTGACGTCAAACGCTTTGAACACGTAGTGCGCGTACAGCGCTGAATCTAGAAAAAGTAAAAAATAAAATCAACGGTCAATAGCTAAAGTTCGAAATTCAAATCGAGCCGTCTATATAGCGTTCAATTTAAGAGCGTAAAGGACGGTGGTATATTAATTTCGAATTTTGTATTTGGAAGTCCAGTCCAAAAATTGGTCGCCTGGGATTATTATCTGACTGGAGTCATGAGGCTTATTAACTCGCTCGCATCGCCATCGTGTTAATTTTGACAGTTCTTGTATGAATGTGACAGCTAGCCAAAATGAACACGATGGCGATCGCGAGCGAGTTACGTCAGAACTAATAATATAGGTAGGCACATAATATTTATAGCAACTTACTGCCATGTGGGAAGAACTTTGCGTATATATCCTTAAACGAATCCTCCAGCACCACTCCTTCCGGGCATTCCTGTAACAAATGAAAAATATAGTTGAAAAAAAATGTTGGATTTCTTGGCAGCCCTATGATTTTTGTCATCAAAATCATTTTTGAAAGGCGGGTTATGTGTTTACCGCGTAGGTATGTTATGTATTTCCATTCCTATGTCCGTTTCGTAACTACTCGACAACTCAACCGATTTTGACAAATGATGCGCTATTATACTTCATTTAATTTAGAATGAGAAACCACAATAACATTATATTGCGCCTGGTCAACTATTTCTTACCTAGCTAATAGTACAGTGCAATAGTTTGGCAGCCGCAAAATAAAATTGTTTTAATGTCACTTTATTTGCGTGTCGTCAATTGTTACTCTAGTACAAATTGTTAAGAGATTACAGTTTACGAACCGCAATATAACGTTGTTGTGATTTCTCATCCTAAATTAAATGAAGTGTAGATTCGTTAAGCCCATCAAGTAGTTAGGTACTTAAATGGGCAAAAATTATTCTTAGGAATCATGTTATAAACGATGCTAGCAACCTGATTCCCCTTTCCACCTATACGCCTACAATCATGCTAAATGCGGCCTTTAGGTCTTGTTTCTTTAGGCTCTGTCTACCCCGTAATAGATAAAGACGTAGGTAATTTATGTATGTATGCTAGATTTGTCTTGATAACGCGAGTGTCACTAGTTATAATAACATTCTTATAAATTCAAGATGGCGGATCCTATTAGCTTAAGAGGCTGACAACACCTAATTTTGTTGAAATTGATGTTATTTAAACACTTTTTTAAGAAAAACTGCACACAAAAAAAATACAAAAAAAATATAATGTTAATTTTCATCATATTTCAAACACGCTAGACGGGCTCGATACATAATTGAACAAAATCGGCTCGATAGAAAATAATTGCAAAGATTGGTCTTAAAATCATCATTAAACGGTTCTATGTCTTTATTTTTTCGACGTATGAGTCTGCAATTAAAAACATAAAGTCAACATACTCATACCTAAACGGCCAACGAGTCATATTTCACAAATAATCCATACTTTTGTTTATTTCTTATGATTTGTGTCTTTTTGCAAGATTTTAGACGCGCGCCAAGCTGCCGGAATAGTTTCTTCTCTTTCACTAACAGGCACGTGAACCGTATGTGTGAAGAGTGGCGCTGCTCCAGGTCATTTGCTGTTGACAGCGCCTTAAACGTGCTGCGATCTAAAAAAGTTGTGACTATATGACCACCCTTATTTTTACTGGGGGTTAATAAACTTGAACTGCCTATCATCAGTGACCTTACCGAGTTCATTAGAACTAAAATATGGAGAACCTAATTCATACATCCCCTACCAACGGTCATCGAAATATAAAACGTGATTATAAGTTGAGTTTTTTAACAAAAATGCCTCCAGTGTTTTTTTTATAATATGGAGTGGAAAACGAGCTAGTGGTCACCTGATGGCAAGTGATCATCACCCATGGACACCCGATACAGCAAGAAATGCAGATGCGTTGCCAGATAGTTGCATTGTTACCTATGTATAGGTATAGGTAGGTTATTTCAAGTCAATTGTCCTCCGCCGCCGCGCGTTTGTATATTCTCAATAACTACAGAACAGATTCTCATGCAGTTTTCATCAATACAGGGACCTACCTACTATAGAGTTAGGATATAGGTATGCTAGTTTACGTACTGGCAGGTTTGCGCTGGCTAGTTTGCGGTTAGTCCAAGTTTCATAAATCGAACACTCGTTCGATTATTTTGAATATTTTGTTAGGAACTTGAGAACGGCATCAGATCAGCTTGGACCGGGAACCAAACCGTTTCCCTTATTTTAGTAAAGTTGCAACTCATCTAACTAATATTATAAATGCGAAAGTATGGATGGATGGATAGATGGATGGATAGATGGATGGATGGATGGATGGGTGGATGGATGGATGGATGGATGGATGGATGGATGGATGGATGGATGGATGGATGGATGGATGGATGGATGTTTGTTTGTTACTCAATCACGCCAGAACGGCCCAACGGATCTGGATGAAATTCGGCACATAGATAGAGAAAAGTCTGGAATAGCACATAGGCTACTTTTTATCCCGGAAAATTGCGTAGCTCCCGCGGGATAGCGATAAACGAATTATTTGCAAACGAAGTCGCTGGCAACAGCTAGTAAGATAAATAAATCCAAGTAAATCCAAGTGCAGTCAAAAAATGTAGTTTACTTAATTTTATTTTAACTTACATATAATATTGTTTTTAACAATGATTTTAGATTTTGACTACATGCGAATGTTAATTTTGATATTGTTGACATTGTTATTATTATTATTATTATCATTTTATTGTAATCCATACCCTAATTTCTAATTTTAATTTACATTTTGATAGTATTAATTTGATTTTATATTGACTTGAATTTAAATTTGAATTATTAATTCTTAATTTTGTTATTTTTTTAAAATTTACAATTTTCTTAATTTTTAATTTGCTGTGCCCTTCCAGGGTCCATGTGGAACAATTATGTCTGTTTAACAACTGCATTTACCATGGTTGCAATAATAAATAAATAAATAAATAAATAATAACGTAATGTTTACATTTTTAGCTCAAATTAGTTAAGCCTTAAGCTCTCTAGTTTAGTTAGACACACTGTACTCCTCGACCCGTACTATCTAAGTTACATCAACCCGTAGGCTTATTGTCTAACTCGCTCGCAATCGCCATCGTGTTCATTTTGACAGTTGATGTATGGGCTGACAATTGGCATCGGAATCAGCTAGCTGTCACATTCATACAAGAACTGTCAAAATGAACACGATGGCGATCGCGAGCGAGTTAGACAATAAGCCTACCGATTTAGAGAGTGATCCAAGAGTCTCTCCACAGTGAGGTAATGAGCGAAAATCTTACGCATCATGTTATAGGCGAAGCTAGCAACCCATCACACTATCTCGAATTCCCTTTTCCGCCTATATGCCCACAATTATTATGTTTTTTTTATAAACCTTTTTATTCCGAATTCGCTACAATTTCAATTCAATTTTATATGTTGTTGTTGTTGTTGTTATTTATTAAATTGTCGCCGAATTCGGCGTGCCTCATGTCATAGGCCTCCTCCGTGTATTGGAGGGTTTGGGCTATAGTTCCCACGCGCGCTCAGTGCGGATTGGGAACTTAACACACACCATTGAATTTCTTCGCAGATGTGTGCAGGTGCTCATGGCAAATTTCAAATGTAATTTTCGCACATAAATTCCGAAAAACTCAGAGGTGCGAGCCCGGGATTTGAACCCACGACGCTCTGCTTGAGAGGCCACAGGTCAAACCACTGGGCTACCACGGCTTTTTTAATTATTATGCTATTATTATGCTATTTAAACGTGGCCGCTATGTCTACCCTAAGGGAAAAAGACGATTTACGTATGAATGTAAAATCTAGAACAAGTAGTAGGTAAACCTTCTAGGCCTGTAAATAACATTATTAGACGGCCAGCACGACATCGCGTGCTGAGAGCCACGCGATGACACCGTCCAGTACAGACCGGCTGGAAAACTTACTTTATGCCTGAATATGTAATCTAGCCTAGTAATATAAGCTAGTATAGTAAGTATATGACCATTTGTTATAATAAATATTTGTTATTTGTTCGAATAAATGACTTATGCCTTATGACTTATATGACATGTTGACTTAATTCTCCAAGAGAGGTCAAAGCTTGAACTAGAATAGAACAGGAAAAATTAAAATGAAAAAACCGGCCTTATGTTTTTTACCGGAATACATCTACTTACCAAGTTTCAACAGTATAGCTTTTAAAGTTTCGGAAAAAAGTGGCTGTGACATACGGACGGACAGACAGACAGACATGACGAATCTATAAGGGTTCCGTTTTTGCCATTTGGCTACGGAACCCTAAAAATCGACGAAATTAACGTGCACTTCAAAAATCGAACGCGACTGTACCTTCATTCGTATTTCAAAATAAGCTCTTAGAGGTGCCTGATATCCTGGTACTGGTACTTAAATTCTCCCTCCGTCTTACGTCTGACGCGAGTTTAACATTTTTTACCCATCCCAAAAAGTGCTCAGCGCCGCTAAACAAGTTTGCACTTCAAAAACCGGGCAAGTGCGAGACGTAGATACTTCGCGCCCGATACGCTACAAATTTGGCAAGTGAATATACAACCCAGTGTTAGCAGAGCCCTGCATCCTAAGCAAAATTTAGGCAGTGTGAGGTCATTTTCATCATCATCATCATCAGCCTGAAGACGTCCACAGTTGAACAAAGGCCTCCCCCTTAGCACACCATACTGAACGACAAGTCGCTACCTGCATCCACCGGTTTCCCGCAACTTTTACGATGTCGTCAGTCCACCTAGTGGGAGGCCTGCCAACACTGCGTCTTCCGGTTCGCGGTCGCCACTCGAGAACTTTTCTTCCCCAACGGTTGTCTGTTCTACGAGCGATGTGGCCTGCCCATTGCCACTTCAACGTACATACTCTTCGAGCTATGTCGGTTACTCTAGTTCTTCGGCGAATCTCTGTATTGCGGATTCTGTCGCGCAAAGAAACTCCGAGCATAGCTCTTTCCATAGCTCGTTGAGCGACTCTGAGCCTTTCCAATAAGCCAGCAGTCAAAGATATTATTCGAAATATTATATACGGGATGTGAACCGCGATTACCTTTATTGAGCACCCGATATTTCGATACAGTTGCATGCATCATGATCACGGGTGGCGATAATTTCGGGTGGGCGAAGTGACACTGTGAGTGTAGTGTGTTTGAATCGAGTTTCAAGTGAGAACGGTTCCAGTGGTAACGAGAGTGCACGCAGTCGACGCGCAAGAATGAGGGTAGACAGAGCTCGGTCTACCCAAAAATAACATCCACCCGCAATTTCTTCAGTCTACCCGTGATCATGATGCATGCAACTGTATCAAAATATCGGGTGCTCAATAAAGGTAGGTAATCGCGGTTCACATCCCTTTTATAAAATTTCAAATGAACTTAACCGTGAATCATTAAAAACTCTCATTTTATATATGAAGAAACAGATACAATTCACAAAAAGATAAAAACAACATTATAAAAAGAAACATTAATAGAACGTTAAAAGTTTTGTTTTTTGTATTTATATTTTGTTGTTATATAGCGGCAACAGAAATCAAAAATGCATCGTCTGTGAAAATTTCAACTGTCTATCATGGTTCTAAAGATACACCCTCGTGACAGACAGACAGATATACGGACAGAGGAGTCTTAATTACTAGTAAAGTCTCGTTTTTACCCTTTGGCTACAAAACCCTAAAATCTAGTTATTTTTCTATAATTGGTAGTTGACCTATCCACCCTTCTCTCCCATAGGTAAGTTTGCCCTGTCCTTGCTAAACCTAGTGTCTTTATTTACATAAAATCGTCAAGCAAGCAAAGCCGCGGGCATATGTGTATACGCTGATTATGTGAAATTAGAGTAACCAGAGGCCGCTTTGAAATAATAAAGCTGTAACACAATCACAAAGGCTTCCTGATCCAATTAGAGAAATCGCATGAGAAAGTAACCGATTGTAACTTGTAAGTAGGACTTGAAATGGAATCGTTATCACATATAAAGGCTGCGACCAAACCGCCGCGTATACGCAGTGACGTGTCGTATGCGTCACGTTTTCTCACCGTTTATTCATACATTTTGTTGCGATTCCGTAACGTCACCGTTTTTTAAGCGGCGGTGTGGTCACACCCTAAGACATAGTCCTCCGTCGCGTCTCTGTGTGCTTACAACACAAAAAAAAATACTTAGAACATACTACTTAGATATACTAGCATACTAATTAGATCTTTCATCTCCCCCTTAAGTTAGTCGTATTACCTACGGGACACCCTATGCAATGCTCTAATCCTCTAATGCGACTTTTTCCAGCTAATCTTACGTAACAAAACAACAAACGGCACTGCAACGAATAAAATTACCTAGTCGCTCAAAGGCAAATAAGTTACGAACAGAACAGCCAATACTAACGAATATTAGAAACTTAAGTAGGTATCTACACATTCAAACGTAATAACGCAGAGCGATCATTAAAAAAAGCAATTTCCGTCCCCAACGTCCAATTTCTCGCTTCATTGTAAACGACAATAACTCCCGCGGATTTGCAAAACAAGGAACGTGTTTACGCCAAAATAAAACATTTTATTTGAACAAAACACTGAATCTCAAAATATCTACCCAGGCTAATGAATTGAAGAGAGACAGAGATACAGCTAAGCAGCGGACTAGAATGGGACAGCTATGTTTTGGTGTTACTACATCAACTAAAAGGTCACTAGGTGAGGATGTCGTCGACCGTTCGCGCCAAAAATAGGAGTAGTTGAGTCATCTTGACAGTTGCCCGCCATGTTGGTTTCAAAAGAAAGTGACTTATGCAACGTGTATTTTCGTCTTGTTTGAAATTTTTAAAGAGTTCTTTTTGCAAATGAGACGCTTGTCGACTTTACGGAGGGCTGTTGAGTTGACGTTTTCGTGTTTCCCTGTTTCGTTTCGTTTGTTGCTTTTGTGCTACATTTCACGGTGTTAAGGAAAAATTTAATGATGCACTTTTACTACTCTTTATTTAGAGGAAACTACAAAGTGTGATAATAGACTGCATGGTTAAAAAATGCTTATATTTTCTGCATTTCTGACCGATCATACTCTTAATTTTACATGCAATTGTAACTGAAAGTTAGCTTTGTAGTAATGCTACAGCGAATGAGTATTATAATTCCCTTTGTGATCCAAATCAAATTAGTTTCAGTGTATTAATAATACGGCTTCACCCGCGTCAATCAGCGCATCCGTGTCAGGGCGTTTGTTTTAATTAGCGCAACGAAATGCAACGCAAAATGGCGGCCGCCGACAAAATGGCCGTGAATTACAAAACTGTGGAATCACAAAACGTTTCACGCAGCATTTTTAAAATAAATGGATAATTCAGCACGAGGTTGGGCTGAAGGTGTTTTTCAGGACTTTTTTAATGGTGGTTGTGCAAATCCCTACTATCTCTACTAATATTATAAATGCGAAAGTAACTCTGTCTGTCTGCCTGTCTGTTTGTCTGTTACCTTTTCACGCTTGAACCGCTGGACCGATTCAGTTGAAATTTCGTCTACAGATAGTTTGAGTCCCGGGGAAGGACATAGCAGTGGCGTGGCGTCCATAGAACTCGATTCCCACCGGCTTGCCTATTTTAAGGCAATTGGGCAATTTATTGTGCAGAATTAGAGGAAAAGGCTAGTTAAGTTCCCTTCGGCTTGCCTTCTGATATACTTGAAGCCACGCCACTGGGACATAGGATAGTTTTATCCCGGAAAATCACATAGTTCCCGCGGGATAGCGGTATAAGCGAATTCTGCGCGGACGGAGTCGCGGGCAACAATTAGTATTTCTATATCGCGTACCACTGTGGAAACCTTGTCACTGAAAATGTCATAAATAGTCGTAATGACTTACCACTACGATACACGTGTATGAGAAAAAGTTTCACAGAAGCACGTGATTCAGTTTCTTCGACCGCAGCTACCTCACCGTACATTAGGGGTGACTTGATTTTTAATATAAAATTACGCTGAAAAACTTTACCTACAGCTGCAAGGTCTGTTCGGTTAAACTAACCCCGAGAACTAACCCAACTTCCTGCTGAAATACTCCTAAATAGGTAGTTCTAAGATAGTACAAAATAGTTTGGTATAGAGAGTCGAAGCCGACATACTTAGGTACCATCTAGACATGGGGAAAAGCGTTACTTTTTGATATCAGTGACTGACGATCCCGTTCCAAAAAAGTCACAGTGAAAAGTCACCGTGACTTTGTCACGCCTGTTACTCGTGTCACTGCATGATATTTGTGTCAACGTTATTTTTGTCACACTGTTATTTCATCGTGATTTTGTCACGCCGGTTACTCATATCACCATATGATATTGTCGCAGTGCTATTATGACGTGATTTTGTCACACCGTTATCACACAAGTAGTTGATCCAAAATAACCTTTACACTTTTACAGGCTTAGAACTGTCGCACATTATAAGTAAAAAATAAATACATTTGGGAAATTAGTTCATAGTCATCATAATCATCACAATCATCATCACAATCATCATGTCATCATCATCATCATCATCATCATCATCATAGCCATCATAATAATCATCATCATCATCACAATCATCATCATCATAGCCATCATCATCATCATAATCATCATCACAGTCATCATCATCATCATCATAACCATTATCATCATCATAATCATCATCGTCATAATCATCATCATTATGGACGGTGTTCATCTTTTTCATGTGTTTTATGTAGGTACAATAAAGAGTTATACATACAGTCAAGGGCATAAATATATATACATTCCCAAGGCAGCAAATACAACTGTACAGTTGATTAGCCAGAAATATCTGTACAGTAATCCGGTCAATTATTATGTAATCATTTAATTAGTCAAAAAGATCTAGACATTTACATGGCCATAAATAAATGTACAATGTCAGTCAAATATATGTAGGCAAATTAGGAGGCCATAAATATCTATACACACAACTCTCATTTATATGAGAACAAAACCCAAGCCAAACATATCTATACACGCAACTCTCATTTATATAAGAACAAAACCCAAGTCAAACATATCTATACACGCAACTCTCATTTATATAAGAACAAAAACCCAAGTCAAACATATCTATACACGCAACTCTCACTTACATGAGAACAAAACCCGAGCCAAAAATATCTGTACAGTCAAGGGCATTCATTAGATCCAGGGTAGGTCCAACTTCGAGAAAGAGATTACTCGCCGAATCCGACTCGGCTGGGCAGCGTTCAGGAAACTTTGCAGTGTCTTTTCGTCCAAATGGCTGAAGTGTTTGAAGTCAAAAATCTTTGACTAGTGTGTGTTGCCAGTGATGACATACGGATCTGAGACATGGGCGCTAACGATGGGCCTCATGAGGAAGCTCAAAGTCACTCAGAGGGTTATGGAAAGGGCTATGCTTGGGTTTTCTCTGCGGGATAGAATCAAAAATGATGATATCCGCAGTAAAACTAAGGTTACCGACATAGCCCGAAGAACTGCGAAACTGAAGTGGCAGTGGGCGGGGCACATTGCTCGCAGGACCGATGGCCGATGGGGTCAAAAAGATCTCGAATGGCGTACGTGGACCAGGAGACGAGCTGTCGGTAGGACTCCAACATAATTATTGTGCTTCTGAAGCCACAATTCATAACATAGTGGTTCTTATGACTTAGGAAATACTAGCCCATAAAATTGAAAATGTGATCTTTTATATCCTACTAATATTATAAATGCGAAAGTTTGTGAGGATGGATGGATGTGACGATGTGAGTGTATATGTTTGTTCCTTCTTCACGCTGAAACGACTGGACGGATTTGGATAAAATTTGGAACGGAGATAGCTGGTACCGTGGTACCCTAGATTAACACATAGGCTACTTTTTATCCCGGAAAATTGCATAGTTCCCGAGGGATAGCGGTAAACATGTCAAATGTCGTAGCTGCCTAGAGTGGCAACGTAAATAATTATTGCAGAATAATAATATAACAAACCGTTCTCAGAGACGTCAGTTAATATTATGATTATTAAAACTTAATCGACCTCTCTCAGTGTGAAAGTTAACTTTGATTACCCTGTCGGTTTGTTTTGACTGACTGGAAATTTAGAACTGTTTTACCATGTTTCCGGACCAAGTTCAAGTTTGAAGTAATCATCCCTGCCGTACTCAGAGTCCTTTATTATGTTAATTGGCGTTTTGAAGCTGGTCGCCATTTTGGAATCTTCAGTTTTTGGACCGATTGTCTTTAAAATCGATATCTGAGGGTCCGCATGGGCCCCAAACACGAATCCGTTATCAAAAATGGAAATGGGCCACAATTTTTATGTTTAGTTTTACGACAGAAGTGCTTTCAAAATCGATATCTGAGGGTCGGATCGGAGTGGTCTCCAAAGTTGAATTTGTTGTCAGAATTTGGAAAAATAGGCGTAAAGTAGAGAATTTTTAGATACTATATACCTACTTCAACGATTAATTTCTAAATTGGAATGTTTCTGTGGATGTAGAAAAGCGAACGCCTAATTACACTTGACCGTTTTATTAGAATCATATTTGGCATACACACAACAGCTTACAAAAAATTCATCACAATCGAGTCAATAGTCCATACCTACAGGAATTAGACATTTCAACACTTAAATCCGACTCACGCTTGACGTTTTTTTGACAAAAAAAGCTTTCTCAGCCTACACACAACCAGCTCACAATAATCTTCATTAAGTATGTATAACACGATACATTACTAACTTACGTTGAAAATTTTACTTTATAGTTGAATATTGGTTTAATAGGGAATATTCATGTATTTTTTATTACTTATAATGATCAATTGCATCTCTATAACACAGAAAAAAATATAAACAGGCTTGAAAATATTCAAATTATTTTTTAAAGTAAAAATATAAAACATCGAATAAATTTGCGCCGTTCAAAACGCCGCCATTGAGCGCGCACTTTTGATGTTATTTGTCATATCCCGTGTTTGTCTACGCTAATATTATTAAGGAAAAATGAGTATTTTTTGTATTTTTGTATGTTTGTTACAGATTCACTCAAAAACTACTGGACCTATTTTAATAATTCTTTCACCATTGGAATGCTACATTATCCCCGAGTAACATAGGCTATAGAATATTTTCAAAAAGTTAGGGATCCGTAAGAAAACTTCGATAATGTCACCCAAGGTGTGAAAAAAAATCCAAAATAATCCTTATATTGCGTACGGCTGCAGAAACTGTTGACAATATAGCAAAGTGATGTACTACAGTTTTATAGGAGACATCATTGTCTACAAAAAAGTCCGCTATACTATATGTTTAACTATTACAGTTATGTCACAATAACTACTTTTTCAAAATCTAAATTTATAATGTCACTCTATAATAAATAACCAGTATAAAATGACCTCACGCTGCGTACATTTTGCTTAGAACCAGGTCTCTGCTAAAAATGGATATTATATTAGCTAGCCGAATTTGTAAGGAATCCTCGGTGCGCGAGTCAAACTCGTACTTGGCCAGTTTTTTTAGTATGCCCCGACACAAAAATATAGTTTTTGATATGTATATTTTGTTAAATATCTACTCGTGCGAAGCCAGGCCGGGCGGCTAGTTTACTTCTTCATTCCTACGTGCACATGTCCAGTTTTAATTGCTAAACAGAATCAGATCACAGATTTTAAACAGTACAAAATTCACTTTAAAACTAACCTAAGCTAGTTTATACAAGTTCGGTAAAACTTTCTTTAAAACATTTCATATTCATATTGAGATTTTACGAAATTTTGATGATTGATGATGATGATGATTAATCATCTGAAATAAATTTCAGGTAAAGAAAGATACATCAAATATAGATTCACTAGAAATCACCTCAGGAATACAGTTTTTAAACCAATTTTCTCACAAACAGTACGAATATCAACGCCGATAAATCCAATTTGTGACATCTGACGTCACACTTCGTTTTGACCAATGGTAACGCGTTTCGTAAGTTTGAATTTCCCAACCATATTTTTAATTTTTTATACAATTTTTTATGGGTTCAATACATAACTGAATAAAAAATATATCTTTTAATTATAATCGATAATAAAGATTCAAGAAAAAAATATTAAACACAATTTTGTTTTTTATGAATATTCCCTATTGTCACATAGGTTCACGTGACAGAATAAATAAATTGTTAACTAATTGCCTATTCTACGCAGACGATGTCGCGGGCAGAAGCTAGTTATTCAATAAAAATCTAAATGTTATTTTTAACCACGTGTGTAATTTTACGCAATTAGATAAATTAGCGAAATCGAAAGAACGTTATTATTATAAACTACCTCTAGTAGCTCTTAATATGTTACAAACAAAATTCAGCATCGGACAAACGGTAACGTAATATTTACGAGAAAAGCCACGTGAAAATCTTGTATGGTAGATATATAGCTGTGGAACAGAATCTAAAATAATAGGCTGAAAGGTAAAACAAATGACACGTCAATGACGTCACGATCAAAACGAAAAGGACAAAGCGATCATGACAGAACGGTACTCTTTTCGGTGATTGTCATAATTCAAAATTAGAAAACTTGTTAGTTTGTTGTATAGATATATTTGACTGTTAGATATGTGTAGATATTATTGCCCTTGACTGTATAGATATTGTTGGGTTTTGTTCTTATATAAATGAGAGTTGCGTGTATAGATATTTATGGCCTCCTAATTTGCCTACATATATTTGACTGACATTGTACATTTATTTATGGCCATGTAAATGTCTAGATCTTTTTGACTAATTAAATGATTACATAATAATAGACCGGATTACTGTACAGATATTTCTGGCTAATCAACTGTACAGTTGTATTTGCTGCCTTGGGAATGTATATATATTTATGCCCTTGACTGTACATACATACCTTCTTTTTTTACGAGTATGCTTCATTAAAACAACTCTTTGACATGGATGAGTGTGCAAGCATTCATAATTTTATCGCTGTCTCACTCGCTCTCAGCCAGCAGGCATCATCCGATGTTCGCCACGAAGTTCCGAATCCGAACACTCCCGACTAAGCCCGATTAGAGCTGAGCAGAGCCGAGTCACGTCACAGTCAGTCACTGTCACTGCATCGCGTCTCGTCACTGCTTGCGCTAGGCGCTAGGAAGGAACAGTAAGGAACGTATGTGATTTTGTAACGTTGTTATTTTGTGAAAAGTCACAGTGACACGTTTTGAAGGCGAGTCACGGTGACTTTGTCACCGTGACGTTATTTAACCCCCATGTCTAGTACCATCGAACTAACTGATTCCTGTGGAACCCGTCGCAGTTAATGTCATAGTTACGTTATATTAAATTGAAAAGGAAAATCATGTGATGTTTACTGTGATAATGTTTACAGTGGGCAACTGTACATGTCTGTGTAAAAGTGTAAATAAAGTCTTTATAAATAAAATGAATACCTGACCGCGCGTGTGAAAGATTGAAAAATCACCCGTGCTCGCTCCTTTCAATGAGATGATGTATGGTTGATTCATGGCAACACTTTGTATACGTCGGGCCAGTTGGCGTTCGCATTAGTGGACTGTAAAGTTTATGGGCTGGCAACTCCTGCGGGCGGGAACACAGCCGTTAAATTTAAAATGAATTTCCTTTCCTTTCGGTTCTGGCTGAAAATCAGTGCTGCAGATGTCTAACACCTCAGTGTAATGCTGAGCCAGCGACCATTTCACTTTTGCGGAGACACACAACGCTGATCATCTAATTTTCATGTCTGGTTTTTTTTTGTTGTTGTTTCTTTTCTATAAAATTGTGTAAACATGCTTATTTTTTATGCAATAAATCTTATAAAAATGTCTTCTTTCTTCTTTCTTTCTTTCAAAATCAACGTAACGTAGGGATTTTTAGAAATTATACATCGAACTGATTGCTAGATCAGGGGCTCGATTATAAAAAGCACATCACGTGAAAAATTATGTTGAATGTGATAAGTCATTAATAATAAAAGAAGTCTAAAAGCCCAGAACCATTAAGCTGGTAATTAGGTGGGCGTCGGAACAGGAGGCATGTAGACGTGATCACAGTGGCGGATCATTTGTTGACTTCGATTGACGGACGACGGACAAGGGACAGAAACAGATAACAGGCGTCCTATACCAGGGATGTTATGGATATATAATTTCGGATCCGGATACGGATATGGATATTAGTAAAATATAATATCGGTTTCGGTTACGGTTATGGATATTAAATTATTTCGTATTATCCGATAGTTTCGGTTACGGATACGGATATCCATAACAACACTGCTGTGCACCTCGCGCTGTGACGTCATTAGGAAGCGGGAGAGGTGTCGCATTCCAGCGGAGTGCACAGTTAATTCGTACGAGTTGTAGTATTTAGTTAGACTCCGCCCTATCCGAAACTATCCAAAACTTTTATTTCGGATTCGGTTACGGTTACGGATATTTTTTTATTTCGGATATCAGATAGTTTCGGTTACGGATATGGATATCCATAACAACACTATCCTATACCTATGTACCTACTACTAGCTTCTGCCCGCGACTTCGCCCGCGTAAAATTAGCAATTGACATGGTTATCGCTATCCCGCGGGAACTATGCAATTTTCCGGAATAAAAAGTATCTAGCCTATGTTTTAATCTAGGGTACCAGCTATCTTCGTTCCAAATTTTATCCAAATCCGTCCAGTCGTTTTAGCGTGAAGAAGGAACAAACATACACACTCTCTCACGTCGTCACAAACATTCCCATTTAATTTATTATAATACTAACAGCGACCCGCCTCGGCTTCGCACGGTATATTATGCATGTATTGTACACTAGCTTTTTCCCGCGACTTCGTCCGCGTAGACTTCATTTATTGACAAATAGCTTTTGGCCACGGCTTCGCTTGTGTGTACCAGGAGTATTTCAATCCCGTTTTTTTCCCGTTCCCGTAAGAATTTCGTGAAATGCTCTCTTAATGCTCCCTACACTCCCCAAAGAACCCACTTGCCAAATTTCAGCTTTCTACGACCAGTAAAACGAAAAATCCCGTTTTTTCCCTTTCCCGTGGAAATTTTGGAAATTCCTCTCTTAATGCTTCTTTATACTCTCCAAACAACCTAAATGCCGAATTTCAGCGTTCTACAACCAGTAAAACGAAAAGTTCCGTTTTTCCCGTTCCCGTGGGAATTTCAGGAAATTGTCTCTTAGTGCTTCCCTACACTCATCAATCAACCTATATGCAAAGTTTCAGCTTTCTACGACCAGTAAAACGAAAAATCCCGTCTTTCCCGTTCCCGTGGGAATTTTGCAAAGTCCTCTCTAAATGCTTCTTTACACTCCCCAAGCAACCTACATGTCCAATTTCAGTTTTCTACAACCTGCACTGCAGTATAACAAAAAATCCGGTTTTTTCCCGTTCATTTCCGTCAGAATTTTGGGAAATTCTTTCGTAGTGCTCCCCAATACTCCCCAAGGAACCTGAAGGCCAAATTTCAGTTTTCTACGATCATTAAAACGAAAATTCGATCCCGTAGAACTGAATATAAATCTCGTTTTTTCCTTATCCTGTTGGAATTTTCGAAAATCCTTATAACTGTTTTTTACTATTATAATCACCTACTTCTATGCCAAATTTTGAAGTCTAGTAATTATAGTTCCTAGGATATCGTTGAACTGAATGTATAAATCCCGTTTTTTCCTTATCCCGTGAGAATTTCCAAAAATCCTGAAATTATTTTCTTAGTTTTGTAATCATCTACTTGTGTACGAAATTTGAAGTCTATATTTATTAAGTATACAATTTTATTATATGTATAGATAGTTACTGAGATAGGGTCACTCGGAATCGAATATAATAAATCCCGTTTTTTCCCGTTCCCGTGGAAATTTGTGTTTGTGTGTGTGTGTGTGTGTGTATCAGGTAGGTATGTGTGTTGTTGTTTTCGTAATCAGCGACCCGATAAACCGTACAAACAATACTACCCACTATAATATAATAATAATAATACCCACGTTGATTTTCAGACTTTGTCACCCCCTATCCCCTTTTAGGGGTTGAATTTTCAAAAAACCTAAAACAGGTATTTACTCATTTATCGTTAGGATTACTCCTGTGAAGTTTCGAATAAAATAGTCAAACTAATCTTGTTTCCCCATACAAACTTTGGACCCCCATTTAACCCCTTTAGAGGTCGAATTTTGAAAAATCCTTTCTTAGTGCACCCCTAGACCTTATAAGGAACCTACGTGCCAAATTTGGAATCTCTAGAACCAGCGGTTTGGGCTGTGCGTTGATATGTCAGTCAGTCAGTCAGTCAGTCAGTCAGTTTCTTCTTTTATATATTTAGATATAAACCTTCCACTTGAAACACTCTATCTATTAAAAAAACTGCATCAAAATCCGTTGCGTTGTTTCAAAGATTTAAGCATACATAGGGACATAGGGACAGAGGGACATAAGGACATAGGGCAGAGAAAGCGACTTTGTTTTATACTATGTAGTGATTAGTAGGATAATTAGTTGGAAGTTTGACAGATCGGCTGAATTCTTTACCCCACCTCCAGCCTATATTATATGTATATATATATACGTGCCACTGCTGGGCACAGGCCTCTCAAAACGAGAGGGCTTGGGTTATAGTTCACGCATTGCGTGCCCAGTGCGGATTGGGAACTGAACTTCACACACCATTGAATTGCTTCGCAAATGAGTGCAGGTTTCCTCACGATGTTTTCCTTACCGAAAAGCACATGGAAATTTGAAATGTAATATCGCACATGAATTCCGAAAAACTCATAGGTGCGAGCGTTTTTCGATCTCGGCAATTTGTATGGAAACTCAGACTGACTCAGAGTTTCATTTTTTCACAGTCCCAAGAGACCGCAGACCTCAGTATTTCGTATCAATTTTATATCTCTACGCGTTCTCGCGCGCAATCTCGACGGACAGACAGACAGACAAATGGACAACGCACGCAGTGACCTTATAAGGTTCCTTTTTCCGTTAGAGGTACGGAACCATAATCAGAACCCTCTTCTGATTATTATGTAAAAACGATAACCAAAATTTTTTATATTTCTAGTGTTGCCACTGTCTGCGTTTCTATTTTCATTTCCGAGTGACAGTTTGAAGATAGCCTCCAAATAGCCGCTTAGCCGGGTTGCCAGTTTAGAATAAGGTCAAACGTGGTAAAACGGGGAGCGGAACGGAAGCCAGCGGTCGAAGCCTCTACATTGTAGCTTTGTTTTATTTTGCTATTGCTTCACTATCACTACATAGTATAAAACAAAGTCGCTTTCTCTGTCCCTATGTCCTTATGTCCTTATGTCCCTATGTATGCTTAAATCTTTAAAACTACGCAACGGATTTTGATGCGGTTTTTTTTAATAGATAGAGTGAATCAAGAGTAAGGTTTATATGTATAATACATGCATAATATAACGTGCGAGGCTGGGCGGGTCGCTAGTAAATATAATTATAAAGTTTATACTTAAAAGATGTCCAACCAATGTCCAAATCAAAATACGATCATGTCATGGTTCATGAGATACCTATAGCTCATTACATTCAGATAAAAATTACTTTTATTACTTCTATTTTCATCCTGACTGAATTACTTTGAAATATCTGAACTACGAAGCTAACCGAATGTGGAATACATTAACATACAAAGTCAATGCGATTTCATAAAAAAAGAAATTGGTTCCATATTCAAAATCTGATGAAAGCCGTTAAAGCTAACGTCAAACGATATAAAGAACCTTCCACACGAGCGTCGATGGCTGGCGCGCTTCCGTTGGGGACCGGAAACTGTACCATTTGCGACTTAATTCAACGAGCAATTCCTTGTAGATAGGGACAGTCTGAATCTGGGAAACGGCTCCAACGATTTTCATGAAATTTAGTATGCATCGATAGTTCGATCTGACTAGGTTACATTTTTAAAAAACGTACCAGTCATCCAGGTACTGATATTCATACAAGAACTAGCTTCTGCCCGCGACTTCGTCTGCGTAGAATTAGCAATTGACATGTTTATGGCTATCCCCCGGGAACTATGCAATTTTCTGGGATATAAAGTAGCCTATGTTTTAATCTAGGGTACCGGCTATCTTCGTTCCATATTTTATCCAATTCCGTCTAGTCGTTTTAGCGTGAAGAAAGAACAAACATACACCCTCACTCACATCGTCACAAACTTTCGCATCCTACTATTATAAATGCGAAAGTTTGTGACGATGTGACGATGTGACGATGTGAGTGAGTGAGTGTGTATGTTTGTTCCTTCTTCACGCTAAAACGACTAGACGGATTTGGATAAAATTTGGAACAAAGATAGCTGGTACCCTAGATAAAAACATAGGCTACTTTTTGTCCCGGAAAATAACATAGTTCCCGGGGGATAGTCATAAACATGTCAATTGCTAATTCTACGCAGACGAAGTCGCGGGCGGAAGCTAGTTTATAGTATTAGTAGGAGTAGGATTCTCGCAGTCTGTAGGGGCTCTATAATAACTAAAATACTCACCGTTTTAAACCCTCGGTACATGACTCGGATCTCTTGCTTGGAGAACTTGGTCTGTCTGCAGAGCTCCTCTAAAGCCACAGGTATCGGCTTCGGCGTCCTCGTCGGCTCCAATTCGTACGCATTCTCCTCCACCGGAGACTCGGGAGGCGTCGCCATTTTGTTTTTTAATCGCACATATAATTAGGCTTAGAGGTTGGCTGTCTGAAGTGACAACGCTGTTGGCTAATACGCTAGAGTCCACCCGATGTTTTTTTTTTAATGCTTTGGCGGGATTTTGACAGTTAACAGTTAAAGCTTAGAAGTGAAGTCAAGCTGAATAAAATTGATAGGTAGTTAAAGGATATTAAAGCCGAAAACAGAATCTGTTGATGGAAACTGGTTCAAGTGAGGAATTAACATCTGTGGCGATTTCATTTGATGTCAATAGACTTCGGCTATAGAGCAAACTAAGAGTCAATTCCAATGTATTTGAGGAGACTAGTAAAAGTCACTTTACGCTACTGTTTTTTTTACGTGACAATTGAATATGTCATGATAGAGGTAAAAGTGAGATACATTCGAGATCCAGGAGTAATGCTAGGTTGCATGACAAAGTTTAATACATTTTGGCGGTAAATTGACAGTTTTGAGGTTATATCGTTGGATGGTAGGCAGGAGTCTGAAACAAGAGAAAACACGTTATTAGAAACTTTTAATATTAGCGTCAACGTCGTATATTTAACTTAATTAATGTTTGTTTATTTCTAACTAGCTGCTGCCAGCGACTTCGTCTGCAAAGAATTCGTTTATCGCTATCCCGCGGGAACTGTGCAATTTTCCGGGATAAAAAGTAGCCTATACGCTATTCCAGACCTCTCTCTATCTATGTGCCAAATTTCATCCAGATCCGTAGGCCCGTTCTGGCGTGATTGAGTAACAAACAAACAAACATCCATCCATCCATCCATCCATCCATCCATCCATCTATCCATCCATCCATACTTTCGCATTTATAATATTAGTTAGATGAGAGGTAAGTTTTAAGTAAGTATTTCAGATTTCTCTGTACTTATTTCTATATTTATCTTACAGGTTTCCAAACGATTCTCATTTTTTAAAAAAACATTGTGTTGACATGTTATTATGTCAATGTGTTAAATATTGGGATGTAAATTGTATGCTTCGTAGAATGACGATCGGATTAGTGAGTAAGATGGTGGTAGCGATCCGGATGGACTCTGCGGAAGGTCCTATCCGCAAATAGTTAGTAAGTTAACAGTACCATCTATCCTAAAATTCCTAAATAAAAAACTGATATTGTAAAAGTATTTTGGCACATTATCCGAAGGTTTTTCAATAGTCGTACCTTCAGCCCACCAATATCCTGCCTTCGGCCGCAATATTCCCGAACGATGCCATAAAGTGGACCTTTTTTAATAAAAAAGCTGGCAACACATGTCAGTTTACGCGGGGTTGCCAGTGATAGCGGATAAAAAAGTTGTTTATGGACACTCGATGCTTTACTTTATGTGCTTATTTGAAGGTATAGATAGAGGCAGAATTAAATAGAATGGAAGGTACAACAGCTGAACGATTTGATTCTAAACTTATCATGGAACCTTTTCACAGTAAATGTGTCATAGTCATAGTGACACACGAAACATTCAAAACAGGACTTGCAGAGGCGTCTCTAGCCCTTGTGGCGCCCGTGTGCAACCAGTACCCTGGCGCCATAACACGGGCGCAGGGTCTTTGAGAGCGCCGGCGCCGCGAGCGACGCATCTTTGGAGGTGTCGCATGAGAGCGCGCTCGGCGCCCCCTTAGACCCGGCGCCCGTGTGCGCCGCACACCCTGCACCATAGGTAAAGACGCCTCTGAGGACTTGCCATAAGCCTAACTTATAATGCTACACTTCATGCTTTTGACCCTATGTGTTAGATAGAGACTTCCGCTTGTAAATTATAACTTGTAGCTTTATAAAATAGGGCCCAGATAGGCCCTGTAACAGAAGCAAATAATTAAAACACACGTTCTGCTTTCAAAAATTAAGTAATTTTATCATTATGTTTATTCCAAACAAATTAAATGCTATTTTCAATGTACGGCATCCAATAGCCTGTTACATGACAGCCTGTCACAACTAAATGACGGATTTCGCAATACATTGCTTGTCCAATTACACTTGAAACTATAATAAAAATCGCAATACAGGTTATTTTTAAAAGTGGTCGAAGTTAGCTCAGGATGAATACCGGAAGCTGTGGTTTAATTTTTTGCTTCTGTTACAGGGCCTACCTACCTATTATTATTATATGCAATATAGGAAATTTCGTATAGACATTGGGCCTGTGCAAGCTTGTATTATTAAAATAAACGTTACCTTTATAACGAAAACTAATTTTACCATTCGATAAATATTTTTGCTGCAGCATTTTTTTAAATTGCACTTCGAAAAATATGAAAGGAATTCACGCGCGCTGCACCGATACTCGGAATGGCGCAACGCAAATAAGAAAAGTGGCCAAGTGCGAGTCGGAGTCGCGCACGAAGGGTTCCGTACAATTATCTATAAAAACGGCAAAAAAAAACATTTCAGTTGTATGGGAGCTCCCCTTAAATATTGATTTTATTCTGTTTTTAGTAATTGTTGAAATAAATCATCTGTGAAATTTTTTACTGTCTAGCTATCACAGTTCTTGAGATAGAGCCTGGTAACAGACAGACGGACAGTGGAGTTTTAGTAATAGGGCTCCGATTTTGTCCTTTGGATACGGAACCCTTAAAAGCACGATTCTTCCCCAGGGGCTTGTCGCTATAACTTCTTAAGTATGACGCAAACACAGTCTGAAAATTTTAAGTACCGAAGTATCTATTGAGGTTCAAAATGTGAATTGAAATGAATAAATGTCTTCTTTCTTTCCTTCTTTCTTTATTATGTTATGTGAAGGACGAATGGATAGACATCGGAACTTTGGTAAGTACCTGTTTAACCGTGTCGCACATTTTTAAATTATATTAATAATTTGTTGTTATTTTAAGTTAAGTACTTGAAATCTCTTAGCGCTAGTGTATGAAATTGTAGTTCGGATGTTTTCCCATAGATGTCGCTCTCATGTTCAGTCCCCATCCTGAATCGCGCTGTTAAGATTTTTCTTGATTCATAGGCATGACCGAAGACGGCCATCTTAAATTGTCCTTCCTACATGTATTGCAACTTTATAATTTAGTAGCATTACACAGTTCAGTTTGAGTTGGTGTTTCATTTCTTGGGATCTTTGTGGCGTGAACAGTACCTATCTCGTTTTGGTTACGGAATTCTAAAATCTTCCCGGATTTGTTTTTCATAGCCTCCCCGGACAAAAGCCCGCGTTCAGCCGTTAAACTGTATTTTATCTGTGGCTTAAAAAACGTAACGACCGTTTTCTATTACAATTTCATGTTTATGGATTAGTTTTCTATTACAGTTTGTGATTTATGTTTTAGTTGGCGCCCAGTGTGGGGCCTTTAAGTTGGGAGTTTCTTTTATGTCGCGTTCGGCCTTGGTATTTAGTTCCCCTTAAACTTATTAGAAAAATACTTGGCATGAGGCTGGGGAAATAGAACGAGCGCTTGCGAAAATATAGTTCTGCCAACACTTTACTTCAAAAGAGATAACTCGGAGATTGATACCCGTAATTTTGTTAAAGTAGATACACAATATATTTGTTCTATGATTAAGGAAAGTTACCTTTGATGTTAATATAAGCCTAAATTAATTACTTCCATGCCGAAAAATATAGAATGTACCGTTTGTTTCTCTTCCCGCGCAGTAAAAGCCCATCGAGGGAAGGCGTAAATCTTAGGAATCATGTTGTAGGCGATGCAGCCAGCAAGCCGCATTCACTATTTTGATTCCCAAACGTGGCCTTTGAGTCTTGTTATCCTAGGCTCTGTCTACCCCGTATGGGATAAAGACGAGATTTATAGCAGTGTTGTTATGGATATCCATATCCGTAACCGAAACTATCGGATATCCGATATAAAAAAATATCCGTAACCGTAACCGAATCCGAAATAAAAGTTTTGGATAGTTTCGGATAGGGCGGAGTCTAACTAAATACTACAACTAGTACGAATTCACTGTGCACTCCGCGACTGCGAATGCGACACCTCTCCCGCTACCTAATGACGTCACGGCGCGAGGTGCACAGCGCAATATCCGTAACCGTAACCGAAACTATCGGATAATCCGAAATAATTTAATATCCATAACCGTAACCGAAACCGATATTATATTTTACCAATATCCATATTCGTTAGGACGCGAAGCTAAACTGTCTCTTTGCTAAGAAATTTATGGGTGTAGCGAATTTAATAAAGTTGCTGAAGAAGAAACATGCAGTAGGTACTTATATAAGATAAGTGTTATGTATGCATCGAAATAAATAAGACAATATTAGCGTATTCTGTTATATGATAAATGTTCAGTTTTTTGAAGTAACTTCTGTAGCAGCGTTGAGCGCTTTTTGGGATGGGTAAAAAATGTTAAACTCGCGTCAGGCGTAACACGGAGGCAGAGTTTAAGTACCAGGGTATCAGATCCTGTAAGAGCTTATTTTGAAATACGAATGAAGCTAGAGTCGCGTTCGATTTTTGATGTGTACGTTGATTTCGTCGCTTTAACGTATGTGCGTTTGGCCTAGTGGTATAAGGTGTGGAATAACTTTGTGTTCTCTCAGGTGACCGCAGTTCAAATCTCGTGTATTTTTTTCTTCTTTTTCCTTTTTGCGCGAGTGTGCGTGTGTGTAGTTTTCACTTCTGCCGGCACTCCCGGAGTGCTCCCCGGTGTTTTTTTTTTATTGTAGGATGATTACGAATGGCAGTCCTCGCGAGAGGTATAAGTGCCGGCACGTAAGTCTAGCGATGACCGTTGATGCGCAGTAGTCGAAAATAAGGTATCGCGGGGGAGTGCGGAGGACGCGGGCGGGCGTACTCCACGTTAGACTTACGTGCCGCCACCTGTGCGGGACGGCTGCGGTTCCATGAACTTATTGACAAGGATGTTAGTGCTATAATAAAGGTATACTAATGTGACTTAAGGTCGGTGATGTTATGCAATGGTTGTGAGTGGTGTTACATGATTGTTAATGATTTGTGAAGATGATTGTAATGATCGTTTGGTACTAATATTAAAATATAGGTACTATGCGCTGTTGCCGTGAAATGAAACTTAGCTAGATTGATTTATCGCCCCCAGAACCCCTGCATACTAAAATTCATGAAAATCGTTGGAGCCGCTTCCAAGAATTTTGCTGAAGACAATGACTCAAAAAACAGCGGGAAAAACTGAACATTGACCCACCTGTGTTGGATGCATGGTCTTACACGATAATTTTAAAAGTGCTAATCCAGGCTTCCGTTCGCTGTAAAATCTTGTAGAATGCCGTTAACATTTTTACGGCCCAGTTACGGTTATTGCTATAAAATAAACTTGTATTTACGTTTGTTATTAACATTGTAGCAAGTATGAAGTTTAGATCGTCGTAAAACTTTCGCGCGTTGGAAGCACAAAGGATTTTTCGAATTTTCCGGTTTATTGGGTTTCGACGTAGGTACTTACTTTGTTGATTTTTTTTTTAAATTACCGGCCAATTTTAAAATATCTAATGTGTAGGAACCATCTACTTTTATGCTGGTTAGAGAGCAAAGAAAAACAGAATTTACCAGTTTCTTTCTCTTCCCACGTAGGTTGTCGCGAATGAACGCGATTAACAATTACTGGTGAGTTCCTTATACTGTTTCTGAACGCAACTTTGATTACTGGCAACACAAGGTATTCCCACGCGGGCCCAGTTAATTATGAATGAAATAAAATAAAATAAAATCCATTAGTTAATTTATTGTAAAACTTTTCACCGCTATCAATTAAATTTAGACCAATAATCAAATAAACATCGAACTCTTCATTACAGCGGCAACACTGCATTAACTCTTATAACTTTTGGCGCGAACTGAAAAAAAAATGGCGCGCCGCCAATCCGCTGGAATCGTAGTGAATTTGCCAATTAAATTAGTTTTAGTAGAAGCTATTTATTACGTCGACGAGTCGAGGATATTTTTATTCGACGCCGTTTATAAATATTGGGCGAACCAGTTGTTTATCGAGAGTAAAATTTGGCACTTTAGTATTTTCGCTTGACAGAAGTATGTTCTTTAAAAAAATTGCTCTGTCCATTGGTAAATTTTCCAGTATAGAGTAAATAAAGTAAGGGACAGTTTCAAAACATGTCGGCCATTCGGGTACGGAACCCTAATATATACCTACTTATGCAACAGAAAATGGAAGATTGAAAGAAAGAGACATAAGAAGATATTCATTTTTTCAAGACACACAAATATAAGAGCATAGATACCGTAAAACGGGGTAGGGACAATATTTAAGTTCAATCAAACGCCGATAAAAAATATTTTCATATGTAGCAAGTTGATTTTTAGAGATGAAAAATGTCCCGGCTGTATGAATTTTAGTTCATTAATGACTAGCTGTTGCCAGCGACTTCGTCTGCAAAGAATTCGTTTATCGCTATCCCGTGGGAACTACGCAATATTCCGGAATAAAAAGTAGCCTATGTGTTATTGCAGACTTTTCTCTATCTATGTGCCGAATTTCATCCAGATCCGTTGGGCCGTTCTGGCGTGATTGAGTAACAATAACAAACAAACATCCATCCATCCATCCATACTTTCGCATTTATAATATTAGTTAGATTAGATTACCTGTTTTTTTTTACATTATAAAAGTTTATTTACTCAATAATTTTTTTTTTTTTTTTTTTATTTATTTTAATATACATATGTATTTACAAAAAACAAATTAAACTATGATTAAATTAAAAACTAAACCTAAATTAACTATAAAAAGTTATAAGTTATAAAAAGAAAGCCTGTCATTTAGTTTTATAGTTTAAACAATAATCACACAAAATTTAGTTCTATCGCTTCTCAATATTGTGACATTTTAGCGCAAACGTGTTCGTAACACATTTTGTGGCCAAAAACTTACAACTGAAGCTTTCCAGTTGCCCTTGAGGCAGTGAAAGCACGCATAAAACAATAAAACCTGTAAAACTAATACGAATAACAAAGCGTGTTGCACGCTTCAAAGTCAGCCCATTCTCTCACGTGAGCAACGGGGCACGACACAACACGATTATATGCCACAGTGGCATATTGCCACTGTAAAATACAATAGTTCATAGTTACAATTACTCTGTAATATTTAGCCATCTCCATCCACATCGCCTCGATGGATGGTGCTCCAACACCGTACGATTTAAGCGGTTTTTCTTGCCCCGTATAGTAGGCGGCAAATAAGTAAAACGTGGAGGGGATATGCACAGTATGAAAAACAACATCATTTTCATACTGCGCATATCCCCTCCACGTTTTACTTATTTGCCGCCTACTATACGTGTCAAATTTGGAATGGGCTGGCGGCTGGGGTTTTTCCAACTGGCTACGACATGGGGTAGGTACTTTTAAGAGGCGAGTGTACCACTTCTTGCATGGCCGGCAATGCGCTAGCAGTTACAATGGTGCTGTGGTTGTCCATGGGCGGCGGTGATCACTTACCATCAGGTGCACCGCATGCCCGTTTGTCGGTTTTAATAAAAAAAAAGCAATGCACTTAGAAGTTACCAAAATTTAGAAATTTTCCTAGTCTCATTCGCAAAAATGCAGAATGTTCTCAGAAGTTTCCAGAAACTTTCACGAGAATTTCTTAGTAAGTTCCATTAACGAAAGCTTCGAACGGCAATTTTCCAAAAACTTCTTAGGTACAGGTACCTAAGAAGTTTTTGGAAAATTGCTCGTGAAAAAATGTCAGAAATGTCCAGAATGTAAAAAACCGAAAAACAGAATGTAAAATTCCAGAAAACTTCTTTAGCGGCGTAAAGCACTTTTTAGGATGGGTAAAAAATGTTACTCGCGTCAGGCGTAAGACGGAGGGAGAGTTTAATTACCAGAATATCAGATCCTCTAAGAGCTTATTTTGAAATACGAATGAATCGCGTTCGATTTTTCAAGTGTTTTTTGTTGAGTCGTGGAGCAAAAGTACTAGGGCATCAGCACATTGTTAGAGGTCTGTCAATATAGATAATACGTTACGTTTTTTTTATAAGTGGCCAGTACGGTACGCGTCTTGAGCGTCATGGAGGTTACAACATTACAATCTAATCTAAGCTGCTGTTTTCACTTCTGCCGGCACTCCCGGAGTGCTACTCGTCGCTTTTTTTTCATTGCGTCCGCGACTTGTCTATAAATTATTCGTTTAACGCTATTCCGAGGGAACTACAAAAATTCGCGATAAAAGTAGCCTATGTGTTATTCCAGACTATAATTTATCTCTGTACCAAATTTCATCTAGATCTGTTCAGCTGTTCTGGCGTGAAAGAGTAACAAACATCCATACACCCTCACAAACTATTGCATTTGGAATATTCGAAGATATGAAGTAGGAATAGGAAGTAGTTTTTTTTAGGTACCACTTTCGACTGACATTTTCACATACGTTCTCTGAAAAATCGAGCTCCTTGTTCCTATTCAAAAAATAACTATATCGTCACTGGAAAGGTGAAATTGCTGAACCGCCAAATCGTCATTTTCCAGAAATTGAGTTTAAAGTTTTAATTTTTTTTTAAAAAATCATCTCTCGTTCCCTAAACAACTCATTCTTATGAAATTTATACCATACGTATAAAATTAAATCTACTTTCTGTTATAATATGAATCACGCAGCTAGATCTTATATGTAGTAGGTACTGTCGAACACCTGTCGAACAATTTGATTCCTGACCCATCGTAGAACGTTTTTACAATAAACGTCACATGCTTTTCATTGTCAATTCAATGTAATGATCACTGACATTTACTATGAAAGGGTTTCCACAGTGCGTGCGTTCAATAGCGTATATCTACCATACAAGACCAACCATCTTCTGTATTTTTCTTAATCCGATTCTTCGTGAAATATCGCGATTAGAAAAACGTCAAGCAACTTCCGCTAAAAATGTCCACACGGAATGACTGCAAAGAGCGGTGTCATCGCTTTCAGGTGCTCTGTAGCGATTGAAGGGTTCTGGGAAATAAAATGTCTAGTCACGCAATCTTTACTCCCTAAATGTTGGTGGAGAGACCGCAGATAACAGGAGCCTTGCCATGACGTCACGTGATCAAAACCGATTCTGTTTAGGTTCGCTCGCTGTCAGATTCACACTAAAATGACAGCTAAAACCTGAACTGAGTCCGTATTGAATCGCATCAAGACTTAATTACAAAAACGGATAACTCACGAATAAAAGCCGAATATTTTTTTTTTTTTGACGTGACAACGTCTTATAAATTGGTTTGCCGGGTGACACTTCAAGAAACTGCGTTACGCTCCGCTCACGTTATGCGCTCACAATGAGAGCGAGTGAGAGGCACGCGGGCATGGTTAGCCCGCCTAAGAGCGAGAGAGACAGACATAAAAAGTGAAAGGCACGCGTCCCTTCCACTCGAGCACAGTTAGCCCGCCTAAGAGCGAGAGAGACAGAGCGAGAGAGAGAGAGTGAGAGAGATAGGCATACACACCGGTTCATGTCTTGCGCTTCTATTTCGCTTAGGCGCCTGCATACAAGTTTACACGTCCTTCTTCCTACTATACGAATGAATATTCACATTAAAATTATTTTACCACTCAAAGTCCTTGTCACGTAAAACTTTCGCCCGTATACCGACTTTACAGGCAACCAATTTTTTTAACAAATTCACACGAATTGACCTAATGTGAAATGTATTTATTTGTTCAACACAGTCCCCTAGTCACCTAGTCCCAATAGTCCGGTACGGGAACTAAATTGAACTCACAAAACTCAGAAGTGCGCAATTTTTTGTAGACAGTTAGAATTTACTGAGTACTACTGGTAAAAAAAAAAATATAACAGATTTTGACCTTGCGTTATTTAATATTTAAGTTTTTGTTAGTAAAGCGTGTAAATCCAAAGAAAAATTACACAAGTGTAATTTTTCTGTACTAGATTATGGCATTTAACTATAAGAACATCACCTGTAGTATTCTAACAGTTTCGTCAAGTGCTTACGTCAAGTAAGCGCTAGTAAGTCTTGTGTTATGGGTACTAGGGCAACGATATACATACTTATATAGATAGAAAACATCCATAACCCAGGAACAAAATATTCGTGCTCATCACACAAATATATGCCCTTACTAGGATTCGAACCCAGGACGCTTGTTTCGTAGGCAGGGTCACTACCAACTAGGCCAACAGCGTCGTTTGAACATTGCTCGACATTATGTTATGTTATGTGTCGTTTTTGTAATTATGTTAGAGTCCCACGGTAGTTTCATGTTCGAAGGCATAAGACGTCATGGTAAGTCCGCAGATATGACAGAGATTACGCAAATGCCACCTATTTTGCGCGTCTGAACCCGAAAAGAACTAGACACCATTGCAAATATTAAAGTGCATATCCGAGAACATTCTTTTCTTAATTCTGAAAATACAAAGATCTCTTAAAAGGGAAAAACACTTAAAAACGCCTGCCTGAGTGCCGTCTCATCCAGAATTCATTAAAGTGCATATACAAGAACGTTCTTTTCTTAATTCTGAAACAACCAAGATCTCTTAAAATGGGAAAAACACTTAAAAACGCCTGCCTGCGTGCCGTCTCATCCAGAATTCATTCAATTGTTCTGTGGGCCCCACGAACGCAATTGCACATTCAAAATTACGCGCTTGCTTATTTAATACACCCTTTTCTTGAGCTGGTATGTGTTTAATGTTGTAGTAGACAGGTACTCGCACGCTTATTCCCCATTCCAATTTATTTTGACGCCTTTATGAACAAACTAGCTTCTGCCCGCGACTTCGTTAGTGTAGAATTAGATTGAAGAACTGTAGGCTTATTGTTTAACTCGCTCGCAATCGCCATCGTGTTCATTTTGACAGTTCGTGTATGAATGTGACAGCTAGCTGATTCCGATGCCAATTGTCAGCCCGCCGCAGGCAGTAGGCTTATTGTCTAACTCGCTCGCAATCGCCATCGTCTTCATTTTGACAGTTCATGTATGGGCTGACAATTGGCATCGGAATCAGCTAGCTGTCACATTCATACAAGAACTGTCAAAATAAACACGATGGCGATTGCGAGCGAGTTAGACAGTAAGCCTGCAGGACTCAAGCTATATGCATACCAAATGTCAACTGAATCTGAATTGGATCGCATTAACACGTCACGGCAAGGCCCACACACAGTTCCAAGCACTATTAAATAAACAAACACGCCCACCGGCTTTCAATATATTATTTAACCACAATGCGTAAACGCTCGCGCTTGGCGCTACGCCACGACATGATCACAAATTTCAATTTCACATAAATGCTGTTATTATAGATGATCAAACGAACTTCTCGAGCGAAGTTCGATCATTATTATATGAGTCGTTTCATTCGAAGATATAATATAAAACCAACCAAGTAGTCCTTTAAACCTACAGGCGACTTTGCACAATGTTAAGAGACAGTCAATTGACTATTTAACGAACTTTAGTTCACTCATTCGTTCAGTCTACCCTTCCACTCAATCCTCCGTTCCTAAGACCTCATTATTTTCAGAGAGGTGCAAAACTTTTAGTATTTGGGGATTAATTTGGGTGGGAGGGTTCTTATATCTTCGAATGAAACGACTCATATAATAATGATCGAACTTCGCTCGAGAAGTTCGTTTGATCATCTATTATATTTCGTCGTTTCATTCTTCAGATATAATATAAAACCAGGTAGATTTTTAGAGATTTAAAAGTTTTGCTTCAGGTATATAATAAAATAAAACAAAAATATTACAAAACATAATGTGTTTATATTTTTTCTTTCCTGGCACAAAGTGATTAAGGTATATACAGATAATCTTATATTTTAGTTTACTAAGAATCGTTTCTAGACAAGCAAACAGCTGTAGCGAACAATCCTTCATCCGAAGTCGGTCGGTTATAGAAGCGAGCAAAAGAATTAGAGTTGTCGGTCCAGCCGGGGCGCGGCGGATGGCGCCGAGGCTGACGCCGGCGCGGCTGGCGGCCGACGTGGCGGCGTGGCGCGTGCTGTGCGCACCAAACACCGCCACGTCTATACCACGCACTGACAGCACATTTTTAATCCATCTACTGATGGTTTGGGAAGTAGCAGCTCTGTGTGGTGGTTTATGTGTCAGTAAAAGGTTTCCTATGCTATCAGCTCTTTTATTTTTTGTTATAAAAATATAGTCTCTGAGAGTTGTAGCAGGACAGATGGTGACGTTCTCTCTAAAGAATGGTAGGAAGAGAACCGGTTGTTCTCGTCCCGCCGCAGACGTTTTGATGACCTCTGCGATACCGATTTTGATGCCATTATTTGTGGTGATAATATTTTCGATTTTAATCAATGCTAACGTTTGAACCCTATGTGCCGTACATATAGCCAGTAACGTAACTAATTTCTTTGTGATATTTTCCAGACTTAGGCTCGTATTGGGGTACCAATGAGAGATGTGGTTCAGAACGACCTGCGGGTCCCAGGTGAAATTATATTTTGGGGCATTCGGTTTCTTTCTATACGCTCCTCTTAAGAGGCGTTTAACGCAATCGTCTGAACCAATGCTGTTGCCCAATAACAAGGATAAAGCTGACCGGTGACTATTAAGTGTGCCATATGCACAATTTTGATTAAATTGTTTAGTCAAAAAGGTCAACATTACTGCTTTAGGGGGTTCAAATACACTGACATCATTTAAGGTGCAAAATTGCCACCAGAGCTTGTATGTTACATCGTATTGTTTTAATGTGCTATCAGAGAGTGACGCTAGCATGAGTGTTAACGCTTCTGGTGGTGAACCTCGTCGGCTGAAGGACTGTTGCAGAGCTTCGCGACACCCAGGGTAAGCCCCCTGTGCAGGGGGTGGTACTCTCTGTAATGAGAATGAAGAAGATTTATATTGGGGCTGAGAAACATTATTTCGGAGTCTAATAAGCTCTGTAATAGAGGGAACCACGGTTGTGATGGCCAATACGGAAAGACTAGGATTCCATTTGCTTGGTCATCTATAATCTTTCTGAGGCATTTTAAAATTAACGCAAAAGGCGGGAAAGCATAAAAATATATTGAACGCCAGCTGGTTGTAAATGCGTCTACAGTCACGGCGTCCGGATCTGGTTTCCAGGATATGAAGTTCGAGCATTTGGCATTGGAACGAGAAGCGAATAAGTCTATCTCAGGTTTTCCAAAACGCTGTACAATAGTTTCAAACGCTTTGTCTGACAATTCCCATTCTGTGTCGGGGTTAGGCGTTTTCCTGGATTCTGCATCTGCAACGTTTTCTTTCGAATTGACATAAGACGCGTAAATCCATATGTGTCGCTTCTCGCACCACTGCCAAATGAGACGAGATAACTCGTTCAAATGAGGAAACTGGATCCCGCCCATGCGATTCACATAACTTATGGCGGTTGTATTATCAACACGCAATAAAATTGCACCACTTGTCATATTCCTAGCAAAACTCTTCAAGCCCAGGTGTACAGCTAGTAATTCTAAATAATTAATATGAGACTCCCTTTCGGACGACTTCCACGTACCGTTAACTTTATTTTTGCCGCAGACGGCGCCCCAGCCGGACATAGATGCGTCTGTATAAATTTCGAGCTGAAAAGCGGTAGGTCTCATGAAGTTACTTGATGTATAAATATTGTTTAACCACCATTTCAAGTCTTCGAGAATAATATGTGAAGGTTTGATTTTGGTGTCATAGTTATCGTTCTTTAACAGTTCAAGATATTTTTGTCTTTCTAAAGTTTTTGTATAAACCCAACCGTATTTGACGGCGGGACAAGCTGATACTAAAACTCCAATGAGCTGTGCGAATTCTCTAATGGTACACCTGGGGAGACTTAAGAATTTGCGAACCAGTTGTGCAATTTTGTTTCGTTTATCTTCTGGTAAGGAAACAGTTAGCATTTTAGTATCGAAATTAAATCCTAAGAATTTACTAGTCTGTTTCGGATGTAATGAGCTTTTGTTGTAATTAATTACAAACCCAACACATTGCAATAGCTGTAGTGTTGTGCTTACATTATCAAAGCATTCTTGAAAGCTATCTCCTATGCACAAAATATCATCTAAAAAAATTACCGATTTAAGTCCACGGGATCTTAAGTTAGTTATCACTTCTTTCATAATTTTGGTAAATACTCTAGGGGCCACGGATAGACCGTACGGTAAAGCTGTGAACTCATAGGTAAGATCACGGTATTGAAAACGTAAAAATTTTCGGTCATGTTTATTTATTGGGACAAGGAGATAATTCTTTTAGGTCTATTGTGGCTAAATAACCGTTAAGAGGAATAAGTTACGACGCTGTGCGATGATCCTCCATCTTGAAATGACCGGGCGTTACAAATTTATTAAGACCTTTTAAATTAAGAATAAAACGTTTACTCCCGTTAGGTTTCGGTGCGAGAAAAAATTTAGAAATAAATTGATCTTTAATCGGAGTACACTCTGATATGGCTCCTAGATCTAATAATTTCTGTATCTCTAAATCAATGTCGTCTTCGTCACTCTGTGAGAAGGTGTTTTTTGGTACGGATATTTGTTTTACTTCCGCGTTGAAGGAAATCGAGTAGCCATATCTGATCCAGTGTAAGACCAAATCGTTTGAAGTTATTTTAAGCCAACAATCATAGAAATGGGAGAGTCGACCGGCATGTACCTGTGCTACTGTGCTTGCTGTACACGTGGTTTGGGCGGCTGCGTCCCCCTGGCCGGCTGTGGAGCTGCCTGCGGGCGCCGGGCGGCTGGCGGCGGCGGCGGCCTGCGGGCTCCCCCGCGCGCCCCCCTGTTCGGCGTGTAACGAGGGGGCGCTGGCCAGTTTCCCGAGTTAGGCGCTCGCTTGTTCGTCGACTGAGCAGGTGTAGAATTCTTCGCGACCGCTTTCTTTATCTGAAGTCCTTGCTTTTCTATGGTCTTGGCGGCCTTAATTTTCTCGGACAGTTTAGTCCCGAATAATGTTTCGTCACGTTCGACATCTTGAATTACTTGTAAGAACGTTCTGTCCAAACTTGTTGTGATGAGTTTTATGCGATTCTGCGTGGATGCAGCATGAAGATCACACAATATGCGGCAGCCGTTGCTGAGATGTTTCATAGCTTGGATTTTATCGGCATCGGGGCCTTTGAGTAAAATATCCATAGCTCTATTGACAGCTGTGATCCCCGAGCCCAGCTGTTGCTGCATAGCTGCTAAATTTTTGTCTCGGTTCCGGACCATGTCGGGGACAGCAGCCGAAATTTCCGCGTTTATTCTTGGGGCTTGTAACAAGCGACAATTATCAGGGATGAGATATTCCTTCTGGATTTTATCTTTGTTATCCTTGATCATAGGCTTTTTGAGCAACGGTAGCCAAAGGTTGGTCAGATTTTGGTTAATCGTTTCGCCAAACTCTGGTAAATCGCTTGTTGATTCTCCGAGTGCTGATAGCATGGCCGGGTCGAGCTCAGGCTGTGACGGCGCTGTGGAAGCGTCCGTTTTAGTTTCCGAGCCTGGTGGATCGATCGTGGATTCCGGCGCCAACAGTTCATCGAAATGTTCTGGGGCGGGCGGCTGGCTGCTTATTTCCGGTTCCGGTATAGCAGAGTCATGAGCCGGTGTAGAACAATCTACATTTTGTTCGATTTCGTCGTCTAAAACAATAAGGAAGTGATTATTTTAACTGTACATTTTTTTTTTTTTTTTGAGGGTACATTGAGAAAAAAAAATTAACGATTTTCTATTGAAAATTCACGTATGAAAAGCTATGCATCATCGTTGGAGACTCGCAGTCAACCCCGATGTGCTATGATCACAGTTACTGACTCGCAGTCAGTCCCCGTGTGAGCTTGTTGTACGTATGTAAAGCTTAATATCATCGTTGGAGACTCGCAGTCAACCCCGATGTATTATCATCATAGTTACTGACTCGCAGTCAGTCCCCATGTGAACGTGTATTTCTTTTGAAGAATGCACGTATGTACAGCTTTATACGCATCGTTGGAGACTCGCAGTCAACCCCGATGTGTTATAATTATAGTCACTGACTCGCAGTCAGTTCCTATATAGGCTCGTTAAAACACTTCCCAAATACGAATAATATATAAAATGGCTGAACTTACCCTCACTTTCCGAAGATGATGAGTAAATAATTCTCGACCATCGCTGATGATCGTGTTGAAGTTTTTTAATCTTTTCATGGTAATACTTAATCTTTTCTTCGTTTCTGCGTTTCGACATACTAATTGCCTAGTCGTAAGCAGGAACTACTTGAGGGCGCGTGCGCTCGTCGCCGTGCACGAAAAAAGAATGAGGTCTTAGGAACGGAGGATTGAGTGGAAGGGTAGACTGAACGAATGAGTGAACTAAAGTTCGTTAAATAGTCAATTGACTGTCTCTTAACATTGTGCAAAGTCGCCTGTAGGTTTAAAGGACTACTTGGTTGGTTTTATATTATATCTGAAGAATGAAACGACGAAATATAATTTCAAAATCGCGCGTTTTAGGACGTGGCTCGAGTTTATTGCAGACAAGTTGATTCTCCTGGCTTTGGTTGCCAAATGTCACATAAGAGTATTCTTACCGGAAAACGGGGTGGTACAAAATTGAAGTTCAAACCTCGATAAAAAAATATTTTCATGTGCAGCAAGTAGATTTTTATAGATAAACGATGTTCCGGTGGTATGACATACATACATACATACCGTCACGCCTCTTTCCCACATGGGTAGGCAGAGACTACTTTGTTCCACTGGCTACGATCCTGACATACCTCTTTCGCTTCATCCACATTCATCAATCTCTTCATACATGCTCGTCGGTTTCGGGTAGTCTTGACCTGACCTTTTTCCAAAACGTCCCAATTTGATCACAGGCCGTCTAGGCCTTCCCCTCCCAACGCACCCATTCCCAATTCCAATACAAATCTGTTTAGTTAATCTTCTTTCATCCATCCTCTCTACGTGACCAAACCAACACCAACTAAGCATATTCTTTTCTATCCTAGTCACTATATCTTCTTTCACACCAGCACGTTGGTATAAATTTTAGTTTAATAATGATTATGACGTATAGTACCTTACCTTACGCTCTGACTACCGCGTATAGGGTTGCCAGGTCGCCAAACCTAATAGCCGGACAGATCAGCCAGTTTGGCCGGACATTTGGGTACAAAGGCCGGACACCCTACATTTTGTCTCAGTACCTATTAATAGCTGCTTAATAGGTCATCATATCAGCCGAAAGACGTCCACTGCTGGACATAGGCCTCCCCCAAGGCTCTCCACTCAGACCGGTCCTGTGCCTTCCGCATCCACCGCGATCCCGCGATCCTGATCGTCGTCGCTCCATCTTGTTGGAGGCCTACCGACAGCTCGTCTCCCGGTCCGCGGACGCCATTCGAGAACCTTCTGACCTTGTGCCCCGCCCACTGCCACTTCAGTTTCGCAATTCTTCGGGCTATGTCGGTAACCTTAGTTCTACTGCGGATATCATCATTTCTGATTTCTGATTAATACCTAGGTATGACAAAAAAATTGTGTGTAAAATCAAATCAAGCTGTTTTTAATTATTATTATTATCATAAATCTTGTATTTTTTTTATGAAATGTATAATAATACTAGCTTCTGCCCGCGACTTCGTCCGCGTAGAATTAGCAATGATTTAACATGTTTATCTTTATCCCGCGGGAACTATGCAATTTTCCGGGATAAAAAGTAGCCTATGTTTTAATCTAGGGTACCAGCTATCTTCGTCCCAAATTTTATCCAAATCCTTTCAGTCGTTTTAGCGTGAAGAAGGAACAAACATACACACTCACTCACTCACTCACATCGTCACATCGTCACAAACTTTCGCATTTATAATATTAGTAGGATTCGCTCGTTTGCGAAATGTAACGAGCTAGACACCCGACACCATTTATTTTTGCTGGACACGCAATCAAAAAGCCTAACTACTTATGTCCGGCTTTATCCGGATGCCTGGGCGCTATTTTATAAAAGCTGCAAGTTATAATTTACAAGCGAAGACTCTATCTGAACCTATGTGTTATATAGAGACTTCCTCTTGTAAATTCTAAATTGTAGTTTTATAAAATAGGGCCCTGGTGCTACCATTTTGACGTCTTAATGCGATTCAGTTTAGGTTCGCCGCTGTCAGATTCATACAAAAAGTGACAGCTAATACTTGAACTGAGTCGGAATTAGGACGTCATGGTAAGTCCCCTGGTAACGCTAACCCCGTAAGGGATAAACACGTGATGAACGTGCGTATGTATGTGATATCTGAAGTCGTCCTGTATTCCCTGCTCTTGCGCAGCTTTGCAACATTTATAAACCTGAAAAACATCAGCAACTACGTGCTAAATGAAGACAAAGCCACGCGTCCAATTACAATCATAACATCGTTGCGAACAAATCGTAAAGCGAACAATGTGGGCCGTGACGTCAAGCCTATATCCGAGCGATGCGCGCGAGTTGATTTAAATGTTACGTTTGATTATTTTTGGCGAGCGAGCGCGCGTATTGATAATTAATCGCTATACGTGGGTCTTGTTGCGGTGAAACGTCGAAACACCTTTTCGTAATGTAACCTAACTTAATTTCATTTTTATTTTTAATACAAGCTTCCTTTGCTGGGGACGGTTTGGAAAAAGGTCACGTCAAGAGTACCCGATGCCGACGAGCATGTATGAAGATATTGATGAATGTGGATGAAGCGAAAGAGGTATGTCAGGATCGTAGCAAGTGGAACAAAGTAGGAGTCTCTTCCTGCCCCTGTGGAAAAGAGGCGTGACGGTATGTATGTATGTATTCCTATGCTTACTGTACTTTTTGTTGACTGTGCTTGCATTATCATCTGTCCTGCAGGCTTATTACGTAACTCGCTCGCGATCACCATCGTATTCATTTTGACAGTTCATGTATGGACTGACAATTGGCATCGGAACCAGCTAGCTGTCAAATTCATACAAGAACTGTCAAAATGAATACGATGGCGATTGCGAGCGAGTTACATAATAAGCTAGCAGCATATATGTATACCCAAGTCAATCGGACAAACCGTTGACGAATTCCGTTCTGCGGTGAACCTATCTTATCCGACTCGCTTTTTGCTCTTCGATGCTAACACAGATCAACGGGCAAACGAGAAATCAAAATTGAAATAATCGCAAAAAATCACCAAAAATGCGACGTTACCAGCTTAGTAGGGATGCACGCTCTTATAAGTACCTACACAAAATATTTACCTTGCTACTCCGCTACTTGTAAGTAGCGGAGTAGCAAGGTAAATATTTTGTGTTCATTGAAATGGACCTCCGCAAAGTCCGCAACGCCTCAATAAAATAGCTTAGGCTCTGTCTACTCCGTAAGCGATAAAGATATGATTTACTTACAAGTGCCGGCACGTAAGTCTAGCCGTTGATGGGCAGTAGTCGAAAATAAGGTATCGCGGGGGAGTGCAGGGGACGCGGGCGGGCATACACCACGTTAGACTTAGGTACGAGTACGTGCCGCCACCTGTATATTCATGTGTATGTAATGTATGATTATTTTATTATATTTAAATTTTATATGAACTTGGGGTGACTTGTTTGTTTACAATCGCGTACAAAGTGGAACATAAAAAAAACTATACATTGATTGCATCCTACACTCCACAGATAACGCAAGATAGTACTGTCAAGTTAACGAGCGCGGGAAATGTAAGCGGTAATTGAACGGAACATCGGCCATCATTTGTTGGCGCTGGCGCGATACGACGTTTATTGTCTCTGGTTTGTTGAATTTGAATTCGGAAAGGTCTTTAATTTTGTGTTCGTGGCTTGGTAGCGAGGAATTTTGCCAAGTTTCAATTCTAGTGATGTTTCCTAATGACGTGTTCGGACTGGTTCGGACGGAAGGGTCTTTTTTTGCATTATAAATATTTTGTCTTTTTTATGAGGTTTTTTTTACTTAGATTCTAGTTGTATATATGTATCGCCTATTTTGAATGAATACTATTTTTAATATTTTTGAGCTTTTCGGTGAAGGAAAACAACGTGAGGAAAGCTGCACACATCTGTGAAGCAATTCAAAGGTGTGTGTGAACTTCCCAATCCGCACTGGGCCTGCGTGGGAACTATAGCCCAAGCCCTCTCATTCTGAGAGACGCGTCCTCTCCCAGCGGGACGAATATAGGCTGAAGATGACTATTTTTAATAAGCAGGGTAGATCTGCTTATCCCACACTCAAACTTGTTACAAACTAGTGCGCATCGTTGATGAATCAGTCAGAACTTTTCTTTTAACATGTTGATTCGTGCCATACATTTTATTCACAGAAATTGAATGAGTCATTTCTTAACAACATGAAAAAAACATTTCTAACAAACCATAAAATCCGCCAAGAAGGTTATTTAAAACGTAAACAGGAAGTTCTATTTGCTTTAAAATTGCCACGAAAGATTTATTCGATACTTCAATCGAATGGGTGTCTTAAAAAATATCGAACAGTAGTAAAAAGTCGATAATATGTAAACGATGACTTATTATACACTAAAATATCGTAAGGATCAGCTGTTTTAGTATTATCCGCAAAATCGGCGCTGTGCTGGACCCTATTTCATAAAGCTACAAAATATAATTTACAAGCGGAAGTCTCTTTTTGACCCTATGTGTTAGATAGAGACTTCCGCTTGTAAATTGTAATTTGTAGCTTTATGAAATAGGGTCCTGGTCTGGTCTTGACCTGTTCTCTCGTAGGCATTACAGTGAGCCAGGTGTCTTAAAGTTGGTCAACATACTGACGTTCATTGTCAATGAATGATTCTAAACCACACGCTTTGGTGTAGTTTTTTTAACATCGCCAGAATATGGCCACAAGTTTCCCCCTTGAAATAGCTATGAGTAAAAGTTTAACGATGAGGCTGTAAGGAATTTGTCCTTTGCCCAAGAAATGTAAAAAAATGATACCTGCCAATTTGACAGCAGCTTTCCCGCGCTCGACTTATGTTTGGAGGTAAATTAACACGGAAGAACTCGAGCACGCATAAACTATTTAATAGTTTCGTCTATGGTTATAAAAATAAACGGGTTTGAGTGCCAGAAAACATCTGTGTTTATTCAAATACTTCCTACGTATATTTTATTGCTAACAAGAATAAAGTTGTGGCTTTAAAAAGATAATGAAATAAAGTATGTTATCACGAAATACGTAAAGTACAGTCGAAGGCATAAATATCGATACATCTATCATGTCAAATATTGTGTCGCCGACTTTATTGCTTGTGGCACAAAGGCGTATATAGGTTTTTGGCGTTTTGGTTACGTACTAATGTATATTTATGCCCTTGACTGTACAAGTCCTAGAACGACATTCCGGTTTGTCTTGCTATCTCAATCACTCTTATAGGTCTGATACTTGAATCGACTGACGATACTAAGAGTACATTGTAATTATTTCGATTGATCCAAACAGATCAAATCCGACAAGCTATTTAGGCTCTAGAGCGTACCAAAGAAATATACAGACAGACAAACATACACTCGAAAAACATAACCCTCCTGGCGCAGTCAGGTAAAAACACTTGTTTATTCTGTGACATTCAGAATCGTTTTACGCTCCCAAAAGGCAAAGGAAAAAAGTGTTGCCACACTAAAGTCGAATAAAAGGCGATTTCGCCGCAAAACGTTACATCAAGATAGCGATCTAACCGTTCCACGTCAGACTTATTCGGTCACGAATACTTATAAAGGTTTATTTAATGCCTGCGTGACATGAAGAGGGAAACAGTTTTTCGTTTGTGAATTTCTGATTTCCTAATTAAAATAATAGCCCACAATGTTCGCTACTCTTTCCTTCGTGGGCAGTTAGACAAGGATGCATTGAGCGAAGCGCCTCCGTCGTTTGAACAGTCAAATTCACCAATATGTACACGTACACCAATAAGTAGCATATTTTTTTTGTTTTGACCTTCTATGTACAGTTAAACATTCATTTTCATGGTTCTGGCTGAAAATCAGTGCTGCAGGCGAAGACACACACAACCCTAATAATAATAATGATATTTTTAAAATCTGTGTTTTTTGTTTCTTTTCTATAAAATTGTCCTATTTCGGATAGTTCGATAGTTTCGGGTACAGCTACATATAATCCTATTATACCTACTTAGGTCCAATTGAAGTTACTACAGCAAGTGCAAGCACTATAATACCCTCTTTCCTACGTCATTGCCTGCCTCGGCCTGCAGTGTTTCCCATGAACCACATGGCTATTAAATATTAATCGATAAGGAAGAAGAAAATTGTGTACTTATCTATACACATATCTATACGTTCCGGAGCCTTAACATGACGTCTCAGTCCAGGTTTTAGCTGTCATTTTTAGTACTTGGATCTGACAGCGAGCGAATCGGAATTGAATCCCATTACGACGTCATGGTTAGGCCCCAGTGCTAAATACCTACTTTTTTAAAACTGAAACAACAGAATTCAAATGCGAATAATATTAAATATCAATGTATATTCGACACTCCATCCTTCTATCGTTCACTCGATCAATACTAAAATATCGAACCAGAAAATTGCAACCCTCACCATAGAATAAGTAAGAACATAGTAGAACGGAATCTCCCGCTCCGGCCGGACTCAAGGTCACGATATTACAGTACTCGCTAAGCGAGCGGCTCAGTCAGGCTGCCACGGTCGGCGTCGCCGCACGCGCGTTTGGCACTAAAACTACTACTAGTTTTACGTGAGCCTGTATGTATTTTATTTTATATTTGTCGGTAAGTAATACTTACTTAAATCATCTTAAATGGCTTCATTTGGTGTGGCACTTGTAATAACTTCTTACTTAGAAGTACCTATCTATAATAATGTAGGTACGTACCTAATGATTTATAAATTTCATATTTTGTAGAACTAGAATAAAATAATGATTTCAAAGTAAATAAAAACTTATATTTAGCAATACGCCTCGACGACAGAGGGGTGTAACGACGTGAAGGGGGAAGTAGGTATATAAATGGCGGCATTTTGGACGCGGTCAAAAGAGATTCCGTTCTACCCTGTTATTATCTATTCTATGCCCTCACGTCGGCCATGTACTTGGGATAGTTAGACTCAACAGATAGCATCCTTCGGCCTGGCGGCGCGCCAACACCATGAGTGCCGTGACTAACGATTAATAACTACCCTCCAATAATTTAAAGCAACCAAGCTGTTTAATAAGTAATTCTGGGAATTTACATCGTTTAATGATTAAATGTCTCACGAGTGTTGGCGCGACCGCTGTGTGCCCTTTTATTAGCTTTATTGTAACTAAAATTAACTAAATAACGACAGTATACTATTTTGATCAAAATCAAAAGGTTTATCTTGCCAAGAGCTCTTTTCAATGTATTTTTTGAAACGCTTTTTTCGTATTTTATCGCAGATTCTATATCGCAAAAAAAAACCGAGCACAGTATGCTATTTAATCTGTGGCTTAGTGTAGGTTTTCCGTCACAAAATAAGTCTCAAATACGTTTGCGTTAAAATGTCAAATCGAATACAATGAGACAGTTTGTTGCCGTTTCGATCCGCAAGTGGCGCTGTCTATTTTTCTATAGTAATTGAGACGTTTACGTGAACGCGTTCGAGACGTTTTTATATGCGAAAACTTATACTAGAGGCTCAGCTCATTGCTTTTTACGGGACTTTGATCCCCTTTCGAAGACCAGCAGTCTTTTCAGATCTGTAATCATAAGCCAGTAGGCTTATTGTCTAACTCGCTCGCAATCGCCATCGTGTGTTCTTGTATGTATCTATGGAATGGTATTTGTTACCCTGTGTCCTTACGCTACAATTTGGCCGTCTTCAAATCTTGGGTGAATGGGCAATGGGCATATGGGCACTTGCTAGGCTTACGTGCTCCATTTTAGACCCCATCTTGATTACCATCTTACAATCATCAATCAACAACCACACACGACTCGAGTCGAGTCGTTATTGATCATTACATTTGAGGAGTTTGACCACAATAGAGAAATCTACGATGATAAGATTGACACGACTTGACTTCACTATATTTCACAGTAGACATCTATTGTTTTTAATATTCTTTGGTAGTCGCCATCAACCTATTGTATAGTCAGACAGCATGATTGCCGCGCGATTGGCTATCAGGCGCAGTTTGCGACAGGTAATGCATACGTATGTGTCGGACTCTATTTCCGAAGCACTTACCCAGCAATCAATGCACAGTGAAGTTATAAGAGTAGGTAAATATAACGGCAAATGGTAGTGTTGCCAATTTAGCGATGTCATTGCTAAAAATGGTGATTCTCGGTTAGGTTTTGGCGGCAAAAAATTATCAAGCGATTTAACTGGCGCTCGCTTTTGCATTTTTTTTTATTTCAAGCTGTTTATAGTTAGACTATCGCTACCACCACCTTAGTCAGTAACTGCCGCTACTGTGCTTTGGCGAAAAGAGTAAGACCGCCGATGAAATGATTGACACATGAGGTACCTATTCCATCTTAGCCTTCTATACTGTTGTAAGTACTAAAATAAAGCTTTTTATGTATGTAAGCTCGGTATGTAAGTATGTTTTGTCCAGGTGGAATCTTTGATACTCAATTTTGAAGCAGATAACTTCATCCGATTTATCTGAAACGTGTAATGTAAATTCCATGTACCAAATGAAAATATAAAACTAAGAGCCACAAGATGAAGACCGCGATGCGTAATTTTCATTATTTCCTTAGAAATGCTAAGGGCCAAAGTAGGGCGGGTGAATTTATTACTCGCGCTGGGCAAAGCAACCGAGATAAATGTTATTTAAGGATGCTGCTATTTTCGAGCTGGAAATCGTGTTTATATAATGTTTAGGAACCTGTTTAACAGATTTGTCAAAATACTAGACGAGCCTACTAGTTCGGATCTCATAGGTACCTAGACCTTTTTCAAGGGTAAGTACGATGGTTATAAGATTTAAAATTCTTATAGTTTCCGCATTTTTTGACCGACGATATCTAGGCGGCTTTTATTTCACTCTTTGTTCTCTCTTTTTACGATATTTTCATATTCTGTTAAGAAATATGTGATAAAAAAAATGCATATCTCTCAGAAGTTCTTTAAATAGCGTCACCTTGGCTACACGGCGCAAAAACCTGCAAAGTATGACCTCGCAAAAAAGCTATGAATGCAAATACAACTCACCTAAAACCATATTCACTAGGATTCCACGCTAAGCCAAGGATTCCAGAAAAATCCACGGGCTTCCACACAGCCTGCGGGCCCAAATATTTGCCACCAAATAAAATAAATCTCGCGTGCTTTTAGCACCTCGCGTTTTGAGCCGAAAAATTAACATTTTGTTTATGGTAACTCCGGATACCCTGTTATGGAGACTCTGGAGACTATTGGTAAGTAATTTTTTCTTGTAAGTACATAAAACATTTTTATGAGTGAAGGTTAATCGCGTTTATAAACCCCTTGGCAAGAAAACGGGCACTTATGCTTCATAAAAATAAGTTAATCAATTGACTGCCTTTATTTAATAAAAGTTAGTTATAAATAATAAGATGAATGGAAATTCCTCAAAATTTTAGAGGAACCGAAAGAGGAAGAGGATTTTTTTTTAATTTCGTGTGGTGGCGAGAAGAAAACGGGCACTTATGCTTCATAAAAATAAGTTAATCAATTGACTGTCTTTATTTAGTAAAAGTTAGTTATATATAATAAGATGAATGGAAATTCCTCAAAATTTTAGAGGAACCGGAAAAGGATTTTTTTTTTAATTTCGTGTGGTTGCGATAGTGAGAAAAATTCAAAAAATTACGGAATTTCCTCATTATGAGGAAGCGGAAACGGAATCCTCCTCAGCTCTGATTATTCTATTGAACTAACTGAATCTGCTCCAAATTTCAGAATAATTAAGGTATCTCGTGTGTGTTTCGCATGTTCAGGTAGTAGTACCTACTATGTATGGTGGGTTAACTAGGCATGTGTACCTATTTTTTTGTAAATCAATATTAAGTACCATCAAGTCACCCCGACTTTAGTAATTTTGGGGCTACTTTGATCGTTTTAAAATTGCTATAAAATCGATATTATCCATTTCCAGTGAATGCTTGGCATGTAGACGCAAACGCAAAGGCGATCGGCGAAGACATTGATTGGAAGCAGTAAACGCAAATAAAAAATAATGGTTTTGTCATTAAAACTACTTTTTAAAGTCACCCCGTAAATCAAAGTCACCCCAGTTGACTGTACTTATTTGTTTCATTTTATATCTCATTCCGAAGTCGGCCCATTTTTTAAAAGCCGTTATTTAATTGCACTATTCGTGTGTTGGTCTGTTTCTATTGTGCGGTTACTACCCGTGGAACTGATCGTAATTTGATACGATTTGGCATTGGTAAAAAATGTAGTCTATTCTATTAAATGTGCTCTATTGTGGCTTTCACCGTATGGAATTTTAAACTCACTCTTTGTCGGTCCCTCGTTTAATGCTCCTCTCATCTACTCAAAGGTTGACTGGTAGAGATCCCTTATAGGGATAAGTTCACCTTTGTACATACATACATACCGTCACACCTCTTTCCTACAGGGGTAGGCAGAGACTACTTTGTTCCACTTGCTACGATCCTGAAATATATGTATTTAATGATTTTCTTTGTGATTTGTATCTGTTTCTTTGTATTTATATAATAAAGCATTTACTTACTTACAACAGATTCAAGTAACAAACCTATAAGAGTGAGGGAGACGCAAAGATAGCTGAATGGCATTCTAAGAGTTCACGGACTAACAAATTTTGACAGAGTGGATTTGCAAGTTTGCTGTAAGTAAGACCCCGCAAAAAATTACCTAAAAAGTGTAAAGTTAATAATATGGCAACTCTCGTTAATGCGCTGTGGAGACATTTAAAATGTTGTCTAAAACAATTATTAAAAAAAAAACATTTAAAAATAATAAAAAACAGTGTGATGCAAATAAAACTTTATTGAAAGAAAACATTAAAGTATGATACAAGACCCATTAAATATTAATTGGATTAAGGATTAAGTAAACATGCATTTTCGACAACCGGCAAAAGCTTCTAGCGAAACTATTGAATAATTTATAATTGGATAATTAGCAAACGAACATGCAAAAACGTAACCCAAAAGCAAGCTCACGCAAAGCGAAGTCGATTTTTTTTTTTAATTTATTGCACGTCAAAGATTAACCTCAAACAAATACTCACTAATTAAGCGGGTATCTTCCAAATTTGACGGTAAAACATCGAAATTCCAACCACGGCGTCCACAAATGTCTCACACAAGAACATTCATAAAAAAAGAAACACTTTTACAAAGAACTACTCGATTCATTGATAACCACACTGACAGATCCTTGCTTCGTCCTTTCATAAAAATAAGGACTAACTAGCTAAAACCTATTCGCTATTTCCTCATTTTCCTATGTTTTTTATACATGTTGTCTAAAAATCGCTGCGTATCGTCGTTCGCGTGTTTTTTTTCAACGGTTTCGAGGTGTGTTTAATTCAGATTGCTATAGGGCAAAGGCACGCGACCTCTCTGCCCGGGCCACGGGCGGCTACTGACTGCGAGTGCTGCCCTCTGCTATTAATTTATCGATGTTTTCCAAGTGACAGCTAGGACTATTCATCAGTGCAACTTGTCAGATGGAATTCGAATTTGGAATGCGATGTTACAATCGAATGGGGTTATGTTTTCGTGTGTATTGAGCCTAGGTACTTAATTTCTTTGGCACAGCATAAACGAATAAATGTGTACATAAGTAACAAAAATCTATGCTTAATTCACTGTTATATCTACGAAAAAGGATAAGGAAGTATTGTTTATCTTCTGAGGATTGCAAATAGTAACCATTATTGTGTAGAGTAGAATAGGCATGCGCGGAGGCGGGCGGAGAAATGAGTTAGCGCATGTAGGTACAAATGCAACTAAAGAGTTTTCAACGAAAAAAAAACTGTTGGATAAAGAAAGTCCTTCAATAATAATTATGACGAATTTCATTAGAATACTTAAATGTATTAATCTTTTATTATCGGGCGAAGGCCAATGAACCATACGATACAAATCACTAAAAAAATACAACCGAATTGAGAACCTCCTTCTTTTTTTTGAAGTCGGTTAAAAACCATGTCTCCACTATCTATTTCCATGATGCAAGTTTTTAAATCTTTGATTTTGGTAAGTATGCTGTACAATAGGGTTTTGTTAAATTTATTTTGTTTTTTTTTTAAACGTTTGAGTCAATGCTGGCTGGATGTAAAATCAGTACTATAGTAACTACCTACTTTATTAAAAAATATCGGTGGTTTTATAAGAAGTACACCTATTCACGCTATGGAAAGTGAAACTTGTGTTCCACCATTATTTGTAAGGAGACGATATCTCGCTATCAAGTTTTATTTGAAGACACTTTCTGTAGCAGATAATGAAACTAAGTTTCTTTTAGATACCTTAAGTTCGTTTTGCCAAAATAGCTATTGGATGAATAAAAAGAAGCCTCTTCTGGTTGTTGCCTGTAATGATACTGCGGGAGAACGCATTTTTTCATCCAATCCCCTTCAGATATTTTCTTTAAGTACATGGATGTCGAATATTAATATAGACAATTTAGTAGCATCTGATTTGGATTGTGTTAAGACATCTAAAAGAATGTACGAAATCAATAATCTTAAAGCTAATGTGATTCTAGAGTTGAAGGAAAAATATAAAGATTGGTATGTTATACACACTGATGGTTCTAAATCATCATTTGGAAATGGAGCTGCTTTCTATGATCCAAATGTCTCAACGCAAAACCAGAATAATAATGTTTTTAAAGTTTCGGGTAATGTTTGTGTTATGACAGTTGAACTTGTTGCAATCTCTTGTGCAATATCTTACATTCAAGAAAAAGATATTAAAAATGTTGTAGTATACACTGATAGTAAAAGTGCATTACAACATATAGCTAGCTGTATCTCCGGACACAGAGGAGTACCTTTAGCATATGAAATCTTAGAAAAAATTATAAGTTTTATTGATATTACCTTGAGATTGCAATGGGTTCCTGCACATATTGGTTTGCGAGGAAATGAGGAGGCAGATCGTTTGGCCAAACGGGGTATCGTGGAGGGTCATGAAATTTGTGTTCTTTCATATTATTTAGAGGCGGCCAGTAAATTCAAAGTTAAATGCCATGAAATTTGGAAGGAACATTTTAACGACATGTCGCGTGAAAAGGGTATTTGGTATAAGTGCAATCAAAATGAACCTCCGCGCATACCTTGGTTTCGGAACATTTCTTTAAGTAGAAAAAATATTGTTATTGCCCAGATTGCGTACTGGACATGTTCCACTGAATAAGTTTGGATATCTGATGAAAAAAGTTCTTTCGCCAAATTGCGAAGCATGCGGTACCCTAGAAGATGTCCAACACTTGCTAATGGAATGTGTTCGGAATCGCGTTGCGAGGGAGGCGTTGGTTGCAGCAGCCAATCTGAATATGTACGACACGGGGATGTTTCTGAATATCTTAGCCCAACCGGCCTCAGACGTCGCGTTGATGCTATTCAGGTTGGCTGATGTGACCAACAATGTAAGTTAGTGCAAGTTATGATTCGTTGTTACCCTATGGGCTAATGTGACAAAATTTTGTACGAAGCCCGTTATCAAATAAATAAAAAAAAAATAATAAAAAAATAACTGGCTGGAAGGAACAGCGATATAAAAACTTTTTTCATTCAATATATTTTATTTATTTCTCTATTAACGGAATGTAAATTGTAAATAATTGAAGTCCGAATCGGCCATTTTTTCTTCTACGGCTCGTCCTGTAAAAACATTTTATAATAATTCAATCAAAAACAATTAGCAAAACCCACTCGTCTTATGGGTACTAACAAACATCAAGCATAACCAGAGTGAGAAAAAAAATCCAAGCCACTGCGAAGATTGCTACAGCTTTTTGGTCAGCACAAGGTCAAGAAAGACACTGGAGTTAGTCAAGCAGATAGGTATATTATTGATATCGATAATACAATTATCGATAATAATATAAATTATAACATCTACATTCTGTAACCCATATCTAGCAAATAAAGGTGGAAACACATTGTTAACACGCGACGCGACCCGATGCAACGCGACGCGTGTTGAGTCGAATCAAATTGTATTACTTTCTATGACCAGAACCACACTATGAACATCCGACGCGACGCTATGCGCATACATTCGTTGCATCGGGTCGCGTCGCATGTTAATAATGTGTTTCCACCTTAAACCATTTCATATCATTTCATTAAATGTTTTTTCGATATGGACACTAATTACTCGGTTGGTTAATTGACAACATTTCATTTTTCTGAGCCTATAGTTTTAATGGTTCTCTGTATTTTGTTTGAAAAGATGAACATGCTGGAAGTTTAATTTTTTTGCTAGGGTTTGTATTTAATTTATAATTAATTTATTAATTTTTGCTTATTCTAAAAGGGCGTAACTCCGAAACTATCACAGAATAGACATTTATCCTTTTGTCTTTTCTGTATAGAAAAAAAACCGACGTCAATTTCAAATTGACAATGTCAGGCCCTATTCTCCGATATTCGATTTTCGATATTCGCTTCGTGCTGTTCCGCTCATACTAATATAGTCATTAACTTGAGAGTGAGAGAAAAGGTATGCAACGAACTTCAAAAATAGAATTACAGAGTTGCCCCCCTTGTACTTTGAAGTTGTCAAATACAAAATTATGGTCGCTTACTTTTTCTCGTGAAAAAGGCAAAGGCATTTCACCCATCCTGTGGTAGTTTTGGTAAAATTAGGACATATTTTTAATTAATTTTTATTTTTTATAATAAGCGATATTAAAATTATATAAACATATTGCAGTGATCAGGAGGCAAAATGCTTTCGAACCATATATACATTTTCAGGTGTTATAAAAATGAAATGTTGTCAATTACTCGAGAAATACTCAAACTACTCTAAAAAAACATAGTTTAAATTGATTCAGTCATTCCAAATCCATTGATTGGTGTCATAGTGTAATAATTCCTTATAGTCGGCATGCTTATTAAATAGTCTTGGCACTAACTGCCTGTACCCAAGTCACAGCGCACTGAAGTTCAGGGGCCTTACCATGACGTCTTAAAGCGATTCAGTTTAGGTTCGCTCGCTGTCAGATTCATACTAAAAGTGACAGCTAAAACTTTAACTGAGTCGGAATCGGACGTCATGGCTTACGAGTACCATGGCCCCTGATCGTTCTACTTCTGTACAAGAAAAGAGGCAAACGAGCAAGTGATTACCTGATGACAAGTGAGCAACGTCATCGTCATCACTTTGACGAAAAACGTTTGTTGATAACATTTCATATTTCTGAGCCTATAATTTTAATGGTTCTCTGTATTTTGTTTGAAAAGATGAACATGCTGACAGTTTAATTTTTTCGCTAGGGCTTGTATTTAATTTATTAATTTGTGCTTATTCTAAAAGGGCGTAACTCCAATACTATCACAGAATACACACTTATCCCTTTGTCTTTTCTCTATAGAAAAAAAAGTGACGTTAATTTCAAATTGTCAATGTCAGGCCCTATTCTCCAAATCTCCAATATTCGATATTCGAGGTTCGCTTCGTGCTGTTCCGCTCATACAAATAGTCATTATCTTGAGAGTGAGAGAGAAGGTATGAAACGAACTTCGAAAATAGAATTTCAGAGTTGCCCCCCTTGTACTTTGAAGTTGTCAAAAATACAAAATTATGATCGCTTATTTTTTCTCGTGAAAAAAGCAAAGGCGTTTCACCTATCCTGTGGTAGTTTTGGTAAAATTAGGACGTATTTTTAATTATTTTTTATTTTTTATAATAAGCGATATTAAAATTGTATAAACACATTGCAGTGATCAGGAGGCAAAATGCTTTCGAACCATATATACATTTTTAGGCGTTATAAAAATTAAATGTTGTCAATTCATCTGACAACTCTTTGATTCATACATACATACATAAATCACTCGATCCCTAAGGTAACAAGACCTAAAGGCCACGTTTAGCATGATTGTGGGCGGATAGGTGGAAAGGGGTATCAAAATAGTGATGGGTTGCTAGCATCGCCTGTAATGATTCCTAAGATTTTCGACCATTCCCTCGATGGGCTTTTACCATCTGCGCAGGAAGAGAAGCAACTGGTACATTCTATTCTATGTTTTTTCTTTGCTCTCATACCAGCGTGAAAATTGATTGATTGATTGATGATTTCAAACAGATCAATCGTGAAGTATTTTTTAACCACTGACGCAGAAAAAGTGTTATAAGTTAGACCACTATGCGTATGTCTGTGGTGTCGTAGCTCTCCAACTGATGAACCGATTTGGATGCGGTTTATTCAAAAGTTTTCTAGGTTAGCGGTTTAATCAAAATCAGTTCAGTCGCCAAGCGTTCTACTTAAAATTATGGGGACCACATGCAAATAAAAGCCCTTTTAAATTATCATATCATAAGGTATATTTTGAAAAGTATTACCTAAAATTATGACTAATATTTTACAATAATACCTAAAGGTATGGCCGATGGTGTTACAATATTAAAAATATATTTACATTTCAAATTGTCTATTGGCTATTGAAAAATAAAAGAATACAGAGCTTATATCGCGTTTGCAGTCACAATGACACCATCTCTTTGTAGCGTTTCACACAGTTTGAAAGATAGATAGTGATTACGATTCCGACCGTGCGCGGTATACAATACGCCTGCAAGTCTTTATTGACCGACTGCAGCGCTGCAGAAAAGGTGGGTTATGTTTTGTATATTTTTGGTTATTGTTTTTAAGTAACTTCAATTTGCATGCATTCCACTTAATGACATATTATGACATAATATTTATATAATTCGATTATAAAAAAATACATTTGTAATCTTTTATACATAAGTACTCAATAATTTTAAGCATGGGAGCATCTTTCAAAAATACATACTTACCAATTTATAAAGATATAAATAATCAACCAGTGTCGCATGGATGTGCACATATTCCATACCTATTTATATAGCAAAAACATTAATTATTAATGATACATATAGGTATATATTTAATAAGCAGGATCAACAACTTAACAACAAAATATATAGTATGAAATTCTCAACATAAAGTGACCATTTCGTCGGATCGTCACATGTCGCCGACAATTGTCATATTGGTGAAAGGGGCCTGGATGAACTGAAGATACGGATATTTCACAATCTGCTTGAGAATCTTATTTTGGTATTTTATAAGCTCACAAAAAATATCCACAACAATAAAAAGGTAAACTTATGGATATAGGCAATATTGCTTATAAACGATCAACCTTTAGGGTGCGACCACACCGCCGCTTAAAAAACGGTGACGTTACGGAATCGCAACAAAATGTTTGAAGAAACGGTGAGAAAACGTGACGCATACGACACGTCACTGCGTATACGCGGCGGTTTGGTCGCACCCTTAATCCACCCTGTATATCACAAGCATAAAGCGTAACTAGCGTCTAGCAAAACCAATCACCCTGAAAATTACACCAATAAAAAAGTAAAATATTATTTAATACAAGCTGTTTTTATTTCGTTAAAAAATCTAGTTACAATCTCACAATAATTTTGCGCGACATTACTATATCAATACATTAAATGGTATAAATGACGCTAGAAAGAGGCAATGATAGCGGACAAAGAGTGTAAAAATAAAAGAATAGAGGGAAGGTTTAGGTAAGTAACGATTTTTCTGTGTTCTGGTTTTCAGTAGAGTTTAGAAATAGAAAACAAGAACATTTTTAATACACGATTTCTTTTGGTGATTGTACTTTTTGCTGACTATAATTGATTCTTATTCATAGCAGGTACATGTTTAACAAATTCCATGTCAATATGACTACTTATCTAAAGTCTATTTATTCATACTAGATACTATATTGACAATTGCAAATGTCAAATTGTGAAATAATGATACCAGCTTTTATTGTTTAGTGGTGTACTCGAAACCATCGACAATGAGAGTCATCAATGATTCACGGTTAAGTTCATTCGAAATATTATAAACGGGATGTGAACCGCGATTACCTTTATTGAGCACCCGATATTTCGAAGCAGTTGCATGTATCATGATCACGGGTAGATTACGGGTATGTGTTTGTAGTTTGGACTGGATACAAGAGGTTTGGTCATGTTATATTTTAAGAAAAAAATACGATTGTATCGTAATCAAGCAAATTTAAAGGTTTATTAGTTTATTACACTAGCTTATACATACAAAAATCTATACTAAATTTAATTTATCGTTAACTTTTGACAGCGGTCGCACATCACTATTGTTGAAATGCAAAAAACAGGCAACACAGGTAATGTCATTTTAGTATCTAGTATGAATAAATAGACTATAGTAAGATTTGATCCGAAAATCATGTTGCAAGTAGTTCGATACAGCGCCACCTAGTTATGACTTGCCGAACTAGATGGCTTGCCAATCGATGCAAATCAAACCACTTAGTTCCAAATTGCGACACAATGTGTGGGGCGCTAGTATCGCAGTTTTAGATATAAATAGTCTTAAGATCAGCTTCCGAAATACAAGTTGTTAATATACAAACGCTCTCTCATTTCTCATTTTGCGCACTCAAGTTGAATAAATCTTGAATTTTTTTATAATACATAGCTTCTGCCCGCGACTGCGTCCGCGTAGAATTAGCAATTGACATGTTTATCGCTATACCGCGGGAACTATGCAATTTTCCGGGATCAAAAGTAGCCTATGTTTTAATCTAGGGTACCAGCTATCTCCGTTCCAAATTTGAAGCAAATCCGTCCAGTCGTTTCAGCGTGAAGAAGGAACAAACACACACTCACTCAAATCGTCACAAACTTTCGCATTTATAATATTAGTAGGATTAACAATACCATCCTTCTATTCTTTTGTCTATTCCTGTCATTTGCAAGGCGCCCGCGCGATAGAAAATATGGCAACATTCCCAGAGACACCAAAAAAAAAAAACAACAATAGATAAAATAAACTCACTCCTAAAATCAGGATATTTCAATAGCCTTAGTTATAAATCTTTTTGGCATGAATTAAACGGACAACCATGCTAAACGTGGCTTTTAGCTCTTGCCCTAGGCTCTGTCTACCCCGTAAGGGATAAAGACGTGACTTTATATACTAGCTGTTGCCCGCGACTCCGTTTGCGACGAATTAACTATGCGATAATCCGGGGAATAAAACTATCCTTTCCCGGGACTGTAAATATCAGTGGCGTGGCGTCAAGTATATCAGAAAGCAAGCCGAAGGGAACTTAACTAGCCTTTTCCTCTAATTATGAACAATAAATTGCCCAACTGCCTTAAAATAGGCAAGCCGGTGGAAATCGAGTTCTATGGACGCCACGCCACTGGTAAATATCTTTATACAAAATTTCAATAAAATCAGTTCAGCTGTTTTGCCATGAAAGAGCAACAAACATCCAAATATCCAAACTTACAAAATTTCGCCTTCATAATATTAGTAAGATATTTTATATTTTATTTATTATGTACGCTTAATTTAGGGTACAGACCCATCGGCCTAGATAACCACACCGTAACAGTACACTAAATGTCTTTGGGAAGCACACTATCATACCATATTGCGACCGTTGTCGCCAGCTATCCGGTTCACGATCTGAAAAAAAAAAGTTAATTATACCTCTTTAAGAGGCTGACAACACCAAATTTTGTTGAAATTGATGTTATTTAAGCACTTTTTTTATGAAAAACTACACACAAAAAAAATATAATGTTAATTTTCATCATATTTCAAACACGCTAGACGGACTCGATACATAATTGAACAAAATCGGCTCGATAGAAAATAATTGCAAAGATTGGTCTTAAAATCATCATTAAACTTGTCTTTATTTTCCTGTCGTCTGCAATTAAAAACATGAAGTCAACATATTCATACCTACACGGCTAACGAGTCATATTTCACAAATAATCCATACTTTTTTTTATTTCTTCTTATTTGTGTCTTATTTGCAAGATTTTAGACGCGCGCCAAGCTGCCGGAATAGTTTGTTCTCTTTCGCTCACAGGCACGCGAACCGTATGTGTGAAGAGTGGCGCTGCTCAAGGTCATTTGCTGTTGACAGCGCCTTAAAGTGAAACTTTCCATCTGTCAGCCGGCCGCAGAGTGGGGGTAAAGCGACAGGCGCTCGGCAGAGCAGCCGACGCCAATATGGCGGCGCCGTGTAGCATTTACACTCTCATTCATGCAAGTGCTCCACGGTATTCGTGTATTGTTTTGAATTTTTAGTCTAATGTAATGATTTCTAAAAAAGTTTAATAAATTCACACTGTTTTTTTGAAGTGATAACTTATTTAGCGGCGTTGGGCACTTTTTGGGATGGGTAAAAAATGTTAAACTCGCGTCAGGCGTAAGAAGGAGGGAGAGTTTAAGCACAGAATATATAATAGTACTACGTACAGAATGGCCACGCTCCGCCCCGCACCTATTCGAGTTACCCCACCCCTCAAGCGCAGTCTGCCGGAAAGCTGCTGACAACTAGTAGGGCTCGCGACGCGATGTATGTCGGCCGCACGTCACAAGTTCGGGAACCTATCCTACCTACTTCATTTTATAAAACATTAGAAAATTAATGCTTTCTGAAATTATCGCGATTAATACATGAAATAACTACAGAATCATTCGCTTAAGTTTGTTGTCGTACATCTATTGTAACTGAAAATAATAATGCTTAAATACACAGACAGACACATTTTAAGTAAGTTTAAATAAATAGATAACGATTAAGTACATTTATTTGCACACATCTAAGACATATCTTTAGTATATTTATGTCATTGGTAGTACTTATAGTACTAGGTTTTTGCGATAGACAGCCCTGTGTATCTTACGCACACATTGACGCGTGTACAGACGACGTCGTGCCTGTGTTCATTTCAGAACGCGGATTTTGTACGCCGTGGCCACCGTGTGGTTTAAGTACCAGGATATCAGATCCTCTAAGAGCATATATTTAAATACGAATGAATCGCGTTCGATTTTTGACGTGTTTTTTTTCTGAGTCGTGGAGCAAAAGTACTAGGGCATCAGCACATTGTTCGAGGTCTGTCAATATAGATAATACGTACGTTTTTTTTGTAAGCGGCCAGTACGGATTGCGTCTTGAGCGTCATGGAGGTTACAACATTAAAATCTAATCTAAGCTGCTGTTTTCACTTCTGCCGGCACTCCCAGAGTGCTACCCATCGCTTTTTAATTTTATTTACAACAACAAAGAAGACAAACGAGAAAGTAAGTTATCTAATGTCACCAGCTGTCTCACTCTCCCTCCACGCCGGAACAGCACAAGCACTGCAAGAGCGAGTGAGATGGTGATAGGATAGCCATTCATGGACAAGGTACCATCCGCAGCTATCAATTGTTTTTAGGGTTCTTCAAAACGAGTAAACGGAACCCTTATAGGTTATATTTGTCGGTCCGTCCGTCTGTCTGTCAAGACACTTTTTTAGGCCCTCGGTGCGCGTGTCCGACTCGCCCTTGGCCAGTTTTTTTTACTTACCCCGCTTATGATAGGTAGGTTGAGCAGGGAACCCAACACTGGAACCATTCGGAGAAAGTTCACCGCTGCAGGCAGGAAACCTCTGGAAACGCAAACGAAACACACTTTGATTTATCAAAACAATTTATATAATCTCGGCAAGAATAATTCCTATTCTCGGCCGAGACCGCGATGGCCATTTAGTCTCAGCCGAGACCGTGATGGGCGTCAGTCTCAGCTGAGACCGTGATGGGCGTCAGTCTCAGCTGAGACCGTTATGGGCATTTAGCCTCAGCCGAGACCGTGATGGCCATTTAGTCTCAGCCGAGACCGTGATGGGTGTCAGTCTCAGCTGAGACCGTGATGGGCGCCAGTCTCAGCTGAGACCGAGATGGGCGTCAGTCTCAGCTGAGACCGTGATGGGTGTCAGTCTCAGCTGAGACCGTGATGGGCGCCAGTCTCAGCCGAGACCGTGATGGGCGTCAGTCTCAGCTGAGACCGTGATGGGCGTCAGTCTCAGCTGAGACCGTGATGGGCGTCAGTCTCAGCTGAGACCGTTATGGGCATTTAGCCTCAGCCGAGACCGTGATGGCCATTTAGTCTCAGCCGAGACCGTGATGGGTGTCAGTCTCAGCTGAGACCGTGATGGGCGCCAGTCTCAGCTGAGACCGAGATGGGCGTCAGTCTCAGCTGAGACCGTGATGGGCGTCAGTCTCAGCTGAGACCGTTATGGGCATTTAGCCTCAGCCGAGACCGTGATGGCCATTTAGTCTCAGCCGAGACCGTGATGGGTGTCAGTCTCAGCTGAGAACGTGATGGGCGCCAGTCTCAGCTGAGACCGTGATGGGCATTTAGCCTCAGCCGAGACCGTGATGGCCATTTAGTCTCAGCCGAGACCGTGATGGGTGTCAGTCTCAGCTGAGACCGTGATGGGCGCCAGTCTCAGCTGAGACCGTGATGGGCGTCAGTCTCAGCTGAGATCGTGATGGGCGTCAGTCTCAGCTGAGACCGTGGTGGCCATTTAGTCTCAGCCGAAACCGTGATGGCCATTTAGTCTCAGCCAAGAGCGAGAATAACACCTTTTCTCGGCCGTGACTGATGCGGCCATTTTAGTCTCAGCTGAGCCGAGAGAGGTACAAACCTAGCCTAGGTTGCTGAGCAGCAATATTTTTGGTGTTTTTATAATGCTACTTTTTTTTGTACGGTTTTTGTTTTTTTGGATTTTGCACCAATTAAACCTTTTCCTTCTTCTTCATTTCACTGACCTGAACAGCAGTAGAAACCCGTATATCTCAGCAATCATGCCAAACATGGGCCAGCCCAGCAACACCACGGTGATGCCCCCGAAGAAAGCCACCGAGGCTTTGATCTTGTGCCGTTGGAAGAAGAAGAAGAACGTCCGCTGGAGCCCTATCACGCAGGCCAGGCCGCTGATGAAGAGGATCTGGAAAGTGGAAATATGACGATGAATCCTACTAAATATCATAAATGCGAAAGTTAGTGAGGATATATGGATGTATCGATTTAAACTAATGATAAAGACCAAGTGCTGGTAGTTAGCAAAACCCGTGCAGCTAGAAGATGTTGATACCCGCCTCTTCAGCTCTCTCGAGACCATGGATGCAAAGTCATGTCTGAAACGTTGAGGTATTTAAAAAAATACATTTTATTTACGTGATTAAGTCGTAAATTATATTATCGAACGAAATAAAATAACAATATTGGAACAATATTAACAGGTATATCAAAAAATACAGAAGATATAACACTCAAAAATTAGAAACAAAACCAAGATCATAGATGCACTTGGCCAGGCCAAAAAACTTCTGTGGAAATGGGCTGGCCATGTCGCCAGACTGCACGATGAGAGATGGACATCCCAGACAACAGCCTGGAAGGGTCCGGAGGGAAAGAGGAAGAGAGGTCGCCCACTGGCTCGCTGGGCTGATGAAATTGCAGAGGCAGCAGGGAAAAACTGGGCTTTGAGAGCCCAAGAGAGAACTACATGGACTTCTCTGGAAGAGGCCTTCACCTCATAGGAGGGTTCTGGTGTGGAATAAATTATATTTGTACTATCATAATATTATTAATTTCTTTGTCAATCACTAAAAAGTTAAAATGATTAATATGTAAGCGAAAGTGTTACCAGAAATAAAAGGCTTTTTTTATTTTTTTTTATTTATTATATCAATAATGGTTCTGGTCCCTGATGATAAAGATAATGTTGACAAATGGTGGATAAAATTATATTTCCACTATTGCTTGCTCTTCAGAGGAAGAAGCAGCTTTTTAGATGTAATAGTGACTGTTGGGTACCCGGTCCAGCACTTACGTTCCCGATGGCCAGCAGACCCTTGTCGAAGAGCAGCAGCACTCCAAGGAAGAGGAATGTCATGCCGAACCCCGCCAGGCCAACACCAATTTCTAAACAAGTACATACATCATTATTTTATGTAAATTGTTTACTAGTGACCCAGCTTTGTATGGATTAAAGAATACATATAAACCTTCTTAAATCACTCTACCTGTTGATGAATAATTATTTATATGGCTGGTGCATAATGATGCATATATAACTTTATCTACATTCATATCATAAGTCTATTCTATATATATATGTATATACTAGCTGTTGCCAGCGACTTCGTCTGCAAATAATTCGTTTATCGCTATCCCGCGGGAACTACGCAATTTTTCGGGTTAAAAAGTAGCCTATGTGCTATTCCAGACTTTTCTCTATCTATGCGCCGAATTTCATCCAGATATGTTGGGCCGTTCTGGCATGATTGCGTAACAAACAAACATCCATCCATCCATCCATACTTTCGCATTTATAATATATTAGTTAGATTAGATATATATATATACACTCAAGGACATATTTAGCAGAACACAAAAAAAAAGTGTATGTAACTTTTTTTTTTTCTGGTCAAGCACTAAGTATGCATTTTGCAAACTTTTTTTGCGTTCCGCTAAATATGTCCCTGAGTGTATTTTTTTATTTATTGTCTATATCTTCTACAATAAACATTTCCACATCCAAATATGCAGGTAACATTATTTTCTGTTCTTTGAAAGTTCGAAACAGATAAGAATAAGAATAAGAATAAGAAATTTAAATCCTAAGACTAACATAGACAGAGATTTTGTAATTTAACATGTTCAAAGTTTGAATGTAATTAGAGTATCAATATTGATACTTTAAAGTAAACATTATAATACAACCACAGATACAGGTTGCTTAATATAGGTAATGAACACAAAATATTTACCTTGCTTGCTTGCTTGTTAGGATTAATTAAGCTTGTGGGATTTGTGTGCGTTTTGTGTGGCAGTAGTGGTGGGAGCGCTTGCATGCAAAACGTATATATTTCGCACAGGCTTGGTTATCTTGCACGTAAGTAGCGGAGTAGCAAGGTAAATATTTTGTGTTCATTGAAATGGACCTCCGCAAAGTAACGCCTGATTCAATAAAATACTTAATATAGGCCATTTGGTAATCCTTCCTGAACATATTGTGGGGAAGTTATGGTATGGATGTAGATAAAATCATACTGTAATCCGAAACATAGTTTAAAAGATCTAAGTATACATACAGATAAGGAGTAACCTTGGTTGTATACTAGGTGAGGATTAGTACAAAAATATGAAAGTTCTGAAATAAACTGTTACTTAATAAAATATATTAATCCATTTTAGTTCTGAATATCTTATTCAGAAACTTAATCATCATTATTAAACAGTCAAATGGCAGTTAAATATATATAAAAAACTGATTATAAAATATTTAACATACGGAATATGTGGCATAGTTAGTCATATGTGGACTAAGTGGCGAACTTATCATAATGCATGCAGACATGTAGTATAATGCCTAGTCAACATTATTCATACATATAACTAGTAATGAGTTTTATACCCTAATAAGGCCCATTTAGCAAGGTTTTAATAATTCTCTACTTTCGAGATGCATCAGAGAACTATAATAAAAAATAGCCAAGCATTATAAGTCAATAAATGTATAGATAATTGTTAAAATACTTTCAAAAACTAAAAACTAGACCAATTGATGGCCCCATTTTTAAAGCTATTTGAAAGAGATGAATACTCACTTTGAATGTCTGTTATCTCAATCATGTTGATAAACTCTTAATGGTAATAGTTTCACTAATTATCGTAACTTCCTAATGAGCTTATAAATTGATTAATTTAATCGACAACAAACTCATAACCTATTACTCCACGTCATTTTTGCAATCGAATATTTGAACTGTCAAAAATTACTGCGCTTCGTTCAATTTGAGTTAAATTTATTATGTGCTGACAGCGTAAGATTCTTAACAATGTGAACGCAGTCATAATATGTTTTTGTGGTGGCAGCTCTGAATATTATTACCAGAACAATAAAATAGTAAGTTTTGGTGGAAAAATATTGAAATAATTTATAGGCTGGTTAACAATCCCACTTGCTCTATCCATTATAAGCACCAGCAATTTGCAACGATATAATCAATTTGCAAGTAAGCTTTTATTGGCATTTTATTTTATTTTTTTAACATGAAAAATATTTTATGCCAGATAATTTCATTTATTAGCAGGCAACATTCTACTTAACCTGCACAATCAATGGAAAACCGCGTCTCTTCCTGCTATTTAGCATTTTAACTAAAATACTGTTTATTTCATTATTTAAAGACGCATTCCATTCGAAACTAATTAAGTGATCGTTAGTCAATGTGTTGGACGCACAAATTAGAACCAAAAAGTCTTACTTTCAGTATTACCGTGGGATTTGTGTAACGTCAGTTACGTGGAGGAGTCCCAGCGATTTCTCGTTTATTTTTCGTGTTTCTGTGAATAATGGTGCGTGGTACGGGTAGAGGAGGCCGCGGCATGCCAGGCCGCGGCGGCATGGGGCGCCCGCCCTTCAACAGACCGCGGGTTTTGCTGCTACGCCCGCCTTTCGACTTGGTGATGGCTGAACCTGCCTTCCCGCGATGCAAACCCGCCCCTGACGACACAACACTCACACAGGTTTCAATAATTTGTTTATGAGTATTCTATAATTATCATGTCATTTAGTATGTACACACAACAAAGCTATTCGGTAAGCTCCTTTGCATGCACGCGCCGCTTTAAACCTGCTTACCGAATAGCTTTGCCGTGTGTACGTATATGTAGATCAGAGGTCACTACCCTTATTAATAATTATATCATGCAAATATAGTCAAACAATAAGTTGACCAACGTTTTTGGAAACACTACAGTCTAATAAGGTGTGAAAAACTTTGTCATTTTTAATTTGGTGAAACTTGAATGTATTCTAGCTAAAATGTTCTCAATAAACTGATTATTTCAACCATTTGTATGCCTCGTCCCAGATCCAGGCAGAGATTTAAAGCTATCTTTTGTAGTTTTTCATCTGCAATTAATATTACTATTACATATAATTTATTTAGACATACAAAAGGCTAAGTTACTGAATGAGAATATTGAAATAATTGTTTCTGTGGCTGTGATATTTGGAATACTTGGGTCAAATTCAAATCTGGAATGTTTTAAGTCTTTGTTTACTATGTTTATCACGGTGTATCACTGCAGGCACTCCTCAAAAGACACGCAGAGCTGTGTCCGACAGCAGCGGAGCAGTCTGCGGTGCTCAGTCTAGTCACGAAGCTGCAGTCGGTGCTCGACAACCTGGTAGTCGCTCCGGGAGACTTTGCTGCTTGCGTAAGTATCGTATATAAAAGTGTTTCTCCATAAATAGTAGTATTTGTAAAATATTTATAAATTAGGTACATGAGTGTGAGAGAGACGCCCACAGACAGAAAAACATATGAAAAAACAGACAATTGCATCATCCTACTAATATTATAAATGTGAAAGTTTGTGAGAATGTATGGATGTTTGTTACTCTTTCACGCCAGAATGGCTGAACGGATATTATGGTTTGGATTAACACATAGCCACTCACTTGATTGCGGTAACTAGAGCTACCAACTTTGGTAACCTACAAAATGATTCTGGTAGCCAGAGCTACCAGACGACCTTTGTACAATTTTTGATTTTTAATCTGTGAAGGGCAGTTTCGAAGCGGTTTAAACTATGTCCAAAACATACCCAAATAAGATGGCAACACAGAAAAAAATTGGCAGGCAACATGATAGAACTAAAATATTTTTAAATAGCTGTCGTTCTCAACGTTGTGAAAAAGTGAAGTTGCGTAAAAGTGGACAGTATTTTGAAAATGCCGTAAGTATTCAAATTTATATTTTACTATTAAAGTTATACATTAAACGATTCAGTGTTTATCCAACTATCAGATTATAGCTATATTTCAGTACCAATGAATAATTATGAAATACAATCTCACTTCAAAGTAGTTAAGACAGATATTTTTTCGGTGACTTGCTATTGAAATGGCCAACATTTTGAAGAATAAAGAATATTTCTCGTAATATTCTAGTGAATAAAACAGTTTAAATATTAGTTGCTTAAATAAACATAAAATCATTAACGTCTATGACTTATTTACCCAGGATTAGCGAATAAAACAAGTAACGGTCCATGTAAGTACGGGTGGTAGCCGTAGTTACCATAATCAGTTTAGCCAACTACTCGCTTTGACGTTGTAAGGCATAGAGCACACCCGACGCGCTGCGAACGCGATTGGTGCTTTTGTGATTTGTTCCTACTTACTAAGTATTCATGTTCAATCTGATACTAGATTTCTTTTACTAAAATCCTATATGCCGCCGGCGGGTAAAAATACTCAACTTTATTTGAAATAACATTTTGGGACACAATGATGGAATAAGATTATTTGTAAAAACACATTTGAAGTTCATAGCGGTGTTTTGTTTTTTATCATTTATTGTTGTATTTGTTATTGAACATAATCAAATCATTTTAAGATGTATGTCAGGATCGTAGCAAGTGGAACAAAATAGTCTGCCTACCCCTGTGGGAAAGAGGCGTGACGGTATGTATGTAAGTATGAACATAATCAAATAGCTTGTTTAATTTTTAGATTACGGAACCACGAGAGCGGAGGAGATCTTCAAGGGCTGGTGCCAAACCATGCAGGCCGAAAGTGATGAAGACGAGGAAGATGATATTGGTGATATTGATGATGATAAGCAAACTCCCGGCGTTATCACTTGCGGAGAGTCGCTATATTACCACCAAATTTTGCCGAAGACGTTCGCCAATGGCTGGAAGACATGAGATATTCACAGCCACACCTGGACCCACATTTTTTTTTTAGATGACACCACGACCCCATTGTTTACATACATACTACATTTTATAATCATTAATTTGGTGTCTGGTCATTTTAGTCAAGCAAAAATACAATACAATTCCAACCACATTCGATCGTTTTTTTATTCACTGCCTAACAGCAAGTATGCTAAAAAGCTCTTTAAATGCCTAATCTCCATAGTAAGAACTTTATTTTATCATTTAATTAAATATACATACAAAATACAGTCTAACCTAGAACCACCTTATTTTTTTGAAGTCGGTTTAAATAAATAACGACTAACATAGGTAAAGACTCGAACATAAGTTAATGAAAAGTAGGTAAAAAATTTGCAAATATTACGTTTTTTACATTATACTATATTTATAGACCACTTAAAATAGCGTAGGTATGCGCTTAATTCTAAAACACTGCATAGACCTGGCGGCTCCGTTGTGTTCCGACCCTAACGGGCGGCCATGTTGTATTTTGTATTTGAATCGGCAGTTGGCATGGTAACGTCGCATGTGTTTTGTTTTTTGCGTACCGGCTTTGTTTATTTACCTTAAAATCAGTGTGATTCTATGTATTAACGATTTTCTTTGTGTAATTGTGGTTTGCTAGGTACAGACTGTGATTTATAATGTGTTTGTTTTGTGTGATATTGTGGTTTAAAGCGTTTTTAGTTCAACTGGAAATCAAAACTTCGGTGGTACGTACATAATTTTTGTTATTTTGACTCATAGAACCGTAAATTACGTGATTATTGCAAAATATATCTATTCTAATTTATGATTATTAGTTGCTTGTTCTAATTAGAACTTTATTTCGGTTCTGGAGTTATAAAATTAGCCACAAATAAATCACGAAACAAAGAAACAATTTCGCCCCGTCTTGCGCAGTCTTGCGTCACATATTTAAAAATGAAATGATGTTTACTATATTATTTTATATGAACACTTATATAGTATTTGGCTTCAAATGAAAGAACAACTAATCTACTTTTTTTTGCATGCAAACAAAAAGGGTGTTATCGCTTTAGATTTTTTTCTAAAAATACATTTCCGCTTGAAGTCTTCAACTTTATCAGTGTGTCTGTTTTACGCATTTATTGTAAATATTTTCAATATCGTAACCCATAAAATAAGCAACAGCAATAAATTCTTTGTTTCATTGGCTTTTTTGTGTATAAAAAACATAGCAAATGGTTCAGTAGAAGCCAAGTTATGAATTTTTAAATAAAACACGGCATTTCGCGGAAATTTTCACAAATGACGAAGCAATATAGGCCACCATTTTTAAAATCCAAAATCAAGTGAGTGGATAGGCTACTTTTTATCCCAGTAAATTGCGTAGTTCCCGCGGGATCGCAATAAACTATTTCTTTGCAGACGAAGTTGCGGGCAACAGCTAGTAATCAATATATGTAAAAAAAATACTAAATAATTTTTAAGGAATACATCAATAAAATAAAAGAGATTTATTCAATAGTTTGTTTACAGTTTAAAAGTACAAACAGTATGAAAATAGAGAATGCAACATACCACTGAAGAGGTTAACAACTCGGCATAAATCTTTTTAAATTTCCACAGCAACTGGAAGAGGTCCGTCAAGTGGGCTCCTATAAGAAGGGCACAATGATGGCAGGCAAGAACATAGGAGACATCGTGGTCATCATGAAGACCCTGCCCACTAAGGAGGCTGTCGAGGGCCTGTCCAACAAGGTACAATATTTGCTTAAACTGAGCCATAACCAAAACTGAAAGGGAACCTATAGTCTATTTATTCATACTAGATACTACTAAATACCCCCAGATACTAAATTGACAATTGCAAATGTCAAATTGTGAAATAATGATACTAGGTTAGCTTTTATTGTTTAGTCGTGTACTTGAAACCATCGACAATGTTTGTGGTCTGGATACAAGTGGTTTGGTCATGTTATATTTTAAGAAAAAAATATGATTTTCATCATAATCAAGCAAATTTAAAGGTTTATTAGTTTATTACACTAAATTAAATTTAATTTATCGTCAACTTTCGATAGTGGTGGCACATCACTATTTTTGAATTGCAAAAAACAGGCAGCACAGGTGATTTCATTTTAGCATCTAGTATGAATAAATAGACTTTAGAGGTAATTCTTTGTCATAAACTTTTGGTGATCCATACATATTCCAATGGTGTCAGGTAACGGAGGAGCTGAACAAGCTGATGCTGGCGGAGGGCATCGCGGGCGTGGCGTGCGCGTGCCACGAGCGTGGCTTCACCGTGCAGGGCTCCGCCGCCGCCGTGCGCGTGCTCGTCACCACGCTACACCACAACCTGCGCAAGCTGGAGCCCGAGGTCGGTGCACACACATGAATAAATGAATATGAATATGAATACCACTAATAAAAACACCACCAATACATTCAGACACCACTACTGCACACACACCACTAGTCCACAAATACCACTAGTAAAAACACCACCAATACATTCAGACACCACTACTGCACACACACCACTAGTCCACAAATACCACTAGTAAAAACACCACCAATACATTCAGACACCACTACTGCACACACACCGCTAGTCCACAAATACCACTAGTAAAAACACAATACATTCAGACACCACTACTGCACACACACCACTAGTCCACAAATACCACTAGTAAAAACACCACCAATACATTCAGACACCACTACTGCACACACACACCACTAGTCCACAAATACCACTAGTAAAAACACCAACAATACATTCAGACACCACTACTGCACACACACACCACTAGTCCACAAATACCACTAGTAAAAACACCACCAATACATTCAGACACCACTACTGCACACACACACACCACTAGTTCACAAATACCACTAGTAAAAACACCACCAATACATTCAGACACCACTACTACACACACACCACTAGTCCACAAATACCACTAGTAAAAACACCACCAATACATTCAGACACCACTACTGCACACACACCACTAGTACACATATACACCCAATAGTACACACACACACCACTAGCACAACACACCACTAGTACACACACTACTACACCACTAGTACACATACACACACACACACACACACAAACCAGTACATCGCCAGCTATGTATACGAGTATTTAATAATTATATCCTAGCGTCACTATCGATAGTATTGAATAGTAGCCACCAGCTTACTTGTCTGAGGAAGGAAGCCCGATTTAGATGCATGTCAATGTTGCAGGTGCACTTGGAGTACAAGGTGATCAGCAGCCACCTGGCCGCCATCCGGCACTCGCGCTGGTTCGAGGAGAACGCCCACCACTCCTCCATCAAGGTATGTACACCAATCAATCTTAGGAATCATATCAAAAGTTTATTTTGCAAATAGGCCGCCAAGGGCTCTTTTATATGTCTTTTTTTGAAACTACCAGCGCATTCGGAAATACCATCATTGCCAAGAATGCGCCGCAAAAAACTTGGCAGGTCATTTTTTAATATACACCCCCTTGCAAAAAAATCGGCCACCTATGGTTTTTCAGAGTGGTTTTTAGTATGGATCTTTTGTCGCTCGGCGACAAAAGCGACAAAATTTCCATGCCAAAAAACGCTCGCTTCTCGCTACTCGCCGGCGGTGGGACAACTGCCTAAAGTTTAGAATTTTATGTGCTTAGCTTTTATGTACGTAAAATTCAAAAACCATGGGTGCCCGTTTTTTTAAGGGGGTATACGTCAAAAATCATCATCGGATAATAGAGATGGTGCGTATTTACGTTACCAGGTTTTGATACCAGGTATTTCCTTGCAAGTATACCAACCAGGTACGACCCGAAATACTTGCAAGACTTGAAAGTATTTTCCCATTAAAGTATACTGTCCCTTCAAAGTAAGTACTACTACGTCGGACTCGTACGTCGAACGAATTGAATGTATTTTTCTTGGAACTTGTCTCGCTCGTCGTTCGGTGCTATTCGGCTGGGCTCGGGGCGTGCGCCGTGCAATGGCGAAGCAATATATATCGGTCTCGCCTCGCTCAGTGTTTTCAACTTGATTAGAGTTTGGAAAGTAAACCTTAATTATATGAAAAATAGGGTACAATAATGCATTTCGTTCATGTTGCTTGACCTTGAATCATTCAAGTTGTAATTGCATTAAGATTTAAGATTGCATTAAAATTCGTAATGCTTTACTGGAAGGTATATATTTGCGTGTACGTTCGGCATTTTTAATCTTGCACAGTTTTGAAGTTCTTGTATTTCTGAATTTTTTTGTTTACGTTGTGCTTGCGCTCCATTATCATCGCAAATAATCGCAATTAGTTGTTCTTATACTGTGTGTGTGTGTGTGTGTGTGTGTGTGTGTGTGTGTGTGTGTGTGTGTGTGTGTGTGGATGTGTGCGTGTTTTAAGTATATGGTGTTGTAATAAATTTATTGTGTTTAAATATGGCAGCGAAAAAAAGTGTGGCGTGGGACCATTTTATAGATAAAGGGAATAATATTGGGGAGTGCAAAATGTGTAAGGCAAAATTGACATTTAAATCGGGAGTGTCCAATCTGACAAAACATATACAGCGAAAACATCTCGCCGTTAATTTGGTAGCCCGGGCGGGTGGCCGTTAATTTGGCGGTAAGGAACAGAAGCCTATGCGAACTGTAAAGCAAGTACTTAAACCTCAAAATTTCAAAATGCAAAATTATATCTTGTATTCATACACATAAGGTTCAGATTATGCTTATACGTGAAATAAAATACTTTCAAAGTATTTTACGTCTTGATTGGAATATTTTGAATCTTATCTGTATAACAACAAGGTTTAAACTTGCAAGTCGAATACTTGCTTCCTTGCAACTTGCAAGGAAGCAAGTATTCGAGTCGTCGTTACGTTGGGAAGAAAATACCTTGAAAGTATTTTGATACCTGGTTTCTGCACCTGGTATGAGAAGGTGGACGTACTTTTAAGCCCTGGTACGCGATATAGCAAGTATAACCCATCCCTATCGGATAATCGTGTTGTCTGTACTGATGCTGTCTCTTGCAGGTGCTGATCCGGCTGCTGCGCGACATGTGCGCGCGGCACTCGGGGCTGGAGCCGCTGACGCCGTGGATGATCGACCTGCTGGCGCACCACTGCATCATGAACAACCCTCAGCGGCAGGCGCTGCCCATCGCGGCAGCCTTCAGGTACCAGATTATTATTACCGGAATTATTGGGAAGAAAAAGTGTCACTAGTCGTAAAGATAGGCCCTACGCTTACCAGTAATTCGACCAATAGTCGCGTATTCACTGAGCGAGCTGCCGCGCGAGGCAGCCTCGGACGTTTGTCGCGCAACGATTGCCGCGCGAGGCAGCCTCATGCAAGAAATCGTACTGATCGAGGCTGCCTCGCGCGGCAAAGCCGAGCCGCGGTGAGGCTGAGGCAGCATTGCTTGCCAATGTTTCTCCACGCATCTTCTCTTAGTCCTCTATTTGTATAATCGGGACATTGCGCATCCCATAATCGTCTATATTCACCATATAGTTGTATTAATTTAAGACACCGCTCTTTATCCATGACGCTAACACGCGACGAACGAGCGAGACAAAACACAACCGTCCTGAGTGAGCGCGGCAAACGTGCTGAGGCGCCTAAAACCGACACCGCGCGGCTCGGGTCGAGGCACGCTCGCCCGAGGCGAGACGTGCGTTCGCCTCGGGCGAGGCACGTCCTGACAGGTCGAGGATTTACCTCACGAAGCTGCCGCGCGAGGCGGCTCGCCCGGTGAATACGCGGCTAATTACAATAAATAAAGCGGTCAAGGGTCAATTCAATATTCTTAATATACTTATTCTAATTACACAATAACTATTTATGTTATATATAATATATATGAATGTCAAATCCTATTAATTATTTTATTAAATTATTAGTGTTCCAAAAAGTCATTCAATTTATAAAATCTATGCTCTAAAAGCCATTTATGCAGCATTGCTTTAAATTGGTTACAGGGCGCATTTTTAAATTCCTGTGGTATCTTGTTGTATAAAATATATTCACACACATTACACTGCAGTTTTTCCTAAACCTAGCAGTCCTTTGTTGCTTTGCGACCACAAGACGGCTACCATCTCTTGTGTTACGTGGATATATTTCTCTAGCAGTTTTAAACAGATGACTATGACTTTTAACAAGTTTCGAGATTTCAAAGATATATAGGCACGGAAGGGGTAGTATACCCAGTTTAAGGAACAAAGGTTTGCATGACACAAATGGTTTAACACCACAAATGGCACGAACACATTTTTTTTGGGCAATAAAAGCTGTATACATATCACTGCCATTTCCCCATATGATGAGACCATATCTTAATACAGATTCAACATAACCGTAATAAGCAGCTATCGCAGTTTTTTGGTCAATTGTTTTTCTTAAGAGGGCGCATCCCTACTGAGCTGGGAACGTCGCATTTTCGGTGATTTTTTACGATTATTGCACAGAAATTGAAAGAAAGTTTCAAATACTTCGTTTTTAGTGTATTAATGTGTCTAATAATAGTTCTTTTTTAATTGTAAAAGGTAAAATAATCTTAAAATAACATTCCCGCTATATATAAGCTTATGCAAGCGTATACAACGAGAATTAGAATAGAAATGTTGCATAGTTTAAATGAATCTGTTAAGAGCTCAAAATCTGCGTCAATTGGCATTGTTCATTTTTTTTAAGCTGTGCTTTTAACACCTTTATTTGATAGAATGGACTATTTCAAGGAACTAATTTGAATATTATGCTTCTACGTAGCTTTGTTTATTAATAATAAATATTTTTTCGCTGTTTGATAATTTGTTAATTTAGGTAGGATCCCAATCGCCTTCGTACAGAAATATAAAAAAAAAACACTTTTGTCTATGGTTTTGTCTATATGTCAACATTGTCAACGTCATAGATCTGTGAATGTGTGTGTGAATTTAACGTCAAAAACAATAACAATATTCGCGTGTTCGATTTATTTCCGTTCGTTGGTGTTATTATTGTTTTCCGTGCTGATTTTGCTTTTTGGTTTCACCCCTGCACATGTTTCCTGACTCCTACTTACATTAAAGTGTCTTCGCAACAATACATCGTGTAAACATTGAAATATTCCACATTAGCTTGCATACACCATTCGTTCCGCAAATTTTCTCTGATTTTCACAATGATTTTGTTGGGGCTATAGTTCGAGTCAATCTTGCATCCCGGAACAAATCATTTTTTTATAAATATCCATTGTTTGTTACAGTTTTATACTTTGAATTTGCTTTTATTTGTAATGTTTGCAGGTTAAGTTAGATGTGACAGTGACAGCATGACAGATACCGTAGTGGCGTAGATAAACCTTTTTTTTTTTCATTTTTGTGGCAAACATTTAATGCCCGATTCTGACTAAAAACCCGGTCGTTAGATCAAACAAAGGTCAAAAGTACTTTTACAAAAATATCTGCAATCGTAAAGTATTTTTGAAATCGGACAAGATAAATCGGTTATTTGATGGTTTTCCTCCAAATGGTTTTCGAATTAGAGCATACTAAAAAAAATGAACAATGCCAATTAGATTACTTGCCGAAATATGTTCTACCAAAATGTTCCAATGTATATGGTAAACGCACATGGCAGTATATGTTACCAAGTATTCTCAATGAGTTGCCATCGGATACTCATAATGAAGTGTGTGCCAACCCCAATAGATGTAAGAAAATTGTCAAAGCATTTTACCAAAAGTGTAAAGCAGCGCAACAATGGCCTGTCTGTTTAGTTTAAGTAACCAACTTGAGTAACCAGCAGCGGCAGATAAACTCTGCTGAGTTTTCGCCCGCTGTTAAAGCTTTTAAAATGTAATATTTTATTGTATTAAATAAATTAAAAAAAAAATAGTAGAAAGTATTAAGTTCGGTAATTTTTAGCTTTAAATATTTAAGTCGACAAATATTTAATCGATAGCGACCTCCGTGTCTGCAAGTTTAAAAAAAAACTAGCCGGCCGCCATTGGCGCGCAGAATAAATGCGCAATGCGCGCAAATCGCGCAATAGAAAAAAGAGCGGAAAGAGAATGACAAATATAACAAATATTAAATGCGACCGTGCGACGTTAGTGAAATTTTAATTTCCTCATATTCGAAATGAAAAGTATTGTTCAACTCGGATGAAATTACCCATTTCACCCTCGAACTATTGGCGCCCCCACTTTGTTCGAGCGCCAGAAATATCTCAGGTGAAATGGGTATATTTCAACCCTCGTTTATCAATCTAGTATAGTATTGATTTGTCTGTCTGTGCAGGCGCGCGCTGTCGCTGGTGGCGGGCGGGCTGTTCCTGCCGGGCTGCGCGGGGCTGGCGGACCCGTGCGAGGCGGCGCATGCGCGCGCGCACACCGCGCTCGACCTGGCCGCGCAGGACAACGCCGCCGCTACCGCGCAGACGTACGCACACACACACACACACACACACGCACATACTCAATTTTATAGGATCACTTTGTTGTCCGTCCGTCCGTCTGTCAAGACCCTTTTTCTGAGTAACGTGTGGGAGGTATCAAGCTGAAATTTATATCAAATACTCAGGTCCACTGCCCCTTGGAGCTGTGAAAAAATAAAACTTCTAAGCCAACGCAATCAAAAGATACAGCCGTTTATGCCGCAAATTTCCGCAATTTTTTGAAGCTCTCAAGGGAATCAAAACCTACAGGGTACTTCCCGTGGACTAAGAATCTTGAAATTTGGTACAAAGCAACGTCTTATAGCACAGATAAAGGAAAAATTGCGAAAACCGTAAATATGTTTATGTATGTCTGTATATATCAGTGATCAATATAAAGTGACCCCACACTGCGTACATTTTGCGGCCATCAGATATATCGTAGCGGGCGAGGTCCTCAAATATTTCGGAGCAGCATTAAATTTCAATAAATTCGTGACACTAGATATGGTTAATAACTTCGGAACACGCAATCCGTCATAAATATAAGAGCAGCGACTTTTCAATAAATTCGGGTCGTTCAATGAGCTAAAAATATCAGGAAACACATATCGTCAAAGGTATCGACGCAGTCAGGCTGATCACAAATTTATTGAAATTTAAGGCTGCTCCGAATTATTTGAGGACCTCCCCCGCTACGATACATCTGATGGCGACTGTAGCAGGGCTCTGCTTACACTGGTTTATAGATATTTATAGATAATGGTACGGAACCCTTTGTGCGCGAGTCCGACTCGCACTTGGCCGGTTTTTTTTTAATCATAGAGCTTTTCCTAATTTGATAGTAGAAAAATAAGTCGCTCGACAATTTATTTTCATAAAATCCTAGTTATTATTTTATTATTTTGCAGCCTGTTGCGAGTTGTGGCGCGCGGCGGCCACCGCTACGTCCTAGGGCTGCAGGCCTTCGAGGGCGGCAAGGACATCTCCGGCGAGATCACCGTGTGGGACGGCGTGGTCGTGTCGCCGCTCGCGCCCGCCTACAGCGACGCGCCCGAGCCGATGGACACGGACGACAAAGGTGCGTGACCCGCATGTGGTACCCGTGACCCGCATGTGGTGCCCGTGACCCGCATGTGGCGCCCCGTGACCCACGGACCCCTGTGTGCTACAAGCGTGTCCCCGGGTCCCTTCTTGTCCCAAGTATTTTCGTTGGTCATAATAATCGTTCATAACACATGAAATCGTGCATTTTTCAAAAATTTTGGAAAAGCCATCAGAATGTAGTAGGTTAGGTTAGTTTAGTATCAATTCTGAAAAAAATATTTACTGTTTCAGAAATAAAACGCTTTGAGTAACGAAAATTATGACAAACCATACATTCGGAACTTCAATTTTATGGGACAAAATATAGACTCGTGTGTCCCAACTGTGGTACCCAGTCCTCCTCGTTTGGTACAAGCGTCCCACGTGTGGTACCCCATGTCCCAGGTGTGGCACTCTGTGACCCACATATGGTGCACACGTCACCCTCTTTATTCGTGTTATGAACATGACTGTATACTCACGAGCAATAATACTACATCACTCCCATACAAAGTTGTATGAAAAATGATGCCGTATTTTTGCTCTTGTGTATGCTAATAAAGAAGATGAAGTTAAGATATCAGACGGTTCACTCGATTGAATGCTGCCGAATGATAATATCCAACACCGTTTGATCAATTCACTAATGAATTCATTCGGCACTTTTCTTATTACTCGTTTTAAATAAGAGCTTTTATCTCTACTGAGCTGGCAATGTCGTATTTTTGGTGATTTTATTACTATTATTTCACGGAAATTGAATGAAAGATTCAAATGTACGTCTGTAGTGCACTTCGGTTTTAGTGTATTAATGTGTCGTAATGCAATAATTGATCGTGATGGACTTTTATTTTCTTATTAAACGAGATATATTATATTAGGGTGCGACCAAACCGCCGCGTATACGCAGTGACGTGTCGTATGCGTCACGTTTCCTCACCGTTTCTTCATATACATTTTGTTGCGATTCCGTAACGTCACCGTTTTTTAAGCGGCGGTGTGGTCGCACCCTTATCCCTTTAATACGAAAAAAAAAATCCATCACGATTGCGTTGAACACATTAATACACTAAAAACGAAGTGCACTACCGACGCACATTTGAAACTTTTGTGAAATAATCGTAAAAAAACACCAAAAATGAGACGTTGCCAGCTCAGTAGGAATGCACCCTCTTAAAAGTGTCATTGGGTTTTCTCTAGCTCACTGCATATAAGAAAAATGTATATATCTATCTCGTTCTGATATACGCTTATTTATCGCTCTTTCTCTTGTTGTCGATTTATTATTTACTATCGACCCGTCCCGGCTTCGCACGGTAGAATTATGCATGTATTATACATATAAACCTACCTCTTGATTCGCTCTAACTATTAAAAAAAAACCGCATCAAAATTCGTTGCAGTTGCGTTGTAGTTTTAAAGATTTAAGCGTACATAGGGACATAAGGACATAGGGACAGAGAAAGCGACTTAGTTTTATACTATGTAGTGATTCTTTTGTTACAGAAGACGAAGGCCAAGATGGAGTGGCGGCGTAAACCAAATGCACGACCCGGTAGCAATAACTAACGTTAAGATAACATACTTTATGTATTGAGGAGATCTTTAATAAATTGATATACTTAAGTCCAATGATGTTTTACTTATGGGCCCAACGTGGGTTATGTGAGATTTTATTTTATTTTCTTTTCTTTATTGAAAAAAAAAACAGATTCAGACACTTAATACGATTCAATTCAGATTCAGTTTAGGTTCGCTCGCTGTCAGACCCATAGTAAAAATGACATATCAAGTCCATATTTAGAGCAACCAGTATGTGCCTTCGAGGCACCCGGCACAAATGGAAGCCAGCAGTAAAGCTGTTTGGTTTCGATGATGGAGCTGCCCTACCACACTTTGACTGACAGACTGACTTGACAACTTTTTCGTAAAAAGTAATTTACCTATTCGCTTATTGTTACCTTATTACTTCTGTATACCTTTCTTTCTGTTTTAATAATAAATAATAATAAATATCTTGGGACAATTGACACCAATTGACCTAGTCCCAAACTAAGCAAAGCTTGTGATATGGGCACTAGACAACGGATAAACATACTTATATAGATACATACATACTTAAATCTATATTAATAATTTCGTGACCGGTTACGGTAGACTCGATCGAAACGTTGCCTGAATGATAGAACGTGAAAAAATAAAGATTTCGAGTCGACAACATGTATCCGCAAAATTCGGATTGTCGAGTATTTTGTAAAATTCTAACGGTTCTGATGGACAAATCGCAGTCGCCATATTGGACAACACAGACTAGCGCGAAACTGACACCGGAGGACGACAAACGTTCCGTTTCATGCTAGCGCACATACGCCGTGCGATTTTTCTTAAACCTGACATTGGCCAACATAACCATAGAAAAAATAGAATAATTAGGAATGGATGATTATTTTAAAATTGCTTGGTGATTTTTCTTTTGATAGGAATAACCATTCTCAGCTACGGAAAAAAGTTTCAGATTTTTTTCCGCCGAGTCATATATTTTATAAAAATAAAAACATTTTATTCAGTCACTCGGCGGTAGTGATGTAATGAATGTCATATTTTCGACATTAGCGAATGCAAATGCGAATGCGAATATTCAGTTTTTGTTAAAATTTGGCACCATTTGTCTATGGCTTGGTGACTTTGGTGGCAGTCCCGTACAAACGAAGTACGTTCCGTTTGTTTTTTGTTCCTAGAATAGCCGAGTTGAGACGAACGAACGCATCTGATTGAAATGTCATTCCACTCTATGTTGCCAGATGGGCTATTTAATTTAGCGCCAAGCCAATGGGGCTATCTCCCTTACCGGGCGGTGAAAATTATATAATTAAACAACTACTAGATACCCTCAATTTTTTTTTATATTCGCATAACATTCGCAGTAATTTTACGAATGGGAATGCGAATGAAAATATTCCAGAAATATGCAAATATTCGCGAATGCGAATGCGAATGCGAATATTCGTTACATCACTACTCGGCCCTTATACGGCAGTTAAGCAGTACGCCAATGCATATCAAATAAAATAAAAACTGCTTGAATCTGTAGTAGAAATGTCATCACATTTCTAGCTAAAAGAAGCAACGGCTAAGTGGCGCCGTCTGTAGATTGTTCGTGTTACTAAACCACTATGGTAATTTTTATTGAAATTGGCATTGTTCATTTTTTTTAAGCTGTGCTTTTAACACCTTTATTTGATAGAATGGACTTTTTTAAGAAACTAACTTGAATATTATGCTTCTACGTATCTTTATTTATTAATAATAAATATAAATATTTTTCGCTGTTTGATAATTAGTTAATTTTGGCAGGATCCCAATCGCCTTCGTACAGAGATATAAAAAAAGGTTTTGTCTATATGTCAACGTCATAGATCTGTAGATGTGTGTGAATTTAACGGCAAACTCACGTTTAATGTCAACAATGTTCGCGTGTTCGAAATTATTTCCGTTCGTTGGCGTTGTTATTGTTTTCCGTGCTGTTTTTGCTTTTTCGTTTCACCCCTGCACATCTTTCCTGACTTTTACTTACATTAAAATGGTCTTCGCAACAATGCATCGTGTAAACTTTGAAATATTCCACATTAGCTTGCGTACACCATTTCTTCTGCAAACCTCTGATTTTCACAATGATTTTGTTGGGGCTATAGTTCGAGTCATTGTTGCATCCCGGCAGAAAACATTTTTTTATAAATATCCATTGTTTGTTACAGTTTTATACTTTGAATTTGCTTTTATTTCTAATGTTTGTATGTTAAGTCAGAATGTAATGTTATGATGTAGACGTGACAGTGATAGCGTGACAGATACCGTAGCTAAACTTTTTTTTTTCATTTTTGTGGCAAACATTTAATGGCCGATTCTTACATAAAACATAAAACCCGGTCGTTAAATCAAACAAAGGACAAAACTTACTACGTACTTTTACAAAAATATCTGCAATCGTAAAGTATTTTTGAAATCGGAAAAGATAAATCGGTTATTTGATGGTTTTCCTCCAAATGGTTTTCGAATTGGAGCATACTAAAAAAAATGAACAATGTCAATTCCCCATGTATGGTAGTAACACAAACATCTACAGGCGGCGCCACTTAGCCGTTGCTTTTTTTAGCTACAAATGTCATCGTTTACCACAGATTCAAGCAGCAATTTAAAAAAAAAATGATATGTCATTGGCGTAGTGCTTATCAGCCGTAAAGAGACCGCCGAGTGACTGAGTAAAATGTTTTTATTTTTATAAAATATATGGCTCGACGGAAAAATAAATAATAATAAACAAATAAATATCATAGGACAAATTACACCAACTGACCCAGTCCCCAACTAAACAAAGCTTTGTGCTATGGGTACCAAGCAACGGATAAGAATACTTGTATAATTTAGATAAATACATGCTTAAATACATACAACATCCATGACTCGGGCACAAACATTCGTATTCATCATACAAATGTCTGCCCCTACCGGGATTCGAACCCGGGACCTCTAGCTTCATAGTCAGGGTCACTAACCACTGACTATCCGGTCGTCAAATCTGAAACTTTTTTCCGTAGCTAAGGATGGTTATTCGTATCAATAGAAAAATCACCAAACACACTTTTAAAATAATCATGCATTCCCAATTCAAAATAAAAACGGATTTTCAAACTTTAAAATGGCCGCTCTGTAAAATTGCCATTTTGGACTCATCAAGTTGGTCACGCCATGCACGGATATATTCTTGCAGATAATTTCAGTTATTGTGAATGCTATCACATCTACCTATTTTTGTATTAAAATAATAAACAGTGATTCGAAATAATGGCTACACATTCTACCTACATTTTGTACCTACAAGTGTATTATGATTCAAATTTCACCCGAGCGAAGCCGGGTTTTCATCTAGTACATATTAAACATCCAAGACTCGAGAACAAACATTCGTATTTTTCATACAAATATCTGCCCCGACCGGGGATCGAATCCGGGACCTCAAGCTTCATATTCAGGTTCTCTAACCACTAGGCCAGGGGCTAGGTTTTGATTGTTATATGTGATGTTCTGATGTTCAAGAGGTATGTCAGGATCGTAGCAAGTGGAACAAAGTAGTCTCTGCCTACCCCTGTGGGAATGAGGCGTGACGATATGTATGTATGTATGATGTTCAATAAAGAGTTAGCGAGTGTAAAAATTACAGCTAAAACCTGAACCGAGTAGGAATTCAATTGACTTCATGGTGAGGGCATAGAATAGATAATGTTCTTACTTATTCTATGGTAAGGCCCCTGATTTGAATAATTTTGGTTTTGAAACATTTGTAAAGTCCATGGAGAATTTAAACGGTAACGAATAATTTAAAAAGAACAGGAATGGCGACGAAGCCGCCGGCAACAGCTAGTTAATAAATAAAAGAACACCGGGTAGCACTCCGGGAGTGCCGACAGAAGTGAAAACTACACACACGCACACTCGCCCAAAAAGAAAAAAAAAAAGAAGACTCCACACGAGATTCAAACTGCGGTCACTTGAGAGAACGCACTATTATTCCACACCTTATACCACTACTAGGCCAAACGCACATACGTTAACAGCGAAATCAACGTATACTTAAAAAATTGAACGCGACTAGCTTCATTCTTATTTCAAAATAAGCTCTTAGAGGATCCTGATATCCTGGTACTTCTCCCTCCGTCTTACGCCTGACTTTAGAGGGAGGCATGCGATTAATTAAAATCGAATTTATAATCATGCAAGCGCGCAGCAAAATTAGCGCTTGATTTGACTAGCGACACCTAAGCTATTCTAAACATTACTAAAATAAAGCAACTTTCAATGAAAAACAAGTCAACACAAAACTTTCACACTTTATTCCAACAACAATTTCGACTAATGCCTGGGCACAACAGCGTTGCTAACGAATTCTTTACCCTGTTTATATCTCTTCCGGCGCGACAGTATGTCATGCCCTGGATACAGGCTAGAAGTCTTGGTGGTTGTAGACATCTTGCTCAACCGGGACTCCAGGGACGTCTTGCTGCGTCCGTTGAGGGATTTCAGGGACTCCAAGCTGGCTAGACGAGGGCAGGAGCTAATAGCCACGCTGATAGGCGGAGCTCTTCTGGACCTCTGAGGCTCGGCGTACGAGGATTGGAACTTTCCGTAAATATCTGTGAGGAAATGTAAGGGGGGTTATGTGACTTACAACATGAAACTACCGTGAGACTCACACATAATTACAACATAACGGATAACTCACGTATAAAAGCCGAAGGATTACTCCGACAATTGTTTCGGACTATTTCGTAGCCCATCATCAGGGAGCGCTCGCCCCGGCGGCAGCGAAACGAACACTGCGCGCCAACGCTCTGCTCGCGCGGCTATTCGGCGCGGCTGACATCGGCGCACGACTACCCTCATTTTTATCGTCATTTTTATTATAGTCTAAAATAGGGCAGCACACAACACTGATCACGTCACTTTGTAAAGGTTCGCTCACACTCGCCGTTTGGTCAATATTTAAAACAGTTGTAAACAGGGGCGAGCGCTCCCTGATGAAGGGCTACGAAATAGTCCGAAACAATTGTCGGAGCAATCCTTCGGCTTTTATACGTGAGTTATCCGTTGTGTTGTAATTATGGGGGTTATGTGCGCGAAATTTCACCAAATCTCATGTCGGGTAGAGGCACTTATTTACCTGCTATGGGCGGTGTAGGGATATAGCACGCGTCACGAAATGACGGAGACCCGGGTTCGATTCCTGGCCATAGCTTTACTTTTCGGTTTTTTTTTATGTTCTAATTTTCAGTATCATTTAGAAATTTATATTGTATTTCATACTCAAGAATCTCGAGTCAAGGTAACGGTAGGTACTTTAATTAGTGCGGCAGTTTGCTGAACTAGTGCCAGCTGGAGGGGGATGGGGATCCCCTGCTGGCTGCAATGTCCCACTAGTCTAGGGGGACCAAGTATTCCCGGTCCCTCCTCTTGGCACGGAAGCCCTGGCGTAGGCTAGGGCTGCCGGCGGGCGTTCACGGTGCCATTATGCTCCCGTGACGCCCTCTAAGGAATACCGGTGGGTTTTTAGTGGGTATGCCCTCCTCCTTTCGCTAAGAAAGGGGGCAGTGGGGGAGGATTCCCACAGAACTCCACGCATTGATATTTTACAGGGTTTCATAGGATAACAAGACCTAAAGACCACGTTTAGCATGATTGTCGGTTTCAAGATTCTGAGTTCACGGGAAGTACCCTGTAGGTTTTGATTCCCTTGCGAGTTTCGAAATTTTGCGGCATAGACGGCTGTATCTTTTGATTGCGTTGGCTTAGAAGTTTGATTTTTTCACAGCTCCAAGGGACAGTAGACCTGTGTATTTGATATAAATTTCAGCTTGATACCTCCACGCGTTCCTGAGAAAAAGGGTCTTGACAGACGGACGGACGGGCAACAAAGTGATCCTATAAGGGTTCCATTTTTCCTTTGAGGTACGGAACCCTAGAAATGGTTTCCTGTACTAAGTTAGTTACCTATATGTTGGATCACGTTCAGTAGCGAACATCTCATGTACCGCACGTATTTTTCATCCAATTCGTCCTGCATGATTCTGTTGTTTCCGCTCATGATTCAATCTCAACAGCGAGAATTTAGTCTTACAAATTGTTCATGATGGATCTGAATTTTAGATTTATACAAATCTTTTCGAGTTTTAGTTAGCTTTGGCCTGAAATAATTCATTGACAGCTTGCTCTTGAAGTTTTACAACATGTCAGCCATTGTAAAAGCATTGTTACGATAAAAAAAAAGTAATGTCAGTGGCAATCAAAGAGCTTAGATTAATTAGTCTTACCTCTTTGGTGATGATGGGTGAATAGTCTAGCCAACGGAAGTTGAGACGGAAATAGCGCGAAGTGGTGCACCCTGGGCATCGGTTAATGATTTCCTGACAGATTCTGAGGGATATCATTGACCGCTGGCTAAGAGCCCAACAGGTGGGGAGGTCTTATATTCTTACCCCCTTATTCATAAACGCTCTCTAGGGATCTGCTAACTTATATCGTTTGTCCTTATCTATCACATTGACATTTACCTTTCACAGATAAGGACAAACGATTGCTAAGTTAGCAGAAGCCTATGGAGCGTTTATGAATAAGGGGGTCTGTCTTTGTTCTAATACGGAATCTGCTCCCGTCTTTGATATGATTACTACCCAAAAAGAATAATAAAACAACAAGTTAAAATAAAAAATCAAATTTTATTCATTCATACCTTACCTCCTAGTAAACAGCTAAACCTACGAATAACGCGCTTTATATACAAATACTTGATAAATTATCAAACAACACGCGTGAGAGAAAAAAACAAACAACTTCTTTCAACTCTTCTTCATTGTCATCGCATCTACCTACAACATTTCAGAGCAGGCATGGCAATGTTTTACTTAACTAGTGATTAGTTTTAAAACGTCAGTCAATAGCGTAAAGATTCGTGACATGCTGTTTAGGCAATCACTCAGGATCGGTTACCGGTGCCCTGCGTGCACACTGAGTGTTATTGAAGTGATAACTTCTTATAGCAGGGTAAACCGCTTCGTAACATAACGCGTTACGGCGCCAGTCTGGCTTCCCTCTGACGCATACGGCAGCGGTAGGCAGGCTCTTCCTCTCTCACTCTAACCCACAGCGCTAGTATTTCGGACAGACGCTTCCCCCATCTCTACTCGGTGTTTTGTGTGCGATAGACATACATATACTGATAGTAACTTAGATTAGTTTAAGTTATCACTTCTGTTGGGCGGCCCGAGACGCACACGTTTCTTTTTTAATATTACTGGCTCTAAGACATTCCTTTTAAGAAGACTTCCGAGGTCAAAATTTGCGTATTTGATAGCTTTTTAAAAAGGGCAAATTAAAAGATTTGTTTTTTTTTTCTCTCACGCGATCCATTTCAAAACATGATTTCGCAAATAAAATGCATTTTAAATGTATAAAGTAACTCCAAATACAATAAAATAACAACCGTTATGTCTCCTACATAATATTTAGATTATACTACCGCAACTTTAGACGCGCTCTGGAAATAACTGAGACGAAATTATCTGGTTTTAACTGCCGACGCAAAAAGAGGGTTGTTATTAGTTTGAGTGTGCATGTGTGTGTGTGTGTGTGTGTGTATCTGTCTATGGCATCGTAGCAGATGGACCGATTTCAATGCGGTTTCATTCATGCGGTTTCAAAATGATGTACATAAGGGATTTTTGGCACGAAATTGAATTATTTTAAAATTTTCTTTTCTTTTCTTCGGTGACGTCACTCTTTTTGCAGGCTTAAAAAATATCTCTGTCTCTTACTAACACGCGTGCGCTCTTTCGTTTCTAATCTTCGGTAGTATATTCTAAATTGGCAGTCTTCTACGTAACGTTTAAAAATCCTCACACCCAATTCAACCACTTTTTAAACATATGGTTATTAAGAAATACAGTAAAACCATGTTAGCATAATATAATATTTTACGTCAATTCTTAAAGGCTTCTTAAAAGTTTTTCATGTATGTGTGTAAGTATGTTTGCCCAGTTCTGATTGTGCTGATATTTTGCATACTTGAGTAAGTCGGATGACAAAATAATCTGGTGGTGGAGATTATGACCCAGCCAGGACCGTCTCCGCAGCACAACTCTTCAACGGTCGGTCCGATTGACTTGAAATTTGGTACACATATGACGGATGACAATGCAAGTATCAGCAAAGAAAGCTTGCATTAAAAATGAAATTTATTATAGAAACTTATTTATGTTTGTTTTTGCCACATTTCATGTCAATCTATCCACTAGAGGTTCGAAATCTTGCAAGATTTGATTACTTACATATATGTATCACGTCTTTATCCCTTATGGGGTAGACAGAGCCCAAGGCCACGTTTAGCAGGATTGTGAGCATATAGGTGGAAAGGGGAATCAAAATAGTGATGAGTCGCATCACCTATATAACATGACTAGCTTCTGCCCGCGACTTCGTCCGCGTAGAATTAGCAATCGACATGTTTATCGCTATCCCGCTGAAACTATGCTATTTTCCGGGATAAAAAGTAGCCTATGTTTCAATCTAGGGTACCAGCTGTCTTCGTTCCAAATTTTATCCAAATCCGTCCAGTCGTTTTAGCGTGAAGAAGCAACAAACACACACACTCACTCACATCGTCACATACTTTCGCATTTATAATATTAGTTGGAGTAGGATTCCTAAGATTAAAAACAACTAATATTTAACTTGGTGTCACTGTATTTCTGCGAATAGTTCACTCGTACGACCTGCCGACTCAACAATACGGGTCGCGGGTTCGATTCCTCAATGGGGTGCGTCCCACGAGATATAACTACAAAATATCTAATTTCATAATAATAACGTTCACAAGATATAATGAACGTTACCTATAACAGCAAAAAGTATAATTTTTTAACGTATAAGGCTTAAATTATATAACGTTATTTTTATATAACTTCAATTTGTATAAGATTTATATGGACTAATTTCTTTTAACATAACAAACATTTAACCTAACTGAAACAGCTAGCTGCAAGACATTGTATGATTTTCGGCGAGCGAGCGAAGCAAGACGGTACGGAGCGGAAGCGACTCGGATAGATTAGGTTCAAAGGCTAATGCGGGAGCGTAGCGCAGCGAAGCTCCCGCATTAGCCTTTGGTGTTAGTTATTTTTTTATAACCACCTAGAAAACCCCCTAACCACATAGCAAATTCAATAAACAACTGTGCATTATGCTTTTTGATGTTAGCTGTTATGAACATTATATGCTTTGATCGTTATTTCAATTGATATTATATATAAACAACGTTATACCTTACAAAATTAGATATTTTAAGATTATAATTTTCGTTCATTATATCCAGTAAACGTTATACTAAACGAGTTTATATAAAGTGAGCGTATATATTATGAACATTAGATAATAAGTTGTTATATCTCGTATTACTTACCCCATCCGATCTAGATAAAACACAGGCTGTAATTTTTTTATAAATATTTCCACTGGCGTAACTACGTCAGCCCGCGGCAAATTCATCAGAGGCCCTTCCTCCCATCCCTTCTGTGCTCAAGGCCGAGCCAGTTCGGGGCCCCGTAGAGCTGGGGGCCCCTGGCATTTTGCCAGCCCTGCCGCCATAGTTACGCCACTGAATATTTCGAGACATCGTTTCGTCTGTGACCTGTATGCTTAGTATAAGTTTTCGATAACAAAATACTTCTCGATAACGTTTGCGTTAAACTGTCAAATACTATGAGAAATTTTAGTTGCCATTTCGATCCGCAAGTGGCGCTGCCAATTATTCCATAGTAATTGAGACGTGTACGTGAACGCGTTCGAGACGTTTTTATATGCGAAAACTTACACTAGAGGCTCTGAGCCTATAGTGTAAGTTTTCATACAAAAAAACGTCTCGATCGCGTTCACGTAAAACTCTCATTTACTATGGAATAATTGGCAGCGCCACTTGCGGCTCGAAACGGCAACAAATTGTTCTCATAGAGTTAACGCAAACGCATTCGAGACGTATTTTGTTACCGAAAACTTACACTAAGCATACTGTAGGCTTATTGTCTAACTCGCTCGCAATCGCCGTCGTGTTCATTCTGACAGTTCATGTATGGGCTGAGAATTGGCATCGGAATCAGCTGTCACATTCATACAAGAACTGTCAAAGTGAACACGATGGCGATCGCGAGCGAGTTACGTAATAAGCTATCTCGTAGGGAAACAGATCTGAGAAGCAACACTGATAATTGTTTTGCCGGCACTTTAACATAACATCTTGAGTTTATGATCGAAGTTTTTAAGTCATCCGAATTTCGATATCAAAGAGACAGTCGTATTTCGTATTTCGATATTGAGCCCATATATTTGCTATCGGAGTCTCAAATTATTACAAAGTGTGATAGTTATGACAATTTCAGTTAGTTGATATTCGTAACTCCCTTTTATAAATGAGGATGGAAACTGCTAACACAACCTTTATCTCCGCAGTCGGCCAAAACTAAAATGGCGACTGAAAACCAATCAAAACAATAAGCGTCTAATTTATTTACAAGTCCGTTCGAACTTCAAGTTCTCGTAAATATTCTCATAAATTAAATACTAGTCGGTCGTACTAGGTACTTTGCACCAGGTAAAAATACTTAGTATTTATACTTGGTATTCAAACAGCGCCCGTGTTGCTGTCGCCGTTGACTAACTGATACGTTATCAGGTATTCTGGGTAAGCCTGAAACAATATAATTATAATTTAATTTGTGTAACCTTTTGCCGGAAACCGAAGACGCAGAGTAAAAAAACTCCCTCTACAAGATGGACCACATATTGCTCCTTCAATTTATTTTTTCATAAAATAGAAGATTTCGTACGCCAAAAAAAACCTGTTATAAAAATTCTTCTAGAAAATACTTGTTCTTAAAATACTCGCCTAAAATACCTGTTCTAAAATACTCGCTATATTTACCTGTTCGCCGCGGTAGACGACGTGTTCGGGGTAGCAGAGCCCGCCCTGGGTCGGGCGGCCGGAGACCGCGTGGTGTCCAGGCGGCGCATGCGCCATCTTTAGAGCTGCTGACAACTGGAACGCTCGGCCTAGTGTCACTCGGCATAGGAGAAGTGTTCTGAAAAAGGTTTAAGCAAAAAAAATACATTTTTTATTTAAGTATTTTATTTTTGCATTGTCATTCAAGCTATAGATTACACATAGCAAGCACAGCAAGTATATATAGATTTCTCATGGGACAAATACTAGGTGAAAATATCTGCATGTCTAGCATGAGAGCACACTAGAGTCGCGTCGCGCGCGAGATAGATTGCCAGTCTTTTTCTTACTATTCGATCTAGAAAGAGATGGGTAGTTTAACTCGCGCGCGACGCGACTCTTGCGCGCTGTCGTGCTAGCCAGGCTGTTCCGCAAATACTTGATAAATACCTGTGGCACAGGTAGCAGCTGCGGTCCTTGTGGGCGGGGCAGCCGGAGCCGCCGCCGAAGCCGTACACGTACTGGTTGCTCTTGGACGAGTGCTCCGCGAAGTATATGCCCGCGCCGAACATACCGCCTGGAAGGTATAAAAATACTATCTAAAAAAAAGCTGAAATACTTTCGGCATTTTTCAAACTAGGCCATAGTTTTTTTTTTTATAAATTAGGGTGGCAAACGAGCAAGTCAGACACTCGGTGGAGTACACTAAACTTTTTTTATTTAAAAAATCCTGAACAGAAAGAACTCAAGCTATGGGCTTTATATAACCTTTATTTGTAATTTTTACTTTATATAATCTTTTAGTAATTTTTATTTTTATGTAATCTTTTTGTAACTTTTTGCTTTTGCTTTTTACTTTGCTGTTTGTGTTTCTATTAATAAATTAATAAATAATCTTTTTCTTCCCAATTTCGGCTTAGCGTAATTTTATTTGATACGACGTTTCTACAGTATTAGGTCGTTTGGTGTACGGGTTCAGACTGACATAAGATAGGCCCAACGCTCACGAGTAATTCGTCCAATGCGGTGGTCCTGTAAGACCACCGTGCCTCAGTCTGTGACAGAACGCCGCATCGTTCAGCTGTCAGAGTGTGTCAGAGAAAATGCCCAATTGCGCAGAAAGCGAATTGTTCGGACTGGCGTATCTTGACTTTTGATATCATTAATCTAATCTAAGCATTGGAGACTGACCGATGTACGCGTGTCGCTCGTCGAAGCCCTTCTGCACGATGGCGTTGATGAAGGGCGAGCCGTGGAACAGCAGCCGCTCGTTGGCGCCCCCCGCCTCCGCCGCCACCTCGCGCCGCCGGTGCTGGTAGCGCTCCCACAGACGCCCGTTCACTATCTTCTGGATCTGCACGCACATACACACATACATTGCCATCAACTTGTTCCTGTCACTTGAGGGCGGTCGATACCGAAATTTTGGAGCGGGTCACTAATTTCCAACATGAAACTACCGTGAGACTCAAACATAATTACACAAACGGATAATTCACGTATAAAAGCCAAAAGAATGCTCCGACATATGTTTCGGACTATTCCGTAGTCCTTCCTCAGAGAGCGCTCGCCCCGGCGGCAGCGACACGAAAACAATCCGGAATAGTCCGAAACTTATGTCGGAGCATTCTCTCGGCTTTTATACGTGAGTTATCCGTTTGTGTAATTATGTCGGGTCACTAATGATTATACTTTATTGAAAAATTTGTTGACTTTAATTATCTCCCTTTCGGACCGCGCCTGTGTCACTCGCAGGGACCGGAACAGGTATTTTTAAAAACCCCGATATTGAATTATTTTATGCTCTTTATGTAGGCCTCAAACAAGTATTTAAAGTAACAACTTCGTATTACCAAATTTTCCCATTAATAATTAAATGATAAACCAAAGAACGAAATAGAATGCAATAATACCGGTATTTTTGTATGAAGAAATACCGGTATCCGGTCCCTGGTCACTCGTTGCTATGATTACGTTCTTTAATTTCTAAACGACACTGAAAATTAGAACACATAGTAAAATCCGAAAAGTAAAGCTATAATAGGTAAACCACCCAGGTTACCTACTATGGGTGGTGTAGGGGTATAGCACGCGTCACGGAATGACGAGGACCCGGGTTCGATTCCCGGCCATAGCTTTACTTTTCGGATTTTTCTATGTGTTCTAATTTTCAGTGTCGTTTAGAAATTAAATTTCTAACGGTAAAACCGTAAAAGTAAACATAAAAAATCAAGAAATAAATTTCTTGATTCATTTGATATTTCAGATTACGTTCTTCTAGGCCACTCTTTAAACAGTAACTTAAAATGTTAAAATTTTGCAGATATCTCAAGTGTCACGTGTATATGTTACGGAAAAACCATAAAACATTAACAACATCGTGAAAAAGTCACTCATTTAAAAAAATACTCGCCAAAAATACCTGTTCCAAAAAATACTCGCCGAAAATACGTGTTCCGAAAAATATTCGCCAAAAATACTTGTTCTCAACCCAACTCACCCTAACGACGTTATAGTGGGAGTAGTTCCCGCCGGCCTGGTCACGGTGCTCGCGCACCGACGCCTGCATCTCCCTCTCGACTATCGCGTACTCGCTCTCGCCGCACTCGTCGCTCGTCGGCGTCACGTCGATGAGCGTCGTGCCGCTGTACCATTCTGTTAGAAGAAAAAATAGTAGATCGTACAACAAGAGCATAAAACAAGCCATTTTACCCGAGACGTTCATATAGGCACCCGAGCCGGTACGGCGAGGGTGGATAGACACGTCGAAGGGAAAATGGGTTTTATGAACGAGTTATACACTCTGCTTTTCACTTAGATTGCGAAAAAACAAAACAAAAACATTGCAAAAAAAAATATTAAAATTAAATGTGACATTGGAACAATTTGATATAGGTATTTATTTAATGGTTTTTTCCTGGCAAATTGACTGTGTTATTTCCTCTTCACTTGACGAAATTATTGAATATTAATCGTAAAACAGTAACAAATTGCAACATAAATCCTACTACTAGAAAATAGGACGTTTCCGCCCGAGTTCCCGCCAATTAACTTTTTTTTTCTTTTTTTTTAAACGTGATACTGCGGTAAGGTTCGAGTAGGCAGGTGTTGATTTATAATTTTAAAAAGTTTTATTTTTCATGTACTTATTTGTTTCAATAATAACTTGTCAAATTATTGTTACCTAGTTTTAGGTACTAATTAAACAGTTTAATAGACCGCAGATTATACTAAAAAAAAAAACTTTAAAAAATAAACAAAATATGCTGTCGTAAAGTTTTAGCGATTGTTTGTGGCTGTTGGCACCCGATTGTCTTGGTCTTAGACGAAGATTTTACTTTATGCACAAGAGCATAAAATGCCATTTTATGCAGCCTACATCCAGCATAAAGTCGAACTTTTTGAGCATGAGACGTGAAAACTAATTTTATTTCTCGTACATTGCACGTCTTGTATGTCTGTCGTACTTGCCACCTATTTCCCGCCCATTCAACCTTACCATGACGTCTTAATGCGACTCAATTCCGTTTCAGTTTAGGTTCGCTCGCTTCAAATCCCTTATAAAAAAACAACTAAAACTTGAACTGAGTCTGAATTGAATCGCATTAAGGTGGTAAAGCTTAAGGTCTTCTGCACTCCTCGAGGTATTCTGGCCTTCCACGGTCGCCTCATACTCCACCTACCTCTTCCAGCCTTCTGCGCTTCTGGTATCCAGAGCTCATCTTTGCTGGCCTACCACGGCTGACTCCAGCTCTTGCAGCCTTCTGCCTCTCCCTAGTCAGCCTGTAGTTTTCACAGTCCACTTCTCTTCTAGTACCAACTGGCTGAATCGGCTCACCACTCCCTGCCTTCTGCGCTCCTGGTACAGCCCCACCAGTCTCCCAGCTGAAGGCAGCAGCCACCACTGTCTTCCACTACTGGCTCAGGAGCCAGAAGCCAGGGGCTCATCCTTGCCGGTCTGCCTCCTGTCTTCTAGCTGTAGCCTCCTCCTACCTCCTGCTTTCCTAGTGCTCACCCTTGCCGGCCTGCCGCGCCTCCTGACTCACCACTTTAACTACTTTAACTACTGGCTCACTCTTGTCTCCTGTCTTTCAGCTGTCGCAGCCTGTGGACCTGGCTCACCCTCGCCGGCCTGCCGCGCTCGTCTCCTGTCCTCCAGCTGTCGCAGCCTCCTATAACTCCTGGCTCCTAGCTCACCCTTGCCGGCCTACACTCCTGCCTCCTGTCCCCCAGCTAGTGGCACACCCTTGCCGTCCTGGGGCCTTACCATGACGTCTTAATGCGTTTCAAATTAGGTTCGCTCGCTGTGGGGTGCGAAGTCGGAAACCTCCTCGAGAGCTCTAGTGTTACAGTTCCCTTCTAACAGAGGCTCTTGGCCTCACGGGGGGGGAAGGGTAACGCTTAGGCCGGTGCACCCTGGGCAACAACGGTTAATTAATTTATTTAGTAAGTTAGTTAACTGTTGGCTAATATCCGACTGGGGGGGAGGGGTCAACACGCAACCCGGCCCATGGGGTCGGAACGTGGGCCGCTTGTCTTTTTCAAGACAGGGGGCCGTGAGGAGTAAACCTCTATAAAAAATCCAGAGGGTCGCACCCGCAGGTGCTTGTGGTGACGGACGCGATCATGCCTTCGGTACCGCTCTGCTTTCAGAGTAGTACATGAGGGTGTGAGAGCTGACGTGAGGGTCGGCGGGCATAAGCCTGCCGTCGGAGCGGTGCGCCCCGTAAGGGACGCGATCGCGGAGCGGCGTGGCTCCGGCCACCGTCGGTCAACACGTAACCCCGGCCCGCAGGCGCCGGGAACGTGGGCCGCTGTCTTTTTCAAGACTGGGGCCACGAGGAGATAACCTCTATAAAAAATCCAAGCGGCACCAGCGGGGGAGGGCGGGAATTCCCAAACCTGCATTGCACAGGTGCCGCGGAGAGGGAACCCCATCCCGGGGTGGTCGTGGGGCGTTTGCGGTGACACCTTGTTCTCCCGCAGCGCCTCACATTCGACCGAGGAGGGAATCCGTGTGGTTTTTAGTGGGTATGCCTGCCGTCGCGGGAGAGCCCCACATACCCCCGGTAACCCCGTACTGGGCGGATGCATAAGGCGCATTTTCCACACCATAAAAAAAAAAAAAAAAAAAAAAGGTTCGCTCGCTGTCAGATTCATACTAACAGTGACAGCTAAAACTTGAACTGAGTCGAAATTAGGATCAGTGTTGTTATGGATATCCATATCCGTAACCGAAACTATCGGATATCCGAAAAAAAAAAAAAACCGTAACCGTAACCGAATCTGAAATAAAAGTTTTGGATAGTTTCGGATGGGGCGGAGTCTAACTAAATGCTACAACTCGTACGAATTAACTGTGCACTCCGCTGGAATGCGACACCTCTCCCGCTACCTAATGACGTCACAGCGTGAGGTGTACAGCGCAATATCCATAACCGTAACCGAAACCGATATTATATTTTACCAATATCCATATCCATATCCGGATCCGAAATTACATATCCATAACATCCCTGATTAGGATGTCATGGTAAGGCCCCTATACTCCTGCCTCCTGTCCCCCAGCTAGCAGCCCCCTCCTGCCTCCCGCCCCACCACTAACTCCTGGCTCCTGGCTCACCCTTGCCGGCCTGTACTCCTGCCTCCTGTCCCCCAGCTAGCAGCCCCCTCCTGCCTCCCGCCCCACCACTAACTCCTGGCTCCTGGCTCACCCTCGCCGGCCTGTCGCGCTCGCCTCCTGTCCTCCAGTACTCGCAGCCTCCTGTAACTCCTGGCTCCTGGCGCTCACCCTTGCCGGCCTGCTGCGCCTGTCTCGCGGCCCGCAGCAGCCGGTGCCGGTGCCCGTAGGCGGCGACGCCGACGGCGCGCAGGTCCTCGTGGCACATCTCCGCCAGGATGTCCACCGTGATCTGCTCGCGCTCCAGCACCTCGCTCAGCTGCTCCAGCCCGATGCTGGGAACACGACACTTAACGTTATATGAAATTTAATGAAAAATGAAAGTCTGCAGTCGTGGTACACTAGATGGCGCTAGTTGCTATTGAAAATCGAGTAGTTTGTCTATAAAATCGTGAAATTAAAAAGTGGCAATACTGTAGTGTCGTCCCTTCCTAATCTATAAGTATGAGAAAACGGGACGACACTACAGTATTGCCACTTTTTAATTTCACGACTCTATAGACAAACTGTACTTTTTACATTCATGAAAATTCAAAATTTTCAAAATTGAAAAGTTTATGTATGTATAACACTTTGTTGTACATAAAACACATGAAAAAGATGAATACAGGACAACACAAATGCATAAAGGCAAACTTATCCCTAAAAGGGATTTCTTCCAGTTGACCTTAGATCGATATTATGAGCGAATCTATCCAGCACTAGATGACGCTAGTAGTCTATTATTTTTACATACTTGAAGAGGAAGCCTGCAATCATGACCAAAACGCTATATCCGACACTAGATGACGCTAGTTGTCTATTATTTTTACATACTTGAAGAGAAAGCCTGCCATCATGTTCAAAACGCCATATCCGACACTAGATGACGCTAGTAGTCTATTATTTTTACATACTTTTTGAAGAGAAAGCCTGCAGTCATGATCGAAACGCCATATCCGACACTAGATGACGCTAGTAGTCTATTCTTTTTACATACTTGAAGAGAAAGCCTGCAATCATGATCAAAACGCCATATCCGACACTAGATGACGCTAGTAGTCTATTTTTTTTACATACTTGAAGAGAAAGCCTGCAATCATGATCAAAACGCCATATCCGGCACTAGATGACGCTAGTAGTCTATTCTTTTTACATACTTGAAGAGAAAGCCTGCAATCATGATCAAAACGCCATATCCGACACTAGATGACGCTAGTATTCTATTCTTTTTACATACTTGAAGAGAAAGCCTGCAATCATGATCAAAACGCCATATCCGGCACTAGATGACGCTAGTTGTCTATTATTTTTACATACTTGAAGAAAAACCTGCAATCATGGTTAAAACGCCGCTATTCGACACTAGATGGCGCTAATAGTCTATTATTTTTTACATACTTTGAGGAAAGCCCGCAGCCATGATCGAAACGCCGCTATCCAGCACTAGATGCCGCTAATAGCCTATACATACTTGGAGAGGAATGTCTGCAGCGAGTCTGAGGTGGAGAGCGCGGAGGCGGGGCGGCCGGCGGCGTCCTCCAGGCTGCCGCGGGCGCCCTCCGCCCAGTAGCCGCTGCCCGCCACCTGCCGGGGGGACCAGAGCGTCTAGCGGCTGCTGAGGGCCTGCTACTTGACCTCGCGAAACATTAGCCCCCTTATTCATAAACGCTAGGCTTCTGCTAACTTAGAAATCGTTTGTCCTTATCTGTCACTTTGACATTTACCTTTCACAGATAAGGACAAACGATTGCTAAGTTAGCAGAAGCCTAGCGTTTATGAATAAGGAGGTAAGGGTGTTTCACCGCTTTCTATAACTTAAGTGCTTGCAATTTACTGTTTGCAACTGTCCGTTTTGTAGCAATAAATAAAGACGGAATCATAACTGACACTTAAGTTAACTGCAACTTTTATATATAGCATTCAACAACCGCAAATTACGACCAGCAAAAAAGAACATTCTACTTAAGGCACCTGTCCCACCGCCGGCGAGTAGCGAGTGTTAGTGTTTTTTAACATGGAACTTTATGGAAAGCGACAAAATTTCGATACTAAAAACGCTCACTTCTCGCTACTCGCCGGCGGTGGGACAAGTGCCTTAAAATGAATAATGACATTCAAATTACAGAAAAGTGAAATCCACGATCCTGTATTGACATGCCAGTATCATGATAATGTGTCAATAATATTATCTATGCCAACCCTTTCATCACCATGGAGATGATTGCAGCCTTTACAAGCTTTATGTATAAAATCATAGGAATCATATTATCGGCGATGCGGATAGCAACCCATCACTATTTTGATTCCCCTTTCCACTTCCACGTCAATCATGCTAAGCGTGGCCTTTGGGTCTTGTGACCCTGGGCTCTGTCTGCCCCGTAAGGGATAAAAGCGTAATTTGTGTATTTCAGCAGGTTGGTTCAATTTGAGTAAACAATCGACACCTCTACAAAGATTTAATTCTGTTAATTTGCAATTTTCTGAGAAAATTGCATTAGGTATTTTAACTTTATGTACCTATTTTAATATGTACCCAGGGTTTACTCTATGAAAAGGCAATTGGGGTTTTCCGGTCCTTGATATGCTAGCGGTGTCATACCGGTAAGGGTAGCGGCACCGTGCCCCCGCTAGGCAGCAGCACGGGCTGCTGCGGCGGCGGCAGCGGGGCAGCCGCAACAGCCGGCGGCGCGCGCGTGGCCGACGTCATCGCGTCCTGGAGCAGGGAGCGCACGTCCTCAGCGCCCGCCAGCTCCAGCGCCGTCTGGCCCTCTTGGTTCTTGAGGTACGGGTCCGCCCCGTGCGCGAGCTGGACAGACGAACAAACAGTGTTATGAATCTTCCCAGGTGAATTTTTCGCTTCAGCCCTAATCTTTCAAACAAAGGCCTTTGTCTCTATTATCGCAAAGCCACAAGCTACCGCACGCACGTGCCACTATAACATTCATATTGAAAAACTAACGGTATCGTCATAGTATTAATGTTCAAATTTATCTAGAATATCAGTGACATTAAAGTTGCACCTTAAATACTTAATACTGTGACGTCACCGCGAATTTATTAGGGTTGTATACCATTTTCATTCTTACCTGTCCTATTTGGTAAACAAAATTCTAACCTCAATGTGCAATTTTTTGCAAAAAATAAAGTGTATTATGCTATGAAATAAACCTGAGGTAATAATATTTCGTACATAATTTTGCTGATATTTTATCTCCAATTCCCTTATTTACGATGAAATAGTTAAAAAATAACAAAAATGAGTCGTTTTGAGGTTAGAATTTTGTTAACCAAATAGGACAGGTAAAAATGAAAATGGTATAGTAGTCAATGTTCGTTGCTAGGTACAGAAATAACGCGCGACGCCAGCGTGCGAGGCGAGCGGCAACCCGCTGCCATCATCCTGCCCGGCAGGAGCTCCGGTCGATCGTACCTAAACTGCGGAGTGTACACCCCCTGCCGGCACTCACCAGCAGCGCGCACAGCTGCGTGCGGGCCTTGTGCGCGGCCTCGTGCAGCGGCGTGAAGCCCCAGCGGTCGGCGGCGTTGGGAGGCGTGCCGGCGCGCAGCAGCAGCGCGGCCAGCTCCAGGTGCCCGTACGAGGCCGCGTTGTGCAGCGGGACCAGCCCCCCCTTGTCCCGCGCGGACACCGCCGCGCCCGCCTCCAGCAGAGCCTCGGCTACCTCCAGGTTGTTGTAGCCCGCTGAAAGTCAAATTTACAAGGTGTCCTATTTGTTTTATGTATAAATAGTAGATTGATAAACAAGGGTTGAAATATACCCATTTCATCCGAGTTGAACACTCTACTTTTCATTTCGAATATGAGGAAATTAAAAGAAGGTATTATGACAAATTTCACTAACGTCGCACGGTCGCACTTAATATTTGTTACGTTTGTCATTCTCTTCCCGCTATTTTTTTTATTACGCGATTTACGCGCATTGCGCATTTCTTCCGGCTGCCAGCTAGTTTTTTTTTTAAACTTGCAGACACGGAGGTCGCTAATTAATTCTCTACTTAAATATTTCAAGCTAAAAAATTACCGAACGTAATAATTTCTATTAATTCTCGTTGTATAGGTACAGTCACCAGCATAAATATATGACGGTGAACAGGGCTGCAAAAATACGTGATCATCTATTAGGCTCAATAGCATATGACGACACTACCGCGGTAAAAATAAGTGATGCTTTATAGGCGGAAGAAACATCGTCGCACCCTTATCAGCAAAAATATCAATTTGCAGTGAAAGCATATCATCGGATGATAGGTGGGCCGCATAAATATCAATTTGCTGTGAAAGCATAATCATCGGATGATACGCGGGCCGCATATATATCTGACGCGTAAAAATCAACTCTATGTTGTCGATTTGCAAAAACGAACCATCCCTGGCTAACATAGAGACGTAAATTGTATGAAATGATTTGACAATTCACGAGAACAGTGTAGACTTGTCATTGCATACGTCTGTCTCACATTGTTCCAATCGCGAATATGTCAAAAATATAATTTTAAAATCTTTATGATGTGTGAATAATTAGTGGCCAGTATCAATTCAATTCAATTCAATTCATTTAATCATTCAAATCATGTTCATTACATAAATACCAAGATGTTACTGGGTTAAATGGCGGTAGGTACATGACACCCTGTCAGGGTACAAAATGTCAACAATACTTAATCTAGAGGTATCCCATTCTAATAACATTGTAAATAGTCATCATTAATTAGGTACACGGATTAGGTAAATACAATTTTGTTGTCATGTCAATACTCATAAAATTATTAAAATTATTAAAATCATTCTCATGTCAAGTTCCTAAACCTAGATTAAAAATTTAGTGTGTCAATTATTCAATAACAATAATTATAATTACATAAATCAAGTAGGTATATCTAAAGAGCAGGTGGGTATATGTTTAAAATATGTTTAGTTGTGCGTGTGGTAGTTTGTGGTAGTTTTCATTTTCATTTTAATCATAGTTCATCATTTAAAAAGTCGTCAATATTATAATAACATTTCTCAATAAGTAATTTTTTCAATTTATTTTTAAATAATCTATCGTTGGCTTCATGTTTGATATATTCCGGTATTTTGTTTGCTATACGTATGCATCGGCAATACGGACCATTTCTGAATATTGCAAGGTTTGATTTTGGAAGCAATAATTGATTATTTTTTTGTCTTTGTGACCTCAATTTGTTTTTGATCATAAATAAGTTTGAATGTTTCTTAACAAATAGTGCCGCTTCCAATATATATATAGAAGGTAGTGTTAGAAGTTGTAGTTTTATAAAATGCGGACGGCAGCTGTTTGGTATCTGGGTGTTAGTGAGGATGCGAACACACTTTTTTTGCATCACGAATAGTTGGTGGCAGTCGGTGCTTGCCCCCCAGAGTATCACGCCGTATTGCAGCCAAGTATGTGCGTATGCGTAATACGCTGACAAAGCTGTTTCTAGGTTCGTGTTGACTTTAATGACACTTAGTGCATAGATAAACTTTGATAATTTTAATTTTATATTCTGTATGTGTGATTTCCAGTTTATACACGAATCTATATTTATGCCTAATAATTTAAATGTATTAACTTCTTCGATTACACTATTATTAATATTTAATGTCATTTGTAAAGATTTCTTTTGTGTAGGTTTAAATTGTATTATTTTGGTTTTTTTAAGATTAATTTCTAAGTTATGGTCATCTAGCCAATTCGTTACGGATTTAAATATTTTTATTAGATGTTCGTTACACTCTACGCTATCAGTGCATTGAAATAGTATGGAGACGTCGTCAGCAAACATAACACACGTGGTATCCAATGTTTTTGGCAAATCATTGATGTAAACCAGAAACAGGATACAGGATATGCAACTTCCCTGTGGTAGTGAACAAGTGGTGTTACGCATTTGGGACGTGACCGTCTTGATTTCTCTAGACTCCTCACAAAGATAATCGATCAGTACACATTGTTTACGGTCTTCGAGGTATGCATTGAACCACTTTTGAGCAACACCTCGGATTCCCATACCATACAATTTAGATAATAAAATTTTATGAGAAACCCGGTCATATGCTTTAGTCATGTCTAATAATAAACCTACACCATATTTTTTGCAGTCTATATGAGTAAGAATTTCTTGTATATAATTGAATACAGCAAGTACCGTCGAATGTTGTTTTCTGAAGCCATATTGGTTTTTATCTAATATATTATATTTTTCAAAAAAGTTGTAAATACGGTTTGCCATTGCCTTCTCAAATATTTTTGAGAAGGCTGGTAGAAGTGCAATAGGTCTATGGTCGCGGGGATCTTTGGCATTACCTCCTGGCTTTAGAACAGGTTTAAGTTTAGAGAAGGCTGGTAGAAGTGCAATAGGTCTATGGTCGCGGGGATCTTTGGCATTACCTCCTGGCTTTAGAACAGGTTTAAGTTTAGAGAAGGCTGGTAGAAGTGCAATAGGTCTATGGTCGCGGGGATCTTTGGCATTACCTCCTGGCTTTAGAACAGGTTTAAGTTTAGAGAAGGCTGGTAGAAGTGCAATAGGTCTATGGTCGCGGGGATCTTTGGCATTACCTCCTGGCTTTAGAACAGGTTTAAGTTTAGAGAAGGCTGGTAGAAGTGCAATAGGTCTATGGTCGCGGGGATCTTTGGCATTACCTCCTGGCTTTAGAACAGGTTTAAGTTTAGAGAAGGCTGGTAGAAGTGCAATAGGTCTATGGTCGCGGGGATCTTTGGCATTACCTCCTGGCTTTAGAACAGGTTTAAGTTTAGAGAAGGCTGGTAGAAGTGCAATAGGTCTATGGTCGCGGGGATCTTTGGCATTACCTCCTGGCTTTAGAACAGGTTTAAGTTTAGAGAAGGCTGGTAGAAGTGCAATAGGTCTATGGTCGCGGGGATCTTTGGCATTACCTCCTGGCTTTAGAACAGGTTTAAGTTTAGAGAAGGCTGGTAGAAGTGCAATAGGTCTATGGTCGCGGGGATCTTTGGCATTACCTCCTGGCTTTAGAACAGGTTTAAGTTTAGAGAAGGCTGGTAGAAGTGCAATAGGTCTATGGTCGCGGGGATCTTTGGCATTACCTCCTGGCTTTAGAACAGGTTTAAGTTTAGAAATCTTGAGGAGTTTAGGGAAAGAGCCTTGTTTAAATGACTGATTTATTAAAATTTTAAGTGGATCTGTCAGCTCAGTCGCACATAATTTTTTTTATCATTTTAGGTTAACTAAAAAGTTTTTATATTACGAACAATATTATAAACTTCCATACATAGTGTTATAAAAAATGTGGTATATTAACGTTATCAGCACCTTACAAAAAATGGCCTAATTATTTTATGCGGAATTAGAATTTAATTTATTAATTCGGACATGCTTTAATCAAAAATCATTCAGGCGTTCAGGACAAAATAAAAACAACTAGGTATCAACTTCGTCTTATCAACTTAGCAAGCAAACAAGCTAAATTTATACCAATAGCTGTTGCCCGTGGCTTTGCCCCTGTTCCAGATTTTCTTTTTTTTTCAATTTTTGGTTCTAAGAACCTTCTCCCGATAAATAGCAAACTCATAAAAAAAAAAGAACGAGAAATCGGTGATGCCGTGAAATGAACAAATATTTCTATTTGGCATTCACTATTTTATTGAATCCGCCGCCGTTACTTTTCGAAGGTCCATTTCAATGAACAAAAACCATTTTCTTTGCTACTCCGCTACTACACGAGTAAGACAGCCAAAACCTGTGCGAAATATACGTTTTGACATGAAACCCCAAAAGTCGTATATTTCGCACAAGCTTGGCTTACTTGCACGTGTAGTAACGGAGTAGCAAGGAAAATGTATTTTGTTCACTGACATTTTGCTGTTTAGGATCCAAGATGGCGAATGACATTTTAACGCAAAATATAAATAATGAGCGTAACTGCGCGTTAATAAGGCCTACGATGTTTTATCTCAGCATCTGTATAAAATAAATAATCATACATAAATAGTGTTTTTGATATTTTTCATTTAAAAGTAACGTAAAACGCCATTCAGCCGTCAATGATTACGATGATGATGATAATTAAAAAGTAATTGTAGAAAGTGCTGTTTAAAATGTTGTAAAATTGGCTCATGATCGCTACCCAACCAACTCGCACATTGTCATAAAGATTCACTCAGAATAGCAGTTGCATAAAATACTATTAAAGTTCACACCCCTTCCCAGGTCATTGATTCCTATATAGGTAATTTTGTGATTTAGGAACTTGAATCCGTCAAATATGTGTTAGAATAAAATGTGAGACAGACGTATGCAATGACAAGTCTGCACTATTCTCGTGAATTGTCAAATCATTTCATAAAATTTACGTCTCTATGTTAGCCAGGGATGGTTCGGTTTTGCAAATCAACAACAAAGAGTTGACTTTTACGTGTCAGATATATATGCGGCCCGCGTATCATCCGATGATTATGCTTTCACAGCAAATTGATATTTATGCGGCCCACCTATCATCCGATGATATGCTTTCACTGCAAATTGATATTTTTGCTGATAAGGGTGCGGCGATGTTTTTTCCGCCTATAGAGCATCACTTATTTTTACCGCGGTAGTGTCGTCATAAGCTATTGAGCCCAAAAGATAATCATTTATTTTTGCAGCCCTGTTCACCGTCATATATTTATGCTGGTGACTGTACGCTTGCATAATAAGCTTATATATAGCGGGAATGTTATTTTAAGATTATTTTCCTTTTACAATTAAAAAGAAAATATTAGTATAGATGATTATATAAAACATAGATTACTTGGCTGTATACGTATTTCCATTGCTATGTACCTCATTTGGATTAGCTAGAAAAAAAAAGTACTTTCAACCCAAGGGTCGCGATGAGTCACTTTCAACCCTATATCCAGATAATCAATGACCTCCTTTCAGAGTATGAGAGATGAAAATGTTTTATGCCATCGATAGGTTAAGTATTGTTTGAATTGAGTTTTTGAATCAAATTTTTTTTTGTCATAAATGGAAAGATCATATATAAGTTTTGTAAGAAAAGTATTTTTAGTTTTTTTTTATTCGCTATAATTAACGAGTTATACCGATTTGAAAATTGATCGTCGAGTACCGCACCGAAAACACACCGACAGTTCCCGAACAAGGCCGAGCCGCGTGTGACGACACAATGTTAGTTTCCACTCGTAGTTAGTATACAGGTGATACCGTTTTTTGACTTTAATCTACTCTATTCTGTTATTATCCTACTATTATTGTAAAATGCTATTGTTTGTGAGAGCGTATTGGTTTGTGACTCTTTCACGCTAAAACGGCTAAACAGATTTCGATAAAATTTGCCATACACGAACTTTATAATTTATGTAGGAAATGGAACGTAAGATGATCGGGTGAAACGGAACGCAAGTGTGTGTGAAGGATGGAGAGAGGTGTGAGAGAGACGGGGAGAACAGATTGAACGGCGAACGATGAAACAATGAAATGCGTGTGATAAAATATTTTAATTATTATTTGGAGCTTAAATAATAAAACGAGTGATTAAAAGAAGTTGTTTTATTGAGGCAAAACAGTGTCCCACACAATTTTGGTGTCCGAAGCGGGATTTGCCTCAATATTTGAAAAAAAACGAAGTGACGACGGCGCGCAAACTTGAATACTGAAAACGGTATAAAACGGTGATAAAGATGGCTGTTCTCCAATACTAAAGCTGAAAAAAACAATTAAGAAGAAAGAAGTATTGCTAACTGTATGAGCGATCACGAAGAAATTTTCTTTGAATCCGAATCGGATTCGTCAGAGAAACAGGAAAAACAAGAGTCAAAGATGGCGGTCGAAAATGTTGCGAATATTGGCCTAATGTCGGACATAACGAAATTCAGCGGTGACGATAAAACGTACTCTTCAATTAAGTGGGCTGAAGACATCGAAGACAATGCTGAAATCTTCGGATGGTCTGAGGCTCAGAAGCTCGTGGTAGCGCGTAGGTCGTTGGTGGGCACGGCGAAATTATGGCTACAATCCGAAAAAACTTTTAAGAAGTATGACGAATTAAGGACTGCATTAATCAAAGAATTCCCGGATTCTATAAACACGAAGGAGATGCATGAATTGATGTCGAGTCGCAAAAAGAGAAAAGATGAATCGTACTACCAATATATGCTTGTCATGAAGGAGATGGGTAAACGTGCTAAGTTTGCTGATTATGTGGCGATACAGTATATAATTGACGGCATACAGGATTATGAGCCAAACAAGTCAATTTTGTACGGGGCGACGACATACACGGTGCTTAAGGACAAACTCCGTTTATACGAAAATATGAAGTTGAAGTCGAAAAAAGAAGATAGGCCTGTTAAACAAGAAAAAGAAACGAAGCATAATTCATCATCAACATTGCCAGCGAGTAGAAAACGTTGCTTCAAATGTGGAGAAGAAAATCATTTGGCAGTGAGTTGCAATAAAGGCATAAAATGTTTTCGTTGTAACGATTACGGACATATTGGATCTCAGTGTCCGACCGAGAGCAAAGTTGGCGCTAGCGGCGTAGATCGGACGGTGAAGCAGTTTCGAGACGTGCATATGGGCAGTCCAGGAGAGCGAGCGAGACAGCAATCGACTCAGCCGGTTAAGCAGACGACGATGGCGGAAGGACGACGGCAATCAGCCATGTTTGGACGGTCGAGCGGTTTGGCCAATGGCGAGGCGCACAGCAGCGATGACGGCGGCAATATAGCCAATCACAGCAATGACAGCATTGACAGCTGCGTTATGGCGTTGACGGACGATGGCGGTCAGCGCGATGTAAACAAACACGGAGAGACGGCGAAAATGATAGCGAACAAGCCTGTTAAATTGATAAATTTATGCGGAAGTGAAGTGGAAGCTTTAATAGACACTGGCAGTGATATAAATCTAATCAATCGTGACTTATACGATGAACTTTTGGTGGAAAAGTGTGACGACGACGATGCGGTGTTATCAGGACTCGGAATGTCAAAGATAAGATCGTGCGGCAAGTTTTACGAAAGGTTAATTATTGACAATAAGTGTTACGACGGTGTTATATTCCATATTGTTCCTAGTAATTGTATGCCATATAAAGTTATACTAGGTCAGGAATTTCTTAATACGATAGTGATGGTTATGCGCGAGGGTTCCGTGTCTATATTACCTGAGGATGAGGAATGGTTGGCGAAGGTGAATTTGTGTGTGAGTGAGGTTGACATTTCAGATCACATCCGCGACAACGATGTCAAAAAAGAAGTGGAGCGGCTGGTGGCTGAGTATGAACCTGTACAAACGAGGGAGGCGCCAATCGAACTTAAAATCATTCTCAAGGACGAGATTCCCGTGGCACAACGTCCAAGAAGACTTTCCTTGGTGGAGCAGAAGACTGTGGAGGATCAGGTAGATGAATGGCTGCAAAAAGGAATAATACAGGTGAGTTTTTCCGAATATACTAGCCCATTAGTGTTAGTTAAGAAAAAAGATGGCTCAACTAGAGTATGTGTTGATTATAGACTGTTGAATAAGAAGATGGTCAAGGATGAATTTCCCTTACCGCTGATAGAGGATTTAATTGACAAGTTGAAAGATGCGAGGGTGTTCAGTGTGTTGGATCTCAAAAATGGATTCTTCCATTTGAGAATTAGTAAGGAGTCAGTGCCATACACATCTTTTGTAACGCACCATGGACAATGGGAGTTTCTTAGAGCCCCATTCGGATTATCTGTCTCACCGAAGTACTTCATGAGATACATTACCATTATATTTAGAGATTTGATACAAGAGGGTGTTATGATGGTATTCATAGATGATATTATTATTCCAGCCCAGACGGAGCAAGAAGCCCTACTAAGACTGCGACGGGTATTGTCGGTGGCAGCAGAGTTTGGACTTGAAATGAACTGGAAGAAGGCCAAGCTGATATACCGAGAGATAGAGTACCTAGGTCATCTGGTAAAGGAAGGGCAAGTACAGCCAAGTCCAGAGAAGGTGGAAGCAGTTGCACGATACCCTGAGCCGGTGAATGTCAAGCAAGTCCAGAGTTTCATTGGATTGACATCATATTTCAGAAAGTATATAAGAGACTATGCACAGATAGCACGACCGCTGACAGATATGCTGAAAAAAGATGCCAAGTTTATCTTTGGTCCCGAAGAAAAAGAAGCATTCAACATTTTAAAGCAGAAGTTGATGAGTGAGCCAGTGCTTATGATTTTTAACCCGAAGTTGTACACAGAATTGCACACCGATGCATCGAGCCAGGCTTTAGCAGGTATATTGATGCAGAGAAGTCATGACGGACAATTGCACCCTGTATACTATAGAAGTAGAAGGACTAGCGAAGCAGAAAGTAGATATTCAAGTTATGAACTTGAAGCACTTGCTATTGTGGAGTCGGTAAAGAAGTTTCACCACTATCTGTTTGGTATGCATTTCAAGATTGTGACAGATTGCAAGGCTTTTGAGCTTACTCTAAAAAAGAAAGACTTGACGCCAAAGGTGGCTAGATGGGTGTTACTACTGGACCAGTATGACTATGAAGTTGAACATCGAATTGGTGCAAAGATGCCTCACGCAGATGCACTTAGCAGGATTCCATATGTTGCTGTTGTAACCCTACACGAGAAAATTAGCCAAGCTCAAGAAAGAGATGAAGAGCTCAATGCCATCAAACAGCTGATTTTGAAAGATGGACTATATAATGACTATTATGTAGAAAATGGCATATTATATAAAGGAGACCAAGGGCAACTTGTTGTACCTAAGACGATGGAGAAAGAAGTTATCAAGCAAGTACATAGTAATGGCCATTTTGCCATGAGAAAGATGAAAGATGCCATAAGCAAGGATTACTACATAAGAAACATGGATAGAAAAATTGAAGAAGTGATTATAAGTTGTATACCATGTTTACTAGCTACCAGAAAGGAAGGCAAGCAAGAAGGTTATTTGAATCCAATTGTAAAAGAAGGAACTCCACTGCATACACTGCATTTGGACCACATCGGACCGTTAACTGAGACAAAGAAGAGGTACAATCATATACTTACAGTTGTAGACGCATTCACGAAGTTTGTGTGGCTATACCCCACGAAGTCGACGACCAGCGCAGAGGTGATCAACAAACTTCAACTACAGCAGCAGACATTCGGTAATCCTACCCGAATTATCACCGATAGAGGCACGGCGTTTACGAGCGGAGCTTTTCAGAAGTACTGTGAAGATGAGGGCATCCAGCATGTGACAATAACTACTGGAATAGCAAGGAGCAACGGCCAGGTTGAGCGAATCCATCGCGTAATGATACCTATGTTAACGAAGCTATGCATCGAAGACCAGTCAATATGGTACAAGCATGTGGGAAGAGTACAGATGGCTATAAATAGTACTTACCAAAGGAGCATAGACACATCACCATTCCAGCCGTTGACAGGCACCAAGATGAACTGTAAGGAAGATGTAGAAATACTTACCTTGCTCCAGCAGGAAACCATAGCTCAGTTTGATGAAGAAAGAGAAAACCTAAGGCAGAAAGCCAAAGTACAGATTCTGAAGATCCAGGAAGAAAACAGAAAGAGTTATAATAAGAAGAGGAAGGAGAGCTCTAAGTACGAGGTCGGTGACCTTGTCGCGATTAAGAGAACGCAGTTCGGGCCAGGACTAAAGCTCAAGCCCAAGTTCCTTGGACCCTATAAGATAACTAAGGTGAAGCGAAACGACCGTTATGACGTAGAGAAGGTGTACAACGCTACAGAGGGTCCGAACAAGACAGCTACGGCGGCAGATTTCATGAAGAGATGGCCAGAGGAGGACTGTGAGTAAAACAGGTATAAATCAGTTTTATTTAATTTTAATTGTGTTGTTTTCTTTTGTGTAAGATGTCTGAAAGAAATTTTATTCTCAGTTGATTATTTTTATTGTTAATTTGTAATGATGGACCCTGAGCGTAAAAACCTGATCTTGTATTTAAAGATTTCTGATGCTTAATTTAAGATGTGTACTTTGCAATGCTCTATATACCTAGTTAAGATGTTAAGTTATACTTAACAAGCAGTTTTAAGATGTGGATTTTATTTGTTAATGTTGTTTGTTTGTAGTATGTTCTAATAAGTTTGCCTAACTAAAAGAAGTTTAAATGTTTGTTAATTTATTTGCTATAAAATAAACCAATAAAGTGCCAATGTAGTGAAATGTTAAGTTTGCTTATGATGTATAATTTTGGGTGAGAAAGTAGTTAACTTGTAAGTTGTTAAGTTTTAATTTGATGGTGTTAAAATGTAACTGTAGTGCTAAGATGATACTTGTTATTTTGATGTTGAATGGTGTGAAGATGAATGAATGAGTAAGAGTGAGGGCTATATCTGAGGACAGATATGCATGTCCAGGACAGCCGAAAATGTAGGAAATGGAACGTAAGATGATCGGGTGAAACGGAACGCAAGTGTGTGTGAAGGATGGAGAGAGGTGTGAGAGAGACGGGGAGAACAGATTGAACGGCGAACGATGAAACAATGAAATGCGTGTGATAAAATATTTTAATTATTATTTGGAGCTTAAATAATAAAACGAGTGATTAAAAGAAGTTGTTTTATTGAGGCAAAACAGTGTCCCACATTTATAATCTGGATTTACGTACCGGCTATAGTAGGTGTCATTCACGATGGATGCCATCCACCGTGGTTCTTATTAATTTGTAGTTAAAGGTTAATTTTAATACATCTACGAGTCTTTGTGGATGGCACTATCTATACTTCTATCATGCTTCTATCCCAACTTTCCACGGTACCGGGATTTAAAACAATAAAATTAGATGAGAATAGTGATGAGTACACTTTGGTAGTAACTATTTATATGAATAAGTAAATAAGTCGTGGGATTTCAGTTCAAAATCCCGTTGATTTTATCCCAGGAGAATTTCATAAGAAAACCCGGAATTTCGAGCACAAAGATGGCGGATGACATTTTGACACTATGACACTAAAAATGTTTATGGGTGTCGTTTTTGAGTAATTTGATGGCTCTGAGCCCGATTTTGACATATTTTTTTAGATTCAAGATGGCGAATGACATTTTGACACTTATGCCACTAAAAATGTTTATGGGTGTCGTTTTCGAGTAATTTTGTGGCTCTGAGCCAGATTTTGACATAGTTTTTTGAATCCAAGATGGCGGATGACATTTTGACACTAAAAATGTTTATGGGTGTCGTTTTCGAGTAATTTGGTTCTTCTCAGCCCGGTTTTGGCATACCTTTTTGGATCCAAGATGGCGGATGACATTTTGACATTACTGACACAAAAAACACAAAAAAGTGTAAAATGTTACTCGAAAACGACCCCCATAAACATTTTTAGTGTCAATAGTGTCAAAATGTCATTCACCATCTTGGATCCAAAGAATTATGCCAAAACCGGGCTCAGAGCCACCAAATTACCCGAAACGACACCCATAAACATTTTTAGTGGCATAAGTGTCAAAATGTCATCCGCCATCTTGAATCCAAAAATGTATGTCAAAATCAGGCTCAGAAGCACCAAATTACTCAAAAACGACACCCATCAATATTTTAGTGTCAAAGTGTCAATAGTGTCAAAATGTCATCCGCCATCTTGGATTTAAAAAACTATGCCAAAATCGGGCTGTTTTACTCTCCTCACCCGGAACACATCAGCGCAAGCATTGCTGCTTGGCGGCAGGATTACTAAGATGCTGGTACAGTCGACGTCAAAGATATATTTGTCAATGACCTATCAAAGGTACTAGACCCAGAGACAGACTGCGTCATGTTTGCTGATGATGTATCACTGTTGATTAACGGCACAAATAGCACTGAATGTAACCTAAAACTTACCTATATTCTAGATAAAGTGACAGAATGGCTTGGTAATAATAATTTAGACATAAACCTGAAGAAAACTAAAATTATACAATTTAAACCGATACAGAAAATACCGTTAGAATTAGTATTAAAAGTTAACGATACGCACGTAGAAGAGGTATCCGAATTTAAATTGTTAGGTATAACGATAGATTCAGGTGTTAATTGGAGAGCGCATATCCAAAATATTAAAACGAAACTGTCCAAATTCGTGTATGCACTAAGCGTATTAAAAGTAAACACAGATTTTGAATGTGCATTATCCGCTTATTACGCGTACGCGTTCGCCTGGCTCCGGTATGGCGTGGTACTGTGGGGGGGCAGCACTGATGCCCAACAACTATTCATCATGCAAAAAAAGTGCATACGAATTCTAGCTAATATACGAATCCCAGAAAGCTGCCGTCAGCACTTTATAAAACATAATCTATTAACGCTACCCTCAATCTACATATTGGAATCGGCTTTGTTTGTGCGCAAATATCCTGATTTATTCAAAGCAAAAATAGACATAAATACAACCAGAACACAATATAGAAATAAATTATTGCTACCGAAATCGAATTTAAAATTGTTCAAAAATGGTCCCCAATGTAAATGTATACAAATATATAATAAAATCCCAGAATCAATGAGACAGGAGACCAGATTTAATATTTTCAAAAACAATCTTAAGACATATCTAACCAATAAATGTTATTATTCTGTTGACGAGTTCTTGAATGATGAAATTGAAAAATTACATTAGTAAATTTAATATATTTTGTACTTATTTATAATTTTAACATTTAACATTGTCCATTTTTAAATTAATATTTTAAATTGGATTCCAATATAATTATAAACATGACATCTTTTAATAACTCCTTAACATAATAATCATAACAAATAATATTAATAATAATAATTAATGGATGGCTGTAATTTTAATGTAATTTTATCTTATTTTAATTGGAAATATGTATTAATTTTAATCTAATCTTAAGTACCATTGTGTGCCCTTACAGGGCGTCATGGACCGACTTGAATATATTATAACATCTTTAACTATAATGTACATGACATAAACAATGAATAAATGAAAATGAATATGAATGAATATGAATATTTACACTTTAGTGCCTTATCGCTCCAAGCACTTTGACAACTTCATATGAAACTTCAAACATATAGTTACAACGACAAGGTACTAAAGTGTAAAGATATCTTTGACGTTAACCGTACCTAGCGATCCGAACGTACCTACCTAGAACAAGGTTAGGCTCTTACACCCGCAAAAATTCCCATTGAATATATAATACAATCCCACGGGAATATAAAAAAAACTAGAAATACCTATCAACCACAAAATCTAGCCATTAAAATTTACGTACCTACGGTCGAAGAAACTGAATCACGTAACCTACCTAATAGGTACAATTTAGCAATAATATCTCTGGCAGGGTGTATGTTAAAATTCCACAGTGGTAGGTAAGCGATTCAGTATCTTTCACTGTACTTAGGTACTTTATTGTGAAATCTCAGGTCCAGTAAAATCAATCCAGTTCACATAAATCAGAAACATTATCAGGATTACGCTTTTATTACCTACCTACACATGACTAAAACAAAAATTTACTTACAATAAGGTGATACGCGTGCTCGTTTGCCACCTTATTTCATAAAAAAAAACTTCAGCAGATATTTTTTGTATTAAATTTCGGATATTTTTAGTGAAATCAGCCGTTAACCCAGTACTGTCGTGAAATTGCTTTAACATTGTGACGTCACAGCCATGGCGACCAATCATGGCCCGTTCCCGGTCAAGTGGTCATATTTCAAATTTCATCAATTTTGAATTGCTTATAATTAATTTAAAAAAAATATTTTAAGATTTCTTTGAATTAGATATTATATAATATGCTATAAAGTTTTAAAAAACATAAAAAAAATCGATATTTTTTTTAAATTCAAAGACTCAATTGAGTTATCGCGTTGTCATAGTTTCGATTTGTTATACAGGGTGTTCGGTAGCCCGGTGCACAGCTTTAAGGGGGTGATAGCCGAGGTATTTTTGAACATTTTTACCTGATTTTTTATGGCGATTTAAAATTAATTTATAAATCCTCTATTTATAGGTCATAATAGCCTGAATCAAGTTTCACTGGTGTACGTGATTTATTAAGGAAATTATTAAGCTTTTTGTAAAATCATACTTAATAATCATACATAACTTATTTCTCTGTCTTAATGGGTGTCTGGTACAGTTCGCTATTAAGCAATAAGACCGCCTATTGTATACTTTGTTCTTTGTTTCTGTATTTTTTTGTACTGATTAGTGATGTTCAATAAAGAGTATTGGTATTGTTGTATTGTATTAATTTTACCTTTATCTAATTATCCTGGAATATTTCAGCGGATGGTTTTGTTATTTAAGTTAGAATAATCCTGTCTATGTATCCGCTATCCAATCAGATGCATCGATGTTTTTGAAACATCGATGTTTCAGTTAAAAAACATCGATGTTTGCCATCGATGTTCACCATTGCAAAACATCGATGTTTTATGCGATGTTTTTACATCGATGTTTTGCCTGCCATCTGTTAGAAATTTTTAGTGCTTTTATTGTTATGATGTTTTTCTTTTGCCTGTCATCTATTAGAAATGTTTGGTACTTTTAGCAGAGCAGAAAATAGGTTTTAAAGCTAATTTTATTTCATATACTCTACACCTTCCTTATTCTAAAGACTTACCTATTCAATAGATAATATTGCTATAGATGATAGCTAATATACAATTTAACTATTGAATTGATAGATAATAAAAGAAATTAAAAAAACATCGATGTTTCGATACATCGATGTTTTTCGGGCGATGTTTTTTGAACATCGATGTTCTTGCTCTCGATATTTGCATCCCTAATAATATCCTAGACTTCGAAGTCTTCATCAGGGAGTAGACAAATGTATCATTATTCAGAAGCAATCATGTGATGTATGTGTGTGGTGGATCGTAGTAAGTGGAACAAAGTAGTCTCTGCCTACCCCTGTGGGAAAGAGGCGTGACGATATGTATGTATGTATGTATGTAATCATGTGCTCAAAATGGGAAAGGATTATTTCCTACGTCTGTTAATTTCTTAACTTTTCATTTATCAATTAATAAATAAGCCCCGCTTACGCAGGGCATCAAATAATTGAGTAAGACTCATTTGAGTGTTCCCCTCCACGGAAATCTTTAGTAAAAGGCGAAAGATTTATTCGTTTTGAAGGGAAACCAGAGTACTTATACGTACAATACACAAACGACGCCATGATTGTAGGAAAAATCTTAACAGCGCGATGTAGGATTGCGATGGCGCCGTGTTAGCGCCATCTAGCGGGAGTTTCGGCAACTTTTAGTACAGCCATTGTCAGATACATACTTAAATCACGTCTTTGTCCCATATAGGGTAGAGAGAGCGTAACATGACCTAAAGGCCACGTATAGCATGGTTATGGGCACAGAATATATAATAGTACTAACGTACAGAATGGCCACGCTCCGCCCCGCACCGATTCGAGTTACCCCACCCCTCAAGCGCAGTCTGCCGGAAAGCTGCTGGCAAATAGTAGGGCTCGCAACGCGAAGTATGTCGGCCGCACGTCACAAGTTCGGGAACCTATCCTACCTACTTCATTTTATAAAACATTAGAAAATTAATGCTTTCTGAAATTATCGCGATTAATACATGAAATAACTACAGAATCATTCGCTTAAGTTTGTTGTCGTACATCTATTGTAATTGAAAATAATAATGCTTAAATACACAGACAGACACATTTTAAGTAAGTGTAAATAAATAGATAACGATTAAGTACATTTATTTGCACACGTCTAAGCCATATCTTCATTATAAGTACCTATATTTATGTCATTGGTAGTACTTATAGTACTAGGTTTTTGCGATAGACAGCCCTGTGTATCTTACGCACACATTGACGCGTGTACAGACGACGTCGTGCCTGTGTTCATTTCAGAACGCGGATTTTGTACGTCGTGGCCGCCGTGTGGTTATGGGCGTGTAGGTGGAAAACATACATTATATAATATGTGATGGCATGGCGGTCAATGTGAATGGTTGAGTATTTTATCGTGGTTTTCAAAACATCCGGAATCCCTGCGATACGTATCAATATTTTGTGATATGGATGGATGGAATAATACATGGAGTAATAATATAATAAAAAAAAACACCGGGTAGCACAGTGCTGGCACAAGTGAAAACCACACACACGCACTCGCGCAAAAAGAAAAAAAACTTTTTCTACACGAGATTCGAACTGCGGTCACCTGAGAGAACGCACTGTTATTCCACACCTTATACCACTAGGCCAAACACACATACGTTAAAGCGACGAAATTAACGTACTGTACGTGTCAAATCGAACGCGACTTTAGCTTCATTCGTATTTCAAAATAAGCTCTTAGAGGATCTGATGTCCTGGTACTTAAACTCTCCTTCCGTCTTACGCCTGACGCGAGTTTAACATTTTTTATTCATCCAAAAAAGTGCCCAACGTAGCTAAAGAAGTTTTCACATCAAAACTTAGTATGGGCTTATAAATCTTATAATGCATTATTTTAGAAAAAACAATTGATTAACATAAAAAAGCTTATAGTGAGGCAACCATAGAAGATAGACATCTGTGTGTGACAAGTTGTATGTTTAAAATATGTATAACTTACCGGCAAGGTGGAGAGGAGTGGAATTCCTTCCGTGAGCGTCTCGACAGTTCACATTCTGCGGCGTTATTAGTTTTCTGAAAACGAGACAAACATAATATTACAACCGGATAGCCTAGTGGTTAGAGCATGACTATATTTAATATAAATTGAATATATTGTGTGTTACAAATACAGTGGAGTCCTGGATGTTTATTTACAAAATGTGTAAACATCCATCCGCTAAAAATACAGAAGAATGTAGCTTTGATACTTACGCAGATACGTGTTTACCACAAATAAAGCTTACCCGCCATAGTTAATTCATATTTAGGAAATATACATCGAAATCAATCGGCAAGTTACAAGACCGTAGCGATGCAGCTATAACACTGCAGCCGTGCGGCTACAACACTGCAGCCGTGCGGCTACAGCACTGCAGCCGTGCGGCTACAACACTGCAGCCGTGCTGCTGTTGGATTGCAGCCAGCCGGCAGTACCTGGCGCGCGCGAGCTCGCCCCGCTTGGCCGCGTCCAGCAGCGCCGCGTCGCCGCGCAGCGCGTCCGCCGTGTCCGCGTCGCCGCCGCGCACCAGCTGCAGCGGCGTCAGCCCGTCGCGGTTGCGGCGCGTCGGGTCCGCGCCATGCTGGAATATAACACCTGGTTAAACAGATATACACTCATACTAAAAGCAAGGTTCTACTGCCGCAGTATTGTAGCCACACTGCCACAGAGTTGTAGCCGCACTGCCTCAGTATTGTAGCTACACTGCCGCAGTGTCACAGCTACACCGACGCAGTGTAGTACCCACACTATCAGTGTAGCAGCCACACTGCCGCAGTGTAGTAGCCACACTGTCACAGCGTTGTAGTCACACCGACGCAGTGTAGTAGCCACACTGTGACAGTGTTGTAGCCACACCGACGCAGTGTAGTAGCCAGTAGCCACACTGTCACAGTGTTGTAGCCACACCGACGCAGTGTAGTAGCCACACTGTCACAGTGTTGTAGCCACACTGCCGCAGTGTTGTAGCCACACTGTCACAGTGTTGTAGCCACACCACCGCAGTGTTGTAGCCACACTGCCGAAGTGTTGTAGCCACACTCGCACAGCCACTGCCACCAGCCACTGTGCCAGCTGTACTATACCTTGAGCAGCAGCCGCACGATGTCGGCCTTCCCCTTGGCGGCGGCCTCGTGCAGCGGCGTGAAGCGCCACAGGTCGGCGGCGTTGACGCCGGCGCCGCACGACACCAGCAGCTCCGTCACCTCGTAGTGCCCGTACGAGCACGCGTTGTGCAGCGGGACCAGACCGCTGGACAAGGAGGAAGTAACCAGTAGAGTGGCTTTGACCAACAGTTATTATGATTATTGAAGTGAAAACATCTTTAGCGGCGCTGAGCGCTTTTTGGGATGGGTAAAAAATGTTAATTTCGCGACAGACGTAAGACGGAGGGAGTTTAAGTACCAGAATATCAGGATGTCAATACGAATGAATCGCGTTCGATTTTTGAAGTGTTTTTTTTTTGTTGAGTCGTGGAGCAAAAGTACTAGGGCATCAACACATTGTTAGAGGTCTGTCCATATAGATAATACTGTATGTTTTTTTTTTTAAGCGGCCATTACGGTACGCGTCTAGAGCGTCGTGGAGGTTACAACATTAAAATCTAAGCTGCTATTTTCACTTCTGCCGGCACTCCCGTCGCTTTTTTTTTAATTAAAATTGTAGTACGAAGCTTTGAAATGATGTTATAGTGAAAGACTTGATACGTTTTAGTAACATCCTGTATATTATAGACTTGGCTCACCCTTTATCTTTGGCGTGCACGTCAGCGCCTCTCTGTAGTAAGAGCTGCGCGAGTGGTAACCTGTTGTATCTGAAATTAAAAAAAATATGTTAATAATAAACCGGCCAAGTGCGAGTCGGATTCGTGCACGACGGGTTCCGTAGAATTATCTATAAATATCTAAAAGCCAGTGTACGAAGAGCCCTGCTCCAAAGCAAAATGTACGCAGTGTGGGATCACTTTATATTGGTCACTGATATACATACATTATTCTACTCGCTGCTAGCCAGTGTCTCCTATCTACTGTCTGCTAGTTACTGTCCGCAAGCTACTGTCTTTCAGCTTCTATCCATTAGTTACTGTCCATCAACTACTTTCCGCTAGCTACGATTCGTCAGGTACCGTCCACAGGCTATTATGTGCCAGTCAATGTCTGCCAGCTACTGCTCTCCAGCTACTGTCCTCCACCTACTGTCCGCCAGCTACTGTCCGCCAGCTGGAGGGCAGTAGCTGGCAGAGAGTGGTTGGAGGACAGTAGCTGGCGGGGTTCTCTATTGATTGTCAGCTACTGTCCTCCAATCACTCTGCCAGCTACTGCCCTCCAGCTACTGTCCGCCAGCTACTGTCCGCCAGCTGGAGGGCAGTAGCTGGCAGAGTGGTTGGAGGACAGTAGCTGGCGGGGTTCTCTATTGATTGCCAGCTACTGTCCTCCAATCACTCTGCCAGCTACTGCCCTCCAGCTACTGTCCTCCAGCTACTGTCCTCTAACCACTCTCTGCCAGCTACTGTCCTCCAGCTACTGTCCTCTAACCACTCTCTGCCAGCTACTGTCCTCCAGCTACTGTCGGCCAGCTACAGCGTACTCACCCGGCGGCGAAGTGCAGCGGCGTGGAGTGTCGGCCGTCCACGTCGCGGCAGTTGACGAGCCGCGGGCGGGCCTCCAGCGCGGCGCGCGCAGCCTCCACGTCGCCCGTGCGCGCCGCCTCCAGCAGCCTCAGCGCCGCCGCATTTGCGCATGCGTCTACAAAAAAAAAAAAATAATACAGCACTTGCACTTGCACGAAGAAGCGATAATATAAACGCTACACGGTCAGTTGATGCGAGCTAAGGGCGCCGCCATATTGGCTCTGCTGAGCGTCTGTCACTTTATCCCCGCTCCGCGGCACCGGCGATAGGACGACAATAATTTGAGACGAAGAAAAAACGTTTCACTTTAATAATACTAAATTTGGCTTCGATAATTAGTTTCTTTTTGGAACACTTTTTCTATGGTCCTACTGGAGTCCGCCACCGCGAGAGCGCTGGAGCCCCCAGAGTCTAACGCGTTCACTAGAGTCCGGGTGCCAACAGTGATGTGACATACCAGCAGGCGGCGGGTACCGCTCGGGCTGCGCTCGGGCTCCGCAGGCCAGCAGCAGGCGGCACGCGGCCGCCGCGTCGGCCCGCGCCGCCACCGCGAGAGCGCTGGAGCCCCCAGAGTCTAACGCGTTCACTACAGTCCGGGTGCCAACAGTGATGTGACATACCAGCAGGCGGCGGGTACCGCTCGGGCTGCGCTCGGGCTCCGCAGGCCAGCAGCAGGCGGCACGCGGCCGCCGCGTCGGCCCGCGCCGCCACCGCGAGAGCGCTGGAGCCCCCAGAGTCTAACGCGTTCACTACAGTCCGGGTGCCAACAGTGATGTGACATACCAGCAGGCGGCGGGTACCGCTCGGGCTGCGCTCGGGCTCCGCAGGCCAGCAGCAGGCGGCACGCGGCCGCCGCGTCGGCCCGCGCCGCCACCGCGAGAGCGCTGGAGCCCCCAGAGTCTAACGCGTTCACTACAGTCCGGGTGCCAACAGTGATGTGACATACCAGCAGGCGGCGGGTACCGCTCGGGCTGCGCTCGGGCTCCGCAGGCCAGCAGCAGGCGGCACGCGGCCGCCGCGTCGGCCCGCGCCGCCACCGCGAGAGCGCTGGAGCCCCCAGAGTCTAACGCGTTCACTACAGTCCGGGTGCCAACAGTGATGTGACATACCAGCAGGCGGCGGGTACCGCTCGGGCTGCGCTCGGGCTCCGCAGGCCAGCAGCAGGCGGCACGCGGCCGCCGCGTCGGCCCGCGCCGCCACCGCGAGAGCGCTGGAGCCCCCAGAGTCTAACGCGTTCACTACAGTCCGGGTGCCAACAGTGATGTGACATACCAGCAGGCGGCGGGTACCGCTCGGGCTGCGCTCGGGCTCCGCAGGCCAGCAGCAGGCGGCACGCGGCCGCCGCGTCGGCCCGCGCCGCCACCGCGAGAGCGCTGGAGCCCCCAGAGTCTAACGCGTTCACTTTCGCACCTGCAAGCGAAGCCAAACCAATTCAAAACGTTTTTCTTTTCATTTGTAAAACAACAAAAAAAAATGCGTGGTTTTATGAAACCACGAATCAAGTGGAAACATATACCAACCGTGTCGTAATAATAAGTCCATAGCGTCCAAATGCGAGTGCTCCGTGGCGATGTGCAACGGTGTCTGTCCGTCTTTGTTCTTCTCGTTGACACGAGCGCCTTTTCTTATCAACATCTCGATTACCTTGAAAAATTATACGTTAAATTAGTTTTACTCAAAATTTTCCTTTTTAATACAAGCTTATTTCTTTCTCTATCTTCTGCTACCGCCTTCTCTATCACTCACGTCGCAAATGGGCAACGCAGTTACTAGCTACGTCCATAGATGGCGCTATCGGTTACAACAATACAATACAATATAAATATTCTTTATTGAACACCACAAATCAGTAATTACAATAAAATTACAAAAATAAAGAATATGATACAATAGGCGGTCTTATCGCTTAATAGCGATTTGTACCAGACAACCAATAAGAAAAACAGTTACTCAGTTAAATCTGTACATGGCGCTAGTCGCTACTCTTTAGAAGACGGTAGATGTCGCTGACAGTTGCTTGTAACGTCCACTGACAGCGTTAGCGGCTACTTGATGTGTCAACAGATGGCGCTAGCATATACTCAGTCAAATCAGTAGATGGCGCTAGTAGTTGTTCATCAGTAGAGACCGGATTATATGCATTTGCATATTTAAGCCATTCTCAGAGGTAAAAGCATATTTTACCTAAGATCTAGTTATGATGCATATTATCGGTACATTTACAATATTTTTCCGAGTGCAGTGCACTCAACTTGCGTTCCGAAATACGAAAGAGGCATATTACGCATATAAATTGTTACTTGTTCATACTTGATGTGCGTGCTCATTGATCTGCAGTTTAGTTTTTATTTATTTACGTAAAATTTGATGCGTACCATGCCTCCGGGAAAAAATTGTGTCTTCGTGGATAACTGACTTTCCTGGAACATTTACATACGACGGAAATATTTTATTTATATCGTCAAGTTAGTCAGAAAAGATCCTGAAATTTATCATTTAATTTTGCATATTTGCATGCATATAACAAGCTTTTTATGTTGCATATAATCCGGTCTCAACTCATCAGTAACAACAGTTCGTTACCTGTTTCCGCTGAGATGCTGCAGCCTACAGTTTGTCGCTTTCCCCATAGCGTCGCAAGATGGCGACAGTTACGTAACGTGTCGACAGATGGCGTTAACATTTACTTGCTACGTCCGTAGATGGCGCTAGTAGTTACTCGCTACACCCATAGATGGCGCTAGTAGTTACTCGTTACACCCATAGGTGGCGCTAGTAGTTGTCCTTTAGTTACCTGTTTCCGCTTGGGGTAGTCGCTGGCGGCGGCGGCGTGCAGCGGGCGGTCGCCGCTGCTGAGGTGCTGGAAGTTGACGAGCGCCGCCGCCGCCTCCGCCGGGGGCGCGGGGGGCGCGGGGGGCGCCGCCGCCGGCTGCGGGGGGGCGGGGGTTACACAAAGGCCAGTATGCGTGGCGAGATCATATTTCTCAAACATGCAATGAAATATTGATGTTGTTTTTATAATAATTATAAATACAAAAGTTTGTATGAATGGATGTTTGTTGCTCTTTCACGTCGGAACGGCTTGACGGGTCTGGGTGAAATTTGGAACTGGTCTGGAATAAGACATAGGCTACTTTTTATCCCGGAAAATTGCGTAGTTCCCGCGGGATAGCGATAAACGAATTATTTGCAGACGAAGTTGCGAGCAACAGCTACTGTTTTTATATTAGGCTGCGCAGTGTCACGATTTAGGTGCGACTAGACGACAGGAATTTGATGGGATTTCATACAAAATTGCAGGCCACGGCCTACATCTTGGCATTCAGCTATTAAAAAAATCTTTAAGCGATATTTACTTTCTGGCGTTTTACTTTGTCTAGTTTACTTTAATGAAACTTTAATTAATTTCATTGCAAGTTTGAGAAAAGCATTGTCCATACCACTTCGGGAAAAGGAGTTGCCAGCCTCAATAATATCTAGCCTCGCTTACGCTCGACCGTCTATATGTTTTCGACCGGCAACCACTTATTTGAACATTTATTCCAAAAATTAACTATTTTCGCTTACTTTCTTGCACAGAGTCGTTTACCCTATCGATTCTCAAACAAGAAAAAATGTGTCTCAGATTTTACTATCGATTATTTTTCCTGTTTGTCACGTTCCATACATATAAAAAAAAAGACAAACAAACAAGTGACGAACTGGAATGAAAGTTTTGGAACACATTTTTTCTTGTTTTTTTTTTTTTTTTTTTTAATTTTGTTTTTCTATCTGAAAAAAATGTTCATGTAGACTTTTTTGATAAACGCTCACTTCCCACCCTCGTTTATAATCTACTATTCACGTCTTAATATACAGTCAAACCTCGATTCCTGTAGGCTTATTGTCTAACTCGCTCGCAATCGCCATCGTGTTCATTTTGACAGTTCTTGTATGAATGTGACAGCTAGCTGATTCCGATGCCAATTGTCAGCCCATACACGAACTGTCAAAATGAACACGATGGCGATTGCGAGCGAGTTAGACAATAAGCCTACTGACCCACCGTAGAACGTACTCACAGTAAACGTCGCATGATTAGTGTCAGTATAATGTAATGTCACTATGACAGTTACTGCGAGAGGGTTCCACAGTGAGTCAGGAATTTGTTCGATGGTACTCACGGGTGGATTAGTGACAGCTGACAGCTGTTTCTTCACTCTCGCCGGCTCGGCCAACCGGCACGCTTCCAGCAGACAGTGCCCGCGGTACTCAACTATAGCAAAAATTAACAATATTGTAGTATGGCGATTGGCCACTTTCAGTGTTTAGCAGTAACACAATAGTTTACGGCTACATAAACGCATATTGCTTGTATCAGCGACAATCCCATTGTATATAAGCTAAGATTTACTATAACAAGTTATACGTTACTAGCGACCCGCCCCGGCTTCGCACGGTACGAGTATATTATGCATGTATCCTACTAATATTATAAATGCGAAAGTTTGTGACGGTGTGAGTGAGTGAGTGTGTATGTTTGTTCCTACTTCACACCAAAACGACTGGACGGATTTGGATAAAATTTGGAACGAAGATAGCTGGTTACATAGATTAAAACATAGACTACTTTTTATCCCGGAAAATTGCATAGTTCCCGCGGGATAGCGATAAACATGTTAAATCATTGCTAATTCTACGCGGACGAAGTCGCGGGCAGAAGCTAGTTATACATAATAAACCTTCCTCTTGATTCACTCTTCTATTAAAAAAAAACCGCATCAAAATCCGTTGCGTAGTTTTAAAGATTTAAGCATACATAGGGACAGGGAAAGCGACTTTGTTTTATACTATGTAGCGATTATACTACCATCTATAGACTGGGGTTTTACTCATCTCCACCATCCTATCTACCCAAGTACATCTTCTATTACATTAATTTTGGGAACAGGGAAACCGGTTAATTTTTGAAACCGGTATTGTGCACCCGCCCGAGAACATAAAGGATTTCGTTTCCGTTCCCGGTTACCGGTTAAAGAACTGTTCAATTGAGATACCGGGTTGTGCGCTTCTCGTTCGTCATTCGTTTTTGGGGAACGAAATTAACCGGTTAAATTGAAAATTACGAAACAAGAGCAAGATAGAACTTGTACTGCCGTTGTAAGAATTTTTGAAATCGGCACAGTAGTTTTTGAGTTTATTCTATAAGTAAGTATATTAAGTATTTTAAGTATCTATCTATATATATAAAATTCTAAACTGACTGACTGACTGACTGACTGTTGATATATCAACGCACAGCCCAAACCACTGGACCTAGAGACTTGAAATTTTGCACACAGATACCTTATACAATGTAGGCATCCACTAAGGAAGGATTTTTGGAAATTCGGCCCTTAAAGGGGTTAAATGGGGGTCCAAAGTTTGTATGGGGAAACAAGATTAGTTAGACTATTTTATTCGAAACTTCACAGGAGTACTCCCAACGATAAATGAGTAAACACGTGTTTCAGGTTTTTTGAAAATTCAACCCCTAAAAGGGGGATATGTGGTGACAAAGTCTGAAAATCAACGTGGGTATTATTATATTATTATTATTAGTGGGTAGTATTGTTTGTACGGTTTATCGGGTCGCTGATTACGAAAACAACAACACACATACCTACCTGACACACACACAAACACACACACACACACACACAAATTTCCACGGGAACGGGAAAAAATGGGATTTATGTACTTATTCGATTCCGAGTGACCCTATCTCAGTAACTATAATAACTAGACTCTTCAAATTTCCTACACAAGTAGGTGATTACAACATTAAGAAAGTAATTTCAGGATTTTTGGAAATTCCGGGATAAGGAAAAAATGAGATTTATATATTCAGGTCAACGAAATCCTATGAACTATAATTATAAAAACGGTTTTAAGGATTTTAGAAGATTGTAGAAATTCCCACGGGATGAGGAAAAAAGGGAATTTATATTCAGTTCTACGGGATCGATTTTTCGTTTTACTGGTCGTAGAAAACTGAAATTTGGCCTTCAGGTTCCTTGGGGAATATAGGGGAGCACTACAAAAGGATTTCCTTGATAAGTGTAAGGAAATATTAAAGAAAATTTTTCAATATTCCTACGGAACGGGAAAAACGAGACTTCGTTTTACTGGTTGTAGAAAGCTGAAATTCGACATGTAGGTTACTTGGGGAGTGTAGAGAAGCATTAAGAGAGGACTTTCCAAAATTCTCACGGGAACGGGAAACAACGGGATTTTTCGTTTTACTGGTCGTAGAAAGCTGAAAATTGGCATTTAGGTTGTTTGAAGAGTGTAGGGAACCTATAAGAGATAATTTCCCAAAATTACCACGGGAACGGGAAAAAGGGGCTTTTCGTTTTACTGGTTGTAGAAAGCTGAAATTCGGCATGTAGGTTGATTGAAAAGTGTAGAGGAACATTAAGGGAGGACTTTCCAAAATTCCCACGGGAACGGGAAAAAACGGCATGTTTCGTTTTACTGGTCGTAGAAAGCTGAAATTTGCCAAGTAGGTTCCTTGGGGAGTGTAGGGAAGCTATAAGAGATAATTTCCCAAAATTCCTACGGGAACGGGAAAAAGGGGCTTTTCGTTTTACTGGTTGTAGAAAGCTGAAATTCGGCATGTAGGTTGATTGAAGAGTGTAGAGGAGCATTAAGAGAGGACTTTCCAAAATCCCCACGGGAACGGGAAAAAAACGTGATTTTTCGTTTTACTGATCGTAGAAAGCTGCAATTTGGCAAGTGGGTTCCTTGGGGAGTATAGGGGAGTATTAAGAGAGCATTTCCCGAAATTCTCACGGGAACGGGAAAAAAACGGGATTGAAATACTCCAGGTACACGCGAGCAAAGCCGCGGGCAAAAGCTATTTGTCAATATATGAGTCTACACGGACGAAGAACATTAAGGTAGGACTTTCCAAAATTCCCACGGGAACGGGAAAAACGGGATTTTTCGTTTTACTGGTCGTAGAAAGCTGAAATTTGGCATGTAGGTTGCTTGAAGAGTGTAGGGAAGCTATAAAGGATAATTTCCCAAAATTCCCACGGGAACGGGAAAAAACGTGACTTTTCGTTTTACTGGTCGTAGAAAGCTGCAATTTGGCAAGTAGGTTCCTTGGGGAGTGTAGAGAAGCTATAAGAGATAATTTCCCAAAATTCCCACGGGAACGGGAAACGTGTTTTTTTCGTTTTACTGGTCGTAGAAAGCTGCAATTTGGCAAGTGGGTTCCTTGGGGAGTATAGGGGAGTATTAAGAGAGCATTTCCCGAAATTCTCACGGGAACGGGAAAAAACGGGATTGAAATGATTAATAATTTATTATTCTTTTGCGAAATACTACTGGTACACGGGAGAGAAGCCGCGGGCAAAAGCTATTTGAAAATAAATGATGTTCACGCGGACGAAGTCGCGGGCAAAAGCTAGTTAAGTATATTAATTATAGAGTATAGATATGGGTCAACTTTTTCTGTAGCTAAGGATGGTTATACCTATCAAGACAAAAATCATCATCATTAAGCACTTTTAAAACAATCATCCGTTCCCAATTGCTTCGCAGATGTGTGCAGGTGTCACGATGTTTTCCTTCACCGAAAAGCTCATGGCAAATTTCAAATGTATTTTTCGCACATAAATTCCGAAAAACTCAGGGGTCGAGCCCGGGGGTTTGAACCCACGACGCTCTGCTTGAGAGGCAACAGGTCAAAACCACTGGGCTACCACGGCTTTATTGCTCATATAATCCATGGCATACATACACGCCAGCCTCTCCTGCAGCTCCCTGGTGGGTGCCACGTCTAGGGCCGACTTGCCGTGGCAGTTCAGCAGGGTAGGGTCCGCGCCTTCGCTCAGCAGCAGCGAACACACCTGAACAATAGTTATTTGTGTCACAAAGGGGGCAAATGATGTATTTACGGCGCGGGCGCTACATTGAATCCAGAATGTAGCGAAAGATTCTACAATAGAATCCTGAGCGTAGCGAGTTTGGTTTTTGCTTTTTATCTTAGATTTAGCAAGCAATGTGAATGAGTGATACCTTAAAAGAAAGAGCATGTTTTTAAAAGTGTTTGAACATTCCCAGGATTTATTTTTTATTTGTTTTTATGGCGCAGAAAAATGACTCTGTTCCAAAATAAGACATTTTTAGAAATTTCGAATGCGCCCATTTTGTTTCTGTGGCAAGACAGACATTTAAATATCGTTTCATTTGTTCCAATGCACATTAAACTATCCAAAATAAAAGATTTTGTTTACAAATTAACGCTCATTGGTGCAATATTGACTCGTTTCTATCAAATTCTGGGTATTTTCATAAAATTTGAATAATTTTCAATAAAAAAAAAAAAAAAAACAAATTTCGGCTAAGACATGTATGGCTTAAAATGCTCAAAAATACCTCAGCTATAACTCCCTTAAAGCTTTGCACCTGGCTACCAAACACCCTGTATAAATAAATAAAACTTCAACTCAAAGTGCCCGCTTACCTCCAACCTGGCCTTGCTGGCGGCCTCGTGCAGCGGCGTAAACGCCCACAGGTCCGTCGCGTTAACGTCCGCGCCCGCGCGCACCAGCAGCTCCGTCACCTCGTAGTGCCCGTACGAGCACGCGTTGTGCAGCGGCACCAGACCGCTGCGGACAAAGCACCGGTCGAGTTGGGTTGGAAGGCCAAACGCGAGCGAGTCCGTCTACACGACTATTTGTAATTGGTGATTGTGAATTGAAAAATATTGATGAACAGTTAAAATTTCATTTAATAGTTGAGGCCTCATGCAATCACCTCACTATTTAGTTAATCATAAACGCGCAGTAGTACCCGGCGGCTGCGGCAGCTAGCAACGTCGCCAGAGCGTCCCGGTGCCGCAGGGCTGTGAGATGGCGTCGGGCTCACCCCTTGTCCTTGGCGTGCGTGTCGGCGCCGCGCTGCAGCAGCAGACGCACGGCACGCGCGCGGTTGTACCCGGCGGCTGCGGCAGCCAGCAACGTCGCCAGAGCGTCCCGGTGCCGCAGGGCTGTGAGATGGCGTCGGGCTCACCCCTTGTCCTTGGCGTGCGTGTCGGCGCCGCGCTGCAGCAGCAGACGCACGGCACGCGCGCGGTTGTACCCGGCGGCTGCGGCAGCCAGCAACGTCGCCAGAGCGTCCCGGTGCCGCAGGGCTGTGAGGTGGCGTCGGGCTCACCCCTTGTCCTTGGCGTGCGTGTCGGCGCCGCGCTGCAGCTGCAGACGCACGGCGCGCGCGCGGTTGTACCCGGCGGCTGCGGCAGCCAGCAACGTCGCCAGAGCGTCCCGGTGCCGCAGGGCTGTGAGATGGCGTCGGGCTCACCCCTTGTCCTTGGCGTGCGTGTCGGCGCCGCGCTGCAGCAGCAGACGCACGGCACGCGCGCGGTTGTACCCGGCGGCTGCGGCAGCCAGCAACGTCGCCAGAGCGTCCCGGTGCCGCAGGGCTGTGAGATGGCGTCGGGCTCACCCCTTGTCCTTGGCGTGCGTGTCGGCGCCGCGCTGCAGCAGCAGACGCACGGCGCGCGCGCGGTTGTACCCGGCGGCTGCGGCAGCCAGCAACGTCGCCAGAGCGTCCCGGTGCCGCAGGGCTGTGAGATGGCGTCGGGCTCACCCCTTGTCCTTGGCGTGCGTGTCGGCGCCGCGCTGCAGCAGCAGACGCACGGCACGCGCGCGGTTGTACCCGGCGGCTGCGGCAGCCAGCAACGTCGCCAGAGCGTCCCGGTGCCGCAGGGCTGTGAGATGGCGTCGGGCTCACCCCTTGTCCTTGGCGTGCGTGTCGGCGCCGCGCTGCAGCAGCAGACGCACGGCACGCGCGCGGTTGTACCCGGCGGCTGCGGCAGCCAGCAACGTCGCCAGAGCGTCCCGGTGCCGCAGGGCTGTGAGATGGCGTCGGGCTCACCCCTTGTCCTTGGCGTGCGTGTCGGCGCCGCGCTGCAGCAGCAGACGCACGGCACGCGCGCGGTTGTACCCGGCGGCTGCGGCAGCCAGCAACGTCGCCAGAGCGTCCCGGTGCCGCAGGGCTGTGAGATGGCGTCGGGCTCACCCCTTGTCCTTGGCGTGCGTGTCGGCGCCGCGCTGCAGCAGCAGACGCACGGCACGCGCGCGGTTGTACCCGGCGGCTGCGGCAGCCAGCAACGTCGCCAGAGCGTCCCGGTGTCGCAGGGCTGTGAGATGGCGTCGGGCTCACCCCTTGTCCTTGGCGTGCGTGTCGGCGCCGCGCTGCAGCAGCAGACGCACGGCACGCGCGCGGTTGTACCCGGCGGCTGCGGCAGCCAGCAACGTCGCCAGAGCGTCCCGGTGTCGCAGGGCTGTGAGATGGCGTCGGGCTCACCCCTTGTCCTTGGCGTGCGTGTCGGCGCCGCGCTGCAGCAGCAGACGCACGGCACGCGCGCGGTTGTACCCGGCGGCTGCGGCAGCCAGCAACGTCGCCAGAGCGTCCCGGTGCCGCAGGGCTGTGAGATGGCGTCGGGCTCACCCCTTGTCCTTGGCGTGCGTGTCGGCGCCGCGCTGCAGCAGCAGACGCACGGCACGCGCGCGGTTGTACCCGGCGGCTGCGGCAGCCAGCAACGTCGCCAGAGCGTCCCGGTGTCGCAGGGCTGTGAGATGGCGTCGGGCTCACCCCTTGTCCTTGGCGTGCGTGTCGGCGCCGCGCTGCAGCAGCAGACGCACGGCACGCGCGCGGTTGTACCCGGCGGCTGCGGCAGCCAGCAACGTCGCCAGAGCGTCCCGGTGTCGCAGGGCTGTGAGATGGCGTCGGGCTCACCCCTTGTCCTTGGCGTGCGTGTCGGCGCCGCGCTGCAGCAGCAGACGCACGGCACGCGCGCGGTTGTACCCGGCGGCTGCGGCAGCCAGCAACGTCGCCAGAGCGTCCCGGTGCCGCAGGGCTGTGAGATGGCGTCGGGCTCACCCCTTGTCCTTGGCGTGCGTGTCGGCGCCGCGCTGCAGCAGCAGACGCACGGCACGCGCGCGGTTGTACCCGGCGGCTGCGGCAGCCAGCAACGTCGCCAGAGCGTCCCGGTGCCGCAGGGCTGTGAGATGGCGTCGGGCTCACCCCTTGTCCTTGGCGTGCGTGTCGGCGCCGCGCTGCAGCAGCAGACGCACGGCACGCGCGCGGTTGTACCCGGCGGCTGCGGCAGCCAGCAACGTCGCCAGAGCGTCCCGGTGCCGCAGGGCTGTGAGATGGCGTCGGGCTCACCCCTTGTCCTTGGCGTGCGTGTCGGCGCCGCGCTGCAGCAGCAGACGCACGGCGCGCGCGCGGTTGTACCCGGCGGCTGCGGCAGCCAGCAACGTCGCCAGAGCGTCCCGGTGCCGCAGGGCTGTGAGATGGCGTCGGGCTCACCCCTTGTCCTTGGCGTGCGTGTCGGCGCCGCGCTGCAGCAGCAGACGCACGGCACGCGCGCGGTTGTACCCGGCGGCTGCGGCAGCCAGCAACGTCGCCAGAGCGTCCCGGTGCCGCAGGGCTGTGAGATGGCGTCGGGCTCACCCCTTGTCCTTGGCGTGCGTGTCGGCGCCGCGCTGCAGCAGCAGACGCACGGCACGCGCGCGGTTGTACCCGGCGGCTGCGGCAGCCAGCAACGTCGCCAGAGCGTCCCGGTGCCGCAGGGCTGTGAGATGGCGTCGGGCTCACCCCTTGTCCTTGGCGTGCGTGTCGGCGCCGCGCTGCAGCAGCAGACGCACGGCACGCGCGCGGTTGTACCCGGCGGCTGCGGCAGCCAGCAACGTCGCCAGAGCGTCCCGGTGCCGCAGGGCTGTGAGATGGCGTCGGGCTCACCCCTTGTCCTTGGCGTGCGTGTCGGCGCCGCGCTGCAGCAGCAGACGCACGGCACGCGCGCGGTTGTACCCGGCGGCTGCGGCAGCCAGCAACGTCGCCAGAGCGTCCCGGTGTCGCAGGGCTGTGAGATGGCGTCGGGCTCACCCCTTGTCCTTGGCGTGCGTGTCGGCGCCGCGCTGCAGCAGCAGACGCACGGCACGCGCGCGGTTGTACCCGGCGGCTGCGGCAGCCAGCAACGTCGCCAGAGCGTCCCGGTGTCGCAGGGCTGTGAGATGGCGTCGGGCTCACCCCTTGTCCTTGGCGTGCGTGTCGGCGCCGCGCTGCAGCAGCAGACGCACGGCACGCGCGCGGTTGTACCCGGCGGCTGCGGCAGCCAGCAACGTCGCCAGAGCGTCCCGGTGCCGCAGGGCTGTGAGATGGCGTCGGGCTCACCCCTTGTCCTTGGCGTGCGTGTCGGCGCCGCGCTGCAGCAGCAGACGCACGGCACGCGCGCGGTTGTACCCGGCGGCTGCGGCAGCCAGCAACGTCGCCAGAGCGTCCCGGTGTCGCAGGGCTGTGAGATGGCGTCGGGCTCACCCCTTGTCCTTGGCGTGCGTGTCGGCGCCGCGCTGCAGCAGCAGACGCACGGCACGCGCGCGGTTGTACCCGGCGGCTGCGGCAGCCAGCAACGTCGCCAGAGCGTCCCGGTGTCGCAGGGCTGTGAGATGGCGTCGGGCTCACCCCTTGTCCTTGGCGTGCGTGTCGGCGCCGCGCTGCAGCAGCAGACGCACGGCACGCGCGCGGTTGTACCCGGCGGCTGCGGCAGCCAGCAACGTCGCCAGAGCGTCCCGGTGCCGCAGGGCTGTGAGATGGCGTCGGGCTCACCCCTTGTCCTTGGCGTGCGTGTCGGCGCCGCGCTGCAGCAGCAGACGCACGGCACGCGCGCGGTTGTACCCGGCGGCTGCGGCAGCCAGCAACGTCGCCAGAGCGTCCCGGTGCCGCAGGGCTGTGAGATGGCGTCGGGCTCACCCCTTGTCCTTGGCGTGCGTGTCGGCGCCGCGCTGCAGCAGCAGACGCACGGCACGCGCGCGGTTGTACCCGGCGGCTGCGGCAGCCAGCAACGTCGCCAGAGCGTCCCGGTGCCGCAGGGCTGTGAGATGGCGTCGGGCTCACCCCTTGTCCTTGGCGTGCGTGTCGGCGCCGCGCTGCAGCAGCAGACGCACGGCACGCGCGCGGTTGTACCCGGCGGCTGCGGCAGCCAGCAACGTCGCCAGAGCGTCCCGGTGCCGCAGGGCTGTGAGATGGCGTCGGGCTCACCCCTTGTCCTTGGCGTGCGTGTCGGCGCCGCGCTGCAGCAGCAGACGCACGGCACGCGCGCGGTTGTACCCGGCGGCTGCGGCAGCCAGCAACGTCGCCAGAGCGTCCCGGTGCCGCAGGGCTGTGAGATGGCGTCGGGCTCACCCCTTGTCCTTGGCGTGCGTGTCGGCGCCGCGCTGCAGCAGCAGACGCACGGCACGCGCGCGGTTGTACCCGGCGGCTGCGGCAGCCAGCAACGTCGCCAGAGCGTCCCGGTGTCGCAGGGCTGTGAGATGGCGTCGGGCTCACCCCTTGTCCTTGGCGTGCGTGTCGGCGCCGCGCTGCAGCAGCAGACGCACGGCACGCGCGCGGTTGTACCCGGCGGCTGCGGCAGCCAGCAACGTCGCCAGAGCGTCCCGGTGTCGCAGGGCTGTGAGATGGCGTCGGGCTCACCCCTTGTCCTTGGCGTGCGTGTCGGCGCCGCGCTGCAGCAGCAGACGCACGGCACGCGCGCGGTTGTACCCGGCGGCTGCGGCAGCCAGCAACGTCGCCAGAGCGTCCCGGTGCCGCAGGGCTGTGAGATGGCGTCGGGCTCACCCCTTGTCCTTGGCGTGCGTGTCGGCGCCGCGCTGCAGCAGCAGACGCACGGCACGCGCGCGGTTGTACCCGGCGGCTGCGGCAGCCAGCAACGTCGCCAGAGCGTCCCGGTGTCGCAGGGCTGTGAGATGGCGTCGGGCTCACCCCTTGTCCTTGGCGTGCGTGTCGGCGCCGCGCTGCAGCAGCAGACGCACGGCACGCGCGCGGTTGTACCCGGCGGCTGCGGCAGCCAGCAACGTCGCCAGAGCGTCCCGGTGTCGCAGGGCTGTGAGATGGCGTCGGGCTCACCCCTTGTCCTTGGCGTGCGTGTCGGCGCCGCGCTGCAGCAGCAGACGCACGGCACGCGCGCGGTTGTACCCGGCGGCTGCGGCAGCCAGCAACGTCGCCAGAGCGTCCCGGTGCCGCAGGGCTGTGAGATGGCGTCGGGCTCACCCCTTGTCCTTGGCGTGCGTGTCGGCGCCGCGCTGCAGCAGCAGACGCACGGCACGCGCGCGGTTGTACCCGGCGGCTGCGGCAGCCAGCAACGTCGCCAGAGCGTCCCGGTGCCGCAGGGCTGTGAGATGGCGTCGGGCTCACCCCTTGTCCTTGGCGTGCGTGTCGGCGCCGCGCTGCAGCAGCAGACGCACGGCACGCGCGCGGTTGTACCCGGCGGCTGCGGCAGCCAGCAACGTCGCCAGAGCGTCCCGGTGCCGCAGGGCTGTGAGATGGCGTCGGGCTCACCCCTTGTCCTTGGCGTGCGTGTCGGCGCCGCGCTGCAGCAGCAGACGCACGGCACGCGCGCGGTTGTACCCGGCGGCTGCGGCAGCCAGCAACGTCGCCAGAGCGTCCCGGTGCCGCAGGGCTGTGAGATGGCGTCGGGCTCACCCCTTGTCCTTGGCGTGCGTGTCGGCGCCGCGCTGCAGCAGCAGACGCACGGCACGCGCGCGGTTGTACCCGGCGGCTGCGGCAGCCAGCAACGTCGCCAGAGCGTCCCGGTGCCGCAGGGCTGTGAGATGGCGTCGGGCTCACCCCTTGTCCTTGGCGTGCGTGTCGGCGCCGCGCTGCAGCAGCAGACGCACGGCGCGCGCGCGGTTGTACCCGGCGGCTGCGGCAGCCAGCAACGTCGCCAGAGCGTCCCGGTGCCGCAGGGCTGTGAGATGGCGTCGGGCTCACCCCTTGTCCTTGGCGTGCGTGTCGGCGCCGCGCTGCAGCAGCAGACGCACGGCGCGCGCGCGGTTGTACCCGGCGGCCAGATGCAGCGGCGTGGAGCGGCGGCCGTCGCCCGCGTGCACGTTCACGTTGAGCGGGGTCAGCAGCGCCGCGAGCCGCTCGTCCGCGCCCGACCTGGCCGCCTCCAGGACTTCGGCAGCGCAGTATTCGCCTAGACACGGAGTGATTCAAATTACGAAACCTAACTCTGTCGCCTCGCGTTACGACCGGCCGCGGGGTGGGGATAGAGCGACAGGCGCTCGGCAGAGCCGATATGGCGACGCCTGTAGCTCGCATCGGCTGACCGTGTAGCTTTTACGTTTTCACTTATTCACGCGATTGCTTCGCGAGATTTGTGTGTTTTGTTTTCAATTATTTATCATTCCCGTCTTAAGTTTAGATCAAAAATGAAAATTTAATACCCTAAATGCCAAAAAATGTTGCGTTGAAAACGTAACACGTAAAAAAAACACATCACCTTCGAAAAAAACAACCATTTAAGCTCCAAGAACAGACTCGCGAGGTTTAAAGCGGATACCTGTGAGGACGGGCCTGGTGGCGGAGTCTGCTAGGTCCAGAGGCGTCTTCCCTTCCGTATTCCTGATGTTCGGATCAGCTCCATGCTGGAGCAGTGCTGGAAGACGACGCCAATTCATAGGGTATTAATTTCATGCCAGGATAGCGAAAGCTATTTCTTTTGAAGGAGTTTGCACAGTTTAGGATCAAAATGGGATGACAATTGGGATTGTCTAAAAAAAAATACCTGGCCTTTTTATATTTTTTTTGGATAGAGAAGTCAATTATAAGAAACTAATTTCAATATTTTATCATATAACTCACAATTTTTTTTAATATGAATTATTGAAAGTATTTTGGTTGGTGACGTCATAGTTTCCTATGCCCCTGCCACACATACGCTTATTTGATAAATTGATCATAATACGTATGTGTAGCAGCGGCATTAATGTATTTTCTATCTGTGGCGAAGTTGGGAAACTGTCATTAGTGCCAATGTCATGTCATAACGTTCCCAGTTTTTCAAGTCACGTCGAGTGTATTTTCTTTCTTATTATCATATATACATATATTTGAACTGCCTTTCCCCTGGATTCCGATTACCCCAACGTATCCGACGACCTGTGCTCGTCACCTGAACTGAACCTGCTTAGAAATTGAACTTCGCTTGCCTCCCGGATTCCGAAATGACAAAAAAATGTATGGTTGCATGTTGCAAGTTGGTTGGTTGCAAGTTATACTGATCGCAATAACAAACAAAAAGTGTTTGTACATGTTAACAACTGTTTGAAGAGGTCATGGTGTCTTAAATTGACTATTGAAGTTATATGGATCATTATCATTCTAAATTCTAATAGTGTGTGGGTTAAGAAATAATATCTATCTGTCTATGTCTATGTAATAAAAAGCGAATAAAGAATAAAATTTGTTTTATTTAATAGACTAATAGTATACTTATACGATTTATAGTGACTGACCACTCATATGACAATACAATCCAACAGGTTTCACTTAATCTTAGATTAGAGCCCTTGTCAGTAGTTTAGGAAATATGTATTTTTTTCCAAAACTAAGGACTTTTTGACGAGCTTATCAGTAACATCATCCATGATTCCATTTTGGGAAGATTTGTTGAATCAGCTCTGACAAACTGGGTGTTGGCAGCCATTCTACTGTAGCGTATGTCATCGTTCGTGCAGGCTGAGCGGTATCCCGGGTCAAACCGAGTCGATTTTCCAGGAGAGAAGCGTAGGTCTTCGTTCGTTCAGGCTGATCGTTGTCCGGGGTCAAACCAAGTCGATTGTCCAGGAGAGAAGCGTATGTCGTCGTTCGTGCAGGCAGGGTGATCGGTGTACGGGTTAAGCAAAAGTACTATTTATTCAGAAAGGGTTATCGGAATCCAATATAAACTCAGCTAGAGTATTTCAATCTTCAATACGGTAATTTCTCATTCGTTGAAAAACAAGAATGACATAATAAGATTGTAATTTGTTTGTCATCTGTCATGTCATAAGATGAATGAAATGTCAGATTGCGGGTCCAAGTTGAACTCCGTAGTATAATCGACGCGTAAATAGTGAAGAATTTGTAAAATTAGCAAATAAAGTACATTTTGGACCGTCTACGTCATTTGTGGGAATGTCAAATGAAGGTTATTGCTTATTTTTCATGTAATAAATTCATTATTGTAAAATAAAATAAAGTAAATACAAAAAACGGTATAAAAAGCATTTATCTCGAAATGGTTTTCGATTTACCATGCATTGTAAAAAAATAGACTATCCCATTGACAGTTCTTACCCTTGAGTTAACTTTTAATTAAGAACTGTACTACTCTTTCTTTCTACTATTGTTTTTTAATTAATTTATACCTGTTGCTTTTCCGAAAATAAATATATAAATAAATTAATAGCCCAAAACTCGTGAAAAGATCTTGGTTTCGAACAAGAACTATAAAATCTCAGTCTAAATCAGTCTCGGTCGAGAACTCGAAATTATTCTCGATCTCGGACAAGAACTATAATTATTCTCCGTCTAGATCTCGGCCGAGAACTCTTAATTAATCCGGACGGGAACTAGAACTATATTCGCCGAGAACTATAGTTAGATTCGCGACCATAGAATCAGTTATTGTTTATCAAAGCATAGAATCCATCTCTACCGCACCCACAACAGCCCTCACGGTGTTCAGCCTTTTCGACGAATTTATTTTGATTGAATTTTATTTGGCAACCAACATTTCGCCGAATGTTCACTTTAACAACTACTTATTGCAAATTTGGCCGAATTTTTATGGAGACGAATATCATTTTGATTTTAAACTTTTGGAATATCTTTCACATGGCAAATGTTACACTAGGCCGAAAAACTCTTATGATTAATTTGGATTAATTTGGGTTTAGGTGCCGCGAACATGTTTGCTTTAATTTATAAACAGTCTTTATTTTACCTTAGAATGTCTTATTTTTTATTAATGGGTAATTTAATAAGTGTCCATGTAAAAAAAAACAAACGTCGAGTTGGCAATCGTGAGGTTGGGAAATGAAACTAATCATTTTTTCGACAACCGAATGGCCTAGTGGTTAGAGAACCTGACTATGAAGCTTGAGGTCCTGGGTTCGATCCCTGGTCGGGGCAGATATTTGTATGAAAATACGAATGTTTGTTCTCGAGTCCTGGATGTTTAATAAGTATGGATTTATCTATATAAGTATGTATATCCGTTGTCTAGTGCCCATATTACAAGCTTTGCTTAGTTTGGGGCTAGGTCAATCGGTGCCAACTGTCCAAAGATATTTTTTTTTTTTATCAATTTGCCATAATGTGATGATTCGGCAAAATGAAATTCGGCCAAACGTTGGTTGGGAAGTGAAATTCGGCAGTAAAATTTTCGGCAAATCAATAGAGAACCACAACTCACCTATACAAACATCAACCTTCCCCTTAGCAGCAGCTTCGTGCAGCGGCGTGTAGCCCCAGTTGTCCCGTGCCGCGGGCGCCGCGCCAGCCGTCAAAAGCGCCCGGACGACATCGGCGTGGCCGAAGGAGCACGCGTTGTGGAGCGGCTGGAGGCCACCGTCGTCGCGGGCCTGGAGCGCTGCACCGGCCGATATGAGGAGCTCTACAACCTCGCGGCGGCCGTAGCCTGGAATTTAAATATTATTTGTTTCTTTAATATAAAATGTTTTTTTAAAATCCTCAATAACCTGATAGATGCCCCTGAATTATTAAATGGTGTGAAAATTCGTGTCCCCCGGAGAAACGAACGCAGTTGCCGCAATAAAGCGTTGTTCAGTGTTAAAAAACATAGAACCAGGCACGCGCAATTCTCGTACCTAAGACGTGTATGCATTTTGTATAATGAAAGTTGTATGGGTGCAGATTTATTTGGCAGCTCGTTGGCTGTATTTAAAAAATATATCAGAGATTTATTGAAGTAGGTTTTTTATTTTTTATTTTATCTTATTTTATTTATGTATGTACGTATGTGTATTACACAGGCTCTCTCAGGATGGTGCTGATGGTAATATTGTTTAATTGTAGATGTAATATGTTTTAATGTGTTTCATATCTTTTGGATAATGTTAACTGTACTCATTGTTATTTTATAGGAAACTTTAGGTCTATTTCTATAAAACGAGGTCGTAGCTTTAGCTAAAATGTAATGCTACTGTGGAAGACTGTTTGTTTCTAAATAAATGAAAAAAATAAAACTTTGTGAGGCTCAGACATATTATTGTAAACAACTGGATCTGTCGACCTTTTCCGACGTAATAAAACATGAGTAATCCGGTTGTTTACATTAATATTATTTGTTTCTACATGGCTTTAAATTGGTCCACATCCACAGGATGTTACCTTACTCAGTAAATTGATGACCTTTTTTTAATAGTATAGGATTTATTTTTTTATCAATACTTAATTCGTTATTTCATTTTGGATGCATGGGCTCTGTTACCTTTGTCTTCGAGATTGAAGAGAGGAGAAAAATCGTTCTCTGTGTACATGTATTTTTACAAATAAAGAAACAAAAAAAAAGAACAAACATCGATTTTCTGAGAATCAATCTTTGACCAAAATTTTTTAGTGAATAGATTATTTAGCTAACAATTTGAATCGATTTTAGAATCGACCTTTTTTGGAAAGAATCGTTATGCCGTCACTGTGGATAGCAGTACGCCTGCAACTATAAATAACCATTTGCCTTCCATCTTATACTATCCTAAATGGAGCATGACTATCATGATATCATAAAAAAATGCTGACCCGTTTCAAATGCTGTACAGGTCCATTGTCAAACCTATGAGCACTATGAGGTGCAAGTATATATTCGTTCAGTGATATTACGAAGTGCGAACAAACTAGTGAAATCCACTTAAAATTTGGCAAGCAAATAGAATAATATATCTAAACAATTCAGAAAACTAGAACACATGGTAAAATCCGAAAAGTAAAGCTGGAATCAAACCCGGATCCTCATCAATCGTTGATGCTTTTACCCCTACACCACCCACAGCAGGTGGGTTTATTGATAAATAGAATTAATGACAAAACAGTCAGCAAAAAATTTTGTTAACAAAATATGTTAATAAAAAAAAAAAAAATATATTATTTCGGACATCGGAATCCATATCAGGTTAGTAATACAACTTAAACACTACGTTAGTTAATTAGGCTCATAGACTGTCAAAGTACAGTGCAGATTAGCCCAGTGCTGTACATAGCGACTGTCCAACCTGCCCACTATCACGAAAAAAAAAATTAAAAAAATTAAAATAATAATAAAAAATATGTTAATATTTTAAAAATATGTTAATATGTGTTGTTGTGTTATGTTGTGTAGCGATAAGACCGCCTATTGTATACTTTGTTCTATGTTTCTGTATTTTTTTGTACTGATTTGTGGTGTTCAATAAAGAGTAGTATTGTATTGTATGTTTGTTTATTGTTCAATGGAGGAATAGTTGAAGCCAGAAGCTAATTAATTAAATGAGATAATGGCTTCCGCAGCATTATTATAACATTAATTGACACAATTGTGGAGCTACAGACAATAGAATAAACAAACAAGGTAAGCAAAACTAACAAAGCAAAGTAAAAATACTTTAATTTAAAAAACAATAATTACAAGTACTTTTTCAAAATGCTATATATTTATGAAATTACAACACTACAGTTAAGAATGTTTATTATGTAAATACCAAGTTACAAGGATACAATCCACAATAAACACTTATCTATGAATTAATTAAATTTCTATCTTTAATCGGCTCACTAACGACTTAGCATTTGCCACAAGGATGCACACAAACAAAACAATTACAACTATGTTACTCAATCCACTACCTACCACATTTCTATCGTCAAATTCGTGTCAAAAATCTTATAACAAGGAGCAGTTACCGTCAAATTACTGGCTAACAATAGTTACGGACCACATAAAGCACGAAATTCAGCGCAATCACCACCGTAACTAATTATGCAATGGTCAAAATTTACGACTCCACTGCCTGCTCTCCTTTCACTTGTATTCGGATGCGATTTTAACAACAACAAAACAAACAAACTTCGATTATTTAAGTTAAATACCTGCGGCGAAGTGCAGCGGAGTAGATTTTCTACCAGCCGTGTCCCTGGCATTCACCGTTTGAGGTGTAATTAACTTTTTAACACGAGCTGCATCCCCAGTTTTGCAAGCCTCGAATAATTCGCGGAGCGGATCAGTGGGCGCTGGCAACGAGTCCAGCGTCGAACCGAGTATAGAACGACGACTAGACATGTTGATCACACTTTGCACATTAAATTCCGCATCCACTCTTCTTTTACACTGCCATTTTCGCTAATTTATCGAATAAAAACACGTATCTCACTACAGCTGCCAAGTTCTTTGCTTATTTTTTTTGACAACTGCAGTTTAGTGTTGCTAGGTTGAAAACAAAAGTTTCCCACCCAAAATTTTTTTTAACAAATGATTGAAGGGGAAATAGAATAAACAGTAAACAATTTTGAACCATAAATGTTTATACAGAAGTTTGCGAAGAAAAAAACGCTTTATGCCTATAATATATGCTAGTATCATCGTCATCATCTCCAGCTATATACGTCCCACTGCTGGGCACAGGCCTCCTCTCAGAATGACAGGGAAAGGGAATACTAGTATGCTAAGCATTAAAGTACAAGAAATGCAGTCAAGGAAATTTCATGTAACGTCAACAATAAACAGAATAAGCAAGCGATAGCAAAACCGCGTAGGTATACATAAAAATCAAACTATCATAAAGATACTAGCTAGAAGCTCTTTGAACTAAAAGTGCTTTAACACTAAGTACTGTGCATTGTGCAATGTACAAAGAACGAGGTATCGCAAAAAATATTGAAAACTTTGTCTGAATTGATTGTCAAAGTAGTACACAAAAAGCACAAGAGATGCGTTCGGCTCTTTGTATTTGATAACTTTGCTTTGATTTCATTTTCGGAGAGTGAGAGTACGGTAGGTGTTTATTTAGACAAATTAAGGGTATTCTTTTTGTGTGGTATTACCAGTCATAGACAATCAAAAATAAGGTGTATATTCCTTGTGTATACCTATATATTGCCATTTAAAAAAAAATAGGTGTATTCACTGGTAAGAATTTTTATTAACTTTTAGTAATGGGCGCTGGTCGAGGTGATTCGCCCGACCCTGGAGGAGGTACAGAGATCCCTTTTCCATCATCTATTCGACATTTTAGTCGAAGCCATGAAGTCATCTATGGACACAGACTGCTCCGCATCAGACCAAAATAAACGTAAACAATTTACTGTGAAATGCATTCTGTGTCACAAAAGAACAAGAAAATGAGGTAGTAAAGACGGACAAAATAACTGTCAATGTTCTTTACAATAATTGATTAATTGTTGTTCTTTAATTGATAAAAATAAACATAGTCAGCAAATTCCCCAGCATAACGTGCAAAATGCAGCAAAATGGTAACAATCACGACAGTAACACTACCGTCAATAACACCATTACACCACTAATGATAACACTCGTATGCCGGTTGGTCGTTCTCATTATGTGAAGGCTGATTTATCACGTTTTGTGATCTATGTGCAAAAATAAATATTGAATGAAAATGATGCCACGATACAAGTATAAGTGCTGGCACGTAAGTCTAATCTGCCTGCCCTTGTATGCGAAGAAGTATAAAATACAAAATACCGTATCTGTGGGTGCGCAGTTCCCTCCACGTGACTCACCATCGTTAGACGTACTATTATATATTCTGTGGTTAGACTTACGTGCCGGCACGAATAGCGGCACGAAACGAAACTAGCGCTGACCGTTGATGCGCAGTATAGTCGAAAATAAGGTATCACGGCGGAGTGCAGGGGACGCGGGCGGGCGTACGTAAGCGCTTATTGGCTAATGGCTCTCCAGTCGTACTCTGTCCCGCGCATTGTAACGACGCTCCGCTCACTTCTGCTGTACAGTCGCGTTCTAAATTCTGTTTTTATTACTGTTGATGTTTTAAGTTTGAGTTTTGTTTTTTGTTGACTATTATTGTTTGTTTTCATTGAGTTTGTGTTTATTTGTGATTTTAAACAGTGAATATGCCTCGAAGAAATACCGTTTTGAGAAGTCAGGCACGAGAAATGATATATAACGTGAATACATTTTTAAAGACAGAAACTAAGGAATTAATTGATTCTTTGAATCAGATTAAAAGTCAGATTGACGAAACTACGAATATGTTTCTCAGCCACTCGGACAGCGGCGCTGTAGAATTGAACCACATAAAACGATCTACACAAATTATTAATCAAAATTATAAAAATGTTATCACTTATTTAGGGAGAGTTCAAAAAAGAACAGCAGAGGCTACAAAAACATCAATTTCAACTGTAAGGACCATCTCCATTGAAGCCAATAGTTCCGGTTCGGTCGCAGCGTTCAGAACACCTGGCAAAAAACGCTCTAAAACAAAACCCATTACTGGTATCGAGCGTTCCCACCAAGGAGTTATAAAGAGATGTATACACAATTTTCACAAAAATAACGAACTACCCACCGTTGCAAAGCTGAAAAGTAAACTCGAGGAAGATATTAATTTCCAAGGCTCAGAACGAAGTCTTCGGCGAATTATCAAGGGTTTAGGGTTTCGGTGGAAAAAGATTGAAAAAAACCGTAAGGTACTTATAGAAAAATCAAATATACGTTTACAACGCATCGAATATTTGCGCAAAATTAAACAATATCGTGAAGAGGGAAAGACTATTGTATATACAGATGAAACCTACGTAGATTCTTCACACTCTACTCCAAAAGCCTGTACAGATGGTACTACTAATGGCAAAAAAAAACAATCTAAAGGACAGCGAGTTGTCATTGTCCACGCAGGATCTGAAACTGGGTTTATACCGAACGCGTTACTTACTTTTAAGGTTGATACTAAATCAGGAGACTGCCACGACAACATGAATTATGATAACTACGAGAAATGGCTCACAACACAGTTAATTCCGAATTTACCACCTAATTCCGTTGTGGTAGTCGGTAGTCAGTTGTGCAATTTAGTAAAAGCTAACAAGGAAATATTTAAATTTAAAACATTTTCCATAGAACAAATCCTGGCTAAAGAAAATCACCAAGTGCTAAGACTATCGCCATACCACCTAGACCTCAATCCAATTGAGATGGTATGGTCCGAAATCAAGCAATATGTAGCAAGCAAAAGTGTAAAATGGGATGTTAATACGTGTATAGAGCTTATTAATCAAAAAGTTTCACAAATGGGTGACCGGGATTGGGCCGAGCTATGCAGGAAGGTAAAGGATATTGAAGAACAATATGCAGAGAGTGACCGTGTTGTGGACTTGCTTACAAAGAAATTTGTTATTCAAGGCGATGAAGACAGTTCCGAAGATGACTTGGACGATTCTGATGATGACGAAGCTAATGTTAGCGACGACCGAAGCAGCCCTGAGCCCGGGCCCTCGTCAGGAAAGAGGCCTTGTATGGGCCAGGAAATCCAGGCATACGACGGTTTAGTCGAATGCCTGCTAGCCCCGTCAGATTCAGACTAATTTTTTGAAATAAATGTTGTCTAATTCTTTTTATTTATTTATTTTTACCTCCCCATACTAATTGAACCTGCCACGAGCAAACTGGGTTTCCACCGTAACGTACAAACATTCTGTACATTTCTCATTAATATTTACTACTAGCTGCCGCCCGCAACTTTGTCCAAGTGGAATATTAGCGTATCGTATGTAGGTACTATTCCAGACTGTAATATATCTCGGGGCTAAATTCACCATTTATATGCCGTGTTGGCGTGATTGAGTAGCAAACATCCAAACTCGCATTTATGATATTAGTGATGATACTAGTTTAAACGAACTAGCTTAGGTATATAATATTTTTTAGTAAAGAAAGATCATTGTAATTAATTTGTAGAGATAACAATTGCGTGCGCGAAAGTACCTATGCGTAATCCCCTCCACGTTTCGTTCACCGTTAGACTTACGTGCCGTCACGGGCCTTACCATGACACATGACGTCTTGGTTTTAGCTGTCATTTTTAGTAAAGATCCTGTGACATTGGCTAAAGTCCTCATAGCCAGATTTAAAAAAAATGGATTAATCAAAGTGAAGGCTTTGAAAAGGCTTTGAATAATAAATCATACCGCCACTTCTTTTTTAAAATAGGATTTAGAATATTCTAAAATAAAATTCAATTTGATTTAAACTTACTTAAAAAATTATTAAATAGGTCGAGATAGAAGCGGACACATAGCAATTAATAAACATTTTATTTGATTTTTGATGTTGTTGCATTTTGTTCTTTTCACAAAGTTTTTTAAAGATATTAATTAAGACCAATGTTCAATGCATCAATTATTTGAAATCGAGAAACAGCATTTTACTTATTCGTACAGTTTCATTATTACCAAAATACCGCCAGCAAAAGATAACTCAAATAATATTCGGAAGGATTATTTTGTTTTCACATGAAAATAATCTTCTTGAAATGAAACGTGACTGTCGTGCTCTATTGCTCTATCTTGTCTATGACTACTTAGTTGACGAAATCAAAATGGCGTCTTTCACGGGATAACGCATATCCGCCGCACACTGGACATAATTTTAGTTATTGTGGATGTGACTAATACAAGTGAAACGTTTGATAAGTGAACAATTAATTTGTGCTAAACTGTTCAAGTGCCTGAAAAATAATACTGAAGTTTCATATCATCGTTACACACTAATATTTGCAAAGGTATGTCTCCTTTCACCTATCTTATTTAGTGGTTTACGATTAATTTAACGCGTTTCATGTGGGATAAACATTGAGGCGACGTTAATTATGTCACTGCCTGTTTGCGGGTATTAATTTGGTGCGTGCCGGAAACTGCGTTCTTTAGTTCAGTAGGTGAATCGGTGGAACAGGTTTTTTGTCGATTTAGAGGACGCAAGTCTGCTAGGCGAGGCCGGATCGTCATTTCACATGAATGGTTCATTCTGGTCGTGCCCGCGCCTCCGTCCGTTTGCTGTGGCTATATTTGCGGTACAAATATCAGTGGTAAACGTGTGCTTAATTCAATTAGTCGGGAGGGCGTCCCTGGTTGCGTTTTCTCTTCGTATAATGCAGTATTTGAGTGCAATTTCTCTACTGGATTGCAGTGCAGTGTGTGCTTCGATTACTAATTCGCGTTCAGGATGATCTTGTTCTCGCTGGAAGGTAATTTTAGTGTTTACTTGTGGCTCAATAGTCAGTTATACGGTTATGGCGTTATGTGATATTGACGATTACATTGCGGTACATTTTATACCATATTTTGTTCGTAACAACAGTACAAAGCTATAAATGTTGCTATTTGGATCTGATATCAACATTGCAGTCTTAAAATTATTTAAAATTCTCACTGAAACATGTTAAAATGGTTCTCAAATGGATATACAATGCAGGGGTCTCTTTGGCTGTCAAGTGAAATACTGTTTCAAAACCAGTGTTTTGTCACTTTTTTTTTCTAATTCTCAACCTTATCTAGACTAGAATTGAATTAGAAAATTATACACTAGCATATTTTCATACTTTCCTTAGTTGTCAGTTTTGACTATTATAAATAACATTACAAAGTGTATCAGAGCAATGGCTCAAAAATTACTGGACCAAGTAAATTGCAACAAGAATATGTGCCATGTTTAAAAAAAGGTATCACAAAATCAATTATTTTTCATAACTACTCAGCATAAGCATACTACTAAGTTCAGTTTAGTGTGTCAATACATTTATGAAGCTTTTTTAAGTTATTATTGGCCATTTATAGCTAAGATGTCCTGGAATAAAAAAACATAATTTTTTACACAGCAATTTATATTGATACATTAACTTTTTTGAGTGTTTGTGTATCATTCTATCAAGTGATAGAAGGTTGAGAATCATACATTACATACAAACAATTATTTCACTAATAATACCAACTTTAGCACCATACCTATAATGTTAGTCATGAATCAATATCAATTAATGCTTGACTTAACTTTAAAACTTACCATAATTTTTAACTATGCAATAGGTGTTTAGATATGTATGCAATAATTTAGGACATGTAAACAAAGTGTGTGGGACGCAAAAACATAAAATTGTAATTTCTAAGTTATTATCCTTGTAGTTTGTAACTGCTACAATATTCATGAATATTAAAATATTCAACCAGCTAGTGAAATTTTGTAACACCTCATAATGTTTTCAAACAATGTTAAGTGCCATTAAAATTTAACACAACCCGGTTACGCTAATAAGCTTCATTTAAATCAAAACCTGACGTTTATTTGGTACTCAAATTTTTTTTTTCATGTCTTGAAATTTGGATCCAATAAAAGTTTTCAATAATTCACGGTTACATTCATTCTAATTATTATAGACCAGGGAAGATCTCTTGTTTATTAACAAAACCCTGCGCGATCTACCAATCACATACTTCATGAAATCTTAAATGAAACACGTTGCGCAGCCTGAGCCTGGTCTACGTACTAATATTTTTTGCCTTGCCACGATCAACTGGACTAACAGTCGCGATTTACCTGTTGGCCACCCCTGTTATAGACGGTATATGAACCACGATTACCTTTATTGAGCTCCCGATATTTCGACATGGTAAAAAAAAAGTAATTGGTTCATATCCCGTCTATACTTACTATTAGAATTCATTTTAGAGTTCTTTAATTTTACGGAATCCACTGTCAATGTACAGTCACCAGCATAAATAAGTGATCACTTTTGTACCTTGTCACTTTAAAGTCATGTTTGAAAAACCATACGAAATCACGTAACATTTATTTATTTATTTATTAATAAAAACTTACAAAGTATAACAGTAATGACTGGCACTAAGTAAGACAAATAACGAGTAAAGACTGAAAGCGACAAGGTACAAAAATTATCACTTATTTATGCTGGTTACTGTACTGCAATTTTGAACTTTTTTGACTGAATAGAGCACAAATTACGGGTTTGTCAAGCACTCCTTTGCACCAGAGAATCTGGTGGTGGGCAGGGGAGTAGGTATTTGTGTGTTGTTGTTATTGTTTTTTACATAAATGAGCTTTTAATGAGAGCCATAAAAAAAAATGAATATACTCTGTTCAATATACCCTATTGGTACTCTACATGTCTCAGTCACACATACATACAGTCACACCTCTCCCAGCAGAGACTACTTTGTTCCACTTGCTACGATCCTGACATACCTCTTCCGCTTCATCCACATTCATCAATCTTGCCGGTTCACACATGCTTGCCGGTTTTGGGTACTCCTAGCCCGACCTTTTTCCAAAACGTCCCCTGTTTGGTCTCGGAACGTCCGTCTAAGCCTTCTCCCAACATCATTCTACTGTTATGGTACTAAAAATATATCATACTGCCAAGAAGCTGTTGTGTGGTGTGTCATAATGTGTTAATTTCATAATTAAATAAATGATGACATGTGTTCTATGAAGTATTTGCCTTATTTAGATTTAGTAATGTACTGTAGTGTGTAATTGTGGTGAATTCAAGGTTGAATTGAAATTGTTTTTCTATTATTATCAGTATTAACAAACATACTTTGGATTCATTGCAGTACTGCATAAAAACCGGCCAAGTGCGAGTCGGACTCGCGCACCGAGGGTTCCGTATAAATTCAGCAAGTTAATATAAGATCCAGTGTTAGCTTAGTAGAGCCCCGATCCTAAGAAAAATGTATGCAGTCTGAGGTCATCTTATATTGGTTACTTAAATAGACAGAAAGACAAAAATATTCGAGCAGACAGACAGACAGGACATATAGATGGACGTGTGTGTAATTGTGTACTATAGGGATCGTATTAAAGGCTTAAAAAAAAGAATAAAGTTAATATATGAATATGACAATCACAAACAACAAATAAATGAACACATATTAGAACATCAGATACATAAATTGACACAGAATGGTCCCAACTCCGCATTTGCTGGCCTTACAGCCAGCGCTGGTCTTCCGTCGGGACCATAGGGTAAGCCCACAACCATGCTAAACATAGCTTTTATTTCTTGTTATCCGGCCCTGTCTACCCCTTAAGGCCTTAAGGGATAGACGTGATATGTATGTATGTATGTATGTATGTATGTGTGTGTGTGTATACATAGGGAACACGTTCACACGCGAAACTTTATCTTGCGTTTCGCGCTATTTGTTTTGGATTGCGAGGAAAGCGACACCTTTCTCACCTTGCTGGCCCTGTTCACAGCTTAAAACAGCAAGGTTGCTTTATAATAAAACTAGTACAGTATCTAGTATATAGTAGTAATTTTCAGTGTGGTTTAGAAATTAAATTTCAAACGGTAAAACCGTGAAAGTAAACATAAAAAATCAAGAAGTAAAATTCTTGAGTCATATTTCTTATCATTTGAAAAACAGCGCCTTCTCGTCCCTAGTGAGCAGTAGATAGTACAGTATCTCTCGGACCTTTGTGGCTGTTTCAAACAGAATTTCAGGGCGTTTATTGCTGATAACGACAAAAAAAACCGGCCAAGTGCGAGTCGGACGCGTGCACCGAGGGTTCCGTATCATTATCTATAAATATGTATCTATAAACCAGTGTAAGCAGATAGCTCAAGCAAATAAGAATCCATTGTATGGGAAATCTGGCAAAATATATGGAGAACATTTATCTATTGGGATGGATACCTTATGGGGTAAAGTTAAAATTTATCAACTCTCCCCCCTCCTCCGGGGGGCGCGTCCCCCCACCACGCCCCCCAAAATGTCCCGAAACACGGTTTTTTGAAGTTTTTGAGAAAACTGTTCGCGATACAGAAAAAGTGTGTAGGAATGAAATAATGTACAATAAATTTACTATAAATCTACCATACACATAAAAGCGGTATCTCTTATGGTTTTGACGCAAGAAGACGCAGAAAATCATATTTTTTTTGTTTTTTTACAATAAATTTTATTAAAACTTCAGTTTTCTCAGAAAATACTTATTTTACACCTAAAAAATGTATCACTTAAATAAACAATGGAATATTCCCTTTAAAAAGAGGTATAATTTATTTATATATTAGTTAAATTGACCATTTTATGATAGTTTAAATATTTAATTTGTCATGAACAATTTTTTTTACTTGAAGATTAGGTATGTTTAAAATGTTTTTTATATAGTTTAGAGTTAATTATAAACCATGCTAGTGTAATTTTGTTTATTTATTCTCAGTTATCCGCAAATAATTAGTGTGAATAAATTCATTCATTTCCAAAAAGGTACTAAGATGTTTATTTAATATAATCAACTATTTATTTAAGTATACCCTTTTATTTAAGTACTTACATTAAATTAAACAATGTTAACACTCTTATTATCTGGGGGCACGGTAGTGCCCCAGCTGAGATAGCCAAGTGAAGCGCAAGAAGTGCACTAGTTACCTTTCCTCGAACCGCTTTGTCGTTATTTTGTACTCTCATAACTTGGTTTTGGACTGTACCAGATAACTAAAATTTTTGGGATATGATGTGAATAGTGGATTTATTACAAGCTCTTATATTTTAAATTTTATAGATATCTGAAAAACTCTGATTTCGTCACTGACTCACTCACTGGTGGTCAACAAATGTACGTCCTATAAAGTTGAAATTCGTAACTCACGTATAAAAATCGAGTGATGCTCGACATATTTCAGACTAGTTCGTAGTCTTTATTCCTGGACCGCTTGCCCCGGCGGCAGAGAAACGATCACATATTACAAATAAAGTAAATAAAGTATTATTATACTTATTATTTTACTACGCCTATATGACGGTAGCAAAACGGCCAACGACATTATTTTTACTAAATTGTAGACTTCACAAACTCTTAAACACTTGTAGAGTTAGAACGTAAAAAGTTTGTAAGTTGTTGCTTATGACAAGTGCCTTCAGAAAACACCACATTTGCACACGCTTAATTTCATCCACTAATTCAGTTTAATTTACTGAAAATTCTGAAATATACAGTTTATTATTTTTAACAACTCTCTTTATCAATTTTCAGACCGCTGGGCATCAAAATTTGCGAAGTTTCGTACAAAATATCCATTCGCTAGTTTGTTTGACCGATTGAAGGAAAAGTCAAAGTTCCAAATTTTAGATTTTTGCTGTTGATTGTATACTAATCTAGCTTACAAACCAAATTTGAGCATTCTAGGAATTTAATATGATGATCACTAGTGACGACCACTAGTTTTTTAGATATCAATAAAATTTTAAATATAAGAGCTATGCAATTGAAACTTTACACTTGTAATAAGTCCACTATTCACATCATATCCCGAGAATTTTAATTATCTCATACAATCCAAAACCAAGTTATGAGGGTACAAAATAACGACAAAGCGGTTCGAGAAAAGGTAACTAGTGCCCTTCTTGCGCTTCACTTGGCTATCTTAGCTGGGGCACTACCGTGCCCCCAGATAATAAGAGTGTTAACAATTGTTTATTTCAATGTCTCTCTTCAATTTCAATGTAAGTTACTTAAATAAAAGTGTATATTTATATAAATAGTTGATTATATTAAATAAACGTCTTAGTACCGTTTTGGAAATGAATGAATATACTTATTATTTGCGGATAACTGAAAAAAAATAAACATAATTACACTAGCATGGTTTATAATTAACTCTAAACTATATAAAAAACATTTTAAACATACCTAATCTTCAAGTAAAAAAAATTGTTCATGACAAATTAAATATTTAAACTATCATAAAATGGTCAATTTAACTAATATATAAATAAATTATACCTCTTTTTAAAGGGAATATTCCATTGTTTATTTAAGTGATACATTTTTTAGGTGTAAAATAAGTATTTTCTGAGAAAACTGAAGTTTTAATAAAATTTATTGTAAAAAAACAAAAAATTATGATTTTCTGCGTCTTCTTGCGTCAAAACCATAAGAGATACCGCTTTTATGTGTATGGTAGATTTATAGTAAATTTATTGTACATTATTTCATTCCTACACAGTTTTTCTGTATCGCGAACAGTTTTCTCAGAAAGTTCAAAAAACCGCGTTTCGGGACATTTCGGGGGGCCTGGGGGGGGGGACGCGCACCCCGGAGGAGGGGGGAGAGTTGATAAATTTTGACTTCACCCCATAAGGTATCCATCCCAATAGATAAATGTTCTCCATATATTTTGCCACGTTTTGAGCTATTTTTACTGAATTAAGAGCCCTGCTCCAAAGCAAAATGTACGCAGTCTGGGGTCACTTTATATTGGTCACCGATATATACAGACATACATACATATTTACGGTTTTCGCAATTATTCCTTAATCTGTGCTATAAGACCTACCTTCATACCAAATTTCAAGATTCTGCGTTCACGGGAAGTACCCTGTAGGTTTTGATTCCCTTGAGAGTTGCGGAAATTAGCGGCATAAACGGCTGTATCTTTTTTCACAGCTCCAAGGGGCAGTGGACCTGAGTATTTGATATAAATTTCAGCTTGGCACCTCCACGCGTTCCTGAAAAAAAGGGTCTTGACAGACGGACGGACGGACGGACGGACAACAAAGTGATCCTATAAGGGTTCCGTTTTTTCCTTTTGAAGTACGGAACCCTAAAAAACGCGGGATGAGAAGCAACCTGTGCATTCTATGTTTTACTTTGCTTCCAGACCAACATGGAAGTACATACACAAACATAAATATCGTCTTTATCCCTTACGGGGTCGACAGAGCGTAAGGTAACGAGGCAAATGCCACGCTTAGCCTTAGCATGATTGTGGGCGTATAGATGGAAAGAAGAATCAATATAGTGATGGGTAGCTAACCACATCGCCTATAACATGATTCCTAACCCCCATATTCATAAACGCTCTATATTATAGGCTTCTACTAACTTAGCAATCGTTTGTCCTTATCTGTGAAAGGTAAATGGCAAAGTTACAGATAAGGACAAACGATTGCTAAGTTAGTAGAAGGCAAAAGCCTATAGAGTGTTTATGAAAAAGGGCGTAAGAGTTTCGCCCAGTCGTGTAATTTTTCAATTTAATGTTATTTGACGTGCGAACTAGCTTTGGCCGTGCTAATCTGTTGCTTGTACGTAGTAATCACGTGACGATAAACAGCGGTTTATCACAAGTGAAAGATCTGTTATCGGAGATATTCTAGATAAAAGTTTCTTAGAGTGGTGACCTATTTTGTTGTTAAGTTGTATTCGTATATGATTGGGCGGTGCTATAATTCTATTTATTTCTAGCTTCTGCTCGCTACTTCGTCTGCATAGAATCCGTATGTAGGTATAAACTTTGCTCTTGTATCACTATAGGTATCTATTTAAAAAATCCGCATCAAAATCCTTTGCGTAGTTTAGTGATGCAACGAATACGAAAACGAATTAGTGATGTAACTTAATATTCGCGCTCGCGAATATTCGCATATTTCTGCATATTACCATTCGCATTCGTATAACTGCGAATGTTTTGCGAATATAAAAAAAATGAGGTTACCTGATAGTTGTTTTATTATATAACTAGCTGTTGCCAGCGACTTCGTCTGCAAAGAATTCGCTTGTCGCTATCCCGCAGCAACTACGCAATTTTCCGGGATAAAAATTATCCTATGTGCTATTCCAGACTTTTCTCTATGTATGTGCCAAATTTCATCCAGATCCGTTGGGCCGTTCTGGCGTGATTGAGTAACAAACAAACATCCATCCATCCATCCATCCATCCATACTTTACTTATACTAGTTAGATTATCGCCGCCCGATAAGGGAGCTATCCCCGTTGGCTTGGCGCTAAATTAAATAGCCCTATCTGGCAACACTGAGTGGAATGACACTTCAATCAGATGCGTTCGTATCAACGCGACTATTATCAGAGCCTCTAGTGTAAGTTTTCACATGAACAAACGTCTCGAACGCGTTCACGTAAACGTCTCAATTACTATGGAAAAATTGGCAGCGCCACTTGCGGATCGAAACAGCAACAAATTGTTCTCATAGTATTTGACATTTTAACGCGAACGCGTTCTAGACGTATTTTGTGACCGAATACCTACACTAAGCATACGGAACAAATAACAAACGAAACGCACTTCGTTCGAACGGGACCTGCCACCAAGGTCACCAACTCACCAAGCCATAGACAAATGGCGCCAAATTTCAACAAAAACTGAATATTCGCATTCGCGAATGTTGTTAGCAGATATTTGCATTCGCATTCGAGTCCGCGAATGTCCAAAATATGACATTCGTTACATCACTAATACGAATAATGGCGCTCCTGAGAAAAATGGTCTTGACAGACGGACGGACAACAAAGTGATGCTATAAGGGTTGCGTTTTTTCCTTTTGAGGTACGGAACCCTAAAAAAGTGATGACGATGATGATGCCAAGTAACAGTAAGCGACTAACATACTAACATTGACCCGGTCGTTCGAAGGTAAAACGTATATTAGCATAAGTAATAAAAAAGATACGCATTTTCCAAGGCGGCGCGATTGGCGCGAAGGTCCTATTTTGCGCTCACATTCGTTTTCCTTCAGGTTTAATAAGTTTTTCATTAGTACAGTCGCCATCAGATACATCGTAGCGGGCGAGCTCCTTTAATATTTCGGAGCAGCATTAAATTTCAATAAATTGGTTACACTAGATAAAATTAATAACCTCAGAACACGCAATTCGTCATAATATGTATAAGAGCAGTGGCTTCAATAATTTATCTAACTAATATTATAAATGCGAAAGTATGGATAGATGGATGGATGGATGGATGGATGGATGGATGGACGGATGGATGGATGGATGGATGGATGGATGGATGGATGGATGGATGGATGGATGGATGGATGGATGGATGGATGGATGGATGGATGGATGGATGGATGGATGGATGGATGGATTGTTACTCAATCACGCCAGAACGGGCCAACGGATCTGGATGAAATTCGGCACATAGATAGAGAAAAGTCTGCAATAGCACATAGGCTACTTTTTATCCCGGAAAATTGCGTAGTTCCCGCGGGATAGCGATAAACGAATTCTTTGCAGACGAAGTCGCTGGCAACAGCTAGTGAAGTTATATGTATTAGGAATCACAGATCGTGTCAAAGGTATCGACGCAGTCCGGCTGATCATAAATATCTGAACATTTGTGGAACAAACCTTACGTCGGTAATAATAGATTCGAATACCAAACAAGTGCCCGTTTTTGCAAACGTGTTTATTTTGTGTTCGAGTGCTTACAAAGCATACAAGATTGAACTGTCGTGTTTAAAATAGTCTAACAAAAGATAGCATAAACGTAAACACTAGCATTTTATGAGCTGCAAACTAGAATAGCTTTGTTTATGATTTATTATGACGACGCGTGCGCATTATGGGCCATTGGCTGTGCTTCAAGGTTACATCTACTTTTTGACGTACACTCGCATGTTGAGCCACGTTAGAACCTTGTCGCAGAACATCATCATCATCATCTTCCTAGCGTTTTTGCCGGCATTTGCCACGGCTCAGTGAGCCTGGGGTCCGCTTTGACAACCTAATCCCAAGATTTGGCGTAGGCACTAGTTTTACAACAGTAATTAAGTTTTAATTTGTCGCAGAACAACGTCATTAATTTAAATTTGTTCGTTGATGGCGTTACTTCACTGTGACAGCGTTCCATGCAATTAAAGTCCTCTAGTGTATGTCGCGTTTAATTATTTTTATATACGCTCATATAAAAATTTCTCTATAACACGTTCAGAAACTACCTATGCGTAATTAGTAGTTAGCTTCTGCCCGCGACTTCGTTCGCGTAGAATTAAATGGGTGACAAACGGGCGAGTAAGTTCGCGTATAGTAGGCGGCAAATAAGTAAAACGTGGAGGGGATATGCGCAATATGAAAATGATGTTGTTTTTCATACTGTGCATATCCCCTCCACGTTTTACCTATTTGCCGCCTACTATACTTACTATTGATATTAGCTTAGCTATTCTGAAATAATGTATGTATGTAAACTCTTTATTGTGCAAAATAACAAGACAAGTACAATTGACAATATTTCAATTTTTTAAGTGCTACTTTTTAGTAGCTGGCTCGAAAGAGCGCACAGTTTTAAGACGCCCATATTTTACATATTTTGCTAATTTTTTCCAAAAAATACTGTACAAAAAAATCCAAAAATATATTTTTTGTGTTCTACAAGCCTCTCTCGAAATGGTTTTTGATTTTATGGAAATTAAAATATTTGAAATATTGTCAATTGACAAACACTGAGATACGTGCACAAAGGTGGACTTATCCGCGAAAATAATCTCAATCTGCACAATCTCGCTAAAACGTAAACGCGCGAACTCGGACGAAGTCGTGGTTAACAGCTAGTGTTATTTGAAATCCTAATCCTCTTTGCCGTAATCGGGTAAAAAGCGGCAGTTTGTCACTTTCCCCCTCGGACTGCGGCGCGGAGGGCGTCGCACGCGCGCATGCGTCGCATGACGACCGTGGAAAGTTAATACGTATGTAATTGGCTATACGTAATAACAGCGATCGTCTAGATCTAAATACAAAAATAATAGGGTTGCCAACTGTACTGTAATGTACGGTTGAGGGCATAAATATCTATGCAACCATCATGTCAAAATATAGAATGGTCACTACATAGTATAACACAAAGTCGCTTTCTCTGTCCCTATGTCCCTATGTATGCTTAAATCTTTAAAAGTACGCAACGGATTTTGATGCGGTTTTTTAATAGATAGAGTGATTCAAGAGGAAGGTTTATATGTATAATACATGCATAATATGCCATACGAAGCCGGGGCGAGTCGCTAGTATAGAATAATAGAAGAATTTTTTATTCACCAACACAAAAATTCAAAAAATTACAAAAGAAACATAAATACAAGTGATTAAACTAAATATTAGAATTAGATGCGAAGGTAAAATGGAAGGGAGACAGCGAGGTCGCTGGTTTTCAGGCCACAGCGACAACATAACACCATAATAATAATAGCGTATGTATTACATATATATATATACACATGCCGAGAACAATATTAAGACACGAATAATATTTTATTTACCACAAAAATTATTTTTTTAATAATTAATTTAAATCTATTTTTTTCTTCTGATTTATCCGTATTTTCTGTTTTTATTTCATGTTACTAACATAGTTAATAAGATAATTGTTACTAACACTATGAACGAATGTTTGAACGATTGAACAATATGGAACAACTTTTTTCCATCCTTTAAAACAAAAACAAAAAAAAAACACTTTATTGATCCAATGAATAATTTTGAAAAAAAAAAATATATGTAATAGAATATAAAATTGCGTATATTATATCAAAATATGGTAGGTGTCGCTAACTTGCATTGCAAGTAAAAAAAAAAAAAGAAAATCTTTGTAGGGGTGTACAGTAGCCTTAACTGAAATAATCTGGGCTATTATTAACAGACAGTAGAGTGAAAAGATTCCGATATAATCACAATGTTTCGAATGTCGTGATGCCTAAATGTGTAACGTATTTTTTTTTATCAACATACCGCTCTAAAAATAAACACGGACTAATCAATTTATGTGTAACGGAAGCCAATTATCAGCCAGTGTTGCCAACGGCAATTATAATAAATAAAATGACGCGTCTGTCGTTGCGCGTGCGCGTACGTCGCGACCATACTGTTTTATTGCATAGTTGTAACTTCCTTTCCTTATTTAGGGGTATCTGGTGTATCTATTTTATGTAAGCGTGTTAATCATGACTTAACTGTTGCTCGGATTAAAGATTAGTAAAGATAGTCGCAAAAGCTACAAGTACGGGTAAGGGCATAAATATATGTACATTACCAAGATGTCAAAAACATTTGTACACCTTTATGCCATAAACAATAAGGCCGGTGTCACATATATTTGACACCAGCTTCTGTCCGCGACTTCGTCCGCGTAGAATTAGCAATGGATATGTTTATCGCTATCCCCCGGGAACTATGCCATTTTCCGGTATAAAAATTAGCCTATGTTTTAATCTAGGGTACCAGCTATCTTCGTTCCAAATTGGACCCACATCTGTCCAGTAGTTTTAGCGTGAAGAAGGAACAAACATACACACTCACTCACATCGTCACAAACTTTCGCATTTATAATATTAGTAGCATGATTTCTGTATCGATATTTATGCCCTCGACCGTTCGGATTTTTAAGTGTTCTAGTTTTCTGTGTCGTTTAGAAATTTCTACCTAACTAAAGGCAACTCCGGTAAGTGTATTTATGTATATGTATGTGTGGCTACGTGTCCTATGTAAGGTGTTTAACGAATCTCACAATCTCGCCGCAGTGTGTGACACGCTTTCGTTTGCTGCACGTTCTTGTTGCCTGCACGGCCAGCGGAATGCCGCGCCTAGCCGAAGGTCAGCTATTGGCATGGAGGTGTTAACGATAGAGTTGAAATCTGTGCTTCTATCCGTCTTCGAATTAATACAGAACTAGAAAGAAAGAAGATATTTATTCCTTTTTGCATGACACACAAATATAAGAGCATATACACATTTTTATAGAAAAGAAACAAAAAAGACAGACATGTAAAATAGATCATCAGCGTTGTGTGTGTCTTCGCAAAAGTGTAATGTGTGGGGATTTCGATGGGTTTGGTTTATTTATTTAAAAACGTGTTAAAATGGAATGCATTGGAGAACGCTAGTTTAAATATTCAACGTTCCTAGGAACCTCGGTATTTCAAGTATTCAACTGTCTCATTTAACTTTTCAACGTTTATTTAGAATCATTAATATGTTAAATTGTCAAGACTTCGTGACTTAACGCTGGTGCGGTACGCTGCCGAGCATAAATATCTGTTTTTTTTTTTTTTTAAAGTTTCGGTTTCGATTCTACATAGACTACATACATTAATCACGTCTTTATCCTTTACGGGGTAGACAGAGCCTAAGGTAACTAGACCTAAATAATATTAAAACATTCTTCAGCCTATACATATAAAATATGTATAAATATTGCATACTTACTCTTACTTAGATTGATGAATGTGGATGAAGCGAAAGAGGTATGTCAGGATCGTAGCAAGTGGAACAAAGTAGTCTCTGCCTACCCTGTGGGAAAGAGGCGTGACGATATGTATGTATGTATGTCTTAATTTTACCAATTCTACCACAGGATAGGTGAAATGCCTTTGCCTTTTTCACGAGAAAAAGTAAGCGATCATAATTTTGTATTTGACAACTTCAAAGTACAAGGGGGGCAACTCTGTAATTCTATTTTTGAAGTTCGTTGCATCCTTCTCTCTCACTGTCAAGTTAATGACTATATTAGTATGAGCGGAACAGCACGAAGCGAACCTCGAAAATCGAATATCGGAGAATAAGGCCTGACATTGTCAATTTGAAATTGACGTCAGTTTTTATTTCCATACAGAAAAGAAAAAAGGATAAGTGTCTATTCTGTGATAGTATCGGAGTTACGCCCTTTTAGAATAAGCAAAAATTAATAATATATTATAAATTAAATACAAACCCTAGCGAAAAAAATAAACTGCCAGCATGTTCATCTTTTCAAACAAAATACAGAGAATCATTAAAATTATAGACTCAGAAATATGAAATGTTGTCAATTTCGGGGTGGCCCCACAGACCAGCATGGAAGATATAACATATTATTATACACATACTTAGTCTAATCTTCAAAACAAATAATATAATATAACCTGCCTTAAATGACACTAACGGTATCAAGAGATAACGCCTACGCCGATAGACTCGTAAGGAATTTCATATGAATACATTATCTGAGGAATTGTGTACTACACGTGTTTTGTTTGATTAATAGCGTTCACTCTGAGTATTAACCGTATAGCACCTTGTGAGAGGAGCTGCCTTTAGGGCACCTTTTACAGCTTTGGGCTTACAACCATTAAATTTCATAATACCTTATTCACTAATACCCCTAGTTTTCAAATTACCATGGGCTCATAATACCTAAAAAATACTTAGCAATGAAATAATTTGTCCTTATCTGTGAAAGGTAAATGTTAAAGTGACAGATAAGGACAAACGATTGCTAAGTCAGCAGAAGCCTATAGAGCGTTTATGAATAAGGGGGTAAGTATTTGTTGTTATAGTGGCAACAGAAATACATCATCAGTGAAAATTTCAACTGTCTAGCTATCTCGGGTCATGCGATACAGCCTGGTGACAGACCGACAGACGGACGGACAGTGGAGTCTTAGGGCTTGTTTCAACGCTCACTGTCAAGTTCCTGATACCTTAAGTGTTTTCAGTTATCTATGATACCTTCTCTGTTTATTACTAGACGAAACATACAGACGACATCATAGATAATTGACACTTAAAATATGAGTGTCTTAACTCTTAACTGAGAGTGGTGAATCCCTTTGGGCTTATTGTCTAACTCGCTCGCAATCGCCATCGTGTTCATTTTGACAGTTCATGTATGAATGTGACAGCTAGCTGATTCCGATGCCAATTGTCAGCCCATACATGAACTGTCTAAATGAACACGATGGCGATTGCGAGCGAGTTCTATTTGGTAAACAAAATTCTAACCTCAATGTGCAAATTTTTGTAAAGAATAAAGTGTATTATGTTATTTATGTTATCAAATCAAATATACCTGAGGCAATATTTTTTTACATAATTTTGCTGATATTTTATCTCCAGTTCAATGGAACTGGAAAAGGAACTGAATAAAGATTTACGATGAAATAGTTAAAAAATAACAAAAATGAGACGTTTTCAGGTTAGAATTTTGTTTACCAAATGGGACAGTTAAAATGAAAATACCTTATAATCGCCGTTATATCGGTCAAGTTTCTTCGGGTCGGCGTTTTAAGGCGATTTCTAAATAAATATAGATACACAAATTATTCTAATACATCCGACACGAGTTGAGGCTTGACACCGGTTTTCGTGGTATATGGTTTACGGTGGATACCGGTTTTTTTGTAGGAGTACACTCTAGCTGTTTTGGATGGGTGCAGCTTTATTCGTGTTTGAAATGTATGTTTCGTTTCAACGGTTTCTTATGAATCATATTTTATGATACGATGAGTCCTAAAAATTCTATGTACCTACCTATGTTGATAAAAAATACAAAAATCTTCCTAGCGTTTTTCCCGGCATTTGCCACGGCTCAGTGAGCCTGGGGTCCGCTTTGAAAACCCAATCCCAAGATTTGGCGTAGGCACTAGTTTTTACAGAAGCGACTGCCATCTGATCTTCCAAACTACAAGGGTAACTAAGCCTTATTGGGATTGGTCCGGTATCCTCACGATGTTTTCCTTCATCGAAAAGCTCATGATAAATTTCCAATGTGTATTTTCGCACATCAATTCCGAAAAACTCAGGTGCGAGCCCGGGATTCGAACCCGCGACCCTCTGCTTGAGAGGCCACAGGTCAAACCACTGGGCTACCACGGCTTGATCGCGAGCGTGCATCTTACGATAATTGACCGTTTATTTAATCAATGCCTTTGAACTGAGTTATCTACGTCAGTCACATTAGATACTAGCTGTTGCCTGCGACTTCGTCTGCAAAGAATTCGTTTATCGCTATCCCGCGGGTATAAAAAGTAGCCTATGTGCTATTCCAGACTTTTCTCTATCTATGTGCCGAATTTCATCCAGATTCGTTGGGCCGTTCTGGCGTGATTGAGTAACAAACAAACATCCATCCATCCATCTTTCCATCCATCCATCCATCTTTACATCTATCCATCCATCCACCCATACTTTCGCATTTATAATATTAGTTAGATTCATGTATGACTTTTTATACCGTGTAAAGCGCGGTGCTAAAGTGGTTTTAGGTTTAAAATCACAAAATTTCATAATACCTTATTCACTAATACCCCTAATTTTCAAATTACAATGGGATCATAATACTTAAAAATACCTGAAAAGTCAATATGTCTCTTGTAAAAATTTGATGTTTTAGGTATTTTTAGGTATTATGAGCCCATGGTAATTTGAAAATTAGGGATATTAGTGAATAAGGTATTATGAAATTTTGTGGTTTTATGCCTAAAGCCTAAAGTGTATTTCTGAGTACAGTACCGCACTCAATTAATTCACGTACGAGATAAACTAATTAAGAATTGAGCCTCCTTGCATCGCAGACCTTACAATTGGATTAGGATGCGGTGCAAGTGATTGGAGTGTAGCGTTCTTGCTTACGCTTAACTAGCGAAGGTTTTTTTGCATTGAAGTAATGGACGTATTATTTAGGTCGTTGGCGTAAGTGTCAGTTATCTAGAATTGCCCGCGACTTCGTCCGCGTAGAATTAGCAATTCACATGTTTATCGCTATCCCTCGGGAACTGTGCAGTTTTCCGGGATAAAAAGTAGCCTATGTTTCCATCTGGGGTACCAGCTATCTTTGTTCCAAATTTTATTCAAATCCGTGCAGTCGTTTTAGCGTGAAGAAGGAACAAACATACACACTCACTCACATCGTCGCATCGTCACTCACAATCTTTCGCATTTATAATATTAGTAGGATAACTAGCTGTTGGCCGAGACTTCTTTTATCGCTATCCCGAAGGAACTAAGCAATTTTCCGGGGTAAAAAGTAGCCTATATGTTATTCCAGACTTTTAATCTATGTCTGTTCCCTTTCTGTTCCAAATTTATATTAGATTCTACACTTCAACCGTTCTGGTGTGAAAGAGTAACATACATCTTCACAAACTTTGTGATTTTTCGATTTAGTGCGAATTTCAAAACTTGCGCGGGCCATTTTAAAATTCTGCGACTGAGTATCGACCTGAGTACCTATTTGATATCAATTTCAGCTTGATACCTCTTTGCATTCCTGAGAAAAAGGGTTTCGTGTACCATCGGCCAATGTAAGAGTGAGACAGCAATACAAACCCGAATATCATTTTAGAAGCTCACCGGCTCTAGGTTATTTTTAAAAGCCTTAATTTAATTTTATGTTTTTGTTTCTCTACAAAAACGCTTTCCGCTCCTCCTTACACCACGCGACGTCCAAGCGGAGCTGTGATAGCATGACATCACCGTGACTAATATCGTAGTCATTCGTATTTACGACCATCCCCGTCGCCTGTCCCTCTCGCACGTAGCTTAAGCGACTATACCTGTCCCACTCTAGACCTTAGGAAACTACTACGTCATTTTTATTTACAACCCTGACGCTATATAATAATGGTCATTGTTTATTGTAGACATTTTTAATTAGTTACGTAAGGAAGAGTTAAAAATTAAGAGGCTGACAACACCTAATTTTGTTGAAATTGATGTTATTTAAACACTTTTTTAAGAAAAACTGCACACAAAAAAAAATACAAAAAAAATAAATATTAATTTTCATCATATGTATTTCAAACACGCTAGACGGACTCGATACATAATTGAACAAAATCGGCTCGATAGAAAATAATTGCAAAGATTGGTCTTAAAATCATCATTAAACGGTTCTATGTCTTTATTTTTTCGACGTATGGGTCTGCAATTAAAAACATGAATTCAACATATTCATACCTAAACGGTTAACGAGACATATTTCACAAATAATCCATACTTTTTTTGTTTCTTATTAGTTATTTGGTCTTATTTGCAAGATTTTAGACGTGCGCCAAGCTGCCGGAATAGTTTCTTCTTTCACTAACAGGCACGCGAACCGTATGTGTGAAGAGTGGCGCTGCTCCAGGTCATTTGCTGTTGACAGCGCCCGCGTTGAAGGGTTCAGTAAGCTTATGCAAAAAACCGGCCGAGTGCGAGTCTGATCCACGCACCGAGGGTTCCGTACAGATTCGGCAAGTGTTAGGCCCGGTACAGACGGACAGCGTTTCAACTGCATCCCAACTGCAAAATGGCAGTTCGAGTGCAGATCCGTTGCAGTCTAATCTAACTGCATCAAAAATCTCACATAATCATTTGTATTAAAATTTTGCATTATTTTTAACATACACTTTATATTTGTAATTGTATAAGGTGTAATTTTGCAAAATAAAGATCTCTTATTTATTTGTTGTATGTATATAAGTATTGTATTTACCTACATTATATAAGTATGTTTATCCGTTGCCTGGTACCCATAGCACAAGCTCTGCTTAGTTTGGGACTGGGTTCAATTCAATTCAAATTTAAGAAAAGTGGCTCCATCAACTTTTTGATGATTCTGCCAAAATTGGTGTAATTTGTCCCAAGATATTTTTTTTTTTTTTTTTTTATTCTTATTCTTATCAAAACTTCAAACCGACCGTGCAGTCCGCTTGCATTTTTTGTGCAGTCCTGTCAACTGCTCACCGACTGCAAGCTTGCTGCACGGTCGTAAGTTATGAAACAATGTCTGTGTCCGCACCGTACTATGTGATGGGTGATAAAAAAAGGACCATATCTGAACGCTCAACGTGCGTATAAGGATAAGCAGGCGGCATTTTTCAGTTAAATTTTAATAAACCGAGAGATATTTGTTATGACAACTCACGTCACGAATTAGCAGTATTATTTTATTTTTATGTCAAAGTGAACCAAAGAGGCGAGTGCCTATTATAAAACAAATAAAATTTTTGCTCTATCATTTAACCCTTTAACCACACATGCGAATAAAAAATGGGATAAATAAAATCGTTAATACAGTTCTAATCAATGATATTACATATAAACTGGGAGTAGATATGCCACTACCGCACCCGAGTTGAAGATTCATAAATGACCCAATTGTCTCATTTACCTCAAACAAGCCACAGTATGAGTAGTCCGTGACAGTCAATGTGACAGTTGACAGAGGGAACGTTTTTCAAACGCAATTTACTAGGAACGTAACATATCTATACTATGAAATATCATTGGTTCTAATTAATTACTTTGGTAACTCGGGACTTAGCAGAGCCTTTTAGTCCTTCAGAGATCTATCGATAACATCTACTTTGTATCACGTTCAAAATTTCACCCTGTATGTAGTTGTAATGTAGTTATATTGCAGTCGTTCCCTTCCACCTATCAGCCCACGCCCGCAATCATGCTAGACGTGGCTTTTAGGCCTTTTTACCTTGGACTCTGTCTACCCCGCAAGGGATAAAGACGTGATTTGTGTATGTATTTATATTATTATGTTGTGGCGGACGTTCCATGATCAAGTTGGGGACGTTTTGGAAAAAGGCCAGGTCAAGAGTACCCGAAACCGACGAGCGTGTATGAAGAGATTGTTGAATGTGGATGAAGCGAAAGAGGTATGTCAGGGTCGTAGCAAGTGGAACAAAGTAGTCTCTGCCTACCCGTGTGGGAAAGAGGCGTGACGATATGTGTGTATGTATGTATGTGTATGTATATGTTTCATTTTTATTGGGACCCTGTATACATATTCCTTTGTGGTTATTACCAACTAAGGAAAAACTATATACTAACATTAATTGACTACACAGTTAGTCACTCCGTTGTCAGCGTTATCTGTGACGTCATTTATTTACACGACCTTGAGTTTTAGAAGAGAGTTTATTATTAAATTATGCGCATAATTCGCTATACGAACGTTTCCTGAAGTTATACGTTTCACTCGGCCGTAAGTAGCTATTTACCGCCCGCTAGCGAGCGGCAATTACCATCCTCGGCGTGTAATGTAATGTGCCTTATTTTTTACTATTTATCTTCGAAAAATGTATAGCTCCCACAGGATACCTTAATTGACAACATTTCATATTTCAGAGCCTATAATTTTAATGGTTCTCTGATTTTTGTTTGAAAAGATGAACATGCTGACAGTTTAATTTTTTCGCTAGGGCTTGTATTTAATTTATAATTAGTTTATTAATTTGTGCTTATTCTAAAAGGGCGTAACTCCGATACTATCACAGAATACACACTTATCCCTTTGTCTTTTCTCTATAGAAAAAAAACCTGACGTTAATTTCAAATTGTCAATGTCAGGCCTTATTCTCCAATATTCGATTTTCGAGGTTCGCTTTGTACTGTTCCGCTCATACAAATAGTCATTATTTTGAGAGTGAGAGAAAAGGTATGCAACGAACTTCGAAAATAGAATTTCAGAGTTGCCCCCCTTGTACTTTGAAGTTGTCAAAAATACAAAATTATGATCGCTTATTTTTTCTCGTGAAAAAAGCAAAGGCGTTTCACCTATCCTGTGGTAGTTTTGATAAAATTAGGACATATTTTTAATTATTTTTTATAATAAGCGATATTAAAATTATATAAACATACTAGCTGTTGCCAGCGACTTCGTCTGCAAAGAATTCGTTTATCGCTATCCCGCGGGAACTACGCAATTTTCCGGGATAAAAAGTAGCCTATGTGCTATTCCAGACTTTTCTCTATCTATGTGCCGAATTTCATCCAGATCCGTTGGGCCGTTCTGGCGTGATTGAGTAACAAACAAACAAACATCCATCCATCCATCCATCCATCCATCCATCCATACTTTCACATTTATAATATTAGTTAGATTACAGTGATCAGGAGGCAAAATGCTTTCGAACCACATATACATTTTCAGGTGTTATAAAAATTAAATGTTGTCAATTAAGGCGACTATTGCCTTGAAACGCTGTAAATTAGGTACTCACTAAAGCCTATTCTAAATTAGAAAATATATATATATGAATTATCAACTCTTATATTTACATATTACAACATTTGCAAGGTAGGTCGTTTAGGTATCAGCAAAAGTTCAACCGAATGGTGTTTTTTGGCTTGCATTCCCTACTGCTCCTAAACGGCAACGACTTGATAATATATACATGTTAAAAAGTAAAGAATCCGATGTACTTTAAACGACGTAGCATTTGTAAATCATTTTTATATTGCGGCTGGGCAACTATTTCTTACCTAGCAAACAGTACAGTGCAATAGTTTGGCAGCCGCAAAATAAAATTGTTTTAATGCCACTTTATTTGCGTGGCGTCAATTGTTACTCTAGTACAAATCGTAAAGAGATTACAGTTCACGAGCCGCAATATAATGATGTTGTAGTTTCTCATCCTAAATTAAATGAAGTATAGTCTACTTAAACCGCGTTGCAAAGCTTACATTGATTGCTCTTTTACAAATGCTCGAGTAAGGACGCTCATATTACCGAATTCTAAGCAGACGAAGCGCGAGCAGCAACTGTTTTGTAATAATAATGATAATTTTATACTACATATTACTTTCTTTTCGACTTACTACCGTCTTACATTACTCTTTACTAACGTAACATTATATAAAATGTTATAATTATAATAAAATAAGCATATTTAGCGGATTATTCGCGAGAAAGAAGCACTTTTAGTATCACAAATTCGACGTAGAAAAATAACAGGTCAAGTGTGAGCCGGACTCGCGCACCGAGGGTTCTGTGAATTCGGCAAGTGGGTTGACTGCGGAACCCTTAAAAATACTCCGCTATAAAGCTAGTTAGTTGTCATTTAATTTCGTTTTAAATGAGAATTAAATGATAAACGTTATCAACGGAAGTAGGCAGGCGCGGTGTATATGATTCATTTGTCTGTGGCGTGTGATGAATAATTGACCTTTACTATACTTTTTGAAGTCAAAACTTCTTAGCGGCGTTGGGCACTTTTTGGAATGAAAACTCGCGTCAGGCGTAAAACGGAGGGAGAGTTTAAGTACCAGGATATCAGATCCTCTAAGAGCTTATTTTGAAATACCTACGAATGGATCGCGTCCGATTTTTGAAGTGTTTTTTTTGTTGAGTCGTGGAGCAAAAGTACTAGGGCATCAGCACATTGTTAGAGGTCTGTCAATATAGAGAAATTAAGTCCATTCCCTCGATGGGCTATTACCGCGTGGAAAGAGGAGCAGCTGGTGCATGCTATGTTTTTTATTTGCTCCCAGGCCAGGCCTTATACTCCGAAATCCGATTTTCGAAGTTCGTTTCGTGCCGTTCCGCTCTCACTAATAGTTATTAATTTGAGAGTGAGGGGGACGGTGTGATAAGAACTTCGAAAATCGGATTTCGGAGTAACATCCTAGCGTGGAAGAATGGAAATACCTATAAAAAGTGACCTTTTAAGTAGCCGAATAAGAGTTACATCGGGTATGTTAGTTAATAATGTTATCGCAAGGACATGCCGCAAGGTTGCCTAACAATTTTGCTACGTGCCGTCCCGTACTGCGGAATGCGGCAACAACTTGTGCTTGTGTCACAGTGTAAACCAGCGTAATCTAAACACGCATATTTGCTCAGTATTGTTACTACCAGGCTCCTTCCATGCAGCAGGCTTATTGTCTAACTCGCTCGCAATCGCCATCGTGTCCATTTTGACAGTTCATGTATGGGCTGGCAATTGGCATCGGAATCAGCTAGCTGTCACATTCATACAAGAACTGTCAAAATGAACACTATGGCGATTGCGAGCGAGTTAGACAATAAGCCGGCAGGTAAAGAAAAAACAAAGAATGTACCAGTTGCATCTCTTCACGCGCAGCCCGGGCTATAGACCGACCGCTTAGCTGAGTCCCCGCCCGCGCGGTGCAGGGGCGCGGGGTGGAACGACCGCGGGGGCCGAGAGAGGTGCGGGCGGCAGTCGCACTACCTGCCCGCACCTCTCTCGGTCCCCTTTGTCGTTCTACCCCTATGCGGACTAAGCTAAGAGACCAAGCAAGAGGACTTTCAAGATTTGATTCACAAAACAAGCTTTGTAAAATAAAAGCTTGTAATATCTAAAACTTCAAAAACTATTCCAGTGTTTGTCAGTTGTATTCGTCTTGTTTATTTTGCACAATAAAGAGTTTACATACGTATAACTATTTCAAGTTTTCCTTGGGCGACCTTAGGGGTGAGGGGTGACTCGTCCCATATTTATATTTCCACCCTCCTGACATTTGATATTATGTGTATCTATTGGGAGACTGGAGCCGTCTTCCAAGACATAAACTTTAGGCTGCGTATCCAATAATGACGTGCCAGGAAAACCCACCAATAGCAAGGAGACCAAAAAAATCTTAATCACTTGTTTCACCACCGACAAGCGAGAAGCGAGTATAGCGAGTTGTCGTTGGCTCTTACTAATAGCACAGAATATATAATAGTACTAACGTACAGAATGGCCACGCTCCGCCCCGCACCGATTCGAGTTACCCCACCCCTCAAGCGCAGGCTGCCGGAACGCTGCTAACAACTAGTAGGGCTCGCAACCTACTTCATTTTATAAAACATAAAATTAATGCTTTCTGAAACTATCGCGATTAATACATGAAATAACTACAGAATCATTCGCTTAAGTTTGTTGTCGTACATCTATTGTAATTGAAAATAATAATGCTTAAATACATAGACAGACATATTTTAAGTAAGTTTAAATAAATAGATAACGATTAAGTACATTTATTTGCACACATCTAAGCCATATCTTCATATAAGTACATATATTTATGCCATTGGTAGTACTTATAGTACTAGGTTTTTGCGATAGACTCAGCCCTGTGTATCTTACGCACACATTGACGCGTGTACAGACGACGTCGTGCCTGTGTTCATTTCAGAACGCGGATTTTGTTCGTCGTGGACGTCGTGTGCTAATAGGGTGAACTAGTAATCATATTACGCGTATTGCCTAGAATACACACATCTGCAGCTAGCACATTATTCTAATCTAAATAGCTTGCACTCTTGTGTTATAATTTGTATGATATTTGACATAAGCGTGCCAGATACTTGCGCAACAATGTGCCCATAGCTCCGCTTTCTCGCACTTCCCCGATGGACGTAACGTATAACCGTGTTTGGGGTGCATCCCCTATCGCATAAATTCTAATGCCCTTACCCTTGCATTAAGGGAGAACTGCTCCCTTCGAGACTTGAAATGGAATGGTACCCGAGCGGCTCAAATATTTGGAAGCGCGTCACTCGAAATTGCCATTGGAAAGTGAGGAAAATCATTAATCTTGTCAAATATACGATTAATTAAGCTTAAGAAAGAAAGAAGAAAGAAAAAAATAAGACATTTCTTCCTTTTTGCATGACACACAATTATAAGAGCATAATACAAAATTTAATAGAAAAAATAAAATAATAAAAAATACGCGTATGATAAATAGATCATCAGGGTTGTGTCTTCGCAAAAGTGAAACGGTCGCTGGCTCAGCATTATGCTGAGGTGTTAGGCACCTGCAGCACTGTATGCTGTAAATGCACATCCCTCTGAGTGACTGAGCTTCCTCATGAGGCCCATGTCTCATATCCGTATGTCATCACTGGCAACACACATTGGTCAGACTTTTTTTTATCTGTCCTCGCCTCGCTCCATGTTATTAGTTACTAGCTTCTGCCTGCGACTTCGCGTAGAATTGGACTTGCGAACTGATGTTGATCAATAATTATTTACGTTGCGACTAGGCAGATACGACCTTTAACATGTTTATCGCTATCCCGCGGGAACTACGCAATTTTCCGGGATAAAAAGTAGCCTATGTTTTGATCTAGGGTACCAGGTATCTTCGTTCCAAATTTTATCCAAATCCGTCCAGTCGTTTTAGCGTGAAGAAGGAACAAACATACACACTCACTCACTCACTCACGTCGTCACAAACTTTCGCATTTATAATATACGTGCCGGCACGTAAGTCTAACGATGACGAGTCACGTGGAGGGGATCTGCGCACCCACGGATACCTTATTTTATACTTCTGCGCATACAAGGTCAGATTAGACTTACGTGCCGGCACTTATATTAGTAGGATTACTTTGGTTCTCTTGTTTGATTTAACAGTATGTTTTTTAGTGTTTCTATGTTGTTGCAGAGGCACGCCCCGTTTGCCGACAGGATGAGTAAAGACGGTTGAGGCGCCCGCGACGCGCGCCGCAGCAAACATGTCGTTCTTTAATAATCTCAAGAAGGTAAGCTGTTTCAAAATACAGATTTAAAGCGTCACTCAGAATTTTTACTGTATACTAGCTTCTGCCCGCGACTTCGTCTGCGTAGAATTAGCAATTGACATGTTTATGGCTATCCCCCGGGAACTATGCAATTTTCCGGGATAAAAAGTAGCCTATGTTTCAATCTGGGGTACCAGCTATCTTCGTTCCAAATTTTATCCAAATCCGTCCAGTCGTTTTAGCGTGAAGAAGGAACAAACATACACACTCACTCACTCACATGCATCGTCACATTGTCACATCGTCACAAGCTTTCGCATTTATAATATTAGTAGTGGTAGGGCCTTGGGCAAGGTCCGTCCGGATCGCTACCACCATCTTACTCGCTAATCCTGCCGCTAAGCAGCAGTGCTTGCACTGCTGTGTTCCGGTGTGGAGAGTAAGAAAGCCGGAGAAATTACGGGCACAAGAGGCATTTCATCTAAGTCCTCTAGGTTGGCAACGCATCTGCAATCCCTCCGGGGTTGCGGGTGTCTATGGGCAGTGGTGATCGCTTGCCATCAGGTGACCCACTTGCTCGTTTGCCTTGCTATTCACATAAAAAAAAATACATGATTCCTAAGATTTTCGCTCATTCCGTCGATAGGCTTTTACTGTTACCATCTGCGTGGGAAGTAACTGATACATTCGTTTTTTCCTTGCTCCCAGCCAGTAGGCTTATTGTCTAACTCGCTCGCAATCACCATCGTGTTCATTTTGACAGTTCATGTATGGGCTGACAATTGGCATCGGAATCAGCTAGCTGTCACATTCATACAAGAACTGTCAAAATGAATACGATGGCGATCGCGAGCGAGTTAGACAATAACCTCCTTATTCATAAACGCTCTATAGGCTTCTACTAATTTAGCAATCATTTGTCCTTATCTGTGAAAGGTAAATGTCAAAGTGGCAGACAAGGACAAACGATTACTAAGTTCCAACATGAAACTACCGTGAGACACACATAATTATAACACACCGGATAACTCACGTATAAAAGCCAATCCTTAGCAATCCTTCAATCCTAATCAAAGCAATCCTTCAGCTTTTATACGTGAGTTATCCGGTGTGTTGTAATTATGATTACTAAGTTATCAGAAGCCTATAGTATAGAGCGTTTATGAATAAGGGCGTAAGCCTCCAGCTTGAAAGGAGGTAGTTATGTGTATGTACGTGTCTGTAATAGGAGTTGTCGTGGCTTCCAGGTGCTGCACCTTGGCGGCGGCAATGACGCGAAGAAGAAGAAGGTGTTCAACAACATCCGCGACAACAGCGACCCCAATGAGTACTGGGACATGGTCGGCGAGCTCGGCGACGGCGCCTTTGGCAAGGTACCCGCAGCAGCATCCATGCTAGGGATTGCAATCCGGATAATCCGAAATCCGAAATAACCGGATAAATCCGGATTTTTGTCGCCTTTTATAGATTCGGATTTTTAGCATAAAAATCCGGTTTTTTCGGATTTCAATCAATTACAGTTGTCAAAGTTGTCATTTAAGCAGAATTTCCTATTGAATTTAGTTTCATTTCATTCATTCATGCGTTCGTTTCGTTCCCCGCCACGTAGCACTATCTATCCCTCTCCCCTCCCCCCCCTCCGCGCTTTACTGGCTACCTCACACCTAGCTTTAGATCTAGCTAGTCGGCCGGTCCGGTAGTACTGTACTGCAGACACAGCAGTACTGGACTGATTAAACGCGGATTATCAAGATTTTTGCAGTTTTATTTTATATATTCTTAGGGAAATTTTAAAAACAATAAAATTGAACACCATTAGGTTTCAAAAAACATGTAATTACATGAAAATTTCAAAATATTAATAAAAATCCGAAAAATCCGGATAATCCAGATTTGTACAAGTTGATAATTTGTAAATCCGGATTTGAGAAATGAACCGGATTTTGCAATCCCTAATCCATGCCACCTTTCTCGTTTATTATAAACTAGCTCTTTTCCGCGACTACGTCTGCGTAGATTTAGTATTTTGGTGAGTGGGTAGTTTTAGGGGTTCAATTTTTGTATCCTATAAACAGGCGCCTATTCCACCAACATGACAATTGTCGGCATCATTGTCGTGATGTTGGCTACAAAAATGCAACCCCTAAAACTAACCACTTTTTTGCAATATTTAAAAATCTGATCTACTACTTAGTTTCTGTGGACGCACCTAGTAATATGCCGAAGTTAACGTAAATCCAAAAAAACACGGTCTATAGTAGATGGTAGGCTTTAGGCTTAAAACCACAAAATTTCATAATACATACCTTATTCACTAATACCCCTAATTTTCAAATTACCATGGGCTCATAATACCTAAAAATAACTGAAAAGTCAAAATGTGTCTTGTAAAAATTTGATATTTTAGGTATTTTTAGGTATTATGAGCCCATGGTAATTTGAAAATTAGGGGTATTAGTGAATAAGGTATTATGAAATTTTGTGGTTTTAAGCCTAAAGCGATGATAGTAAGCTTATAATTAATATGTTTTTCACGTATTCATCTCAGGTGTACAAAGCCCAGCACAAGACGACCGGCCAGCTCGCCGCCGCCAAGATGTGCGTGCTCGACAACGAGGACGACCTCGCCGACTTCACCGTCGAGATTGACATCCTCACCGAAGTGCGGCATCCCAACGTGGTCGAGCTGCACGAGGCTTATTTCATCGAGAACAAGCTGTGGGTGAGTGCCGGTAGACATGTAGGACATTACATACAACTATAAAGGCCGGCATTATGCTGAGGTGGGACCATTTCGTGATGCATGTTCTTATGTTTTTTACTTCTTTTTTTTTCTTTTGTTTTTGTACGCTATGGGAGCGTTCAAGTATTACGTAACGCAATTTGGGGGGCGGAGGGGTCTCGTAAAACGTTACGATGCGTTACAGGGGCGGGAGGGGGTCTTTCTTACAACACGTTACGTAACATTTTTTTTTTTTATATACTCTCTTAACATGAATAAGTGAAAATCCACTTATTGCAAGTGAAAACCGAACCAAACGGTTATTAAAAATGATCACTTGAGAGCTACGTAACGTTTAGTTTTACAGAAAAACGTTACGGAGCGTTACAGTGGGGGGAGGGGAGGGGGGGGTCAAAAATCTTCAAAAATTGCATTACGTAATATTTGAACGCTCCCTATCATGAATAAATGTTTTCTTTCTTTCTTTCTTTCTTTTTCTATACCACGGGATCTGTGCAATTTTTCGGGATAAAAAGTAGCCTATAATTTAATCTAGAGTGCCGTAAACCGTGGTGGTTTTAAAAAGTAGTTATTTTTATTTGCGTTTACTGCTTCCAATTGATGTCTTTATCGATCGGCTTTGCGGCTACATGCCACACATTCACCGCATATGGACTACTTACTTAGGCACTTGTCCTACCGCCGGCGAGCTAAAAAACGCTCGCTTCTCGCTACTCGCCGGCGGTGGGACAAGTGCCTTATAATATATAAGGCTTATATCGATTTTATAGCAATTTTAAAACGATCAAAGTAGCCCCAAAATTATCAAAATCACCCCGGTTAATAGTACCAGCTATCTCCGTTGTAAATTCGACAAATCCGTCCAGTCGTTTCAGCTTGAAGAAGGAACATACATACATACTCACTCACAAACTTTCGCATTTATAATATTAGTAGTGTAACAATGTTGATCAACACAAGTAACTATCTATGTATTTGTTTCCGCCGCCTACTTAAACTGTCTCCATTGATCATTTGGTGAAACGTTTGTCAAATGACCATTTGTCAATCATTTTTAGGTCAAGCATTTGATTAGTGAACCAGTATTTGTATTGTATTGTTGCTGTTCTAAATCCAGATGCTCTTGGAGTACTGCGACGGCGGCGCTCTGGACTCTGTGATGTCGGAGCTAGAGAAGGGTCTCAGCGAGCGGCAGATAGCGTACGTGTGCCGCGAGATGACGCGCGGGCTCGAGTTCCTGCACTCGCGGCGCGTGATACACCGCGACCTGAAGGCGGGGAACGTGCTCGCCACCATGCAGGGCGGCGTCAAGCTCGGTGAGTGACTCGGGGACCGGAATCCGGTATTGTGCACTCGCCCGAGAACGAAAAGGATTTCGTTTCCGTTCCCGGTTACCGGTTAAAGAACTGTTCAATTGAGATACAGGTTTGTGCGCTTTTCGTTTGTCATTCGTTTTTGGGGAACGAAATTAACCGGTTAAATTGAAAATTACTGCTGTATGTAGTATTGCTGTCTCTTTTACACCACTAATGGAGCGTCTGGCGTATATCGGTGGCGGCTGGGTTTAACCGGTATAATTTCGCTAATGCGAACGTTAAAATTTCGTTCTCTCTACCTAACGGTAAGCGAGACCATTTCGATTTGCAAAATAAAGTTTTGAATTTTGAATTTTTATGTCAGACGTACATACATACATACATACATACCGTCATGCCTCTTTCCCACAGGGGTAGGCTTGGCAGAGACTACTTTATTCCACGTCGGTTTCGGGTACTCTTGACCTGACCTTTGTCCAAAACGTCCCCAATTTGATCACGGAACGTCCTCTAGGCCTTCCCCTCCCTACGCACCCATTCACACTCCCCATATATATCTGTATGTCAGACGTGATGTATATCTCATGTTGGCTATGTCTCCACAGCTGACTTCGGCGTGTCGGCGAAGAACAAGTCGACGCTGCAGAAGCACGACACCTTCATCGGCACTCCCTACTGGATGGCGCCCGAGGTGGTGCTCTGCGAGACCTTCCGGGACAACCCTTACGATTTCAAGGTAATGGAACAACTACGGCAGGCTTATTACGTAAATCGCTCGGCTTTGGGCTTACAACCACTAAATTTCATAATACCTTATTCACTAATACCCCGAATTTTCAAATTACAATGCGCTCATAATACCTAAAAAATACCGAAAAATACCTGACAAGTCAAATTTTCCCCTATAACAATTTGACATTTTAGGTATTTTTAGGTATTATGAGCCCATGGTAATTTGAAAATTAGGGGTATTAGTGAATAAGGTATTATGAAATTTAGTGGTTTTAAGCCCAAAGCCTCGCTCGCAATTGCCATTGTGTTCATTTTGACAGTTCATGTACGGGCTGACAATTGGCATCGGAATCAGCTAGCTGTCACATTCATACAAGAACTGTCAAAGTTAGGTGCGTTTCCAACATGAAGGTCCAACGCGCAAACAGCCAAAACGCGTCACAGCCTGACTGAGTAGCCGCTTAGCGGGTACTCTAATATCGTGACCTTGAGTCCGTCCGGAGCGGGAGTTTCCGTTCTACTATGTTCTTATTTATTCTTATGGTTTAATGACAATTGCATACTATCGTGAGAATGAGAAGTAAGGCCACGACGTCACGCGCTGGATACCTGTCCCTCTCTTTTGTTCTCAAGTTTTTTTTATGTTAGAGAGTCCAGACAAACAATCAAACATACACACAAACTTTCGCCTTTATAATATTAGTGTGATGTATTTAATGCGTGCGTCGCTCCCACAGGTGGACATCTGGTCGTTGGGCATAACGCTAATCGAGTTCGCTCAGATGGAGCCGCCCAACCACGAGATGACGCCGATGCGCGTGCTGCTCAAGATACAGAAGAGCGAGCCGCCCGCCCTCGACCAGCCCTCGCGCTGGAGCCACGCGTTCAACGACTTCATAGCCTCGGCACTAGTCAAGGTAAGCGTTGCCGCCCTTAGAGGGTGACAACTCCATTTTTTTTTTAATTGATGTTATTTAAGCACTATTTTAGGAAAAACTATTAGTTCTAACACATCTAAACAAATACATGTTAATATTCATCATATTTCAAAGACCGTGGACGGACTCGATGCATAATAGAACGAAATCGGCTCGATAGAAAATAATTGCAAAGATTTGTCTTAAAATCATCATTAAACGGTTCTATGTCTTTATTTTTTCGACGTATGGGTCTGCAATTAAAAACATGAAGCCAACATATTCATACCTAAATCACTAACGAGTCCTATTTCACAAATAATCCATACTTTTTTTTTATTTCTTATTATTTGTGTCTTATTTTTGCAAGACTAGACGCGCGCTACGCTGACGGAATAGTTTCTTCTCTTTCACTAACAGGCACGCGAACCGTATGTGTGAAGAGTGGCGCTGCTCAAGGTTATTGGCGGTTGAGAGCGCCTTAACGGCATAGTAAAAATAGATATATAGACCGACTTCTTAACTGAGTCCTTGCTCGCGCGGGTACAGGAGCGCAGGGTAGGACGACGAAGGGAACAAAAGAGAGGTGCGTGCCGCCCGTCCCACTCCGCGCTCCATAACCGCACGGGCGAGGACTCAGTTAAGCGGTCGGCCTATCTATACCTATAAAACAGTACCGTGACTGACTGACTGACTGACAGACAACGCACAGCCTACACCACTGGACCTAGGAACTTGAAATTTGGCAGACGTAAATCTCGAGTATCCCAGAGGAGCATTAAGAAGGGATTTTTTGAAATTCACACGGGATAGGGAATAAATGAGTCTTATTTGACGACCGGATGGCCTAGTGGTTAGAGAACCTGACTATGAAGCTTGAGGTCCCGGGTTCGATCCCCGGTAGGGCAGATATTTGTATGAAAAATATGAATGTTTGTTCTCGAGTCTTGGATGTTTAATATTTATTTAAGTATGTGTTTATCTATATAAGTTTCTTTATCCGTTGTTTAATGCAAGCTGTGCTTAGTTTGGGACTAGGTGAATTGGTGTCAATTGTCCCAAGATATTTATTTTATTTATTTTTATATATTTCTCAGTAACTGTAAATAACAATAATTCGACTCTTCAAATTCGGCACACCTGTAGATGATTATAACACTAAAACATGTTCTCCGGAAAAATGCGAAATTCCCGTGGGACAGAGAAATAAGTGCATTCAACTTTGGGGCTGTTTTTAAAAATTACCTATTTCATTTGTATAACTTGTGTAGGCTAGTAATATGTATGGATGGATAGATCAACAAATCAGACTTTTCAAACGTTAACTTTTTCAGGATCCAGAGAAGAGGCCGACGGCGAGCGACCTGCTCAAGCATGACTTCGTCTCCGGCAGCCTGGACTCGAAGCCGTTGAGGGACCTCCTCCTCGAGTACAGGGCCGAGGTGGTGGAGGAGGAGCTGCTGGATGACGACTCCGAGGTAAGCTCCTTGCTAATGGTGTCGTGGTATCAGTTATTGACGTCATTCTATTCCAACCCAATTTAAAAGTCTTTGTAAATAAATCATTTCTTCACACGAGCAATTCTTGTATACAGGGAGTAATTGGAGTATTTTTTTTTATATTTTCTATAGGAACTGTAATCATTCCTATAGAACACATAAAAAAAAATTTGCTCCAATTTTTTTTTAATATTTTTTTTAGCTTCTGTAGCTATGGTTATATACCCCAGTTGATTATTGTTAAGGGGTATCTGATACACCCTGTATAAGAGAAAAAAAGAGAAAGAAAAAGTTCATTTATGACAAATGCAATTAATTTTAAAAACAAAAAACAATTACAAAAGTTTACAGATAAATAGTTTGTCACGAAGTGGTCTCAACTCAGGGTTTGCTGGCTTACAGAATTGTCGCGATTGTAGGTGACATGTGACAGTTGGAATTGCGATGCGTGGTCAATATGGAGCCAACCGGCGTAGAGTCTCGTCGAGTTTGTAATGTAAACAGAATAGGGAATGGATGATTATTTTAAAAGTGCTTGATGATTTTTCTATTGATAGGATGAACCATCCTTAGCTACGGAAAAATGTTTCAGATTTTTCCGTCGAGCCATATATTTTATAAAAATAAAAACATTTTACTCAGTCACTCGGCGGCCCATATACGGCAGTTAAGCAGTACGACAACGCATATCTAATTAAAAAAAAAATGCTGCTTGAATCTGTGGTACACGACACGATGGCATTTGTAGCTAGAACAAGCAACGGCTAAGTGGCGCCGTCTGTAGATTATTGGCGGTACTAAACCATTACAATGGGGATTTAAAGAAAGAAAGAAAGAAGACATTTATTCATTTTGCAAGACACACAAATATAAGAGCATACACACAATTTTATGGAAAAGAAACAACAAAAACAAGAAACACATATGAAAATTAGATCATCAGCGTATCATTTCATTAAAATTACCATTAATTTCTCATATAACATTCAGTAGTGTTGTTGATTCGGAGTAGAAATAACCCAATAATTCCAAAATCTGAGAAAAATAAATATTATGGTAATTTTAATTGAAATTCCCCATGTATGGTTTAGTAACACGAACAATCTACAGACGGCGCCACTTAGCCGTTACTTCTTTTAGCTACAAATGCCATCGTGTCGTATACTACAGATTCAAGCAGCATTTTTTTTTTTATTTGATATGCGTTGGCGTACTGCTTAACTGCCGTATAAGGGCCGCCGAGTGACTGAGTAAAATGTTTTTATTTTTATAACATATATGGCTCGACGGAAAAATCTGAAACTTTTTTCCGTAGCTAAGGATGGTTATTCCTATCAATAGAAAAATCACCGAGCACTTTTAAAATAATCATCCATTCCCAACTGTCACTTGTCACCGACATTGTCGTATTGGTGAAAGGGACGTGCTGGATTATTCGTGAATAATTGTATCACGCCTTGTTTTTACTAACACTGTGTTTGCTTCTATCGCACGCTTACTAATATCGCTTCTCTTTCTTGACCGAAACGAAACTTGTGAATTTTGACAAACAAACAGTCCAAGTCAAGGAAGGGAAAGCTGAAGCCGAACGGGGAAAAGTACCAGAGAATTGGTTAGTATTTAATTTTGTAATAATTACCTTAATACCTAACTAAAACCACCTGCTTACAGATGTAGTGCGAAATGATTTTCCATGACATTTCGTTTAATCCCATGCGATTTTCAACTTTAACGGCATTGGAATTGCATTGCATACACGACTTTAATGACCTGTCACTAAAGTTGAAAATCGGATAAAATGTAACGAATTGTCATGGAAAATGATTTTGTACTACGCCTGTCCTGTACAGTACCCAGCCGTAAATATTGCACTTCGGTGTTTGGAAAGAGACAATTGGCGTGACGTCACGTAAGTTAGAGCGAGGCAGCGTTACGAAGCCGAAATTAGCCGAGATCGATGCAAACTTTATGGCTGGGTACTGTAGTATACATATTTATTTTGTAAGTATTGGAAATTGTATAATAGCGATATCAATATGTCTTTCAAATAGGCTTTTTTATTTATTATAATTGACAACATTTCATATTTCTGAGCCTATAATTTTAATGGTTCTCTGTATTTTGTTTGAAAAGATGAACATGCTGACAGTTTAATTTTTTCGCTAGGGCTTGTATTTAATTTATTAATTTGTGCTTATTCTAAAAGGGCGTAACTCCGATACTATCACAGAATACACACTTATCCCTTTGTCTTTTCTCTATAGAAAAAAAAAACTGACGTTAATTTCAAAATGTCAATGTCAGGGACTATTCTCCAATATTCGATTTTCGAGGTTCGCTTCGTGCAGTTCCGTTCATACTAATAGCCATTAGCCATTATCTTGAGAGTGAGAGAGAAGGTATGCAACGAAGTTCGAAAATAGAATTTCATAGTTGCCCCCCCTTGTCAAAAATACAAAATTATGATCGCTTATTTTTTTTCTTGAAAAAAGCAAAGGAGTTTCACCTATCCTTTGGTAGTTTTGGTAAAATTAGGACATATTTTTAATTATTTTTTATATTTTATAATAAGCGATATTAAAATTGTATAAACATATTGCAGTGATCAGGAGGCAAAATGCTTTCGAACCATATATACATTTTCAGGTGTTATAAAAATGAAATGTTGTCAAATACATACGCCTCTTTCCCATAGAAGTAGGCAGTGATTAAATTGTTCCACTTGCTACGATCCTGACATACCTCTTTCGCTTCATCCACATTCATCAATCTCTTCACACATGCTCGCCGGTTCTCCATTCACACTCGCCATATAATCTAAGCGACACATTTCGGCCAAATAGAATATTGTCGCGTTGTAATTAATCATAATAACGTTAATGTGATGTTTGTGTGACAACGTTGCATGCGAACCGGACCAGCCGCGAGAATCTCAGCCTGCGTCGAAGGTACGAGCTACGGTTATTGGTGTTATCATTTAAACTTAAAAAAAAACTAAAACTAGTGCCTACGCCAAATCTTGGGATTAGGTTGTCAAAGCGGACCCTAGGCTCACTGAGCCGTGGCAAATGCCGGGAAAAACGCCAGGAGGATGATGATGCTATTTTCATGTAAACGCTGAAAACGGTTACTAAAAGAGCAACAAAGAATGCTCTTATTCTTGATACAAATATAAATTAAAGCTACCTTAAACGTAACTTAATAAAAATAAAACATATGCTAAAATTAAAATAAATTGCACAAAGACTCGCACGCAATTGCGATGCAACGTGGGAATGCTGCCTGCGTGAACTACCTAAGGGTCCAGATTGGTTTTAATTTTTAGCATAAGTTTTATTTTAATTCAGTTAAGGGGTTATTTGGTGCAAAAAAAAAATACAAACCGTACAAAAAAAAACATCTTAAAAACACCAAAAACGTTGCATCAGCATGTGTCAAACAAAATGGCTACGGTCTGACGCTGGTTTTCAGGGCAGCCACAAAACAAAAACAAAATATTTTTAAAATGGCTGTAGTTTATATTTGTAGAAGGAATATTGTTCTCGCTCTAGTTGTATGTTGTTTTGTAAACCCGCTTGAACGCTTTACCGTCGATGTTGCAGGAACATCGCAGCTCGCAGATGCATATGGAGATGGAAGATGACTCCACGTCGGTGCGCTCGGCCGACACTCCGGACGTCAAAAGTTTGTATTTTTGAAGTGATAACTTCTTATGGGAGGGTAAACCGCTTCGTAACGTAACGCGTTACGGCGCCAGTCTGTCTGGCTTCCCTTTCTCTGACATACATCGTCGAGTGACGCGCTTCTGTCGGTAGCGCGGTGTCAACGTAGCATTACCGATAATAGTGTTAGTATGGTAACGTTATAATAACGTGAACTGGATAACGATAACAAGCCCTGCAATGAAAAGTAAAATTACCGATAAAAATAACGTTAATTGGGTAAAGTTATAATAATGATATGTTATCAAGTAACGTTATAATTTAGTACAGTTACAAAGGTATTTTTATGATATAACCGTTTCGTAACGTTTGGATATTTGTGCTGTGCAGTGTCAGAGCAGGAGGCCGCGGCGCGCGCGCCCCCGCCCGCCGCCGCCAAGCGTCCGCACAACGACGAGCCCGTGCCCGCTGACAGGAAGCCCGTGAGTACACACAGACAGACGGGTTAGGCTCGTAAGGACTACATTACAAAACGACTCTATAAGCAAAACGTCTTAGTTGCATAAGGTCTTTAAGGTTTTAAGTTTTTATTCCCTCTGGGAAAGGTAAAGGAACTGCCTAGTTTGTCGTGTTAATTCGCTGGTTTCCCGCTAATTCGCTGCCACTGCTGTAATTTTTTTTTTTAATTCACTAAAAGGCCATTTTTGGTCTATGATTTGTCAAGGTGACAACATAACGCGTCTAATTCATCCATCAACAGCTCATTAGCTAACAGACTGCTAGCAAGCGTTTATGAATCATACTTTTTAACAACTGTCAAATAAGTTAACTAATTGACTGATCAAACCTTTGTGGTCGGTTTCCAGAGACTAACATAATGAATACATAAAGATTGCAATTCTCAGGTTATTTCTGTAGATGCCTAGGTTGTACCTTGTTATATTAGGAACACACAGCCACAAGATTATATTCAAGCAGGACTACGTTGAGAGGTTGTACAACAGCCTTCATAGGCTCAATTCAAATAAACACTTGGTAAGAGCTGAGCCCCGCACCATGGATCAGACCGAGAGCCACACACGGTGGTATTATCCTCTCCTTTGCAGCCTAATCCATTGCCGGTCACAGATATATCTCCCACCTCTACTGCGGGGACTCTAGTCCCCTGGATGGTCCTCCACCTTCCCCATAGACCTTCCCTTACACTCCTTCTTTTTACTTTACTCTTACGCAACCTTACAACGTGTTCCAGCTAAGATAAGACATTTATAAGTACTCACCAGGACTCTTCAGCGTCGGCCTCAGTATCACATACTGCCCATTTGTGTAAAAGCTATGTCAATTCGTCTATATCATGTTAATTTTCAACTACGTCTCCTAATTCTCTCTGTCCGCCATGCAATGAGCCTTCTGTCAAAAATCTATTTATTCCCGCCAACAAGAACGTCATTAACAATGTTGCCAAGGTAAAATTCTTACGTTTCGTTACACTCACCTTCGTGTGGAAATCGCTCAGATTCGCGACAACCTCAATTAAGGTTTTTTTATGAATAAGGCTGCTAGACAATAACTAGTCGTCCCTACAGAGATTAAATTCATCTAATATTACCTAGCCGGTATGCAATCATGACGTTTTGCTACCAAGACCATATCCTATCCAGACATTTTCCTTATGCGTCGTTTTACAATCAAGACTTATTAATAATTTGGACGTAAACTATATTAGTCATTTTGCAACTTCGGGCGTTATGCTATAGTTATCGATTGAACAACTAAGACATTCTACTCACTAGGGCATTTTGCAAAAAAGACATTGTGCTTACCAAGACCTTATGCAACTAAGACGTTTTGCTTATAGAGTCGTTATGCAATGTAGTCCTTACGTACCTAACCCAGACAGAACACAGTGCCTCCAGTGCCTCCTGCCATGGACGGTGGCGGTGGTGTAAAGGTGATATCAGACGGTTCACTCTAGTGAATGTTCTTTCCAGTGAATGCTTCATTTTTCTTTCATTTATTCGGCACTTTTCTTTCACTTTGCGTTCAGACTAGGGATTGCAAAATCCGGTTTTTTTCTCAAATCCGGATTTACAAATTATCAACTTGTACAAATCCGGATTATCCGGATTTTTCGGATTTTTATTAATATTTGTAAATTTTCATGTAATTACATGTTTTTTGAAACCTGATGGTGTTCAATTTTATTGTTTTTAAAATTTACCTAAGAATATATAAAATAAAACTGCAAAAAAAGAGCTGCTGTCCAGTATATCATTCAACACGCCTAATAGGTCTAAAAGATACCACCCACCTATTTCACTCAAGTTTGGTACAACTAAATACAGGAAAAATAGTTTTTTGAGGCGGGCTTGTCGTAGTCTGAACGAAGTGGCGGAGGAGTTAGATATCGACGTTTTCAACTGTAACCTCTCTACGGTGAGACGGCGTCTGGCGGAGAGGTGGTTTGATTGAGCGCGGGTACTGTATCATATGATGTGATCACTGCGGTTTCATTGGGTATTTTTTTACTATGTAGTACTGAGTGAGTTTTGCTGTGGTGTTTTTATGTGTGTTTGCGTGGTGCATCTTTGCGACTATGCGCGTACTTTTTTTTTTTCTTAATTGTATACAAATTCTAGTTGTGAGTTCCTATAATTGGCTTCATTGTTACTATAGAAGGAATCCACTCTGTAATTTTTAGCTGTTGGTTCTCCGAAAATAAATAAATAAATAAATAAATAAAATCTTGATAATCCGCGTTTAATCAGTCCAGTACTGCTGTGTCTGCAGTACAGTACTACCGGACCGGCCGACTAGCTAGATCTAAAGCTAGGTATGAGGTAGCCAGTAAAGCGCGGAGGGGAGAGGGATAGATAGTGCTACGTGGCGGGGAACGAAACGAACGCATGAATGAATGAAATGAAACTAAATTCAATAGGAAATTCTGCTTAAATGTCAACTTTGTCAACTGTAATTGAAATCCGAAAATACCGGATTTTTATGCTAAAAATCCGAATCTATAAAAGGCGACAAGAATCCGGATTTATCCGGTTATTTCGAATTATCCGGATTGCAATCCCTAGTTCAGACGTGTCACTTTGAGTGAAAGATGCAAAATTAAATAAGAATTGAACAAAAAATGAACCGTCTGATATCACCTTAACTAAACTAGACTAAAGTGGAAACTAACCCCCTTATTCATAAACGCTCTATAGGCTTCTGTTAACTTAGCAATCGTTTGTCCTTATCCGTGAAAAGTAAATGTCAAAGTGACAGATAAGGACAAACGATTGTTAAGTTAGCTGGAGCCTATAGAGCGTTTATACATAATGGGGTAACTTCACAGCTGAAAATGCTGCCAGACATAGGAAAGAGTAGTGACTGGTTTATGTCGATAGAACGAGTACTTGTTAAAGTTGTTAGAGAATTAGCTTCAATGAAATTTGTTGTTTGCGTAAATGTAAAATTTGTCCTTTTCCAAATTCGCGATCTTCAATGTTCGAACTGTTCTTGTTTGTTCTTGCTTGTTCGTCGTGATTGGCAAAAACCGCTGAAGTTTTGTCGTGTAGAAATAGCAATCAGGCGTACTACTATACATGCATTTCATGGTGACCATGTTCCCCAGGCGCCGAAGAAGGAGAAAGGTCCCGCGCCCCCGCCCCCCCTGGCGCCCAGCCCGCCCCCGCCCGCCCCCGCCGCGCCGCGCAAGCCGCCCGCCCCGCCGCCCCCGCTGCACGCCGCCGGAGCCCTCGTCCAGCAGGTACTGCCTGCCCCGTACAGGTCCCGCGCCTTAGGGGTATTAGTGAATAAGATATTATAACATTTAGTGGTTTTAAGCCTAAAGCAACAAACCTTGTATATAAAATGTCTTTAATTTCCATTTTCCCTCGTCAAGTACTGCTAAATCCGTGTATTATGTAATCAGTACTTACCACAACGTTATCCTGAATCATTAAAACAATAAACAAGTGCTAGAATATCGATATTTCATTAAATGGTTTATTTACATTTTTCACAATTACAATTGACAGCGCCTATACTTATAGCAGCAGGGGTCTACCATACAGTAAAACTTTGAACGTGGTCTATGAGACAGATGTTTGGGAACCTAGTTATAAGTCTGTCAAAATGACCGTGTGATCCATGCGTATTGCGATCCGTACCGCGAAATATTGATGCGAATCCGTGCCTCCGGTTGTTTTAAAATCCACTATTCTATATCGACTTATCTAATTCATGCCATTGAGGTAAACATTTATTCAAATAGCCCACTTCGTCTGCGTAAATTTCGCTTATCGCCATCCCATGGCAACTAGATTTTCCGGGTTAAATTTATCGTATTCCCTTCCCGGGACTAAAACTATCCCTATACCGATTTTTATTACATTTAAAGTCGATCCGACCATCAAATCAATTTACATGGTAAATTAAACGCGAGTAAAATAAATTTGCAAAAACAATTCCATAGAAAACAAACAGTAGTTGATAATAGTATTTTGAAAAAATAGACATAGGTTTGTACCTCTCAGAATTAAAATCTACATTTCAATTAATCTCCCAACCGACATATTTCTGTGTTTTCGAATTTTGATTTCATGTAACAATTATTGTATTTATTATATTTGCCTAGGTGTGCCGAGACGCGGAAAAAGCCGTGGAAGAAAAACAGAAAACACCAGAAAAGAAAGACACGGAAGACATACCGCGAACGCCAAGTCCAGAAAAAGAACCCGTCAGAACGGAGAAAGAACCCCCCAGAACGGAGAAAGAACCTTTCAGAACGGAAAAGGAATCACCAAAAACGGATAAAGTACTTCACATTATTGAAATGGAACCTTCAAAAACGGACAAAGACATATCTAGAACGGAAAAAGACCCCCCGAAGACGGACATTTCCAGAACGGAAAAGGAACCTCCGAGAACGGAAAAAGAATCACCAAAAACGGAAAAAGATTCACCCAGAACGGAGAATCATATCGAAAAAGTCATTAAACCTAAGAGCAGACCTAGTTCTATTATCAGCGATTCCAGTACGGAACAAAAGAGGACTGATGAAAAGAAATATTCTAGAACGAATTCTGTAGAGAAAGCTGTCGTTGCTATAGAGAATAGGAGTAGGGAAGAGAGGAGAGAGAGGAGTAGAGAACGACAGAGGGAAGAGAGCAAGAGCAAAGATTTCAGTGCCGTCGAAGTAAGGCCTGTTACGGTGAGCTTTTTTTTTCCTATATTTTTAAAGTTTTGCGCTTCTCATGTAAATAGTGTTGCATTTGTCAAATATGGCGGCACTTTAATACTGTTCACTGCACTGATCGGTTGAAATTAATCAATACTAGCTATTGCCCGTACCTTTTATTGTATCTTATCTATCTATGTTTTTAATCTCTAATATTATGGGTAGTCGTTTCATTTGTTTCGAACTTTTGAACGATAGAAAATTATGTTACTTTATTTTGATGTGAAAACGTATATTGTAGAGAACTTACGATATGCTATACTCTGGGGCAAAAAAACCGGGTCATTCCCCGTAGAAAGGTGTATGAAGAGTTGCCCGGTTTTTGCTCTCGAGTACAGATAAAGTTGAGTACATAATTGACAATATTTCAAATTTCTTTATATTCATAAATGAAAAACCATTTCGAGAGAAACACTTGTAGAACACAAAAAAAATATTTTTGGATTTTTTCGTACAGTATGTTTTGGAAAAATGAGCAAAATATGTAAAACGGGAAATGACGCCCAGCGGCCGGTCCAATACTGCCATTATAAAAAACCTTGTCTTCCGGGTTTCCCTTTGACATTTACAACTTTCACAACACAGCTGACGGTTAATTTATTCGCACACCACTCGGTTTTGTTGCCATCGGGAACACTAGATAACTGTTTGCCGGGCAATAATGATAATGTTTTTAATTGCAAGTTTTCATTTAAAATCATATTTTTTGTGAAGTATTCTGTTTGAGTTTGTCATCTCGTTTTGACGTTCATCGACATTGACAACTGCATTCACTGTCAAACTATTTAAGCTCAGGTTTTGTCGGTCAATTAATGTAATCATATCAACGTTTTTTTAAATGTACGTAACAAACCAGTGACGTCATTTCGCTAATACTTGACGTTTGTTACTTACGTCCTTTCTGCTTGAGCAACGATTTAAATGGATTTTTCCACGAAAATACAAGATTTTCACAAGTATAAAAAAACATGGGCGTCTTAAAAATTATGCGCTCTTTCCAGCCAGACAATAAAAAGTAGCACTTGAAAAATTGAAATATTGTCAATTAGAAAATAACCTTTTCGCTGTTATCGACTCGATATGAAGTCAGTACATGCAGTGCAAAATGCACCGTCATTAGAAAATAGTAGATTGTACAACAAGAGCATAAAACAAGCCATTTTACCCGAGACGTTCATATAGCCACGTCGAGGGGAAAATAGGTTTTATGAACGAGTTATACACTCTGCTTTTCACTTAGATTGCGAAGAAACAAAACAAAAACATTGCAAAAAATATTAATTTAAATTAAATGTGACATTGGAACAATTCGATATATTTAATGGTTTTTCCTGGCAAATTCACTGTGTTAGGAGTCAGTGTTATTTCCTCTTCACTTGACGAAATTATTAATCGTATCGTTATTTATTATTAATCGTAAATCAGTAACAAATTGCAACATAAATCCTACTAAGAGAAAATAGAACGTTCCCACCAATTAACTTTTTTTTTCTTTTTTTTTAAACGTGATACTGCGGTAAGGTTCGAGTAGGCAGGTGTTGATTTATATTTTAAAAAGTTTTATTTTTCATGTACTCAATTGTTTCAATAATAACTTGTCAAATTATTGTTACCTAGTTTTAGGTACTAATTAAATAGTTTAATAGACCGCAGATTACAATAAAAAAAAAACTTTAAAAAATAAACAAAATATGTTGTCGTAAAGTTTTAGTGATTGTTTGTGGCTGTTGGCACCCGATTGTCTTGGTCTTAGACGAAGATTTTACTTTATGCACAAGAGCATAAAATGCCATTTTATGCAGCCTACATCCAGCATAAAGTCGAACTTTTTGAGCATGAGACGTGAAAAATAAATTTGACAGTTGCGAGTGACGCAAGAGAAGCTTTTTAAGACTATCGTGTTATCTCATTATGAAACTCGTCTTAGGTTCGTTACAAAAAAACCACATTCTTATTAATACCTCGTTAAGATCGGTTACAAATATTTGATAGTCGTGTGGTCTGTGGTCCTGTGCAGACGTCTGCGGACAAGCCAGGCGCCGTGGCAGTGGCCCAGCAGGTGGTGTCAGTGGCGGCGCCCGTGCTGGTGGCCGTCAGCGAGCGCGTGTCGCTGCTGGTGGAGCCGTGCGAGCCCAACTCGCTGGCCGCGTCGCCCGCCGGCCTGGTCACCGTCACCACCACGCACCCGCCCGTGCTGGCCGCCAACGCGCCGGTCAGTATAGCCTCTGCTGGTGGAGCCGTGCGAGCCCAACTCGCTGGCCGCGTCGCCCGCCGGCCTGGTCACCGTCACCACCACGCACCCGCCCGTGCTGGCCGCCAACGCGCCGGTCAGTATAGCCTCTGCTGGTGGAGCCGTGCGAGCCCAACACCACCAAAATATGGAGTCCGCAGTATATGGCGCTCTTCGGGGGAGGCCTACAATTCAATACAAATACCCTTACTACTTTGCTATTTCTGCGATATAATGAAGTTAAGTCGTGGAAAACAGTTACACTCTCTCTCTCTTTATTGAGGCCTATGCATAAGAATAAATAAATAACAAAATAGAACAGAATCTCTTTTGACCGCGCCCAACACGCCGCCATTTATATACCTACTTCCCCTTTCACGTCGTTACACCCCTCTGTCGTCCAGGCGTGATTTATTTTATTTTATAAGCCTTTTTATTCCGAATTCGCTACAATTTCAGTAAGTACATGTTGCTGTTGTTGTTATTGTCGTTTATTTATTAAATTGTCGCGTAATTCGGCGTGCCTCATGGCATATGCCTCCTCCGTGTATTGGAGGGTTTGGGCTATAGTTCCCACGCGCGCCCAGTGCGGATTGGGAACTTAACACACACCATTGAATTTCTTCGCAGATGTGTGCAGGTTTCCTCACGATGTTTTTCTTCACCGAAAAGCTTATGGCAAATTACAAATGTAATTTTCGCACATAAATTCCGAAAAACTCAAAGGTGCGAGCCCGGGATTTGAACCCACAACGCTGCTTGAGAGGCCACAGGTCAAACCACTAGGCTACCACGCAAAGACAATATAACCACTAGACTGCTCATGCGGGGGAATCCGTACCGCCAAACATTAGCTCCGACAGAGCTAATACAGGCTCGCCCCACTCAAATCTTCGTTAGTTCCAATTCCGTACTACGCTAGGAACGATCGCTCGAAAATAATAAAAAAAAATATAAATATGCCGTTCTGCGCCATCAAGTGGTGCGGTAAAAATAGTAAAACATCGAACTATTCCACTGATGGTGTTACATTCCACAGGTATGTACATTTTCATTTATAAATTCGAAAAACTTATTTAATAAATTAAATACCTTCGTTTTTAGCCGTCTCTGTCACTCCCAGGCTTAAATACATATAGCCATCCCGCTTTAGTGCGGCACGTGTAAGTTAGTGATGTCCCACCCGCTTTTAATAATTACTATCGAGGAATCTTAAGTAACAAGCTGCAGGATTACGCAGTGGAATAGTTAAATAAAATAATGATTAGGGTTTAGTCAGAGTATGGGAAAGTGGTCACCATTCGTAGACTTTATAGATTTCATTTTTTATTTTTTATTTAATTGTCAAATTTAGCTAGTTTATGTACAGAAGTGTAAAGTGTAACAAATATAAGTGTAGTTTGTTACAAAAATGTCCGAAACTATTATGTCAAAATGTTATAGCCATTTTTCAACGATAATGGTGACCACTTTCCCCTAGGTAATAATAATATTGCAAGCTTTTTTTTAGTTTCACCTGTCCCGAAAGTCCCGATGTTTGTTTGTCTGTAATCAAACCTTGCAAGTTAGATTTCATCCACTTGCCGGTTACCAATTGAGATGAAATTTTGCATACACATACAATTAAAAAAATTAAGTGTCAAACATGTATTGGTGCATTAATAGGCGACACAAATACTAAAGTTATCACATCAAAAAGACGTTCAAAAAAAACTTTTACAGTCCTAGAAATTTGTCGCCGGTCTGAAATCAATATTAAAAGAGCTATAAATGAAAATGGATCAAAAGTATTGCCACCAAAATATAATTCAGATTTCTTCGAAAGAACTGTGTTAAAGTCGTTTACAGGGTACAATGGTACAATTTGTTTCCTGACATACATTTTCATCAATTTGAAGTTGAAACCTAAAATCACATAATTGAGCTGACTAGGTGTGTTATAAAGAAATACGTCGATGCGAGGTTGTCATATTTTACCAAAAATTATAAAGATCCTAAGAAGTTCATTCGTAAAACTTTGTCAAAATTAATTCATTTTAAAAATCAATAGTACTACTATGTAACGTTAGATATGTTCCGATGCCGATTATGACTTCGGCTGACACTAATAATACTGTTATTGTATTGTTCATTAAAAGTGTTGCCTTTATAAATATTTTTTATATTTGTTGTTATTTAATCCAATTCCCTCTACATACATAGCCGTCTTTATTGTCTTCTACAAGCCATGCTATTAAGTTTGGTAACGTCCCATTTTACGAATCGGTTCACGGGCTGCGTTCGAAATCGCTATAGTAATCGTATGGTTTGGCTATGACATGGCTATAGCGATTTGGAACGCAATTTCTTTGCAATATTTAAAAATCTTATAGGCCGGGATGATGACGATGATGATGATGATATACAAAGTAAGAAGCCGGATACTGGGCTCTCTTTGCCGGATAGTCGCCGATTATGTTAGTTGCAAAATAGTCGGCTTTACCGACTAGTCGGCACATCTCTAGTGAACATACCTACATCAAAAAACGTACAGTCTAACATAGAAAGAACCTCCTTTTATTGAAGTCGGTTAAAAATAATGAGAGGTAAATGGGGAAATTACACACTAAAAGGTAAAAAGTAAATGTTTTATCGATAAAAGTCCAAAACGCGAATGGCACATCACTAAATTCTTTGTTGACATTGGGATGGCCTTGAGTCAGCCAATGAGAGGCTTTGTTTACCCCCCGCAGTCTTCACTAAACTGGCGAAACGGTTTTAAGGAACAAATGCGTCTTTTATCACTCCACTGGTTTACTGCTTCGTGCTACCACGGCTTTTTTTTTTCGTCTAAAGATAATATCGCTGAAATATAAGTTTTTATTTACTTTATTCTAGTTTTACAAAATATGAGATTTATAAATCATTAGGTACGTTATTTGTTTCCAAGACGAAGGTACGGAACGCGCAAACAGCCAAACGCGCGTGCGGCGACGCCGGCCGCGACAGCCTGACTGAGTAGCCGCTTAGCGGGTACTCTAATATCGTGACCTCGAGTCCGGCCGGAGCGGGAGTTTCCGTTCTCCTATGTTCTTATTTATTGTTGCCTACGTTCTGTTGGTTGATGATGGATTGTTGCTGCAGCTGCCGCCCCACGCGGTGACGATATCGACGACGCCGCCCATAGCGGACGAGGTGGTGGTGGTGGGCGCCGGCTCCTCCTCCGACGACGACTGCTTCGCGCCCTCCTCGCTCGACTCGCTCGATTGCACCAACTCCTACAGCGGTGAGTTGTGACACGAGAGAAACTGCAATTTACACACTTATTTTACACTAGCTACTAGTGATGTAACGAATATTCGCATATTTACTGCATATTCGCATTCGCTAAATTACTGCAAATGTTTTGCGAATATCAAAAAAAAATTGAGGGTACCTAATAGTTGTTTAATTATATTATTATCGCCGCCCGGTAAGGTAGATAGCCCCTAGATTGGCTTGGTGCTAAATTAAATAGCCCCATCTGGCAACACTGAGCGGAATGACACTTCAATCGGATGCGTTCGTATCAACTCGGCTATTCTCGGAACAAAAACCAAACGGAACGCTCTTCGTTCGAACGAGACTGCCACCAAGGTCACCAAGCCATAGAGAAATGGCGCCAAATTTTAACAAAAACTGAATATTCGCATTCGCATTCGCGAATGTTGGCAGCTGATATTCGCATTCGCGAATGTCCAAAATATGACATTCGTTACATCACTACTAGCTACTATAGAATGAAAGCCTAAATTGCTAAATGACACTGAAAATTAGAACATAGAAAAATCCGAAAAGTAAAGCTATACCGTGACACGTGCTATACCCCTACACCACCCATAGCAATTGAGTAAACCTTCGAAGTTTTCTATCTGTTACCAAATGTCACATGACCTTGTTACTATGCGAATTTTTGTCGCTAAGCATCAACTGTTCAACCCGTCAAGCGTCAGAGGCCCCGCAGTGACAAATACCGTAAATGTCCCATACAAAAAAAAACTCCATTTTCTCGCACACAATAGGAATTGAACCTACCCTAGGTATAATTATCATGTAATGTATATACATCGTCAGAAAGCTGATAAAATTTAACATTACGATGCAATATAATTCTATGATGTGACTTACTTGTAATATAGAAAAATTTCACAAAAATTACTATCACATATCACATCACATATACACTTACATGTAGCTTGAAAGTTTACGCGTTGATTTTACGTAAGTTAACCACATAACAACTTATAATTAGTTCACAATAAGTATTTATTTGCGCAGCTCATAAACTGCTACCGCACGGCTGTCATAGCGCGCAAAAGTTTCAACGTTTTTTTCACTGTGTAATTTATAGTACGGCCAAAACAAATATGTAAAACAGAATCGCTATTTCATTGCCAGTAATTTGATATACAATACATGATATAATCACTTATTGTTTCGACATTTTTATTCCAACTACGTTCACTCTTTTCGGGTCGTTTCCATTGACTTACAATAAACAACTAGACTCCCAATCACGCTTAAAAACTGTAGGAAGCAAAAGTCTGCACGACGCGTCTATTGTGCAGAGTTTTGGTTCAGTCGTGTTTCGACCGCGTTTCGATAACAATGTATATGTCTCTTTCGCACCGTAATCTCAAACGCTTGAGAACAATGGACAGACAGGTTTCCAGTGCGTGGCGTCGTGTCATTACTTCGTACGATCGTATGCAATTGACATTAAACATTACTGCCACGAAATAAGGTGTTAATTTGAACGAATATGTTAATGTTATCTGTGTAACTTGATGTGTTGACACACAAAACACACAGGCAACGCCGCTCGGACGTTTCTTGAGTAACTTTTGTTTGCGATTGGGAGTCTAGTTGTTTATTGTAAGTCAATGGTCGTTTCACAGTAATGGCTGACGGGTGTGGTCCGGAATTTGACACTTTCTGGTCTTGTTTCTCAATTCCTATTGGTAGAAAATTCAAATTATACCAATCACAATAACCGGCGTAGAAAAAATACCAGAGACACCGATACGCTTAAAGACTAATGCAGTCTCTAGGACATTTCCCGCCTGAAAAAGTTAGAGACTAATGTAGTGGCTCGGACGCTTGAAGGGTTGAATGATGTGTCTGTACGACACAATTACAAACTCCCGTGGAACATGTACTGCTCACCAGGGACGAGAGAAGGCGCTGTTCGAATGATAAGTACTATCAAATGAATCAAGAATTTTACTTGTTGATTTTTATGTTTTCTTTGACATTTTTACCTGTTAGAAATTAAATTTCAAATTAGAACACAGAAAGATCTGAAAGTAAAGCTATGATATCATTTGATAATAAAATACTATCAAAACAAAATTCAATTGCATCCAAGGTGAAACAAATGCAAGATTTTCTACTCAGAACTTATTATATCAAATCTTTTGTCGACGAAGTCAATAACTATGCATATTTTTAAATTGAACTTGGCTATCATTTCACATTTATGTATTTGATGGGATCATAATTTGTTATTGCAGAGAAAATGCGCGGCCGCCGTTTGGACAGCAGCGAGGTGCTGATCCTGAGCCCGGGCGCCGCCGGCGACTCGGGCGTGTTCGACGACAGCGCCAACCACGTCAACCTGAACGTGAGTACGGAGCGCGTAGGTGACGCCGCGTCAACAACGCGCGGCCGCCGTTTGGACAGCAGCGAGGTGCTGATCCTTTCCAGTTCTACTATAACTCTTTATTCTGTGTTATGTAACCTTATGGGATTTTTCATATCCCGGCCATAGCCTTTACTTTTCGGATTGTGTCAGTACATTTTTGTCGTATTTTTTTTTCCAGGACACATCGCACGTGTCCGTGGTGACCGTGGGCGAGGACGTGCGCGTGCGCGACTCCACGCCGCACGCGCACACGCACTCGCACACGCGGCTCAGCCCCGACAGCTTCGAGAGGTAACTACTGTTACTACAACTACAGTTTAGAGTTTAATTGTTTTTTAAGTATTTTATTTTAATTTTTAATACAAGCTTCTTTTGCTGTGTTGTTATCCGTCCTACATGTGTACCAAATTTCAAGTCAATCGGAGCGACCGTTGAAGAGCTCCCTCCTGCGGAGACGGTCCTGGCTGGGTCATGAACTCCACTACCAGATTATCGTATTGTCATCCGATCTACTCAAGTATGCCAAATTTTAGCTCGATCAGTTAGATGTCTGCTACAAAATTGAGTCGTAAGATTTCACTGGGACAAAAATATAAAGTTACATAAACAGATACATACGTTGCAAGTTAAATAGAAGCTTGTATATAATGACTACGTCGCCCCGGGTCGTAAGTAGTAATTTACTACCCGAGCCGAGCGGAAATTGCCAATTCCTGGCCAGGGGAAGACGCAGAATCACGTCTACCTACCCGTCTCTTTATAGAGCGAACAGTAAGAAAAAGACCGGCAATCTATCTCGCGCGCGACGCGACTCTTGTGGGCTCTCGTGCGTCAAGTGCTATTTGAGACATTCTTTATTTCGCCACCCTCGGAATGTAATGTACTATTGTAGTGGTAACAGCAGTGTTTGTCGCAGGCGGTCGCAGTCTGACAGCGGCTCGGTGGCGTCCGAGGGCTCTCGCCGCGGCGCCGACGCCGACTCGCTCGCCACCTCGCACTCGCACGACTCGCGGCGCTACTCCAACGGGAACAACGTCAGGTGATTACGCTGGCCGTGAGAAAAAAGAACAGGTCCCACATGCGGGTCACCTGAAATTGACAACATTTCATTTTTATAACACCTGAAAATGTATATATGTTTCGAAAGCATTTTGCCTCCTGATCACTGCAATATGTTTATATAATTTTAATATCGCTTATTATAAAAAATAAAAATTAATTAAAAATATGTCCTAATTTTACCAAAACTACCACAGGATAGGTGAAACACCTTTGCCTTTTTCACGAGAAAAAATAAGCGACCATAATTTTGTATATGACAACTTCAAAGTACTAGGGGGGCAACTCTGAAATTCTATTTTTGAAGTTCGTTGCATACCTTCTCTCTCACTCTCAAGTTAATGACTATATTAGTATGAGCGGAACAGCACGAAGCGAACCTCGAAAATCGAATATCGGAGAATAAGGCCTGACATTGACAATTTGAAATTGACGTCAGATTTTTTTCTATACAGAAAAGACAAAAGGATAAGTGTCTATTCTGTGATAGTATCGGAGTTACGCCCTTTTAGAACAAGCAAAAATTAATAAATTAATTATAAATTAAATACAAACCCTAGCGAAAAAATTAAACTGTCAGCATGTTCATCTTTTCAAACAGAATACAGAGAACCATTAAAATTATAGGCTCAGAAATATGAAATGTTGTCAATTTTCGGTACCGATGCGGCATGACCCACCCGTGGGTCCCGCTAAGGATTGCATTTTGTGGGTGGGAGTCCCACTGTAGGACCCATATGTGGGTCACGGTGTGATAAGTTTTTTAAGGGACGATAAAGGCATGCGTGCATTATCCAATAAGCGTCAAGGGTTCAAAAAAAAAAAAAAAAAATCAAAATTAATTTATTTGTCAAAACATAGGCAAATACATACATATACAGAGATCTTATGCGTATATTTAGGACCACTATGTTGCGCCATGAGGCATACAAATAGCCAATACAATGGATGGCATGCATTTTTAGATTTTAATCGTCATTACATATTATAATCCACATGCAAATTCACTGGTTGATTTTGGTTAAGTCTGTAATTTGTGTACTTTTTTTTTTTAATTCAGCGTGACCGCGGATAGTCCCGTGGTGGAGAATGGAGAAACTGGTGAACAGGAGGTTGTGCTGCGACGCAAGAACCAGGACCAATCTAACAACAGGATACAAAGGTAATTCCAGAATTATAAGCTAATCTTATTAGAATTGCGTAGTAAATAATTTTTTTTATCAAGGTGATATCAGACGGTTCACTCGACTGAACGTTCTTTGGCGTGAATGCTGCCGAATGTAAATATCCAACACCGTTTGATCAATTCACTAATTCATTCGGCACGACGGATGGAAAGTGTGAAAGAGATATTGAAAGAAGAGTGAATGCAGGAAACATGGTCAATGGAGCGCTGCGCGCCTTTGTGAGCAGTGAGGAGGTGTCAAAGAAGGCGCGTCTGGCTGTTCACAGATGCTGGGTGCTCGTTCCAACACTATTATACAGTAGCGAAAGTTGGGTATGGCAAAAGAAGCATGAAAGTAGAATAAATGCAGTAGAAATGAGAGCGTTAAGAAGTATGGAAGGTGTATCACTGAAAGATAGAATAAGGAATAGTGTGATAAGGGAACGTGCTGGTGTGAAAGAAGATATAGTGACTAGGATAGAAAAAAGTATGCTTAGTTGGTTTGGTCACGTAGAGAGGATGGATGAAAGAAGATTAACTAAACAGATTTATACGGGGAGTGTGAATGGGTGCGTTGGGAGGGGAAGGCCTAGGCGGACGTTCCGTGATCAAATTGGGGACGTTTTGGGACAAGGTCAGGTCAAGAGTACCCGAAACCGACGAGCATGTATGAAGAGATTGATGGATGTGGATGAAGCGAAAGAGGTATGTCAGGATCGTGGCAAGTGAAACAAAGTAGTCTCTGCCTACCCCTGTGGGAAAGAGGCGTATCGTTATTTATGTATGTATGTATGATGTCACCTTAAACCATCACCTTCCATGCTGGTTTGGGCGTAAAGAGAAAACAATGTGCCAGTTGCTTCAAGATGTATGTATGTCATTCGTCCTTCGGCCCCAGGTTATTACCGTAGAAAGCATGATTGTGAGTGTGTATATTGATTAAGTGTTTTGTTTGCGTGTTGAACAGGTCGAAGGAAGACATCCAAATGGCTAACCTGAAGAAGAAGACGCGAAAGCGGACGAGAAAGTTTGAAATAGACGGCGTCATGGTCACCACAACCACTTCGAAGGTATGTTTGTGCTCTACATATACATAGAACATAGGTTTATGTCAAATCAAATCGCGGAAATGAAGCCGAAGGGGTATAAATATGATCATAATATATATTGTTTTCTCAGATTTTGGAATTATTGGGTTATCTCTACTCCGAATCAACAACACTACTGAATGTTATATTAAAATAGATATGCGTTGGCGTACTGCTTAACTGCCGTATATGGGCCGCCGAGTGACTGAGTAAAATGTTTTTATTTTTATATAATATATGGCTCGCCGGAAAATCTGAAACTTTTTTCCGTAGCTAAGGATGGTTATTCCTATCAATAGAAAAATCACCTAGCACTTTTAAAATAATCATCCATTCCCTATTATGCTGAACGTGGCCTTTAGGTCTTGTTACCCTAGGCTCTGTCTACCCCGCAAGGGGTAGTGATTTACGTTTGTAAAGTGATAAATGTGAAGTTACTATGACTACTTAGGGCCTGTCTTACCACTCTCGTTATCCTAAGTGTCAGTTATCTATGATTGCCTCTTTATTTCTTACTACGAAATCATCAGCGAAGTCATCGCTTTAGGCTTAAAACCACAAAATTTCATAATACCTTATTCACTAATACCCCTAATTTTCAAATTACCAAGGGCTCATAATACCTAAAAATAACTGAAAAGTTGAAATGTCTCTTGTAAAAATTTTGGTAATTTAGGTATTTTTAGGTATTATGAGCCCATGGTAATTTGAAAATTAGGGGTATTAGTGAATAAGGTATTATGAAATTTTGTGGTTTTAAGCCTAAAGCACGTCATCATAGATAACCGGGAGGCTTATTGTCTAACTCGCTCGCAATCGCCATCGTGTTCATTTTGACAATTCTTGTATGAATGTGACAGCTAGCTGATTCCGATGCCAATTGTCAGCCCATACACGAACTGTCAAAATTTACACGATGGCGATTGCGAGCGAGTTAGACAATAAGCCTGCGGGACTTTGCAGAGGATGGTGGCACAGGCGCTAAAAGTGCCACAAAAATACCTCTGGTGTTGACAGTTGCCGGCAAACATCTTGAGCATGACCTTGAATGCGAAGAAGTGAATTTAGCGTCTCTTTGGTATAAAAGTACATGCTAGAACTTACCCCTTCCACGTCGTTCTTTCTCAAAAAGTTTGCCGTAAGCTGTACGTATGTGAAGTGATATGAGTGTGTGTCCAGGTGATATGGGGCGACGAGGAGAGCGGACAGACGTGGGACGACCACGCGCTGCGCAAGCAGGAGCTGCGCGAGATCAAGATGCTGCAGAAGCAGGAGCAGAAGCAGTTCCAGGACCTCAGCGCCAAGGAGACGCAGCTGCGCGAGCAGCAGGACAAGAGGTGAGGTTACCAGTTTGATGACCGACAGATTACTCTGACTCGAATTAGGACTTTATTGCGACATTCTTATTGAAACTCCCCATGTATATAGACCAGCCCAGGTAATATAGATCGATCGCTTAAGAGGGTGCATCCGTGCTGAGCTCGCAACGTCGCATTTTTGGTGATTTTTTGCGATTATTTCACAGAAATTGAATGAAAGTATCAAATATCCGTCTGTAGTGCACTTCGTTTTTAGTGTATTAATGTGTCCAATGCAATGATTAATGGTGATGGAATTTTATTTTCGTTTTAAAGGGATAAAATACTATATCTCGTTTAATAAGAAAATTAAAGTCCATCGCGATCAATTATTGCATTAGACACATTAATACACTAAAAACGAAGTGCACTACAGACGGATATTTGAAACTTTCGCTTTCGGCTTAAAACCACAAAATTTCATAACACCTTATTCACTAATACCCCTAATTTTCAAATTACCATGGGATCATAGTACTTAAAAATACCTGAAAAGTCAAAATGTCTCTTGTAAAAATTTGATATTTTAGGTATTTTTAGGTATCATAGCCCATGGTAATTTGAAAATTAGGGGTATTAGTGAATAAGGTATTATGAAATTTTGTGGTTTTAAGCCTAAAGCAAACTTTCATTCAATTTCTGTGAAATAATCGCAATAAATCACCGAAAATGCGACGTTGGCAGCTCAGCACGGATGCACCCTCTTAATTAAACTTCTCAGCATTCTAAACTTGTGTAATCCCGTTGCAGGTTCGAAGCGGAGCTGGCGTCGCTCGCGCGCGCGCACGAGACCGACCTGGAGACGCTGGCGCGGGCGCAGCGCGCGGCCGCCGAGCGCGCCGAGCAGCAGCTGGAGGCCGAGCTGCGGCAGGCCGCCAAGCGCCTGCGGGCCGAGCACGAGCGCGACCTGCGACACTTCCGGGACCAGCTCAAGCAGGAGCTCAGGCTGCTCAAGCAGGTGGGCTCATCCACTATACGCCGATCGCTCAACCGAGTCCTCCGGGGTATGCGACAAAGGGGACCGAGAGCGGTGGCGCATAGAGCTTAGACTCTAAGCTCTAAGCCTTAGAGGATCTGATATCCTGGTACTTCAATTCTCTTTGCGTCTTACGCCTGACGCGAGTTTAACATTTTTTACCCATCCCAAAAAGTGCTCAGCGTCGCTAAAGAGGTTTTCACTTCAAAAATCATGAATATTCCCTATCGTCTGCTGCAATGTTTAAGAACAATACCTATACAGTTTGTATAAATGTTTATTGCAGGAGGTGGAGCTGGTATCGAAGGACCGTCGCAAGGACGCGTACAGGCAGCGGCGAACGCGGCTCGACGCCGAGCACGCGGACCGCGAGCGCTCGTTCGTGGCCTCGCTCGCGGAGGCCGGCGACGCGCTGCTGCGCCGCATGCACGAGCACCACCGCGAGCGGCAGGCGCTGTGCGACCGCCAGTACCTGCAGCAGCGGCAGCAGGTACACAGACACACACACACGCGGACCGCGAGCGCTCGTTCGTGGCCTCGCTCGCGGAGGCCGGCGACGCGCTGCTGCGCCGCATGCACGAGCACCACCGCGAGCGGCAGGCGCTGTGCGACCGCCAGTACCTGCAGCAGCGGCAGCAGGTACACAGACACACACACACGCGGACCGCGAGCGCTCGTTCGTGGCCTCGCTCGCGGAGGCCGGCGACGCGCTGCTGCGCCGCATGCACGAGCACCACCGCGAGCGGCAGGCGCTGTGCGACCGCCAGTACCTGCAGCAGCGGCAGCAGGTACACAGACACACACACACGCGGACCGCGAGCGCTCGTTCGTGGCCTCGCTCGCGGAGGCCGGCGACGCGCTGCTGCGCCGCATGCACGAGCACCACCGCGAGCGGCAGGCGCTGTGCGACCGCCAGTACCTGCAGCAGCGGCAGCAGGTACACAGACACACACACACGCGGACCGCGAGCGCTCGTTCGTGGCCTCGCTCGCGGAGGCCGGCGACGCGCTGCTGCGCCGCATGCACGAGCACCACCGCGAGCGGCAGGCGCTGTGCGACCGCCAGTACCTGCAGCAGCGGCAGCAGGTACACAGACACACACACACGCGGACCGCGAGCGCTCGTTCGTGGCCTCGCTCGCGGAGGCCGGCGACGCGCTGCTGCGCCGCATGCACGAGCACCACCGCGAGCGGCAGGCGCTGTGCGACCGCCAGTACCTGCAGCAGCGGCAGCAGGTACACAGACACACACACACGCGGACCGCGAGCGCTCGTTCGTGGCCTCGCTCGCGGAGGCCGGCGACGCGCTGCTGCGCCGCATGCACGAGCACCACCGCGAGCGGCAGGCGCTGTGCGACCGCCAGTACCTGCAGCAGCGGCAGCAGGTACACAGACACACACACACGCGGACCGCGAGCGCTCGTTCGTGGCCTCGCTCGCGGAGGCCGGCGACGCGCTGCTGCGCCGCATGCACGAGCACCACCGCGAGCGGCAGGCGCTGTGCGACCGCCAGTACCTGCAGCAGCGGCAGCAGGTACACAGACACACACACACGCGGACCGCGAGCGCTCGTTCGTGGCCTCGCTCGCGGAGGCCGGCGACGCGCTGCTGCGCCGCATGCACGAGCACCACCGCGAGCGGCAGGCGCTGTGCGACCGCCAGTACCTGCAGCAGCGGCAGCAGGTACACAGACACACACACACGCGGACCGCGAGCGCTCGTTCGTGGCCTCGCTCGCGGAGGCCGGCGACGCGCTGCTGCGCCGCATGCACGAGCACCACCGCGAGCGGCAGGCGCTGTGCGACCGCCAGTACCTGCAGCAGCGGCAGCAGGTACACAGACACACACACACGCGGACCGCGAGCGCTCGTTCGTGGCCTCGCTCGCGGAGGCCGGCGACGCGCTGCTGCGCCGCATGCACGAGCACCACCGCGAGCGGCAGGCGCTGTGCGACCGCCAGTACCTGCAGCAGCGGCAGCAGGTACACAGACACACACACACGCGGACCGCGAGCGCTCGTTCGTGGCCTCGCTCGCGGAGGCCGGCGACGCGCTGCTGCGCCGCATGCACGAGCACCACCGCGAGCGGCAGGCGCTGTGCGACCGCCAGTACCTGCAGCAGCGGCAGCAGGTACACAGACACACACACACGCGTCTGTATCCCGTACGGGGTAGATATTGTCCAGGGATGGCGAACCAATGGCAAGCGTGCCAGTGTTGGCACGCTTCAAAACAATTCGGACACGTCAATAAAAAAAAAAAGCGACGGGCACTGGGAGTGCCGGCAGAAGTGAAAACAGCAGCTTAGATTAGATTTTAATGTTATCAAGACGCGTACTGTACTGGCTGCTTACAAAAACAAAACGTACGTATTATCTATATATTGACAGACCCTTAACAATGTGCTGATGCTCCACGACTCAACAAAAAAACACTTCAAAAATCGAACGCGATACATTCGTATTTCAAAATAAGCTCTTAGAGGATCTGATGTCCTGGTACTTTAAACTTTCGGTCCGTCTTAAGTCTGACGCGAGTTTAAAATTTCTTACCCATCCAAAAAACTGCCCAACGCCGCTAAAGTTTTCACTTCAAAAATATGACTCGCTTAGAAGGTCTCGCTAAGCTCGGCCTGACGCCCGCTCGTCCTTACAGATAATGCGCACGCGCGAGGCGGCGCTGTGGGAGCTGGAGGAGAAGCAGATCCACGAGCGGCACCAGCTCGCCAAGCGGCAACTCAAGGAGGAGTTCCTGCTGCGCCGGCACCAGATGCTCGTGCGGCACGACAAGGAGCTAGAGCAGATCAAGAGGTGAGCGGGGCAGGGGGAGAATACACACACATCACTACATAGTATAAAACAAAGTCGCTTTCCCTGTCCCTATGTCCCTATGTCCCTACGTATGCTTAAATCTTTAAAACTACGCAACGGATTTTGATGCGGTTTTTTTTAATAGATAGAGTGAATCAAGAGGAAGGTTTATACGTATAATAGATGCATAATATACCTTGCGAAGCCGGGGCGGGTCGCTAGTACATACATAAATCACGTGTTTGGGTACAGAGCTTAAGATAATAAAGGCCACGTTTGGCGTGATTGTGGGCGTATAGGTGGAAAGGGGAATCAAAATAGTGATGGTTGTTCTAAACCATAATTACAAAAACGGATAATTTACGTATAAAAGCCGAGTAATTCTCGACATGTTTCGGGCTAATCCGTAGTCCTTCTTCAAGGAGCGTTCGCCCCGGCGGCAGCGAAACGGACACTGCGCGCCAGCGCTCTCGCACGGCTACTCGAAGCAGCTGACAGCGGCGCACAACTACCCTCTTTTTCATCGTCATTTTTGCTATACGTTTTTGTAATTATGATTGTGTCTCACGGTAGTTTCATGTTGAAAATGGATTGTTCTCTTAATAGTCTTATGTTTTCGGCGGGTAACCCCCTCCCAGCCTCTGTGTGTGCTATTCAGTTATCAGATCTTCGTCAGTTTCAAGCATTGACTAACGATAAACAACTAGACTCCCAATCGCAAACAAAATTGACTCAAGAAACGTCCGAGCGGCATTGTCTATGTATTGTGTGTGTCAACACATCAACTTACACAGATAACATTAACATATTCGTTCAAATTAACACCTTATTTCGTGGCAGTAATGTTTAATGTCAATTGCATACGATCGTGAGAAGTAATAACACGACGCCACGCGCTGGAAACCTGTCTGTCTCTTGTTCTCAAGCGTTTGAGATTACGGTGCGAAAGAGACATGTACATTGTTATCGAAGCGCGGTCGAAATACGACTGAACCAAAACTGCACAATAGACGCGTCGTGCAGACTTTTGCTTCCGACAGTTTTTGAGCGTGATTGGGAGACTAGTTGTTTATCGTAAGTCAATGGTTTAAAGGTATTTTTTTTCTTTCTAACATTCGTTTTGTATGTACGCAGGAAGAACACCCGCAAAGAGGAGGAGCTGGCCAAGTGCCAGGCGGTCGAGAAGCGCTCGCTGCCGAAACGCATCCGCGGCGAGATGCGCGCGCGCGAGATGATGTTCCGCGAGTCGCTGCGCATCGGCGCGCAGCACCACAGCGACGAGCGCGAGCGGCTCAAGAAGGTACGCACACGCACACACACACCACGCACACACACACACACACACACACACACACACACACGCGCGCACACGCACACGACGCTCCTGTAGTGCAGGAGCCGCGCGCGAGATGTTCCGCGGGCAGACTACTTTGTTCCACTTGCTACGATCCTGATATACCTCTTTCGCTTCATCCACATTCATCATCCATCCTCTAAGTGACCATACCAACAAAGCATGCTTTTTTCTATTCTAGTCACGATATTTTCAAAAATTTTGGTTATTGTTTTGTTAATGTTACTTGGTGCGACTCACACTTATTTAATTTAACAATTGCAAAACACGTGCAAGTGTTGATGATGTGTTAATTTGTCAGTTCCAAGAGAACGAGAAGCGGCGGTATCGCGCTGAGCAGCAGCGGCTCACCACCAAGCACGCCAAAGCGCGGGAGGAGCTCAAAGCGGCCGGCGAGGTCAGTATCATCACCTTAATCTTATTCTTTACTAATATTATAAAGGCGAAAGTTCGTAAATTTGTATGTTTGGATGTTTGTTGCTCTGTCATGACAAAATGGCTAAACCGATTTTATTAAAATTTGGCACGGTGATAGTCACAGTCCCGGGAAAGGACAAGATAGTTTTTATCCCGGAACATCGCATAGTTCCCGCGGGACAGCGCGCGGGCAACAGCTAGTACTTGATAAAATAATGATAAAAATGACATGTAATAACTATAATTAATCTGTACATAAATGAGTTCAGTATGAGCGTATGGGTATCTTCAGTTGCCCGAAGGGCAAAGTACCCAGAAAAAGGAGCTCCGCTCTTGGGAGGAGCTCCGTCGAAATCCAGTGAGACAAACTGTAGTTGGACCACAGGCAACAGACACTGAAAACTAGAACACAGAAAAATCCGAAATATAAAGCTATGGCCGGGAATCGAACCGGGATCCTCAGCTCATCATTCGAGGATCCGGGTTCGATTCGCGGCCATAGCTTTACTTTTCGAATACGTATTTCTATGTGTTCTAGTTTCCAGTGTCGTTTAGAAATTTAATTTCTAACGGGTAAAACCGTAAAATAAGTATAAAAAGTCAAGAAGTAAAATTCTTAATTCATTTGATAGTCAAAACTCTGTATAACTGCGGCTTGCGGCATTTGTTAGTCGAAACTCTGTATAAAGACGGCCTTGCTAGTGCTCGGCCTTCTAACATTACTCGTCCAATCACGTACCTCTCCTTCAGGCGTTGCTCCGCGAGCTGGAGCAGTACCAGAACGAGAAGCGGAAGGCGCTGATGAACCACGAGGGCAACAAGATGAAGGCGGTGGAAGAGCGCTACTCGCACGAGCTGCGCGAGTGGCGCGCCACGCTGGCCGACAGGAAGATGGTGAGTACCACCGCTGACTGCGTTGGGGTGGCGGCTGTTGGTGGCCGAGCGTTTACCAAAAAAAAGTTCACTTGTACATTTTTTCCAGAATTTAAATATTTTATGTTTTTTTTTCTTGCTCAGAATCGTTTTTGATTCTTAAGAAAACATGTGTCCCAGATTTTAGTTTTTTTTTCCGGTTCGTCACGCTTCATACATATGAAAAAAAGTGACGAACTGGAATGGAAATTTTGGTACACATTTTTTTCTTAAGAATCGATAGGGTAAACGGTTTTGAGTAAGAAAAATCCAGTTAAATTCTGGAAAAAATGTTCATGTGGCCTTTTTTTGTAAAACGCTCAACCATATAAGCGTTGTATGATCGGCCAAGAAATATCCTCGTCACTATGAGTAAAGCCTGAACGGAGCGTCCAGCGGCAAAAGGCTATGCAGTGAGGACGCTCACATACATTTGCTTGTGTTTGATATGAACGCTGCACGCTCCGCTCGTTCTATTCAGGTTGTACACTAAGGTTCAATATGCAGTGGCGTCTATTACGCGCACCTCGGCTAGCACATTTATACCGCTTGAAATGAAAGAATATTTTGCGACTGTCCTAAAAATTGGCAAAGCACTTTCTTGGCCGACTGTACACCTATATGGTTTCTGAGAATATGGGTGCGTTCACTGACCTGTATATGAGTGGATGACGCAGTTTGATCGTTGCGTGTCATAAAAACGTAATAATTCAATTTATATTTTGGTCGAAGTTGAGTTAGCCCAAACTTAAAGAAAAGAAACTTTTTTTTTTCTTGGGGTTGAATTTAATTAAACTATATTACGTGTCATAAAAGGTCTAAGTTATATTTTTATTACATTTTTTTCATTATTATATTACAATTGAATTTGCCTAATCTATTTTATGTAGGTACTGTTAAAAAATACATATAAAAAATAATGGGTTCTAATTTTAGTGTAAAGATTAAGGTCCAGGGTTTCGATTCGAACTTGCGTCCTCCATTTCAATATAGGTTTGTGATAGCCTTGGTGTAGCTGCCCTCTGGGCGTTTAGTTAGTAGGTGCTCTTTCTTAAACGTACTTGACTTTTGAATCAAGCGATTTATTACATTAAAAAACCGTTGAGACTCAAGTGACTTATTTATTTTTTACTGACCCTCTTGTAATGGTTGGATTGGTTTGAAATTTGGTACTTACACATAATGTAGTATGGATGACAATGTATTTAATAAAATTTCTAAACGAAATTGAAAATTAGAACACAGAAATATTCGAAAAGTAAAGCTGTGGCCGGGAATCGAACCCGGACCCTCATCATTCGGTGATGCGTGCCATATTAACCTGCTATGGGTGGTGTAGCGGTATAACACACATCACGGAATTATGAGGGATCCGGGTTCGATTCCCGGCCATAGCTTTACTTTTCGGATTTTTCAATGTGTTCTAATTTGTAGTGTCGTAGAAATTTTCATTACTAACGGATTAAACCGTAAAAAATCAAGAAGTAAAATTATTGATTCATTTGATATAATGTAAGTACCTATTTAATGTCACTAAGAAAATATAATTCTTCATAAACTGATTTGATGATTTTTGAAATGCTTAAGAAAGAGTACTACCTAACTATCTTTATATGTTTATCTGCAAGAGACGTATGCATGTATATATGTACACAAGCGCCTGTTGGGCATGGAGCGCTGTTGCATGGTTGTGGCATGCCTGTACAGTTCGACCGATCAAATAGCGTGCACGAGCTGCCATATATGGGCAAGCATATTTGAACGACGAAACGTACATATAGCTTAACTAACGGTGGTGGTTGAAGAAGATGGAATCCGTTTAGGGTTACGACTTAGCGAATAAAAATTACGGTAAAAAATTTATGTTAGAAGGTATATACTTTGATTTTTTTTAATTAGAAACCACAACAACATTATATTGCGTCTGGTCAACTATTTCTTACCTAGAAAATAGTACAGTGCAATAGTTTGGCAGCCGCTAAATAAAATTGTTTTAATGCCACTTTATTTGCGTGTCGTCAATTGTTGCTCTAGTACAAATTGTAAAGAGATTACAGTTCATGAGCCGCAATATAATGTTGTTGTGGTTTCTAATTCCAAAAAAAATCGAAGTTTAGGCAGCCATGTTTGCCGTGATTATAAACTGGAATTGGGAAATATCCGAGAAATGAGTGCTTGTTGTGTACTAAAGTACTTGAAGTTTAAAATGAGTCAAAAACACAATGGCTCCAAATATATGTATAATGTCGTTTTCTCAGGAAATGGCAACTAGATCACATACTGGTCTATACTGTGGTCACGGCTTATGGGGTTGTCCTATCGTATACGTGTATTATTCAGGTAGTAATGTGGTCTCAGGTCAATACTGGGCTTGTAGTGTGGAAGACTGGATAAATGTGTTGTGACGTCATATTTTGTAAAAGTGTATTGGAGCGCGTATAATTTAAAAGCTAGCTTCGACGTATAATTGTTGTGGTAAAAAAATCGATCAATAATACATTTCTTACAAGTGGTATTGTATGTTGTAATTCAAAGCTTTTTACAAACTCCTATTTGATCTGGAAGTGTTTATGCTCTCACAAATTTCCTAGTGTTTTTCTTACTGTTCGTCCACGAAAGAGACAGGTAGTCTATATCTATATCCAGCTCTTTCGTGCTAGCCGGGTAAAGGTATCTAGACGATTGCCTTGCCAAGTATTATTTAGCAAAACGCAATAAAAAAAGTTCTTTTTTTTTTTTCTTTCTGATAAACTTTCCAATACGCGTTCCAAACACCGTCCCCTAAGCTAGCTTGTACCGTCAACGTCACTAAACCCACGTTTATCTCCAGACGGTAATAAAGACCTTCACCAAACAACTGGACGATCACGAGTCCAAATACGGTCGCCCCATACCGGACAGGAGCGTCTATCTAGACGTGCCTTGGCCCAAGAACGTCCTACAGCACGTCCTGACCGCCTACCATCAGCGGAACTCCTTCATGGGCTCTCTGAGTCGCTCCAGGACCAGTTTGAACTTGATTGGTACTCCAAATATGGATAGGAGGAGGAGCATAAGCCCTAAGCATTATAGGGGTGCCAAATCAGCTGCCAATAGCGCTACCAATACAGCAAAGAGAGGCAAGCTCACCAAAGCGCAGAAATTTGGATCCACATCCAATTTAAAGCTGGCCTCTGAAAAGATATCAGGTTTCTCGGTCTTCTCGGGCAGTGACGAAAGAAGGGAACCTATAATGGCGTACGGTCCAGATTTCTTTAGTAAACAAACGCAGGAGAGAGTTAGGAGCATAGAAGAGGAACCCCGTAGAAGCTTGGAGCGTTCTCGGCCGGTCGCCAACAAACCTGTCGTGAGAAAGAGCCCCAAGTTTGATAAGAAGCTGAATAGGCAAAGCGTTTCAGAGCAGCAGTTTAAACTTGCTGATTCCACTGGCATGAAACGTAGTATATCACAGCAGAGTCTGAAACAAGATATAGCTCTGGAAGCGGTAATGATAGACATGCCTTCATTAGATGGGAAATATGATACGGTGAATAGTAACAGTACGTTTGCTACAACATCGTCGCAAGATAGTGAGGATTACGAAGGTATTTCCACAAAGTACTTCAGTCGTTGGGGTCCGGTGAGGGGGTCTAATACTTATAGTAATTCGCCTGATGTGCCTGTCAGTCAGTTGTCCACGTTGAATTTGAAGAGTTTGAAGCAGGACGGGCCGCCTGATTCGGCGGTTTAGAGTTTAAATGTTGCATGCTATATTGTATTTTATGCAACCTTTACGTAATGAGTGTTTTAAGGCAGAATCAGTAGGGAAATTACGAGCATTATTACAATCAATTATGATTTATGTAAGTACTTTCTTGTCTGTGGTAGTAGGTAAAATCTGTACTTTAATAACATTAAAGTACAGATTTTTGTACTGTAATGTTATTACAGTATAGATATTTAAGGGTGTAATAATGCTGGTTATTCCCTACTGTTTCTGAACGCATTTTAGAGCACTAATTATATGTGCGTAGATAAAGGGTTAAAAGTCCTAGTAAACCCTTACAGGGCTGTATATACAGTCAAACAAAATCAAACACCAATTTTAATATACAGTGTATCTAACATACAATAGATTATTATACTTGAAAATAAATATGTACCTTTAAGAATTCAATGCATTATTTTCAAAAATTCTAGTGCATAACTGCTATTGTCGTCCATAACTTCATGAATGCTTGAATTATTGTTAAATTTTAATATACTCGGCGGCAAAAAATGTGGATTCATTATGTATGCAATATAGGTAACTAGCGGTTGCCCGCAACTCTGTCTGCGCTGAATTCGCTTCCCGCGAGAACTATGCAATTCGGGGATAAAAAAACTATCCTATCTCCTTTCCCGGGACTGAAACTTTTCACTAAAATCGGTTCAGTGGTTTAGGCGTAAGCGTAACAGACAGACATACAGACACTTACTTTCGCATTTATAATATTACTAAGGCTTTCGTATTGAGACTGGAGCAAGTTTTGTGCCGCTGAGTATATTTGCAGAAGACCATTTGTAGTAATTGAATTATGCAAATTTAAATACAGTATCCTGCCATAAAGTTTGCACATGGGTCTTCTCTTCTAATTTCGGCTTCGTAGAGCGTTGTCTCGCTCTAACTTACGTGACGCCAATTGTCTCTTTCCAAAAACCGAAGCGCAATATTTATGGCCGGGTACTTATTGTAGTATTGTTTAAGGTGTATTTTTAAACTGTTTTAATGAGGCGGGGGCCGTATGATAAAATAGTAAAGTAATTTTTGAAATTTGTTTATGAAGATGCGATAAAATAAAAATACTTTTTGGTATACTGTAATATCTCTATGTATAAGTAAATTAATCTTGCCAAAAGCGAGCGTTAGCTTCCAATCGTAGTTGCACAAACGGATAACTCACGTATAAAAGTCGAGTGATGCTCGACATGTTTCGGACTAGCTCGTGGTCCTTCTTGGAGCGCTCGCCCCGAACGAACGCCAAAAAAAAAACGAAAAAAAGATCCCAATCGAATTAGTCTTTTATACGTGAGATCTGTTTCTGTGACTACGAGCGTTGTAGCTTAAATATCAGTATATAATAGTTAACCAAAGATTTTCTTAACGTTTTGATTTGATACCTTAAAACTGCTGGTACATAACATAAGAAAGATGCAGCACAGTGATTCAAGCAGATGGTAGTTAATTTGATAATATACGAAATTACGTTTGAAATTTACCACGAGCTTTTCGGTGAAGGTAAATATTTTAAGCACTAGTACTGCTTTCCCACGCAGGTCTTCCCAGACCTCTCATTTTAAACGTAGGTAGGTAGGTACAGGCCTAGCAGGATGACAAAATGTGTATGAGATGACAGGCTCCTATTTCATCATCTCGACAATAGTCGACAAGTGACAATTCGGTTAACATTACAAACTCTACAAGAATCTACGCTGATTGCCTTTATATTGACCACGCGTGGCAATTCGAATTGACAACGTTTCATTTTTATAACACCTGAAAATGTATATACGGTTCGAAAGCATTTTGCCTCCTGATCACTGCAATATGTTTTTATAATTTTAACATCGCTTATTATAAAAAATGAAAAATAATTAAAAAGATGTCCTAATTTTACCAATACTATCACAGAATAGGTGAAACGCCTTTGCTTTTTTCACGAGATAAAATAAGCGATCATAATTTTGTATTTTTGACAACTTCAAAGTACAAGGGGGGCAACTCTGAAATTCTATTTTCGAAGTTCGTTGCATACCTTCTTTCTCACTCTCAAGATAATGACTATTAGTATGAGCGGAACAGCACGAAGCGAACCTCGAACATCGAATATTGGAGAATAGGGCGTGACATTGACAATTTGAAATTAACGTCAGTTTTTTTTTCTATAGAGAAAAGGCAAAGGGATAAGTGTGTATTCTGCGATAGTACTGGAGTTACGCCCTTTTAGAATAAGCACAAATGATTAAATTAATTATAAATAAAATAAAAGCCCTAGCGAAAAAATTAAACTGTCAGCATGTTCATCTTTTCAAACAAAATACAGAGAACCATTAAAATTATAGGCTCAGAAATATGAAATGTTTTCAATTGTCACTTGTCGCCGACAATTGTCTAGTTGGTGAGACAGGGGCCAGATCTTTCTGTCTCACTGCCATTGTGACCGTTTTATCGGGTTGTGGCTATGTAAGACGAATCGTTCTCGAATGAAAGAGAAGTGAGATCACAGATGGAAGCGTTTGATTACCTTCATACTTACGGTAACGCACGCACACATTCACAAGTCACTTAGTATGTGTATGGTGGCAAGACGAATGGTGTATACTTTGGAAATGAGGAAGCAGTTTTATATGATTCACGGTTAATCACAGCTTGTATATTTTCCACGAAATGTACAGCGTAATATCCCATAGAAAACATAGTCGAGCGTTTTCCGAATAAAATTCCACGTGTACATAATTTTCCTGATTTTAAATATTTTGGGTTTTTCTTAGTCAGAATCGTTTACCCTATCGATTCTAATACAAGAAAAAATGTGGTTCAGATTTTACTATGCAATTTTTTTCCTGTTCGTCACGTTCCATACATACATTTTAAAAAAGTGACGAACTGGAATGGAAATTTTGGGACACATTTTTTCTTGTATAAGGATTAATAGGGTAAACGATTCTTAGTAATAAAAACGAAATAGTTAAATTGTGGTAAAAATGTACATGTGGACCTTTTTTGGAAAATGCTCAGTTAAGTGAAAAAGTGCACCTAAAAGGTTACAGGTTGCAACATATGCTTAAAATACAACTTATCTGAAGGAAAAGTTGTTTTTCCAGTATAGTATTTCGGTTTTGTGCGTGTTGCTTCCACGAGTTTATGTTAAAAAAACAAAATGGCCACCGAAAATTCGTTTTTGACAGTAATGATGGATTTGCTCCTCTAAGTTAAAAAGCATAAAAACTGGAATTTTGAATCTTGATGTAATTTTGATTTTCGTTTTTTTTTATACAATCACTTATATATTTACCGCACTTGACGACCGGATAGACTAGTTATTTATCCTTGTTTTTATCCATTTGAACACGTATCTAGTAAATGCTAGCAATCAGTGTCAATCATTCCATATTTGTTTTTTTTTTTCAGTATCGTAACTTCACTGCGCTTACTTGTTTCATAGTATCCCATAGAGAGACTAAACCGAAAATACCATTTCTTACGAGATTTAGAAGTAGAGTCAGTCTTGAAATGAAAAGGTGACGTCAATTCTCCCAAAGATGAAGAAGTCTTTCCAGTATTTAATTCAGTTTTTGATAATTACTTACCTTCAGGTGACCCACATGCTCCCTTCCTTGTCGTATAAAAATAGCTTCATCAATACTTTTTTATTATTTTTTTCAAATATTCAATCTGAAAGCTATCTATGCAGATTCTATGTGTATGTGTGTGTGCGTACCGATAGTTTTGTATGAAAACATCAGACTAGAATTAAAAATGTGTCACAAAACTCCATGTCAAATTAAAATTGGAATACTTCCACGTCATTGCCAAATTGAAAGCTTCGCTTCCTAGTATTGTGTTTTTTAAATTTTGATTAGGAATTAGTTGTTTTAAAATTAGGTGATTAGTTTTAGTAAAAAAATTAACTGGCGGTTGGCGGGGGTGTTTAACGCCTAATAATTAAACTATACTTATGGCTTTTATATAGCTATAAAAAACAATAAATTAGTCATTTTAAATTGAGTTTATCCGTAGTTGTATTGAATAGTATTGAAGACTTATCTAACACTGGCTTGGCACTCGCTATCCCGCGGGAACGCGATTATCCGGGATAAAAACTATCCTACAGCCTTCTCTGGAACTAAATTTATCTTTATACCAGATTCCAACTAAATCTGGTCAGCGATTTAAGCGTGAAAAGGTAACAGACAGGCATACACACTTACGCACTTATAATACTAGTATGGATTTGTACTTGTTATGTATGTATGTATAACTCTTCATTGTACATAAAACATTTGAAAAAGGCGAGCTTATCCCTAAAACTTTAGCTAATGCAGTTTCATTCTCAGTTAGTTTTGAAAATTTTTGTTAGGATTGCATTTGAAATTGTAATATTATTATTCATATAGCTAAGGATGAACTCAGTTTAGTTTTAGTTTCAATGCATTTTATGATGAAAGAGACGCGCTTCTGTGTAAGCGAGAAGCATATCGCTTTATTCTAATGTGCCTAAATCGAAAGCCTTGTTTGTTATTATAGGAGTTTATTAACACGTTGAAAATGTATTTGATTAATTATAGTTAGATATAAGAATAAATATTTTACAAGCGAAACTGCAGCATAATATTACGGTCGGTTTCAATAAGGAAGGGTTGTGTGACAGATCCATAGAATGTGACTGTTAGTGTTCACGAAAGTTTTGACAGCAAAATAAATACTAAATTGAATTACTTAGAAATAAACCAATACTTGGTACTGTATATTAATAACGTTCTAAAAAGAATCACGGCGATGTTTTTTGCGTTTACTTAATTTTCACGTACAAATTTTCAATATATGTCATTATTAACGAGACGTTGCTAGGTTACGTTCTATGGTCATTAAAACTAGAGAGGTGACTATGTATATTTGGGTAATCGGTTAAAATCAACCGACAGCAAAAAGACAACCTACAAAAACACGAAGTGAGTATTTTACATTCTTTCACACTCACTAAACAATACCAATCGATTTTATTGGTAATAAATAGATTCCCTAGAACTTCAATTACATTATGAAGTTAAATAATATTTTATACAACCTATTTTGTTGAAAAAACACAACTTTGCAAAAAGCGTAAAATAGAAATTATAATTATTAATCTTAGGAGATTGACTTGAGTATCATTAGATCGAAATAGCATTTATGTAATAAATTAATATGCAGTCGTTATTTTTATGGAATCGATTGTTATTAGTACTAAAATATAATCGATAATTGTTTTATGTGAAAGGTGTCACAAAGTAGCCTCACCTCTAGATTTGTCAATGTTAATGTCACATACAACCCTTCCTTAGACCGACCGCTTAGCTGAGTCCTCGCCCGCTCGGTACAGGGGCGCGGGGTAGGACGACAAAGGGGACCGAGAGAGGTGCGGGACTCATTTAAGCAGTCGCTCTATAGTTGTTGCTCGCGACGTCCGCTCAGAATTAAATATAGCCTATGTTCATCAGGGATAATGTAGGGTTCTTATGGTGTAAGAATTTTTCAAATCGGTTCAGTAGTTTAGAAACCTATTCAATTCAAACAGTCAAGTGTTTCCTCTTTATAATATTAGTGTAGATAGTATGTGTCAATCGTACCGTCTAAACTATATGTTGAAAAATTGCAAAGATAAAGGGAAATGTCAAATTGACAGGTAAAGACAAATTATTTTTAAGTTAACAGTTTCTATATAAATGCGGCAGTAAATTATAATGTTCGAGGTTAATAAATTATTACAACAGCAATATAATTAGTAGATAGGGATATGCCATAAATTGAAAATTTAATATTAAGTTTTGATTTTTTTTTTAATAGTACCGCATAATTTTGTCTTTAGTGTACCTAGTAACTTAGTTTTTAATTTAATACTTACGTAGTTTATTTTTATATTAGGTTTGAGAGATTATTAGTTCGGTCTTTGGTAGGTAACGCCATTTTAATGTTCAAACTTGATGAAAATTTTCATACATTTTTTTTTTAATTAATTGACTCGTTACAGTAAATTATCGATGATAATTTAACTTTCGCGTAAAAGCCCAGACATTGGCGCCCTAATTGCGTTTCTATTCTTTTGTGCGAGAGTCGGGTATACAATTTTTTTTAATACGTTAAATGTTTAATGGTAATGGCAAGCTGGTATATTGTTTTTCAGTGTATGTTAAATTATAACCTATGATGTGTTGGTTTGTCTTCGATGATGCCAAAAATGGTAAACCAAGAAGATAGTAGTAATTACCTAAATGTTTATAGCGTTATAGAAATTTATTTTGGAATGCATCACATTTGTTTATAAGTTGTTTATTATAGCATAAACTTGTAGCAACCCTTCATTTCGCAAATCGGCGCAAGTGTATTCAATTCGAGCCTCATAAGGTTCTTGTTAACCTTATCGACGCCAACGACACAGCACCGCAGGCTCAACCCCCAAGACCTCCGTATACGTCCATTACTTCATTCCAAAAACAAAATAACCTTCGTTCAATTGGATTTAGGTTCAAGTTAAGTTATCGCAATAAAGAAGTCTGGGTGACGTCTGGCGTATAGGTGACGTCTATTGTATTTGACGTGGCGTTGAAAAGGTTAAAGTAACAAAACAATATACATAAAGACGGTCTTAAAGTATGTTGATTATCAACACTGCGAAATAAAGGGTTAACGAAATTTTTTAAAAAATTACTTTGCAAAAGGGTGGATCAGCTTTTTCTTAAATTGTCAATCGTTGATGTGTCACTATTGAAATCGTAGACTTGTAGGATTAAAGATTGTCAAACATGAGTTTTGTGGTAGATTTAAGCTCTTCCATTACAGGCCCCTATTTCACCATCTTGACTTGACAATTGTCGGTGACAACTTGACAAGACTGACAAGCGACAATTCTGATTACATTACAAACTCGACGAGAGCCCACGCCGGTTGGCTTCATATTGACCACGCATTGCATGTCCAATTGTCACTTGTCACCGACTTGTCGAGATGGTGAAATAGGTGCCGTCGTCTACTAAGCATTTTAGCATTTTTTCTAATACGCAGTATATCAGTAAAGGGACAGAATAATAACAAGGTTGATTTCACCCATTTGTGAAATGATGTTGAAAGTTTATGACCCAATAAGTCCTATTGTATGGCATTAAAATAATAAATTAAACTTAGATTTTATTATACATTAGCATATGTGGAATGATTTGCTGATATTGTAACTTATTAATAGTTTTAGTGGCATTCAGTTTTGTTGATACTTTAGACGTGTATCATTTTCAAGTTCACACTGAATCATGTAATGTATGTAAATAAATGCATTTCTTAATTATTTGCTATTATTTAATAACGCTTTGGATGGTGAAGGTGGATTGGCTGATAATATAACTGGCTTTTTCAAAATTCTAACACAACTTATTGGCATTGAGAGTAAACAAAATTTCAACTGTGATTTTTAAGGTTTTAAGGTAAATGACCACTACACCGTGGCATAATATGAGCGTGACCGGCACCAAGTACACTTTGCCTTGTCTCGTTGTTATGATTAGACAAAGCAAGGTATACTAGTGACGTTCACGATAATAGTATGGTACGGTATAGCCTTACCTATACCTTGAAGGACTTCGCGATCTAGACTGACTTTGCAACAAGGGCAGCCAGCCGATTATCCGAATATATCAGCATAGCAATATTGCCGTCGCGCCGTGCGCGCTCAAGACGCAAGAGCGTGAAAGGGACAACTGCAGCCTGTAGGCTTATCGTCTAACTCGCTCGCATTCGCCATCGTGTTCATTTTGACAACTCATGTATGGGCTGAAAATTGGCATCGGAATCAGCTAGCTGTCACATTCATACAAGAACTGTCAAAATGAACAAGGTCAGGACAATATGCCAACAGGACTGATACCTACGGACAACTGATGAGAACGGCCTTTCGTAATCCCCTGTTTTCTCTTTAAAAACTGAACCGATTTTGATTTTTGAAATGTTTATAGGACTTTGGCTATGCCTCTATCTGTTTATTTAATTCGTTTAAATGGTTTTATGAACGTCTGAATATGGCATTGAAATTTGTATTTTGTTGTGATTTTCGAAGGTCTCTAGTTTTTTAATGGTCAAAGTACGAAGAGTAAACCATAGGGGCATTGAGAAGTTGCTATAAATCATGTGGTAACATTGTGTTAACAAATATTGTTAATATGGTAAAGAATATTTTTTACTACACGATTTATAGTGACTCTTCATTGAACACCACATAATAAACCTAGACCACATACAGAAAACAGGTTAATACTTATAGCCAATTACTAAGCGCTGGGATGGAAAGGGTACGATTGTCTAAACAGGACTAAATACTAAATACAGACGCCTTTGGCTTGCATATTTTTATGCTAGCTTGCACTGTTATATTTGCATGACGTTTAACCTTTTCGCCGCCACGTCAAATACAAGAGACGTCACCCATACGCCAGACTTTATTGCGATGCCTTAAGTTGAACCTAAACCCAATAGAACGAAGGTTGATTTTGCATTGGAGTAATGGACGTGTATGTAAGTCGTTGACGTCGAAAAGGTTAATGTTAATATACTTATGTAATATAGGTACTGTAGCATAAAATGTGCAAGCTAATACGCTTGTGTTTCCGGTATTACGATCTTATACAAGTAGGATCCACCCAAAGTTATGTTAATAGAAGCATCAGCATGGCATGACAAAGCTTTTTAACTACCGCCGTTTCGAAAATAACCTGGACAAACCCGGAGGACATGCATGGTATGTTATTTTCATTTTTTTTTCATTTACTAATACACACATGCTGTGAATTAGCCGCATGGATGAGTGAACTTTTTTAAATATTTTTCTTTTACACATGGTCTATGGTGTGCATTTTGTACAGTTACGAAATACAGTTGTAAATTTTATACAGTTTTATATTAACGTGTCAAAAATGTTATTGTTTTTGTGTGACAGGCTTTAGAAGATGAGTTTTCTACACAAATGGAGGAGCAGGAGCGACAAGCTGCCAACGCTCGGTTGCCACCGCCTCCTTCTAGCAACATGCCGCAGCATAGCTCGGCCCTGCACTCCTCACGCACCAGCCTAGCTTCAAGTCATTACGACTGACGAAAACTCCGCCGAAACCGGCTGTCAAACTCGAAAAGCTGCCAGGATGAATTTTAAAACGTCACGTTTGGCGCCATGTTTTTATAATCTGTGGCCCTTTACGCTCAAAAACATTAAACGTGAAAGAAATAGTGTCTTAAACGATGAGTATTGAGTAGTAATTAAAAAACTATTTAATGAAATTGCCGATGGAATTGTTGCATTAGGATTTGGGCCTGGATTGAAACGGTGAATTCAAGATGGCGCCGAATGGCAAAGGTGATGTGGTCTATACAGCCAGTGTGATTGATGAAAATATCGGCTAAAGTCGTCTCGTTACAGACTGTTCGTGAATTAATTCAAATATGTAGTTTATTTTGCATCGGGCGTTTACGAAGCGGGTTACCGCTATGGTAGCATAATTCGTGTCAGAATAAATTAGTGGTTATTAATTGCATCTTAATGCCAGTTAAACGACTGATGATTTTGTATATTTTAAGTGTTTTTATTGAAACTTAAATATTAAAATATGAAAAGACATGGCGAACTAGAGTGTTTTTGTGTGCTTGCAATCAACTTCGGAGCTGTCTTCCTGAATTCGAGACAAGCTTAACATTAAGAGTGCCAAAATTGCGACCAGTTAAAATGCTACTTAATATAAAAAAGGCGTGTTGTACCTTTTTGACAAGTCTAGGGCGAAAGGATGTACTCGTATGAAAAGCAATAGGGCTTTGGGCGTGGTCTTCGAATATTTTTTGTAGTTATCTGGCGAAATGGGGGAATAGTCAAAAAAATATGTAACTTATGCATTTTATAGTCAAAATTTTTTGTGAAGCGACTAGACAGCTTAATGAAAGATTAATGTGCGGTGGGTAGTTTTTTCAATTCGAATTTTGAATTTTAATCGGGATGCTGTTTTTTGAAAGCACATTTGATGGTATTATTTCGAAAGTGACAAAAAATTGTACTGAATTTGTAATACGAGTAGAAAATAATTACAGCTCTAATTAATCTAGATAAAAAATTTAGCTGTTATTTTGTAGTAACACGGGGGGGCTACGCTGACGTTTGAAGTTCGTATCATACCGTCCTTTTCACTCGTAATAATGACAATGAGTGCGAGCAGAAAGGAGTTATATGAACTACAATTTTTTAAGTTCAGAGTACCCCAGTTTTTACCACTTTCTAATGGTATTTTTGTGATACCTTGTCGCATTTACTGCTAGCTGTCATACATACGTGGGACGTTAGTGCCGGGATCGCAAAGGTGCGTTCGAATGAGTGATAAATTGTGGTGGCACTAAGTACTAGCTCATATGTGCGTTGCCGGCATTGTGTTAAAAAAGCGGATCCCAAATAAATACTATGTAAGAGCGGCGTTTGTCAAAAGTTTGCTATTAAAATTGGAATGTAGTTAAATGTATAAATAAATTAGTAAATGGTAATTGGAATTGGAGTATGGGGGTATCCGTAAATTACGTGAGGCGTTTAGGAGGGGAGGGGGTACTGAATCTCACCCTGTCTCACGAGGGGAGGGGGGTCTCGGCAATTATGATGTTTTTCCTCAAGAAACTATATAAATTATATACATGTTTCACCATTAATATGGCTAAAGCCTACACAATAAAAAAGGTTGTTTACTTATGAATCTAAGGCAATAAAGCTTAAATTAATATCAAAAAAAAATATCAATTTTGTAAAAATTTCATGAGATTTGAGGGGGGGGTGAGGGTCGAGCTAAATCTCATCAAGAATCTCACCTTACGTAATTAATGGAGGCCTTTAAGCAATTTAAAGGTGCTTTGCGAATTTTAAGCAATTAAAGAAGTGTGCTTTCGTAATGTGGAGAGCGTCACTGGTTCTACTACAAAATGGCAAAATGCCACGGGCCCCTAGCTCTAGGGGGCCTGAACTGGCTGGGCAAGTTTCCATAAGTGTCGAATATCCAAGATGGCGTCTCTGTAGGTTTCATACTAACTAATCGACTAGGTTTAAGTCTAAATTAACTCTGCTTTTATGAGGTAACAAACGGTAAATACGATACCGGTACAATACCGGTATGGTACCATTGTAAAACCGGTATTATACCGATAACGGTAGTATGATGTATTAAATCAGTGACGCTCTATGCTTGTGCTTCTAAGACTGGTCAATTGAACACCATTCAGGTATTAACTATTGATATTAGGTATTGAGTATTACCGGTCTGAAAACTGTATAGATAAATGAGAAAATGCTAATTCTGAAGTTCCACTACTCTGTCTCGGATATCTATAGTCAGTGAGTCTGTTTCGTAGTATCTAATAAATAGTCTTCATTATTTATCAGTAATGAAACAGGCCTTGTATAACTGTCAATTATCCTCTTCTATTTTTTTTAATTCCATCTCGTTTATTTTCTGTTTTGTTGACACTCTTCCAATGGTCGGAGTGAATTGAACTTTAGTATGTTTTTTTTTTAAACTCCATACTGTGCAAAGGAGCGAGCTCACCGCCGCTTGGGTAGTGACGTGTCGTAAGCGTCACGTTTTCTCGCCTCTCTTCATAGATTTTGTTGCGCAAACGCACCGTCAACGTCTTATGCGCCGGTATGGTCGGGCCTTTATTTTAACCTTCTCAACGCCCATATATCCGTTGGAGAACACAACGCAAAAGTAACCTTTACGCAATGGCATAAGTTTTAAATTGGTACTCTTTATTGAACACCACAAATCAGTACAAATCAATACAGAAACATAGAACAAAGTATATAATAGGCGGTCTTCGGCAATCTTGACGTTGTAAAGGTTAAAATCTCATTTATCTATACTTATTTTCGTCTGGTAACGCTGTTTGCGGCCTAATAAAAAGAGTGAGCTATTAAAGCAATTCCATAGACTAAGTTCTGATAAAATTTATGTTGTTAGGTCGTATAGAGAATCGTTAGCGGTTAACTACGTTTTGTGTCGCTAGTAAGTAACATTGTTAAATAACCAAATTAGGTTAAATAATCTGACGCTAGTTTTGATGTTCCGAACAATGTCACGTTTGTATACTGTGACCATAGATGTAGAATATAGTAATAGATCGGCAACATAAGAGAGAGAGAGAGAGTTGATACGCGTATGTCAGGGCGAGAGCGAGACAGACCCCTTTGGGTAAAAACGGGACTATTACTAAGACTTCGCTGTCCGTCCGTCCGTCACCAGGCTGTATCTCATGAGCCTATAACTAGACAGTAAAAATTTTCATAGATTATGTATTTCTGTTGCCGCTATGACAACAAGTACTAAAAACAACAAAATTAATATTTAAGGGGGACTCCCATACAACAGACATGATTTTTTTGCTGGTTTTATAGATAATGGTACGGAACCCTTCGTGCGCGAGTCCGACTCGCACTTGGCCGGTTTTTAAATTCTTACACGCTGTGAGCTTGAGGGAACGCAGTCTGTGTTGAAAGGAGTAATGCTTTGACACTAGCCGATGGCTGTCAAAATTTTCTGTCTCGTTTCAGTCATATCTCAGTTATATCAGCGCCGATCCAAGCTAACGTAGTTAGTATATACTATATCTATGGATAGAGGTAATTTGATCATTGTATTGATATTTGGTCCAGTCTTTGACCTTTTCGCCGTCATTGACTTGATATGAAGTCAGTATATTACATGCAGTGTAGAATGCACCTTCATTTGACAAGGTAAAGTTGACAGCTGCTTGGCGGTGAAACGGTTAAAACGGTGCAATCTGTAGGAACATCGGTGTTGCAAGTGTACTAGATGTGTCATGATTTATTCATGGCAACATTATGACAGACGTCACGTGTAATCTTCAATTATTTACTCATATAACACTGATTTGTATAAAAATCAGGTATTCTCTACACACGCTGAAAATTTGAATGTATATTATTATTGATTATAATATAAGTGTTTTCTGAATAAATAATTTGAGGATGGATGAATATTCAAGCGTTTCGACCGCTTGGCTCTTGCGTCATTGCTGTATGATTATTATTATTATATTACCCTAACGGAAGGACAAGTCGCGACAACTTTCTACAAACTAGATGTAGCATCCATACTGTTTCGTTGTCTTAAAAATTAAGTCTGAGCATCTCTTCGGTGTATGCTGAGAGGATAAAGACGAAAAAAACGCTGAATATTCACCCGGGTTATCAACAGACTTGAAAGTCTTGTCCTTAATAATGGCTGGAGTTATGAAGAACTTTACCTAGTTGGTGTATTTTCGAAGATATAATAGCCTCAGTCTGAGGTTACTAATTAAGTAACTAACGCTTATTTTCTGTACAAGATTGAATATTTGAAATTAGTCAACCCCGTTAGATAGATAAGTTTTTATAAAATTTATGCCTTACTATATAGAATAAAATGTCTAAGGGCTTCACTAAATTAATATTCAATAAAATTATACTGATTTTTACCACGAGAGCCTCTTGTGTAAATTTTCTCATAAAAAAGTCTCGTACGCATTCAAGTCTCATTACTATGGTAATATTGATATTGGCGCCACTTGCGGATTGTAACGGCAATAAACTGTTAGCATAGTATTTGACCTGTCGCAAACGTGGTCGAGACGTATTTTGGCCTAATATTTACACTCGATAGATTTACAGAGGGATAGTTCAATGATCGGCTCGGCGGTCGAATGTTAAGGCCCATTTAAACATATGCAAGTTTCATTACATTGCGGGTTGCCGGGGTAAACCGAATTCAACAGATCTGTCAAACTTCGCAATGTAACTATAATGGAATGATGTGTCTTGGAGTGAGAATAATCCCTCTAGTGTATGTTTCCGACCGTATGGTCACGCCTTTATGTCAATTCTTTTACTGAGAGGTAGGAAAGAGGGTCCTTGTGGACAACGCTTTGGGCTTTAGTCAAGTTGTAATATTGCCCAATTAAGTTGTGTAGTACGTCGAAATTAATTACTAATTGTTTGTCATGAAAGAAACAAATAATGTATGTGAAGGAGTTAGTGTTTAATATTGGCAACAATTTCTGCTTTTTAAATTGTTTTCATACTAAAGTTACTAAAGAAATTACTGTTTTAAGCTGGTAACGTTTAGCGCGTTTAACCTATTCACCGTCAGGCCAGGCATCTTGTCACTCGCAGCTGTCAACTTTGTCTTGTCAAAAGGTGCATTTTAGAGCATGTGCTGACTTCACATTAAGTCAGTGGCGCCGAAAAGGTTAAAAAATATGGTGGGTCCCGCCATTTTAAGATAGAAACTTATAAAGATGTCTAATATATGGCTGTCGAAATTTCTTAGTTCAGAAAAAATCATTCATACCTGTCGATCTTGTTGTGTTTCGCTGCTGTCATTTTTTACGATTTTTAACTGAAAAGTATACTGTAATTGTATGAAAATGGCAGGTGTTAAATGTGACTTAAGTTACGAGAGTTATTGAATATTAGAATAAAGTAATTGAGGTTTATTTGTTAATCCGTTAGTCATTCGTCGTTGGGTCTGCAGATGTTTATAGAGACGTCAAAAGCGATTTACCTGACTTGTAATTGTAACCTATAAGTTTTCATGTTTGTGAAATTTTGCGTACGATTAAAATTTGAATGTATATTGTGTACAGAATTAACTTAGTCAGTAGAGCTCGACTGACGTCTAGTGTAGATAGGTATTATATTAGCTGTACAGTATTTGTGTATTTTTTAAGGACATGTGCCTACTTAATTTATGGAGTTCAATTTTTCTATATTTTTTTTCGTCTGCCATAAACTCTTAATCTGAACTAGAACCAAAGACATCAGTTGATCCTAATAAAAGAGCTAGTCTTTTTTTTGGATTTTGAAACTACCGTTTTTAACTTCATTTAAAAGCCACTTTGAAATTCTGGTAACCTTTTGGACGCCATCGAAGCCAAAGCACATCTAAGAGACTAGATAATATCGTGTAAAAATAGCAACGAGGTATATCAGTTAGATCTGCTCTAACATTCCTTATTAGAATGAGTAAGGAGTAGTAAGATTTAGAAGAAATCGTTTTCATACAAATGTCGACCTTGTGTGACCGCAACAAATTGTTTAATTAATTAGCACTTCATTTAACTACAACCTACGAAATTATGAAACTATACACTTTACTAACTGTACATAATTATTATTCCAGGGCCTACTTCCAAATTCTTTCACTCTCTGAGTTTCGGAGCAGATTTTTTGCTATTCTAATGTATCCATGGTCTAGACTACAGCGCTACCAACATTAAATTCCAAACTACAACGGGCCATAACATAGTTTATAAGGTTATAACCTTATGACTTGCTTACATGTCGACGGCGTACAAAAGGTAATAATGTCGATTGTTGGATTCGTATTACTGATCTACATGTAAATAACGTTTGTCCTTAGCAGTATTAAAAAAAGCAGTGATTCTTTAAATTGAAAGCAAACATACGGAAGTGCCAACTTAAAAAATAACGGTATATTCAAACTGAATAGATTTGACGTTGAACTTTACATTTCTACATTATTTTTGTTAAATTAATTTGTAAATATTTTAACGTATCTATAAGTGCATTTGGAATATATTTGTTTTATGGAGATTACCACAGTATTGTGTGCACGTTATTATTTAGTAATAACTCGCGGTAGCCATTTTTAATGTTAATTTTTATTTGTCAATATAAATAAAAAGTAAATTATTGTTACAACTATGCAAAATATAAAGAACTTACTTTGTACTGGTGTGTTTTATTTGCAAACCGACTGGAACTCGCTGTTGCTCGCGACTCTGTCTGCGCTGAATTCGCATATCGCTATCCAACTCAGATTTTCCAGGATAAAAACTATCATATCTTGCCTGGAACTGAAACTGTCAAATTCCAGCTTAATCGGTTCAGTTGTGTAGGCGTGAAAAGGTAACAGACTGACAGTTACTTTCGCATACTTTACCTTTTCGCAGCCACATCAAATACAACAGACGTCACCATTGACTTACGATAAACAACTAGACTCCCAATCGCAAACAAAAGTCCCTCAAGAAACGTCCGAGCGGCGTTGTCTATGCATTGTGTGTGTCAACACATCAACTTACACACATAACAGTAACATATTCGTTCAAATTAACACCTCATTTCGTGGCAGTAATGTTTAATGTCAATTGCATACGATCGTGAGAAGTAATAACACGACGCCACGCGCTGGAAACCTGTCTGTCTCTTGTTCTCAAGCGTTTGAGATTACGGTGCGAAAGAGACATGTACATTGATATTGAAGCGCGATCGAAACACGACAGAACCAAAACTCTGCACAATAGACGCGTCGTGCAGACTTTTTTGCTTCCGACAGTTATTGAGCGTGATTGGGATACTAGTTGTTTATCGTACGTCAATGGACGTCACCCATACACCAGACTTCTTTATTACGATGCCTCAAGTTGAACCTAAGCCCAATTGAACGAAGGTTGCTTTTGCATTGATGCAATGGACGTATAGGTCGTTGGCGTCGAACCTGGGGGGCTACTCCGAAATCCGATTTTCGAAGTTCGTATCACACCGTCCCTCTCACTCTCAAATTAATAACTATTAGTGAGAGCGGAACGGCACGAAACGAACTTCGAAAATCGAATTTCGGAGTATACCTAAGGCCTGCGGTGCTGATTGTGTCGCTGGCGACGAAAAAGATAATATTAGTATGGATCATACCTTTCCTCTCACTGAGAAATTAATTACAGTATGCTTAGTGTAGGTTTTCAATCACAAAATACGTCTCGAACGCGTTTGCGTGAAAATGTCAAATACTATGAGAACAGTATGCTTAGTGTAAGTTTACGGTCACAAAATACGTCTCGAACACGTTCGCGTAAAATACTATGAAACAGGGTGGGCAACTCCGAAATCCGATATTCGAAGTTCGTATCACGCCGTCCCTCTCACTCTCAAATTAATAACTATTCGTGTGAGCGGAACGGCACGAAACGAACTTCGAAAATCGAATTTCGGAGTATAAGGCCAGTTTGTTGCCGTTTCGATCCGCAAGTGGCGCTGCCAATTATTCCATAGTAATTGAGACGTGTACAGTCAAGGGCATAAATATATATACATTCCCAAGGCGTCAAAGACAACTGTACAGTTGATTAGCCAGAAATATCTGTACAGTAATCAGGTCAATTATTATGTGATCATTTAATTAGTCAAAAAGATCTAGACATTTACATGGCCATAAATAAATGTACAATGCCAGTCAAATATATGTAGGCAAATTAGGAGGCCATAAATATCTATACACGCAACTCTCATTTATATAAGAACAAAACCCAACAATATCTATACAGTCAAGGGCAATAATATCTAACAGTCAAATATATCTATACAACAAACTAACAAGTTTTCTAATTTTGAATTATGACAATCACCGAAAAGAGTACCGTTCTGTCATGATCGCTTTGTCCTTTTCGTTTTGATCGTGACGTCATTGACGTGTCATTTGTTTTACCTTTCAGCCTATTATTTTAGATTCTGTTCCACAGCTATATATCTACCATACAAGATTTTCATGTGGCTTTTCTCGTAAATATTACGTTACCGTTTGTCCGATGCTGAATTTTGTTTGTAACATATTAAGAGCTACTAGAGGTAGTTTATAATAATAACGTTCTTTCGATTTCGCTAATTTATCTAATTGCGTAAAATCACACACGTGGTTAAAAATAACACTTAGATTTTTATTGAATAACTAGCTTCTGCCCGCGACATCGTCTGCGTAGAATAGGCAATTAGTTAACAATTTATTTATTCTGTCACGTGAACCTATGTGACAATAGGGAATATTCATAAAAAACAAAATTGTGTTTAATATTTTTTTCTTGAATCTTTATTATCGATTATAATTAAAAGATATATTTTTTATTCAGTTATGTATTGAACCCATAAAAAATTGTATAAAAAATTAAAAATATGGTTGGGAAATTCAAACTTACGAAACGCGTCACCATTGGTCAAAACGAAGTGTGACGTCAGATGTCACAAATTGGATTTATCGGCGTTGATATTCGTACTGTTTGTGGGAAAATTGGTTTAAAAACTGTATTCCTGAGGTGATTTCTAGTGAATCTATATTTGATGTATCTTCCTTTACCTGAAATTTATTTCAGATGATTAATCATCATCATCATCAATCATCAAAATTTCGTAAAATCTCAATATGAATATGAAATGTTTTAAAGAAAGTTTTACCGAACTTTTATAAACTAGCTTAGGTTAGTTTTAAAGTGAATTTTGTACTGTTTAAAATCTGTGATCTTATTCTGTTTAGCAATTAAAACTGGACATGTGCACGTAGGAATGAAGAAGTAAACTAGCCGCCCGGCCTGGCTTCGCACGAGTAGATATTTAACAAAATATATATATCAAAAACTATATTTTTGTGTCGGGGCATACTAAAAAAACTGGCCAAGTACGAGTTTGACTCGCGCACCGAGGATTCCTTACAAATTCGGCTAGCTAATATAATATCCATTTTTAGCAGACCTGGTTCTAAGCAAAATGTACGCAGCGTGAGGTCATTTTATACTGGTTATTTATATAGTGACATTATAATTTTTTTTTTTTTTTTATGAATAAAATATTTATTTAACAAAACTCCTAAAATACAACTTAAATATAAATAACAAAATAAACTAATTTAACTAAAACTAAAATAAATCTAAATTTAGATTTTGAAAAAGTAGTTATTGTGACATAAAGTAACTGTAATAGTTAAACATATAGTATAGCGGACTTTTTTGTAGACAATGATGTCTCCTATAAAACTGTAGTACATCACTTTGCTATATTGTCAACAGTTTCTGCAGCCGTACGCAATATAAGGATTATTTTGGATTTTTTTTCACACCTTGGGTGACATTATCGAAGTTTTCTTACGGATCCCTAACTTTTGAAAATATTCTATAGCCTATGTTACTCAGGGATAATGTAGCATTCCAATGGTGAAAGAATTATTAAAATAGGTCCAGTAGTTTTTGAGTGAATCTATAACAAACATACAAAAATACAAAAAATACTCATTTTTCCTTAATAATATAAGCGTAGACAAACACGGGATATGACAAATAACATCAAAAGTGCGCGCTCAATGGCGGCGTTTTGAACGGCGCAAATTTATTCGATGTTTTAAATTTTTACTTTAAAAAATAATTTGAATATTTTCAAGCCTGTTTATATTTTTTTCTGTGTTATAGAGATGCAATCGATCATTATAAGTAATAAAAAATACACGAATATTCCCTATTAAACCAATATTCAACTATAAAGTAAAATTTTCAACGTAAGTTAGTAATGTATCGTGTTATACATACTTAATGAAGATTATTGTGAGCTGGTTGTGTGTAGGCTGAGAAAGCTTTTTTTGTCAAAAAAACGTCAAGCGTGAGTCGGATTTAAGTGTTGAAATGTCTAATTCCTGTAGGTATGTACTATTGACTCGATTGTGATGAATTTTTTGTAAGCTGTTGTGTGTATGCCAAATATGATTCTAATAAAACGGTCAAGTGTATTTAGGCGTTCGCTTTTCTACATCCACAGAAAAATTCCAATTTAGAAATTAATCGTTGAAGTAGGTATATAGTATCTAAAAATTCTCTACTTTACGCCTATTTTTCCAAATTCTGACAACAAATTCAACTTTGGAGACCACTCCGATCCGACCCTCAGATATCGATTTTGAAAGCACTTCTGTCGTAAAACTAAACATAAAAATTGTGGCCCATTTCCATTTTTGATAACGGATTCGTGTTTGGGGCCCATGCGGACCCTCAGATATCGATTTTAAAGACAATCGGTCCAAAAACTGAAGATTCCAAAATGGCGACCAGCTTCAAAACGCCAATTAACATAATAAAGGACTCTGAGTGCGGCAGGGATGATTACTTCAAACTTGAACTTGGTCCGGAAACATGGTAAAACAGTTCTAAATTTCCAGTCAGTCAAAACAAACCGACAGGGTAATCAAAGTTAACTTTCACACTGAGAGAGGTCGATTAAGTTTTAATAATCATAATATTAACTGACGTCTCTGAGAACGGTTTGTTATATTATTATTCTGCAATAATTATTTACGTTGCCACTCTAGGCAGCTACGACATTTGACATGTTTACCGCTATCCCTCGGGAACTATGCAATTTTCCGGGATAAAAAGTAGCCTATGTGTTAATCTAGGGTACCACGGTACCAGCTATCTCCGTTCCAAATTTTATCCAAATCCGTCCAGTCGTTTCAGCGTGAAGAAGGAACAAACATATACACTCACATCGTCACATCCATCCATCTTCACAAACTTTCGCATTTATAATATTAGTAGGATATAAAAGATCACATTTTCAATTTTATGGGCTAGTATTTCCTAGGTCATAAGAACCACTATGTTATGAATTGTGGCTTCAGAAGCACAATAATTATGTTGGAGTCCTACCGACAGCTCGTCTCCTGGTCCACGTACGCCATTCGAGATCTTTTTGACCCCATCGGCCATCGGTCCTGCGAGCAATGTGCCCCGCCCACTGCCACTTCAGTTTCGCAGTTCTTCGGGCTATGTCGGTAACCTTAGTTTTACTGCGGATATCATCATTTTTGATTCTATCCCGCAGAGAAAACCCAAGCATAGCCCTTTCCATAACCCTCTGAGTGACTTTGAGCTTCCTCATGAGGCCCATCGTTAGCGCCCATGTCTCAGATCCGTATGTCATCACTGGCAACACACACTAGTCAAAGATTTTTGACTTCAAACACTTCAGCCATTTGGACGAAAAGACACTGCAAAGTTTCCTGAACGCTGCCCAGCCGAGTCGGATTCGGCGAGTAATCTCTTTCTCGAAGTTGGACCTACCTAACTGGATCTAATGAATGCCCTTGACTGTATAGATATTTTTGGCTCGGGTTTTGTTCTCATGTAAGTGAGAGTTGCGTGTATAGATATGTTTGACTTGGGTTTTTGTTCTTATATAAATGAGAGTTGCGTGTATAGATATGTTTGACTTGGGTTTTGTTCTTATATAATTGAGAGTTGCGTGTATAGATATGTTTGGCTTGGGTTTTGTTCTCATATAAATGAGAGTTGCGTGTATAGATATTTATGGCCTCCTAATTTGCCTACATATATTTGACTGACATTGTACATTTATTTATGGCCATGTAAATGTCTAGATCTTTTTGACTAATTAAATGATTACATAATAATTGACCGGATTACTGTACAGATATTTCTGGCTAATCAACTGTACAGTTGTATTTGCTGCCTTGGGAATGTATATATATTTATGCCCTTGACTGTACTGTACTGTCGAGCGAAACGGCATTAAACTAGCTCCGAAAATCAAATTACAGGGTATAAGGCCTGGTGCTTACAGTAAAAACACAATTAGAAATAAAAATCATTTATTCAAGTAGTATAAAGTATCTTAGGGGATGTTAGCCAAGTAGTCCTTCACGTGGGCGGGTTCTAGCCGGCGGAAGCCAGCCGCATCGCAAATTCCAACCTGAAAGAGAAAACAGACAATCGATAAAATTGACTCTCGAACATAGAAAAGGAACGAAGGAACATGCACTCATCAAAAACGTCTAGGGATATTTTAGTTATATGTTGTTGTTGTTTTTTTATTATTATTTTATTAAATTGTCGCGTAATTCAGCGTGACTCATGGCATAGGCCTCCTCCGTGTATTGGAGGGTTCCCATAGCAATATGGAACCAAATATAAATGATAAAAAAACAATTTATTTTTATTTTTTCACCCATTGATAACTACAAAAACCAAACATCCTCACCTCAATATTGTCCGCAGTCATCTGTCCCTCGAATCCCTCTTTCAGCGTGAGGATGGCTGTGTGCACTGCATCATCTAGCTCCAGATCTTCAGTATACCTGTCAAATGATAGATAAGACACTAATAAGTAACGGATAGAATTTTAATAATGCACCAGATAAACCATACAAGTGTTGTCAGACTGAATCTACAATAATTATATTAATAACAAAGCCGAAGTTAATACCTCTTCTCCAAGAAAGTCTTCCCGTTGTTAAAGTTCTTGCCCATAGCGGTGGCCTTCCACGCGAAGTAGGCCCCCGACGGGTCGCACTGGAACAGGTACGGGCGGTCACTCTCCCACCCACAGATCAGCAGGGACACTCCGAACGGACGGACACCACTGCAAGAATATATAAACATACTTAGCAAGTACGGCACATGATGATAAGTTAACACCACCCATGGATGCCCGCAGTACTAGATTGCAGAGGCATTGGCCTAGCGAAGGGGTCGGCGAGTAGTTTTAAGCCGGCTACTCACACGCCTGTCGCAGGGGCAATACCGGTCGCACGGCGGTCAGGGCAATTTCGGCTGTTCTAAAAATTGCCCCTGCTTGCCCATACATATCACAATTAAGGAGGCAATACTGGCCCTGCTTCCAATATTGCCCCTGCGGCTGGTGTGTGAGTAGCCGGCTTTAGATGGGGAATGGTCACTAAGAAATGTTTAGAGATCCAGAAAAAAACAAGTATACCTTATCTACGTATTAAGGTCTGACCACACGGTGCATAAAAGACGTTGATGGTGCATATACACAACAAAATGAATGAAGAAACGGTGAGAAAACGTGACACCTGCGACACGTCACGTATACGCGCCGGTGTGGTCGGACCTTTAATTAGTATTTGGCAGTCTGAGGTTACCAACGCAAAATGATGTCCAAAATATACTCAAACAACAAAAAAATTTAGCCCTCATATGTATACAATAAAGAATATTTTGTACATGTAGACTGGGCCAATTTAGTGCTGCTGAGCTTAGTAAAAATTAGCAAAATACAGCAACAATGACATCCTTAAATATGAAAAAAAAAAACAGTATCTCACCCAGATTGTGTGTACTCCTGCATGACAGTGGCCACCCGCTGCACCAGCTGTGCAGTGGGGATGGGTTCGTGGTACATCAGGTAATACTGCTGAGCCATCTTCCGGGCCTGGGTCACCAGCAGGCGGTAGTCTGGACCCATGCCGGAGTACACCATGCCTGTAATCATAAGGGAGTCAATGATATGCACAGAGGCTGCAAGAATAAGGGTGGGATTGGTTAAACTAATTCTTCACAAACAACGTAGCAAGCAAGCTGATTGTAAATAACCAACAATTCACTATAAAACTCTTTCAAAGAATATTCCAGATATCTTTGGACATAGTAAAGTCCACTGGATTGACATTAATTACATATTGGAAATATTGGAATAGAAAGAATTCCTGAGTGACTCTTAAACTTATCATCAACACTCAGCACTTAAAATTTTGCATAAAGGTTCCCTTTAAGAAGTAGCTAAAAATAAGAATGGATTTTCCAGAATTGATTTCTTATTTGGACTTACCAATATGGCCAGTGATCATTTCAACTTTGTTGACACTGTGCTCATCATACAGAATGCTCTTGTGCTTGTTTTCTGTCGCGATAACGACTCCATTTGAAGCTGAAAAGAAAATCTTTGTTACCAGACGAGCCAACAAACAAATGACTTGATGACTTGACAAAATTTGAATCTAAATATTCAAATAAATATCGGAAATAAGTATAGGGAGTCTATATAAAGTGAGTAGCTTTATTGTTTTAAGGCATAGAAACTTATTTGGTAGTGAATTTTACCGTAAATTTGGACAATAATTAAAGACGCTAACATAACCTCTTTTTATTGATTTATTACCTTTGATGCCGACGGAAGTCCCGCCGGCTGCTACAGCGGCTAACGCATATTCAATTTGCACTAGTTTTCCTGAAGGACTGAAAGGGAACACGAGAATTAGAAACTTTTCAAGACAAAGTTATGGGCAGCAATCAAACACTGATAATTCGTTTAATTACGACTGAAATTGGTAAAAAACGTACAACAACATACGCTGAGTATTTCAGCAAGTAAATTAAAATAGTTGCGGCACTAAAAAACAAGTAATTTATATAAAAATTACCTAAAAGTTGTAAGAGAAAAGCTGTAACGTTCTGACGCCATGATTACAAAGCAAATTGTCAAAATTATTTGCACTTTTATGTTGTCAGCATTGTCAAATGTCATCAAACCTCCCACAGGTAAGCTAAAGTTAGAACGATCTTTATTTCATTTTCAATCGATCTGTCGATTCAAATCGAGTGTGGCTAAAAACTAGAATCTGAATAAACTTTACCATTCGGTGATTGGTGGAGAAATAAACCAATGACATTCAAGAATCTTCGCTCGATATTTAATTGTCAATTTTAGGGAAACATTCGGTCTATTTATAAGTTTCGTGTATCGCGAGTGTTTTCAATAAAACAGACTGCCGCTATGTTGAGCAATCTTCGTGGTGTTTCTCCTCTATCCGACGCTATGTCCGAAAGTACTTTAGAGAGGAATCGCGCTGAGAAAGCACTTGTAACTAAAACACCCACCCAAACCCAAGTTTTTCAGAACAAATCCAGTGTTAGTGGTATGAAGAACTATTCTGATAAAAATGGAAACGATGTAACAAAGTCTGTGCATAAAGGGCGGAAAACTATTGCATTTTGGACGCTGGTGTGTCTGCTCTTCGTCCTCGCGATCGGGAATCTGATTCTCACTTTTACTATTTTGGCTGTTTTGAGGCTGGGGCAGGGTGAGTGACCTTTTATTTTTTAATTTGACTAAAATTAGTAGGTACTTACCCAATATTATCTTCCAAAGTTGTAAGTTCAGTTTATTTCAAAAACAATGAAATTTCGTGTTTATATTAAATATGATTAGTCGTTGCCCGCGACTCCGTCTGCGTTGAATTCGCTTATCGCTATCCCGCGGCAACTGCAAATTTTCGGGATAAAAAACTATTCTATGTCCTTCCCCAGGACTGAAGTTATAATATTATACCAAATTCCAACTGAATCGGTTCAGCGGTTTAAGCGTGAAAAGATAGGTAATATAGACAGACAGACACACTTTCTTATGCGGCAAGAGGCGGACGACTTAGTATACTTACTTTACTACTGTAAATACGGTAAATATGTATAGGAATTTTAAACTGCTAACTAGACAGCGATTAGAAAGAGAGATCCAACATGACATTGTGACGTCCATGCCCATATAAACTCACGAATCATGAATATTTCCTTTATAGACTAACCTAGTCCTCGCACCTCTCGGCCATGAGCCATGAGCTTTTCGGTGAAGGAAAACATCGTGAGGAAACCTGCACACAACTGCGAAGCAATTCAATGGTGTGTGTGAAGTTCCCAATCCGCACTGGGCCCGCGTGTTAACTATAGCCCAAGCCCTCTCATCCTGAGAGGAGGCTTGTACCCAGCAGTGGGACGTGTATAGGCTGTTGATGATGATGATGACCTCTCGGCCCCCTTTGTCGTCCCACCCCGCGTCTCTGCACCGCGCGTGCGAGGACATTTAAGCGGTCGATATATAACTAACAAATCACGTCTCAGGCATGGAGAGCATGGAACTGCTCCCGGAGCACAACGCCATCAAGTTCTTCGGGTCGACGGGGCTGGAGCACCTTTACAAGCGGGACGGGCTGCTGGAGGGTTTCCGCGACGAGCCGGTCGCCGTCAGCAGCGAGAACGGCTCCGTACTCTTCAATCTGCAGACCAGGTCGAGCAACACGGTCATACATTAGTACCTACCATGTTTTATGGTGTGGAAAATGCGCCTTATGCATCCGCCCGGTACGGGGTTACCGGGGGTATGTGGGGCTCTCCCGCGACGGCAGGCATACCCACTAAAAACCACACGGATTCCCTATTCGGTTGTGTAAGGCGTTGCGGGAGCACTCGGTGTCACCGCGACGCCCCAACACCCCGGGATGGGGTTCCCTCTTCACGGCACCTGTACAATGCAGGTTTGGGAATTCCCGCCCTCCCCCGCTGATGCCGCTATACATAATAGTATACAATAGCTTTTGCCCGCAACTCCGTCTGTGCGGAGTTCGCATCGCTATCCTGCGGGATTTGCGATTTTCTACGATAAAACTATCGTATGTTCTTCCCCGGGACTGAAACTACGTCTGTAACAAATTTCATTAAAATCGGTTCAATAGTTTAGGCGTGAAAGCGTAACAGATAGACTTTCCTCTATGTTGTTCATTAATGGTGCTGTTACATCATCACATCGTCCAGTGGCGTAACTATAGTGTCAGGGCTGGCAAAATGCCAGGGGCCCCTAGCTCTACGGGGCCCCGGAGCACAGAGGGACGATGATGCAGTTCTTTATGTTGAGAAAGGGCCCCCATCTGATGAATTTGCCACGGGCCCCAGACGTTATAGTTAGGCCACTCACATCTGTTACAGACTGTCCCGCAGCGAGACCAAGCTAGCGGTGAACACATCCGGCGTGTTCGTCCGGGGCGTCAGCTCCCTGCAGCTCCAGGACCCTGACTCCGGGGAGACGGTGTTCAGCACGGCGTCACAGACCATGGACATACCAGACGGCGTCAACAACTTGCACGCTAAGGTATAACAGATTTTAATTTTAACCTCTTGTCCACCAGTCATCCAGTCGTGACAGCCAATGACAAGGTTCACACGCCAATCATCCATACATGACAAACATTCCACTCAATAGTAGATTGTTCAACAAGGGAGGAAAAGAACCAATATCACACGAGGTAACTTGGCACCCGAGCATGCGAGGGTGCCAATATTTCGAGTGTGATATTGGTGTTTTTCCCGAGTTAAACACTCTACTTTTCATTTCGACTACAAGGAAAGTAAAAAAAATATACATAAGTACCTAAGTATATGAGAAAAAAGGTATTAAATAACAAATTAACTAAAATTAATTCAGACATTTGTACAGTTCATAAAGGAAAACGTCACGTTTTTCCAGGAATATTTACTCATTTTTTATATATATTTTCATGTAAAGTTTTACCTAATGAAGAATGCTTTCGTGCCAAATTCGAGCTCGCTTTTTCTAAACTAGTTGCATTGGCAGCAAATCAAGTTTTTTTTTAAAACATAGGTCAATGTGGTTATTGTCAATTATTTCAATATTTACCCATAAACAACATTTAAAATGTTTTATATAATGATTAGAGAAAAACTGTAGATAAAGTAGGTATTTTAGTCCGTTGAACCACGAGTTAAGCGGAATAAAGATGGCTGTGTGGACATATATACCATTGTCATTTACAATGTATTTTTTTCTTTTTTTTTCTAAAGCAGCATTAAATCTACGTATGTATAAAAATAAAGTAATATAAATAAATTAATAAAAATAATATTTGACTAAATAGCGTTATAAAATTTATAATCATTATTACCTACTTAATTAAGAAAAAAACATGGATATGCCGTAATGCTTGGCTGAATGCGTATGTGTTTCATTGACAGCCAATGCCTTTATTTTTTTAATTCATATCTACCCTTGGGAAGAAAATAATAGCTATCCTCCCGTATGTCAGATATGATTTGCCTCACTTTCCGAGTATGAGAGATGAAAAATAAATTCTTCTGCAATCGAATTAAAAATCAAGTACCTATATCGTTTGTTTTGCTCGTGGCGTTCAGAGCCCGTCACTTCATTTGTAATGTGGCGGTCACGGGGTTAAAGATTCACGGTTAATAACATCAGACATTCATAATTACACAAACTGTAACTGATAACTCACATATAAGAGTCGAGTGATGCTCTACATGTTTCGGACTAGTTGATAGTCCTTGGAGCGCTCGCCCCGGCGCGTCAGCGCTCTCGCGCGGCTACTCGGCGCACAACTACCCTCGTTTTTATCATTATGATTTATGATAGTCTCACTCTCAGTTTCATGTTGAAAACATCAGAATTACAATCACTTGCTATTCTAGGCTGTCTACCGCGTGATTAATATGTAGTGGTGGTCGTTATTACAATAGCAGATAACGTAATACATTATTTGCACGCAACGAACAACAATTTATCGAATCGTCAACTATCCTGTTATCATTATTCGTTGTCTCTTGTCAACGTTGTTCATGCGCACACTGTTGCCGCACTTGGCTTAGAAGCGCAAGCGAGTGCGAAACAAATCAAGTAGGTGTGTGCGAGAGATAGCGCTATACGCGCGAGCTCGCATCGCAATCGCAATTCAAATAGCTGACTTTTGGTATCATTATTAGCTGTTGCTGTTTGTTGTCAGTCAGTACAATAACAAACAAGGTAACAGAGCGTTGTTTTGCTTTTGTTCCCGTACGTTTTTATTACGCTGCGATCGCGACGAAATAAGTATAACAATTATTTAATAATAAGTTCATTATCGTTTTGTAAAACAGCAAAATAACAGGATAACAGACAACAGTTTACAATAACAGCTATTTAATAATAACACAACACTGTTATTCATTATTGCAAAACAACCGCTATTGCCACCACTATTAATATGTAGCTGTGTATTTAAGATTTTATTAAATTTCTTTCAGCAAATATCAACCAAGCGTATCTCCTCCCCGACCGACCAAGACTTGACACTACGTTCAGACACGTCAGCCCACCTAAGAGGCTCCGAAGGCACCCGCATGGAGTCCAAGGAGCTGTTCTGGTCTGCGGACCAGGACATATACCTCAAATCCATCAACGGTTCCGTAGTGCTCAGTGGCAAGGAAGGCGTGTATATCCCTGTCAGGAATTTGCCTATTGCTTTGCCTCTGAACAAGACGGAATTTCAGGGTACGGGGCAATTTAAGGTCTGTGTTTGTATGCCTCAAGGGAAATTGTTCAGGATCGCTGTCCCCAACGGTCAGCGAGTCACGTGTTCGCACATTAATATGACTGGAAATTTGAATCCGTGCGATTAGCTAGGTTAAGGGCGTGTTCGTTCGTATTTCGTAATCGATTATGGAGCGAATCGATTAAATATTGTGATTAAAAAAAAATGCATTTTTTTTATTTTTTTGGCCTGGATACTGGGTCGTTTAAGCCAAGTATTTCTTTTTAAAAACACTAATTTATGATGCAAGTTTTTTTAACAGTAACATTGCCATTTTCATAATGTGAATAAGTTGTGATAGTGGGCAAAATTGTTTCGGCGCACTTTTCGTGTCTACACAGCGGAGTTACTTCACTAATCAAATTATGATTGTTATACTTAAAATTTATACATAAGGGGTATGTTCGAACTAGTCAATATTATAGAGATTAGGGTTGAATTAGGGTATTAATTATTTATTAATACTATTGATATTATAATAATTGTGTAAGCTGAACATTATGATTTAAGAATGTGTATGTTGTGAAGTCAATTAAAAGGTACCTACATAATAATATAAGCCCATCGAGGGAATGGGCAAAAATGATAGGAACCATGTTATAGGCGATGCGGCTAGCAACCCATCACTATTTTGATTCATTTTCCATCTGTGCCCACAATCTTGCTAAACGTGGCCTGTAGATCTTGTCACCTTAGGCTCTGTCTACCCCGCAAGGGATGAAGACGTGATTTGTATAATAATGTAACACAAATTGTTTTAAGACAGTATCGTATCAATGTAAAAGCGTTACGAACTGAGACGTCATTTTATTTAATAAATAAAGTATGTTCATCTAACTATCAGTTCTATGGTATATAATGTATACAGAAGCTATTGAGTATAAAATAAGTATGTATAAAATAAAATATCATGTATGCATGTTGTTATGAAAATAATAAAAAAGTTAACATTTTGACATATTTTATTAAACTCTCAACATTTTCATCAAACATCTTTACGCTAAGAGTGTTCCCACCACTACAATCACGCTATATATACGTGGCCTTAAGATCTTGTTACCTTTCTGTCTACCCCGTAAATGATAACGACGTTGATGTATGTATATATACCCTCAGGGTCACTTAGCTTAGGGGGTCGTAGGGTACTTGGAACCTGGGAATACCCAAATACTCCGAAATATTTTATTCCGAATTTACTAATTCCGATTTTTAAAACTCCGAATTTCATAATTCCTAAGAAATAAAATTCCGATTACTAAAAAACACGAAATTTATTTAACCGAATTTCAAAATTCCGATTGTATAATTTTCCGATTTGTATAACTCCGAATAATGAAAAGCCCGAAGTGTCATTGGCCCGAAAAACAAAATTCCGATTATTAATTTTCCGATACTTCATTACTAATTCGGAAATTTGATATTCGGGATAATGAAATTCGTGTTTTCAATAATCGGAATTTTGTTTATTAGGAATTGGATTAATTTAGGTTTAGGTGCGGCGGGGGTGGCCCTTGGCATGTTTGTTTTACTCCAATAATATTCGGAGTTTTGAAAATCGAAGTTTTTGTTTCATTTTACAAAGGGTTTTGGCCCAGGCAACCACATCCAATTATGTTTTATTTTATCAATGTTTATTTTAACTGTTGTATCATTCTTTTCTTTTCAATGTATATGTATCACCCTATGGTCCCAACGGAAGACCAGCGCTGGCTGCAAGGCCAGCAAATGCTGAGTTGGGACCATTTTGTGACAAATTATTTATTTATCTGCTGTATTATGTGTTTTTTTTATTGTGATGTTTTGTTTTGTCATAAATAAACTTTTTTCTTCTTCTTCTTCTTCTTCTTAATAATCGGGATTAGTATTTTTGATATTTCGGATTTTTATTAATTCGGAGTTCTTATTATTCGGTGTATTGAAATTCGGAATTTTGAAAATCGTGATTGTAAATGTTAGGCATTTTGAATTTTCGGATTAATAAAAATCGGAATAATTAAAATCGGAATACTTATAATTCGGAGTTTTAAAACCGTCGGAATTATAATAATCGTAATTATGAAATTCGTGATTCCGATAGTCGGAATTAATTTTTCGTATTTATGTAGTGTACCCTTGGAACCTGCGCTTACCCCCATATGCATAAACGCTCTATCTATAGGCTTCTGCTAACTTAGCAACAGTAATGCTGAGCTAGCGACCATTTCACTGATGATCTAATTTTCATGTCTGTGTTTTGTATGTATATATGTATGTATAACTCTTTATTGTACATAAAACACATGAAAAAAAAATTTTTTTGTCTTCTTTTTTTGTTGTTTCTTTTCTATAAAATTGTGTGTATGCTCTTATATTTGTGTCTTGCAAAATGAATAAATGTCTTCTTTCTTCGTTTGTCCTTATCTGTCACTTTGACATTTACCTTTCATAGATAAAGCCGGCTACTGACACGCCTGCCGCAGGGCAATTGACAATATTTCAATTTTTTAAGAGCTACTTTTTATTGTCTGGCTGGAAAGAGCGCACAAATTTAAGACACCCATATTTTTTTATATTCGTGAAAATCTTGTATTTTCGTGGAAAAATCCTTTTACATCGTTGCTCAAGCAGAAAGGACGTAAGTAACAAACGTCAAGTATTAGCGAAATGACGTCACTGCTTTGTTTCGTACACTTAAAAAAACGTTGAAATAATTACATTAATTGACCGCCAAAACCTGTGCTTTAATACTTTGACAGTGAATGCAGTTATCACTGTCGATAAACGTCAAAACGAGCTGACAAACTCAAACAGAATACTTCACAAAAAATATGATTTTAAATGAAAACTTGCAAAAATATTATCATTATAGCCCGGCAAACAGTTATCTAGTGTTCCCGATGGCAACAAAGCCGAGCGGTGTGCGAATGAATTAACCGTCAGCTGTCAGTAGTGTTTGTGTTGTGAAAGTTGTAAATGTCAAAGGGAAACCCGGAAGACAAGGATTTTTATAATGGCAGTATTGGACCGGCCGCTGGACGTCATTTCCTGTATTACATATTTTGCTCATTTTTCCAAAAAATACTGTACAAAAAAATCCAAAAATATTTTTTTTGTGTTCTACAAGTGTTTCTCTCGAAATGGTTTTTGATTTATGAATATAAAGAAATTTGAAATATTGTCAATTTCGGCTGTTCTAAAAATTGCCCCTGCTTGCCTATACACATCACAATTAAGGAGGCAATACTGGTCCTGCTTCCAATATTGCCCCTGCGGCAGGTGTTAGTAGCCGGCTTAAGAGGCTGACAACACCTAATTTTGTTGAAATTGATGTTTTTTAAGCACTTTTTTAAGAAAAACTACACACAAAAAAATATACAAAAAAAATATAATGTTAATTTTCATCATATTTCAAACACGCTAGACGGACTCGATACATAATTGAACAAAATCGGCTCGATAGAAAATAATTGCAAAGATTGGTCGTAAAATCATCATTAAACAGTTCTATGTCTTTATTTTTTCGGCGTATGGGTCTGCAATTAAAAACATGAAGTCGACATATTCATACCTACACGGCTAACGAGTCATATTTCACAAATAATCCATACTTTTTTTTATTTCTTCTTATTTGTGTCTTATTTGCAAGATTTTAGACGCGCGCCAAGCTGCCGGAATAGTTTCTTCTCTTTCACTCACAGGCACGCGAACCGTATGTGTGAAGAGTGGCGCTGCTCAAGGTCATTTGCTGTTGACAGCGCCTTAAGAACAAACTATCGCTACGTTAGCAGAAACCTATAGAGCATTTATGAATAAGGAGGTTAGTCTAAGGCTTCTGGACATCAGCCCTGTGGGTCCTGGCGTGGGTGGTTAGGGTGCACTTCTGCAGGAACTTCTTGCCGCACAGCTCGCAGCAGAAGCGGCGGTCGTCGCGGTGCGTACGCATGTGGACGTCCAGCGCCTTTTTACGAGGGTAGCTGAAGACAAGTATGTATATGTGAGCGAGCAGCCATAGCATGCATTGTTTCGATTATGAGTCAGTCAGCAGACATGCTACAGAGGGGGCTCTCCAGATAGGTCACAAATCTTGAATCTCATTAAGAGGCTGACAACACCTAATTTTGTTGAAATTGATGTTATTTAAGCACTTTTTTAAGAAAAACTACACACAAAAAAATATACAAAAAAAATATAATGTTAATTTTCATCATATTTCAAACACGCTGGACGGACTCGATACATAATTGAACAAAATCGGCTCGATAGAAAATAATTGCAAAGATTGGTCTTAAAATCATCATTAAACGGTTCTATGTCTTTATTTTTTCGATGTATGGGTCTGCAATTCAAAACATGAAGTCAACATATTCATACCTACACGGCTAACGAGTTATATTTCACAAATAATCCATACTTTTTTATATTTCTTCTTATTTGTGTCTTATTTGCAAGATTTTAGACGCGCGCCAAGCTGCCGAAATAGTTTCTTCTCCTTCACTAACAGGCATGCGATCCGTATGTGTGAAGAGTGGCGCTGTTCAAGGTCATTTGCTGTTGACAGCGCCTTAAGTTTATTAATTATAAATAACTATCATCATATCGAGTAGCTATACTAGCTATGCCGCAAATGTTGTGCAGTTCAGTTTTGTCTGGAAAAAAATCCGGTTTCAAAGCGTTCACATTCATCGCCAAATAATCCATATTTGCGATTATTTCACGAAACGAAAGAAATTATCATTTATGTCACGAAACCCGCCAAAACCAGTGACAAGTGAATGTTATTGGACCTCACGCGACCCTAGCGCCTCTAGTGGCAAACTGACACGCGATAGCCATTGGTAATAATCGCTCGTCCCACTTTTTCCACGGTTTTTAAGAGGGTGCATCCGTGCTGAGCTCGCAACGTCGCATTTTTGGTGATTTTTTGCGATTATTTCACAGAAATTGAATGAAAGTATCAAATATCCGTCTGTAGTGCACTTCGTTTTTAGAGTATTAATGTGTCTAATGCAATAATTCATCGTGATGGACTTTTATTTTCTTATTAAACGAGATATAGTATTTTATCCCTTTAATACGGAAATAAAAGTTCATCACCATTAATCATTGCATTAGACACATTAATACACTAAAAACGAAGTGCACTACAGACGAATATTTGAAACTTTCATTCAATTTCTGTGAAATAATCGCAAAAAATCACCAAAAATGCGACGTTGCCAGCTCAGCACGGATGCACCCTCTTAACAGTGTGATACAGCCGCACGGCATCCATTGCTCGCTCTGTATGGTCGCGCTCTCACCTCTTGGGGCAGAGCGCGCAGTGGAACTCGTTCCGTCCGGTGTGCGCCGCCGCGTGCCCGCGCAGCTCCTGCTTCTGGTAGAAGCCGGCGCCGCACTCCGCGCAGAAGTGACGTTTCACCTTGAGATGCTTGTTGCGCAGGTGCGTCGATAGATTACCTGTAGTGTATACATTTGTTAACTGACTGTAAGGTCTTTTCATTCTTAGCTGTCCTATTTGGTAAACAAAATTCTAACCTCAATGTGCAAATTTGGGTAAGTAATACGAGATATAACAACTTATTATCTAATGTTCATAATATATACGCTCACTTTATATAAACTCGTTTAGTATAACGTTTACTGGATATAATGGACGAAAATTATAATCTTAAAATATCAAATTTTGTAAGGTATAACGTTATTTATATATAATATCAATTGAAATAACGATCAAAGCATATAATGTTCATAACAGCTAACATCAAAAAGCATAATGCACAGTTCTTTATTGAATTTGCTATGTGGTTAGGGGTTTTCTAGGTGGTAATAAAAAAAAAATAACTAACACCAACACTTTGACACTTTGAACCTAACTTATCCGAGTCGCTTCCGCTCCGTACCGTCTTGCTCGCTCGCTTCGCTCGCTCACCGAAAATTAAACAATGTCTTGCAGCTAGCTGTTTCAGTTAGGTTTAATGTTTGTTATGTTAAAAGAAATTAGTCCATATAAATCTTATACAAATTGAAGTTATATAAAAATAACGTTATATAATTTAAGCCTTATACGTTAAAAAATTATACTTTTAGCTGTTATAGCTAACGTTCATTATATCTTGTGAACGTTATTATCATGAAATTAGATATTTTGTAGTTATATCTTGTGGGACGCACCCTGCAAATTTTTGTAAAGATTAAGGTGTATTATGTTACCAAATAAACCTGAGGCAATATTTTGTACATAATTTTGCTGATATTTTTATTTCCAGTTCCCTCATTTACGATGGAATAGTTAAAAAATAACAAAAATTAGACGTTTTGAGGTTTGAATTTTGTTTACCAAATAGCACAGTTAAGAATGAAAAGAGCGTAAGTGTTCGAAATTATCAAGACAATTATGCTTCTTAATCATCATCATCATAGCCAGTTATCCTGAGCTTACAGAATACCTAGTACTCTTGCTCCACGACTCAACAAAAAACACTTCAAAAATCGAACGCCATTCATTCGTATTTCAAAATAAGCTCTTAGAGTATTTGATATCCTGGTACTTAAACTCCTTACGTCTTTCGCCTGACGCGAGTTTAACATTATTTACCCATTCCAAAAAGTGCTCAACGCTGCTAAAGATAAAGATAAGTTTTGGGTGTCTGTTTCGTTAGCAAATTTAATCTAACTAATATTATAATTGCGAAAGTATGGATGGATGTGACGATGTGAGTGTGTATGTTTGTTCCTTCTTCACGCTGGTACGACTGGAAGGATTTGGATAAAATTTGGAACGGAGATAGCTGGTACTCTAGATTGACACATAGGCTACTTTTATCCCGGGAAATTTCAAAGTTCCCGCGGGATAGCGATAAACATGTCAATTGCTAATTCTACGCGGACGAAGTCGCGGACAGAAGCTAGTAGGTTATATGTATTTACAGCCTTATTCATAAAAAGTTAGAGGCTCGCTATAGGACCGATGCAAAAAAACATGATTCATAAACGTCAATTAGCGCTTATCAGTCCATCAAGTAACTGTTAAGTCTTCCGAAAGTTAGCGAACCGTAGACCCTACTTTATCTCTCTGCTAACTCACAAAATGGCCGCCACAAATGTGAACAGCTGATTTTGGCAAGAGAAACAACCATACGCAAGACAGTTTTTTTTAGTTTTAAGTTTATCCCTCTCCGAGAAAAGTAAAGGAAACTAGATCCACACTGCCTCGTCTGTCGGGTTGATTCGCTGGTTTCCCGCTAATTCACTGCCACTGCTGTAAATTTTTTTTTTAATTCACTAAAAGGCCATTTTTGGTCTATGATTTGTCAAGTTGACAACATAACGCGTCTAATCCATCCATCAACAGCTCATTAGCTAACAGACTGCTAGCAAGGGTTTATGAATCATACTTTTTAACAACTGTCAAATAAGCTTAATCAGTCTGTTAACTAATAGACTGATCAAACCTCAATTAAGATTTTTTTATGAATAAGGCTGTTAGTCTCACCGGCTAGCAGGAAACGCTTGTGGCATATATGGCAGCGGTGCGCGGCGCGCGTGTCGTGCGCGTCCGCCAGGTGCCGCGCGCGCCGCGTCAGTGTGCCGAAACGCGTCGGACAGTACGGGCACGCGTACAGCTCTATGCTCTTGTGTTTGCGCTGTCTAACAACAGTAACGATGAAGAAAGAAAAGAAATACATTTTTACAGTATTTTTTTTTTAATTGCAACATATGCTGGCTCCGGTATGGTGTGGTTTTGTGGGGGGGCAGCACTGAGGCCCAGCAACTGTTCGTTATGCAAAAAAAGTGCGTTCGTATACTAGCCAACATCCGTATACCAGATAGCTGCCGTCAGCACTTTTTAAAATACAAACTGTTAACTTTACCCTCGATTTATATATTAGAATGCGCCCTATTTGTACGAAAACATGCACATTTATTCAAGGCTAGCAAAGAAGTTAGCACAACTAGGGCACAATACAAAAATAAACTGCTACTACCCAAGTCAAACTTGGCCATGTTTAAAAAGGGTCCACAGTATAAATGTATCCAAATAGTAAATAACATCCCGGAATCCATCAGAAACGAATCACGAATAACTATATATAAGAATAAGTTAAGGACATTTTTAATTGAGAAATGCTATTATACGGTCAACGAGTTTTTAAACGATGAGACTGCAAGATATTATGAATAAATTCAATTAAGACTGAAATTTTTGTATTTAAATCTTAACTTTTTATTACTATGAATTTTATATAATTATTATTATTAAATTATTAATGTAATGGTTGACATGCGGATTTTACCTATTTCATTTTACACTTTTTATTTAATTGTCTTTATCTTTTTTATAAAACTCCTTGACATAAATAGTAGCTAATTTAAATTTAATTTAATGGATACGATACAATTGCATGATTTAAATTAACATATTAAGCAACTATTGACATTTAAATTTTGTATTCCTAGATTTTAGTGATAAATTGTTATTGTGTGCCCTTGCAGGGCGTCATGGACCGACTAATTTATGCTTAACACCTTTTAATATAAATGTACATGACATTACAATCTAATAAATAAATAAATAAATAAATAAATAAATGTATGTAAGGTATTTTCATTCTTACCTGTCCTATTTGGTAAACAAAATTCTAACCTCAATGTTGTTAAGAATTCAAATCTGATCCTTCGTTATGGTAAATGGAAACAGACTTTGTAAAGAGAACAAACTCATTGGACAGGGCAGTGACGTTGATGACAGTTGACAGATGTCAACGGCACTGTTTGGCGCGAAGCGCCCGGGACGCGCCGACGCGCAGATTTGTGTTGTGATTCCGACTGTGAGATGATGATTATGTGTAGTAATAAGTCCGAAGTGTAAATCTGTATTAATGGTAATAGAACACGTAGCGACTATGCCCGTGAGGTTTCTTGCTAGTTCTTCCCGCGGAGGGTCACTGTGAACTAGCTCAATTTACTGTGTTGTTGACCAAGAGAATAAAACGATGTCCGCTACCAAACTGACTTTCATTGGATGTAAGAGAGGATCTTTACAAGCCAGAAGCGCGATGAATCACGCCCCATTACATAGGAAGGAAAGCCATAGAAAAGGGTATGGTAATACTAATACTGAATTGGTAAGTGAAAACAGTTCTTTGAACCGACTTCTTACAAAATCCTGTGAGTATTCGTATTGGATTATTGAAAATAAAACACTGCCTAAAGTGAGTTAAAAAGAAAAAAAACCGTTCTGTTTTTTATACTATGAGCAGCTGGAGGTCATAAACTAGTTTGATTTACATTGTATGAAGCAGGTATACAAGATTCACTCACAACTATTAAATGAACTCTTATTGACCTATTTCGAATGACTATAACATAATGATCAATGATGATAATTAATGATCCACAGAGATACTTTAACTGAATCAGATTGCTGATCACTTAAACACTTACCTACAACTAGGAAGGTAAACAAGTGAGTGGTCCACCAGATGGTAAGTGATTGAGACTGCTCAAAAACATCTGCGTTGCATTACTGAGATAGAATTTCTTTTAGTATTCTGTATGTTTATGTGTATATAATGAGACAGATTTTATTGTGATGGATTGTGTATGCCCATTATAGTGGTTTGAGATGGATTTAAAGTTATAGATCTACCTTATTTATTTTGAAAGTGATGTAATATACTACCAGTGATTTTTTTATTGAGAATAGACTTCTTGATATTATTGTGAAATAATTTATAAGAGATAGAATCAGAATAATTATTCATATATTAATAGAGAGTGTACAATACTCACACATACACATACATACACTACACTACACCACTTTGTCACACATTGTCTGAAGGTGATCAGATGACAAACTAACAGCCCGTAACCTACTAGTTAGTAATATTATAAAATGAAGAGAAAATTCAAGAGATATTAAGTGACATAATATATTATGCTCGTGCATGGAAAAGTAAATTTAAAGCGATTTATATTTATTTATTACATGTAATGTTGTGAACATACATTACAAGATGTTACAAGTGATTTGTCGGTCCGTGACACCCTCCAAGGGCACTCAATAACAATTAATCACTACTTACAAGAATTAAATTTGAAGCATTGATTAAATGTTTTACAACTATATTTATTGAGGTGATGAGATGATGTGAAATGGTTAAATATTATACTCAAACAGAAAATGTGACAAAGTTCTTGCAAATAAGTGGACAAATTGTTTGATTTCACTGGTGATCTGTGAGGATACAGCATACTAATCATGATTAATAGTGTAGTGTGATCAATTGTGTGATATCAATTGCATTCTTCATTACCTGCAATTATATATACATAGACCTATGTTGCAGACTAAATAATAGGACTATGTGTATGTGACCAAAATAAATGTTTAGGAACTCTGGTCTTGTCATTTTTAAAGTAAGTACAAGAGTCATTATAATGAAGAGAAGTAAAATTATGAAAAGTACATATGCACTACAAAACCAGAGATCTAATAAGTAAATAAGTTTGAATATACATCTTCAGGCACATAGTGCAGATAAGATAGTGTGCCATTGCATTGGAACCTGTTGAAGGAATGGTACTTATTATCTTGAAAAGAAAATAACAAAATCAAGGGGAAATCAAGTACTCACATAGTAAATATTTTAGTACCTATAGTGAATCATAAATATGCCAAACTTATTGAGTGACATCAAAAACAATTTGGTAATGATGTTAGGTTTAACTATGTCCTGGCAACTAAGAGATACATTAAAAGTAGACACCTATACATACTATACATATACATGTATGGTATTCTTGTGAAAAAGTATGTATAAAAACAATTATAAGTATATTATTAGATGTAACCAATTGAATTTGGTCTGGGAGTAAAAAAAAAAAAAAAAAAAAAAACAGAATTGACCAATTGTTTCTCTTCCCGTGCAGATGGTAAAAGCCCATCGAGGGAATGGGTGAAAATCATAGGAATCATGTTATAGACGATGCGGCTAGCAACCCATCACTACTTTGATTTCCACACTTAATCATGCTAAATGTGCCCTTAAGGTTTTGTTACCTTAGGCTCTGTCTACCTCGTACGGCATAAAGACTAGATATATGTGTGTATGTATGTACCAATTAGACTGCAAATGTTAGTGAGCGTAAGAGATATATTATTATGTATAAATACGTATTATAAAAAAAAAAATGAAGTTTATTGCATGAGCATAACAGAGACTTAGTAATGGATAGATTGGAGAATACACATTGACTTTTTGAAGGTATTCAATATGCCTTTTAGTGTTGTGTTGTAAATGCAGTTCAAGACATGATAAGATTAATCCAACTAGTTATTTAAGAAATAAATCAAATATTATGGGACAATCATGTGACCTTTATTCTAAGCTAAGGAGAGCCTGTGCTTTGAGTAATCATACTTATACAGATTAATACATACTGGAATACATGTAGAATAGAGCATTCGAGAGCAAATAGACATTTCTCTTGTGTTCATATGTAACATCTGCCCTGACTGGTGACAGACTCAGAACTTATAGTTTCATGATCCGGCTCAGTCCTCTAACCATCGAGCTACCGATTGTCAATTGAAATTTAATGGACATCTTTGCTGTGTTTTCATAGATAGTCAGTTGACTAATGCTAACATTATAAAATTGTTCCTGGTAGAGCCACATAGTGCATAAACTCATGAATCTCTAAGAGACGGCAGGAATTACCCTTCGAGTTTTTTATTTTTAGGTGAGTGATTGCCTTAAGAGATTCCATTTCAATTTCCCTACTATGAAATCTGTAGACAGAGTAGAGATGCACTTTATTGACAGTTCGATTTGGATCAAATGTCACATGACAGGTAGGTAGGTGCCTAGCCTACATAACAGTAAACTATGTATTGTGATAAGTGTCAACTCACACTTACATGCATGTGTGTGAACAAATTACTGTACAAAATAAAGGGCTGATAATATTTATAGTCACTAAAATATGTACACATACAAAAGCAAGCTTGTCCCTCCAAGAGATCTCTACCAGTTGGGTGTTGGCCTTGGGTAGTTGAGAGGAGCTAGTGAGAACCAATAAACAGTGGGTTAATGATTACTAACAGTGAAGACGACACATGAAATACTCAACATAATACACACATACATGAAAGCGACATCAAGTATACTACTACATGCAATACCTACAAAGAGTAGAGTAAGCAGAATAGTGACTTGAAATTATTTGCCTTTGCAAAATTGTAAGTGAAGCAAAGTAAAGTTATGAAGTTGAATCTACATTTTGATGACTAAGAGATAGATGCAGAGTAGGTGAAACATTGATGCGTGATAATAAACTTGTGAATGTTTCAGCGATATCGTACGCTGATTATCCTGTGACGAGAGATGACCGGATTGCCATTGCATTGGATGGACCAATCGGTAAGTGACAAAGCCATACCTAAGCCATTTATTTGCTAACAAACAATGGATGAGGCCGAATGGCGCAACGGCGACCATTTATTGCCTGGATGATACTGAACACGAACAGTGACCAGGGTATAACACAGAGCCCGGATGATACCGCACTAACGGTGACCAAAATGGGCAGTGGATGATACCGAAAGATTTGATGAGTGAAGTGAATAAATAAATACATAGATAGTATTTACTTGAACTAAAAATTTATTAGAATGTTCATGTTGCATTTTTATATATCTTCCCCGATTCAATGGGACTTCATTCATAACTATCTCATAATATACTATAGTCTGAGACTATAAGTTATTTTGTTTATGTTAATTATAGTTCTAAAATCCGTGACAATTCAATATGTTCATAGAAGACCTCTATACTCGATAATACCATGAGGACTGAGATTCGTAATCATCGTCTAATGAAAAAAAACAATTCACATTCAGGCGATCTTAGTTGTTTTTATTCACTTCAAATAATCAAGCGAATATCTAAGCGGTGACCACAAGTGATGCATAGAGCATAGACTGATACCGAGGCACGATAAATGCAAGCGGTGGCTATGTTCTAATGTTTTAATGGCTATGGAAGTGATTATGGCAATGGCTAATGATTATGCGCTATTTATTATGTGAAATTGCAAATATTTATTATATTTACTTAAGTATTTCATTATCATGTAAAACGGTCGTTTTACTTTGTGAAACCAGAGCGACACGCATTAAATTTATTCCTTATGTTTAAGGTCCAGTCTTTGAATGTAGCAGATATTATATACAACGCACGATGCATGACTTCAAGGGATTATCATCGTTCTCAATAACAATATTCTGATGTTCTAGCTAAGTATCTACCTTTATATATCTACGAAATGGTGATATTGGTCTGTTAAGCCTCAGTAACATGAGTATTTCTTTCGTGTTCCTTTTGAGTGAAAGTAAAGAGAACGTTACTAGTGAGTTAAAATTTAAATTCATGTCTGTGGTTAATCAACTGTTAGTATGTAATATTACTAAGCCGTTAGGAGCAGACAATATTTAGTAATGAATACATCAGTAAAATATCCGGAAGCCTCTTACAGCGATGATAATGATTTCCAGCGATTATTAAACGCAATGAATGTTAGACAGTAGGCGGTTGCATCGCTTAAAAGCTGTTGCCCGCATTTATTTATATTTTAAACCAAGTATTCAATTTTAGTGAGTCTGGAGTGATAACAAAAAAATTAAGGGAGTTGCATTAGCAAAATAAATGCAATTGATTAAACATTAATGCGGCTCTAAAGATGAAATGATACTGTAATTTAATTAATGTGATTATCAATATTTGTATGAAAATGTTTTAATTAGTGCATAAGTACTAGCTTTCAACATGAAACTACCGTGAGACTCAATTTTATTATAATGTCAAACAAACAACCACACAACATGTGAAACAGTTTTTGTAAATAAGTACTAGCTTCGTTATATTAGGAACCCATGACTGACGATTCAATGTTACTCTATTGATAACTGGGCAGAATATGTATAAAATTATAAATTGATAGTTTGATCCATGATGTTGTTACGACAGACGCGAAGTCAAGAGAAAATAAAAGCTCTACTTTTATAATATTAATTGTTTTGTTATACTTAATTGTATTTAATATAATCATGAATGAGTGATCAGAAGCAATTATTTGATCATCGATGAGCAAATTCTGAAGCGATAATGATAAATTTAAATAAAATGAAGCGCTGATAATATCGTTGACTGGACGTACTTACTTATAATGATCTGTTTTGGTGTCTTGATAACGTTACTAACGCCTAATACGCTCCAGTGAATGAGCATTCAGTTGCTTTAATACTTATTTCAATTGTACTTTATTGAGAATTGAGGGGGGGAGGGGTTTGACATGTATATAATATAAATATAGTATATGATACTTACTATAATTAGTATAGGAATAACAAGAAATTGTGATTGCTGAAGGATAATGTGATTATTGCGATTGAAGTACAATGCAAGTACCAGAGCACTGCACGGCGAAACCTTGCGGTGACGCGCGAGTGGTGTTGGGCACTATATTAATTTTATACCGACTCACTTCCTCGCAATAAACGATTCGATTTGTCTTAGAAAATGTTGATAATAGAGCAGGGTATATAGGGTAGGGTTAATAGTAGTCTAGGTATCTTAATTAACGTAGAAATGGACATTATTGTTGTCTGAATAAAGAATTATTATTATTATTATTTATTAGTGACATTTTAGCTTAGCAGATAAAATAGGTGAGATTACAATAGCGAAGTGTACACCTACATTACTTACAAGAATAAATAGTGTTAGTGATAGCTAAGTCCTATTTATCACAAACAGCAAAGTATGTCGTCTCATGTTCGGGTAGAAGCTATGATTTGAGAATATATGATGTACCTACCTTTCCCATCATACTTGCTGCATAGACTTGTACTTTAGACTTGTTGTTTTGCTGGATATGGATCTGAATCAAGAACACTATTGCTGTATTAGTGATAGAATATGGTTGGTGCGTTAGACCGGCAACGCAAAAGAAAGTGAGAGAGAGAGAGAGAAATGTAATACACGAATGTCAAGGAGAGATAACACGATAGTATGTTTCTTACACACTGTGAGCCTAAGTGAAACCACTGATGCTCAATTGAACTGAGTTATCTTCCTTTTTCCTTGACACGCTTTTTCGGTTTCGTTTAGAGCCGATCTACGTAATCTAATGGAATTACTTAGTATGTTATGTATCTACTAAATCCAGGACTACTGCCAACAACTATACTGTTATCAATAAAACAAAGAAAAGTGATTTATTGACAAAGCTTAGCACTGCATAGGTACGAAACTGATTGACACAAAGCTTATGATACTATTTGCAACAGAGTGGTAGTGTGGCAATTAATACATACGTAACAAACATTTCAATCATGTATAGTGTAAAAAAAAAAAGTACTCATAGGTGTAAAACCGTGTGCAAGTAATTTATGATGTGCATAAAGATGTTTGAAAGTGTAATAATGTTGAATTTAGTACACCACACCATATCAATAATGGAAGTATTTATATTGGCCACAAATAATTAAATAATTAAAAAAGAAACACTGATGTGACGATGTTTATACTTTAAGAAGTCTTTATTGTGTTGTTTATTAATCGATTAGAAAGCGATAATTTGGTTGAAATTGATTGCTTATTTGGATGTCATATACGAATGAGGTCATTCATGAGAGATAGGATGGCCGCAGCAGATATTATGGAAATACGAATTCACTGAATTCGCTGAGCTATGCAAGCTTATATTAGTTCAAATTATAAGTGTTATGTTATAGAAGGGATACTGATAGACAAGTAATGAATTAGTTTTTTGTTGTTTGCTGGTGTCTTAAGATTTTATGAAAATATAAATTAAATTTATACCTACTTACGAAAAAAAAAAACACACCAGTGTTATACGTAGAGTGTAATCGAATAGATGTAGAGTTGCGTACAAAATACTGTATTGTAATTGATAGTTTCGAACCACGGTTTGTGAAAAAATAATAACTTGATATTGTATACTGCTTACCGAAAATAACTTAACATTTGAAAAATGACTTGTGTTGTCGTGTACAGTATTTGTAATTGTTCTATTTTCATTTACCTTTTCTGTCACAGCCACCAGTGGCCTGATTTGTGATACTCAGCATGGTTCTTAGTCGATGCATGCATCTGATTACGCACAAGCAAATTATTGGATTGTAAGAGAGTAAGATCTCGTGCGTATATACCCACAACAGCATGTGAACGTGTATTGGTACTTCTGCCGTACTAGGTAGCCTTTCAGGATCAGTGCTGGGTACCACTAATCGTGTTAAGTGTTGCCTGAGGTCAGGCATAGGTCAGGACGGCCGACTGTTAAGAATTCAAATCTGATCCTTCGTTATGGTAAATGGAAACAGACTTTGTAAAGAGAACAAACTCATTGGACAGGGCAGTGACGTTGATGACAGTTGACAGATGTCAACGGCACTGTTTGGCGCGAAGCGCCCGGGACGCGCCGACGCGCAGATTTGTGTTGTGATTCCGACTGTGAGATGATGATTATGTGTAGTAATAAGTCCGAAGTGTAAATCTGTATTAATGGTAATAGAACACGTAGCGACTATGCCCGTGAGGTTTCTTGCTAGTTCTTCCCGCGGAGGGTCACTGTGAACTAGCTCAATTTACTGTGTTGTTGACCAAGAGAATAAAACGATGTCCGCTACCAAACTGACTTTCATTGGATGTAAGAGAGGATCTTTACAATGTACAAATTTTTGTAAAGAATGAGGTGTATAATGTTATCAAATAAACCTGAGGCAATATTTTCTACATCATTTTGCTGATATTTTATCTCAAGTTCCTTTATTTACGATGAAATAGTTAAAAAATAACAAAAATGACACGTTTAGAGGTTAGAATTTTGTTTACCGAATAGGACAGGTAAGAATGTTTGTCCGGCTGGAATCTTTAGGCTTATTGTCTAACTCGCTCGCAATCGCCATCGTGTTCATTTTGACAGTTCTTGTATGAATGTGACAGCTAGCTGATTCCGATGCCAATTGTCAGCCCATACATGAACTGTCAAAACGAAGACGATGGCGATTGCGAGCGAGTTAGACAATAAGCCTACTTGACTCAATTTTGAAGCAGATATCTTCAACCGATTGAGCTGAAATTTTGCATACTTGAGTAAGTCAGATGACAATAAAATAATCAGGTAGTAGAATTCTGGTGGTCCAGCCGGGACCGTCTGCGCAGAAGAGAACTCTTCAACGGTTGGTCCAATAGACTTGCAAATTGGTACACATATATAAGACGGATGACAATGCAAGTAAAGTCAGCAAAAAAAGCTTGTATTAAAATTTAAAATTTTCTTTTGTCAGAAATTCGTCACAGAAACACAATATGGTTATCTATTGATTTGCCGAAAATTTTATTGCCGAATTTCACTTCCCAACCAACTTTTGGCCGAATTTCATTTTGCCGAATCATCATTATGGCAACTTGTTAAAATGATTAGTTTCATTTTCCAAACTCACGATTGCCAACTCAACGTTTGTTTTTTTTTTTCATGGTCACTTATTAAAATGTCATTTTTTATATAGCCAAATGGTACAACATAAGCATTAATAAAAAATAAGACATTCTAAGGCAGTGATGGGCAAACTCCGGCCTGCGAAAGAATTTAATGCGGCCCGCCGGCGTTCCTTCGAATTAGAGTGTTATGGCACAGGATGACGTATTTAGACGGTGCTGCTGTATAAAATAGAATAATAGATGCGAAGGCAAAGGAGCCAGCTAGACTAGCCACGTAGTTCATGCGTCATGTGTCAAAAAAATTGCATTTTAGTATAATTTTGGCCCTTCTTTGAAATATATGTGATTTTCTGGCCCGCCATGAAAAAAGTTTGCCCACCAGTGTTCTAAGGTAAAATAAAGACTGTTTATAAATTAAAACAAGCATGTTCGCGGCTAAACCTAAATTAATCCAAATAAATCATAAGAGTTTTTTGGCCTAGTGTAACATTTGCCATGTGAAAGATATTCCAAAAGTTTAAAATCAAAATGATATTCGTCTTCATGAAAATTCGGCCAAATGAGAAGTGGGCATGCAAAAATTTGCCAATTGTCAGTTGTCAAAGTGAACATTCGGTGAAACGTTGGTTGCCAAATGAAATTCGATCAAATAAAATTCACACAATATAAATAACCTAACCTAAAAATTTCATTTTAGATAAGTACAAGCTTTTTTTGCTAACTGTTTTGTTGACTGTCATCCATTCTTTATGTGAACCAAGTTTCAAGTCAATCAGACCAACCGTTGAAGACTTATCCTGCGGAGACGGTCCTGGCTGAACCACCAGAATTTTATGACCAGATTGGCATCTGACATACACAAGTATGCAATTATTCCACGTCACTGCTGCTTGGCGGCAGGATCAAGCAAGACTCATCATCTCCAGCCTACGTCCCACTGCCCTAGGCCTCCTCTCACAATGAGAGGGCTTGGGCTATAGTTCCGACGCGACCCAGCAACTCACCTGTGTGAATTAAGCGTGTTGTAGTTACGGAATTCGGTGTCGCACTCTTTACAGGTGAAAGGACCTTTGATGTGAGATGGCATGTGTCTCTTCAGTCTTTTCTTAGTGAGGAACCCTAAAACAATATCATTTTTTTTACGGTGTGCCCTAAGTAGTAATTTACCGTTTACCGGCCGCTACGAGAGCTTGTTCCCCGTACGTAACCAACATAGCTGGGCATTAACTCGTTAATCCGTTAATCGTTAATTAACGAAGTTAACATTTTGATTAACGGATTAACTTTTAAGTTAACTTTTTAAAATGTTAACGAACACGTTAACTTCCGTTAATATGCAGGAGTCCGTTAATCGTTAATCCTATGCCTACTATTTACCGCATGGCACCGCGGCGCGGCGCGAAAAACAGGTTCAGACAAGTATGAAACGACGAGTGAAATAAAAACAAAACTAAACTAAAACAAGATATATTTTGCCGGTGCGTGCGAGTGAGAAAACTGCGAAGAGATTTGTTTCGTTTGATCATTTCATTACTTAGCGCAGAACCTAAACAACAGGTTTTATAAGTTCACTAACGCAACGATATAAAAATGAAATTTTACATATTGTATTAACGGATTAACGATTAACGTTAACTTGCGTTAATTCTTCCGAAATGTAACGCTTTAACGTTTAACGAAGCTAACTTATTTTGTAGCGGATTAACGATTAACGAAGTTAACTATTTGATTAACGGTGCCCAGCTATGGTAATCAAGTTACGTAACCGGCACTGGTAAAACCAATGTATAAACCAGGGATGTAACGGAGGCATTGACATAAGATAAACAACTAGACTCACAATCACGCTCAAAAACTGTCGGAAGCAAAAGTCTGCACGACGCGTCTATTGTGCAGAGTTTTGGGTCAGTCGTGTTTCGACCGCGCTTCAATAACAATGTACATGTCTCTTTCGCACCGTAATCTCAAACGCTTGAGAACAAGAGACAGGTTTCCAGCGCATGGCGTCGTGTTATTACTTCTCACGATCGTATGCAATTGACATTAAACATTACTGCCACGAAATAAGGTGTTAATTTGAACGAATATGTTAATGTTATTTGTGTGAGTTGATGTGTTGACACATACAACACAGCCGCTCGGACGTTTCTTGAGGCACTTTTGTTTGCGATTGAGAGTCTAGTTGTTTATCTTAAGTCAATGAACGGAGGTCATTTTATCGGAACCGAAGTCGGAGTCGGAGTTTTTAAATTTGATTTATCGGAGTCGGAGTCGGAGGCAGAGTCAGAAGTGGTGGCAGGAGAGAGATTTTTTATTAAAGGACATATAAAACAAAAAATCAACCTTTTTTTGTTTTAAACGTAAATTATACGCAGACAATAAAAAAATAAAATATGTTTCCCAATAAACAACAAATTAAATTAAATGCATTGAATCCCAAAGTGGCATATTTAATGAACAAAAGCTTTGAAACCTCCGATTAAAACCTTCGATTTAAAAGTTTCGGAGCCGAAGTCGGAATCGAAGGTGCAATAATAATTGGAAGTTCCGACTTAACGGAGTCGAAGTCGGAGCTCCGTAACATTCCTGGTATAAACCAATTTAGGTTTAGGTGTGGCGGGGGTGGCCCGTGGGCTACCCCAAAGCGGCGAACATGTTTGTTTTAACTTAGAAATAGTCTTTATTTTACCTTAGAATGTCCTGGTTACCTACGTAATATAGTTATGTTCGGGGAACAAGCGGTAATTTCCACTTCCTGGCCAGGGAAGACGTAAAATTGTGTACACACCTCGGGCGGTGATAAAGAACGCAGGTCGCATGTTTATCGCGCTCGCCTTTGGCTCGTACAAGTTCCGATCTGAGACATTCTTTATTTCACTACCTTCGGTATGTAATGTACTATTAATTTATAACATTTTTTTTCCTCATCTTCTGGGTACCGATTTTTGAATCTCACCAAATGATAAATTGTCAGCGATATGACAAATTCTCACCGATTTTCAAAAGTTCATATTTTTTAACTTTTTTTTTTTTTTTTTGCTTATTGCGAATAAATGAATCTGAATCTGAATCTGAAAGTCATCGCTGGCATTAATTGTCACACCTATGACATCAAGGCTATGTTAAAATTTCAGCATGTGGTTTTATAGTAAAGATATAAATAAATATCTATCATATTTTAATTTTAATTTTAATTTATTTATAAGCCTTTTTTATTCCGAATTCGCTACAATTTCAGTAAGTAAATGTTGTTGTTGTTGTTGTTATTGTCGTTTATTTATTAAATTGTCGCGTAATTCAGCGTGCCTCATGGCATAGGCCTCCTCCGTGTATTGGAGGGTTTGGGCTGTAGTTCCCACGCGCACCCATTGCGGATCGGGAACTTAACACACACCATTGAATTTCTTCGCAGATGTGTGCAGTTTTCCTCACGATGTTTTCCTTCACCGAAAAACTCATGGCAAATTACAAATGTAATTTTCGCACATAAATTCCGAAAAACTCAAAGGTGCGAGCCCGGGATTTGAACCCACGACGCTCTGCTTGAGAGGCCACAGGTCAAACCACTAGGCTAACACGGCATTTTAATTATGTATTCTGATTTCTAATGTAATTTTAATTTTAAATGTACATAATATCCGTACCTTTACCGCAAGTCTCGCATATATGATTAGGGAAATGCCTGTTCATGTGCGTGTGATAGACATACACATTAGGTAACACGACAGCACACACAGTGCATTTGAAGTCCTTAGTCACTTCATACTGCATCTCGCTCTTCTCTGCTGTCTCTTTCTTCTTCTTCCGAGGGACCGTTATACGTTTCTCTGGCTCTAGTATGATGGTTAGTTTAGCGTCCTGCTCTAATTTTATGCTGTTCGGGTATTTTATATCTGTAAAAGTTTAAAATTCAAAATTTCAAATCAAAATTTGATATTTTTAATAATTTGTCATTTTTTTTGTAATCATTTGACATTTTTAAATAAAATTTCATTTTTAATAATATTCATGAGAAATTAACAATGTGAAATAGAATATATTTTATCAGCAATTTTTATTATTTATTTTATATTGTTTAGAATGCTAATCTTATAATCAAATAATCAGTCATTTATTGCTTTAAGGAATTCCATGCAATACATTATAAAAAAGAGAATTATTTTTTTACAATCTGATTAGGTATAAGATTTGTCAATGTTGTGGTAGGTAGCACAGTGCTTTGAGCTATACATACTTACATACATATATACATACATCACGTCTTTAGCCCTTACGGGGTAAACAGAACTTAAGGTAACAAGACCTAAAACTAAAAGCCACATTTAGCATGATAGTGGGCGTATAGGTGGAACGAAGAATCAATGGGCTTTTACTATCTCGGGAAGAGAAGCAACTGGTACATTTTATATTTTATGTTTTCTCTCAGACTAGCATACAAGGTGTTAAGAAATAACTATAACGTACTATACCTTCTTTGATTTGATCGCTTAATTTCACGTCGGCCATTTTGTCTGCCTTGTATTTCTCGTCCATATCTGATGCATACTCGGTTGACACTTTTGTTATGAGTGTGTGCTTGTCTGTTTCGCTCAGTTTTATTACTATAAAAGAGAAGCATTGATTTGATTTAAAAAAAAGCTACAAGTCGGGTTTGTGCTCCAAGGGTTCCATACCAGACAAATTCGGCGTGTAAATACACCCCATTCCAAAAAAATCAGGCAGCCATGGTTTTTCAGATTTGTTGGCATTAAAGCTTAGAAGGTAAGCTTTTATGCACATAAAATACAAAAACCATGAGTGACCGTGCCAGTTTTTTGCAAGGGGGTGAATAAAATAAATAATATAAAATCCAGTATTAGCAGAGCCCTTTTTGATTGCATGCTTACGAGGGTTTTTTCACAGCTCCAAAGGACTGTAGACCTCAGTATAAGTGCCGGCACATAAGTTTGATCTGACCTTGTATGCTTGTGTAAGCTTCTCGTTCCTAAATTTCGTCTACGGAAAGTAAGTAAATCTTTTCTGGGAAACTGTGTCAGGTTCTACAACAAAGTGCCTGTTGATGCGTGGAAACTGCCACATGTGTCATTCAAGAGATACATAAAGAACACGCTCTTGAAGAAAGCGTATTACACATTAGATGATTATATGTGCGATGATAATATGACATGGCCATCTTTGGAAAAATGACCGTAAGCCGGAGAATCCAGTGCTTTGTGAGTGATCCTGCAGTGTGTGTGTGTGTGTGTGTGTGTGTGTGTGTTTAGTACCTATATACGGTCTCTGGCCCTGTTGCTACCGTCTGCTGTTTAGACTTGCCGATCTCGGTTACCTTACTAAAATTTTTATTAAGTTTAAGATTATATAGTCATTATCAATATTAGCATCTATCAATTTAAATATTGTACCTACCTGTTTTAATTAGTTCGTATTTTTATTTTTTTTTTTACTTTAGTAATATTTTTATTTTTATTATTATTAATTAATTAACTATTTACAAGGACATAAATATTGCTATGTCGTATGTGTATGTGTGCTAAGTTAGGTATTAGGTAGGTATATTGTTAAGCTTATGGATTTCCGTTTTCTTTTTTCATTTACTGTCTAGTTACAGGCTAGCATCGTCGAAGTTCCTAAAACGTCCCCATAGCGAGCCTGTGGGGACGGAAGTGATACATGCCCTCGGTACCGCTCTGCTTTCAGAGCATGACATGAGCGCGTGTGAGCCAACATTGGGGGCGGCAGACGTAAGCTTGCCTTCGGAATCCAAAAGCTTATCGGTTACTTACTTGACATGAAATGCATATTATTATTTCATAATTTTTATTATATATAATATATATATATATATTTTTTTTCATCGACATTGGAGATATCTCCAATTAACTTATTTGACGGTGGAGGCGTTTTACACCTCCACGGAACTTAAATTATTTTTATTCACTTTTTTCTTTCTCTTTCTTATCAGTGTATCGCATATTTTGTTTCGCTTTGACCAGTAGAGACTTTATACATCTCTACTATAGACCAATGTAATTTAAAGTACGGACTTAACTTAGGGACCTTTTACATCCCTTTTATAAAATGTATTAATTGTATTATAGGTAAGTTAAGTAGAATTTAAGTACTATTGTAAATCTATTTTATTTTGAAAAAATTACTTTCTGCCAAGTTTCTTGCGGCGCATTCTTCTTGGCAATGATGGTCTTTCCGAATGCGCTGGTAGATTAAAAAAAAGACATGTAAAAGAGCCCTCGGCGGCCTATTTGCAAAATAAACTTTTGACTTTTTGACTTTTGTATAAAATACGGTATCTGTGGCTATGCAGATTCCCTCCACATGACTCATCATCGCTAGACTTACGTGCCGGCATGTATATGTGGTATTAACCTCAACTTTATACCATTATGCGTTCCTGAAAAAAAGTGTTTTGACTGACAGACAGACAGATGGTAAACTAAGTGATATAAGATATACATGTACAGAACCCTGAAAAAGCAATTTAATTAACAAATCAATAAAACTCACATCCGTTGACTTGCAGTATGTGCAGAGTGTTCCGCACTTGGCGTTTGAACTTCCGTGCTTCTTCGAGGCACTTGGCGCATTCGTCACATATGTAGCTGTCAAACTCATAGTCTTCTTTTACCGGCTGGAACAGAGTTGATACTTTGTATTACACTGAATTTATAAATAAACGACACCGACGACATATATAATAAACAACTAGATTTAATCACGCTCAAAAACTGCCAGAAGCAAAAGTCTGCACGACGCGTCTATTGTGCAGTTTTGGCAGTCTTGTTTCGACTGCGCTTTGATAACAATGTATGTCTCTTTCGCACCGTAATCTCAAACTCTTGAGAACAAAAGTGATAAACAGGTTTCCAGCGCGTGGCTTCGTGTCATTACGTCTTCGATCGTATGCAATTGACATTAAACATTACTGCCAAGATATAATGTATACACATACACAACACATAGACAACGCCGCTCGGACGTTTCTTGAGGAACTTTTGTTTGCGATTGGGAGTCTACTTGTTTATTGTACGTCAATGATAAACGATAAAGTTTTCCCCTTTTTTCCCCAGTTTTTTCCTAAGAAAATAAGATTGCATTTAACCTCAACCTTTTGAGATAAGTGTACAGACAAAGCAGATACTTGAAACGTATATAAAGTTCATATTACTTACTATTATTGAAAACAAATCGTCGAGAATATCGGCATAGTTTGCTTCGGGGTTCTCACTGAATAAATTCTTTAAATCGTTCGTAGATAAACAGCAAAAGCAAAAGTATGCGTCTATTGACATTGTGGCATAATTAAAAATATACGTTGCACAAAGATATAACTTCTGTTTTTAATAACGAACTAGATAATAAACATACAACACTCCAAATGAGTTTAAGGTTATGTTTACTAAGTGTCACTGTCATTATCTTTTTGTCAGTTCGGAAATCGTAAATAGATTTACAAAAACAGTCATGATAAAATGTTATGTTAAAAAAATATTTAATAATTATATAGCTAATTTATCTACTGATTACTTTTATTGCGTATGATTAAAAAAATGACCATCTCTGCGCATAGAAAGGACACGTGTTGTTAAAAAGAGACAGATAATACCTATTCCTTACGATTATTACGCTTGTGTCAAAAGTTGAAAGTTGAATAGATTAGAAGTACTGAAGTATCGCTTTGGTGGGTACCATATACCATATTTATCTAAGTATTTGAAAACAAGACCAAGAAGAGTAACATTTTTTGTAAAATACTTATACAGGGCAATTTTTAATAATTTGATTATGTAACAATCATCGGCTTAAACAAATGAAAATATTGAAATACCTATTGGATTAGATCTTAAATTGTGATAAAAAAAAACTTAACGCTTAATGTCGACGGCAGATTGTGATCTGATTATATTTTTATCACTGATAAAATATCTTCGTAACGGATAGCATAGTAAAGTTGGATTACCCTACTTCTAAGATCCCTCTGTCCGTCTGTCTGTCTGCCTGTTTGTCTGTCTGTTTGTCTGTCTGAATTGTTACCAGGCTGAAAAAGACAGTTCGGCGCGAAATAGGTACAGGATTAACGAATAAAGCTTTCCAATGACATTTTGTTGAATCCTGTGTGGTTTTCAACTTTAACATTTGAATAAGGTTCTTAGTTATGTATAAAAACAACTAGCGGCTGCCCGCGACTTCGTCTGCGTAGAATTCGCTTATCGCTATCCTGCGGGAACTAAAACTATCCCATGTTCTTCTCCGGGACTGAAACTATCTCTGTACCAAATTTCGTTCAAATCGGTTCAGTGGTTGAGGCGTAAAAGCGTAACAGACAGATAGACAGAGTTACTTTCGCATCTATAATATTAGTAGGTATAGGGATTTAAGGATTTAATAACAACTGCAATGCAACGGCAATAGACATTACAATATTTTTTCACGTCTCATGCTCAAAAAGTTCGACTTTATGCTGGATGTAGGCTGCATAAAATGGCATTTTATGCTCTTGTGCATAAATTAAAATCTTCGTCTAAGACCAAGACAATCGGGTGCCAACAGCCACAAACAACCACTAAAACTTTACGACAGCATATTTTGTTGATTTTTTTAAGTTTTTTTTTTATTAGAATCTGCGGTCTATTAAACTGTTTAATTAGTACCTAAAACTAGGTAACAATAATTTGACAAGTTATTATTGAAACAAATAAGTACATGAAAAATTAAACTTTTTAAAATATAAATCAACGCCTACTCGAACCTTACCTTAGTATCACGTTTAAAAAAAAAAAGAAAAAAAAGTTAACTGGCGGAAACTCAGGCGGGAACGTCCTATTTTCTCTTAGTAGGATTTATGTTGCAATTTGTTACTGTTTTACGATTAATATTCAATAATTTCGTCAAGTGAAGAGGAAATAGCACTGACTCCTAACAGTCAATTTGCCAGGAAAAACCATTAAATGTATAGAATTGTTCCAATGCCTCATTTAGTTTTAATATTTTTTTTTGCTATGTTTTTGTTTTTTTTTCGCAATCTAAGTGAAAAGCAGAGTGTATAACTCGTTCATAAAACCCATTTTCCCCTCGACGTGTCTATCCACCCTCGCCGTACCGGCTCGGGTGGCTATATGAACGTCTCGTGTAAAATGGCTTGTTTTATGCACTTGTTGTACAATCTACTATTTTGTAATGTCATTGTGCCTGTAAGGTACTTTATATTCGAACCGAGAAACAGAAAATGAATGACTGGATACAATTTATTTGTATTTAAGGATCAATATATACAACTGTTCTGCAACGGCTTTACAATCACGAATTCGGTGCCTAAGCCTATGTAGTTAGTGATTAAAAAAAATAAAGAATTGCCAAAGATTACGATGACTCGGCCGGACAGACTGTTCAGTTCAAGTCATTACAAATTGAGTCACGCTGTTGGAGCTGCATTTTTTACTAAGGCATTTTTACGATATCCTTATTGTTGTAAGTACGCGAACATACTAAAATAGGTGCCTTTACCTACCTCCTACCTAGTAATAATCCCTACTAATATTATAAATGCGAAAGTAACTGTCTGTCTGTTACGCTTTCACGCCTAAACCGCAGGAACGATTTTAAATAAATTTGGTACATAGTTCTAGTCCCGGCGAAGGACATAGGATAGTTATTATCCCGGAAAATTGCTTAGTTCCCGCGGGATAGCGAATAAGCGATACGGAGTCGCGGGCAGTCGCTAGTCAGTCTATATTTATACTCTAGTTTATTTTACGCTGTCGTGCGTAAAGAGTGCCGGGGAGTTTATTTTATATAATCCGGTCTGATAAGTTATCAAACGCTTATCGGTTTGGCCTTCTAACGCTTCAATATTCGTTAATTTGACCGTTTATAGTAGAAACCAGCTGTTGCCTGCGACTTCGTCTGCAAAGAATTCGTTTATCGCTATCCCGCGGGAATTTTCCGGGATAACAAGCCTATGTGCTATTCCAGACTTTTCTCTATCTATGTGCCGAATTTCATCCAGATTCGTTGGGCCGTTCTGGCGTGATTGAGTAACAAACAAACATCCATCCATCCATCCATACTTTCGCACTTATAATAGTAGTTAAGATTAAGACTAAATTTTTTTCGCGACTTCGTCTCCGGAGAGTTTATTAATCTACATAACAACTTAGTAGGTACTTAATACATAATCAGAATAATTTATATCAATTACGTCCATTCGGGCGGGTGGTAGGTCCTTGTGCAAGGTCCGTCCGGATCGCTACCACCATCTTACTCGCTAATCCTGCCGCTAAGCAGCAGTGCTTGCACTGCTGTGTTCCGATGTTGAGAGTAAGCTAGCCGAGGAAGTTACGGGCACAAGAGGCATTTCATCTATGTCCTCTCGGTTTACAACGCATCAGCAAACCCTCCGGGGTTGCGGGTGTCTATGGGAAGTGGTGATCGCTTACCATCAGGTGACCCACTTGCTCGTTTGCCTTCCTATTCACATAAAAAGAAATCTATTAGTCTGACTAATATTATAAATGCGAAAGTTTGTGAGGATACTGAGGATGTATGTTTGTTTGTTATACTCTTTCACGCTTTTTTATACGTGCCGGCACGTAAGTCTATCGATGACGATTCACGTGGAGGGGTTCTGCGCACCCACGGATAACGTATTTTATACTTCTGCGCATACAAGGTTAGATTAGACTTACGTGCCGGCACTTATATGGCTGAACAGATCTGGATGAACGTTGTATCCCGGAAAAGTGTGAAGTTAGGCAAAGCCATGAGCAGTCTGTTTATATAACATTGGATAATAAAGTAACTAATATTAATATGGTATTTTGAAAATAATGAAATATTTTCACGTTATTCGAGCGGGTTATAAGAGCGTTTTAAATTCCTGACTTCTCTGACTTATTGGTTATCCGGAAGAGATCGCTACTAAGCGATAAGGCCGCCTATTGTATACTTTGTTCTTTGTTTCTGTATTGTTTTGTACAGATTTGTGGTGTTCAATAAATAGTATTTGTATTGTATTGTATTGTATTGTATTACATTAAATAAAGTCAATGTCGTTAGTGATAGCGAGCAGTAGGCTTATTGTCTAACTCGCTCGCGATCGCCATCGTGTTCATTTTGACAGTTCATGTATGGGCTGACAATTGGCATCGGAATCAGCTAGCTGTCACATTTATACATGAACTGTCAAAATGAACACGATGGCGATTGCGAGCGAGTTAGACATTAAGCCTACAGAACAGACTTTCTGTATTTGTATAACTGCTGTATGATGCAGGCCTGCACCTATAAATAAATAGATTACATGAAAAAAAAGTCATCACTAACACTAAAATAAGTTTTCAAATGTTATTAACACAATGATCCTTGTCGGTCGTAAATAAATTATTGAAGAGAAAACTTCTTTATAGCGGCGTTAGGCACTTTTTTAGATGGGTAAAAAATGTTAAACTCGCGTCTGACGTAAGACGGAGGGCGAGTTTAGGTACCAGGGGCCTTACCATGACGTCTTAATGCGATTCAGTTTAGGTTCGCTCGCTGTCAGATCCATACTAAAAGTGACAGCTAAAGCTTGAACTGAGTCGGAATTAGGACGTCATGGTAAGGCCCCTGGACATGGATCCTCTACGAGCTTATTTTGAAATACGAATGAAGCTAGAGTCGCGTTCGATTTTGAAGTGTACGTTGATTTCGTCGCTTTAACGTATGTGCGTCTGCGTTTGGCCTAGTGGTATTTTTTTATGTGATTGCGGTTGCGGTTCACCTTTAGGGTTCACCTGATGTAAAGTACTTTTATATAATCCTGATAACTAGTATACTCGTACTCGTAACTATGTACGTAGACAGACAGACATCCATAAGTAGAAGCGAGCGGTGTATTCCGCAGTTTAAATAAAATAAATAAGTAAATAAATATCAGGGAACAATTCACACAAATTGACCTAGTCCCAAAGTAAGCACTCGTAAGGCTTGTGTTATGGCTTGTGTTGTGTTGTGTTATGTTAGTTTACTGTAAAACAATCGTCATTGATGGGGAAAACGTCGATTTCCTGGACGATTTGTGTCATTTACATCCTCCATACATTTCGTTCCCTTTAATCTGTGACCTCTGACCCACGAGCGAACAATAAATTGTGGCGTTTCATATCTCCGATCAACCTGTATCGCGCTCATTCACTGATTCAATCGAACCAACTTGTTGATGTACCGCTCACTCGCTCACTCACCCATTCGGCCGGCGGCTGTCGCGTCAAGATGTTGTGTTGTAGTGCTACACGGACTAGTGGCTTATTCTTATTATTATTCTTAATAATAAACAGCCAAGCTGTGCACCAACCGTGGATATTCACCGCGAGTGTCGATAAAAGCCGTTGTGAGAATGATAAGTGCGTATTGAAGTTGGATTTTGAAGTTTCGAACGTGGATTTGTGGTCGTTAACCCGTCTGCCGGCGTCGCGGGGGCAGATTTGCCGTCCAACTTTTGTGAAGGATGTTAATGATACAGAATTAATTGTTGGGGTTGATGGAGAGTTGTTTTTCTGTGTGCAAGTTGACGGTGTGTGGATGTATCAGGGTTTATATTTGGAGGGTGACGTCATCGCTGGGTAAGTGACACAGTTTTGCTCCGTTGGTTAATGATGTTACGAAAATAAATAAGTGTGGGTACACATTGGTTAAAATGTTTTGTGTACGTTTGTCGTTGCGTACTTTGATTCAGAAATGGTTCAGTTCAGAAACGTTGCGTTTTCAATGCCATAAATTAACATAAAAATAAAAACTTTGTAATCACTTTAACTTGGCGCCGTCTTGTACCACTTGTAGAATACACAGGCTAAATTTTCAAAATAGGCACAAAGTAAAAAAATGTCTTTCTGTCATTTTAATCTTTGACCAAAATTCCCGAACGACAACTTTAAATAGGTACTGATAGGCAGAACACAGCGATGAGCGAAATAATTTCGCGCAAGTCAGAGGAGAGGATAGACAATATTCAAATTTCGAACACGTTTCCAATAGGAACGGGGTCGAAAAATGTTTGCACAGTTTGATGCTAATTTGATTCTTTCTTTTCGGCCAGTGTTGTTCTCCGTTTGACCTTCAACCGTCACTCGCAACTCATAAAGTTTATTTTACTTTAAAAATGTGTTGCGGCTAAACTTTTTTCTTGGTAGAGTTATGTAATCTATGGAATTTGGCTGAATAGCGCCTCACGTACAATGAATTTTTACTGGAGTTCAACCGTCAACCACTTTTCAATACTACGAACATAAATTAAACGTTGATTAATGGTTGAAAATGGTTGAAAATATTTTTTAAGGTTATAAATATTTATGTACTTAGATACAATTTGAATGTGTATGTCATAAAATGTTTTTTTTTTTATGAATCATGCTTTGTCCGTGTAGTGTACGTTATCTTAGCAAGACCTCTGGCAAATAATTAGCACAGTTTCGCGGAATTCACCCATGACTCAGGATTATTGTCTAGTTTACAACGAATTGTAATTTCAAGATTTATTTACCTTGTAACGCCGTAATGTCTTCAATTTTATGGTAAACGTAAACGTGTAGTTTTAGCTAGGTTTTAATTAAATGTACCAGGCTAGGCACATCTAATGAATTCGTTTAGTTAGTTTAAGTGGCTGAATAAATTTAATTAATTGTGGCAACAACACTGGCGACCTTGTGGCAGGTAAAAAAAATTATGAGTCACGAACTTTTCATTCAGATCAGTCTAAGTACCTGAAGTTATGTACAAAGTTTCGTACACTAATTAGAACTTATATTAAATAAAATAAAATTAATGCAAACATAACGAATACACTCCAGGGCTCCATACCTACACGGGTCCACATCGACTCTCATAAAAATCTTATTTATTATCATTAACCCGATATGGACCTTGATGTCCGAAATAAATGTTTTTTTTTTTATTACCTCTTCTTCCTCGTGGTCAAACTTGCACCATTGCACCTTTACAACACGCTATACGTATGCTGTTAACTATATATAATGCTGCCAGCTATCTTCGTTACAAATTTTATCCAAATCCGTCTAGTTTCAGCGTGAAGAAGGAACAAACATACACACTCACTCACATCGTCACAAACCTTCGCATTTATAATATTAGTAGGATAGTTTAAGAAATAAATATCAGCGGAGCGTCGCTAAAATAGTTTAGTAAACTGAATTGATGTCATGAATCGAATTTGTAAAAATCTAAAAGTAAACGAGTCTGCGACGCGTCTGGTTATCTGCCAACGCACGGGACTTGCGCATGGGCATAACTCGATTACGCGTGGCTGCACAACAGCAGAGAAACTGGCGAAAAAAAGAGACAGGTATGCTTTAGATCTGAGGTATGGCCATGGTATGGCAACATTTTAATATTTTGTTTGTTTGTTTTTGTTTTTTTTTTTTACCAGCTGCTGCTGTAAAATAATACAAAAATACGATCTTAAAGTACGGATAATTACTTATAAATACTATAAGTAGGTTAATTGCGAAAAAAAGGATTAAAAATTCGTAAAAAAAGCACAAAAATCTAGCTTGTTCCCCGTAAATAACTAAGTTACATAACCGGCACTGGTAAAACCAATGTACCTAAGTAGGATGATTAATTTAGGTCTAGGTGCCGCGAACATGTTTCTTTTAATTTAGAAATAGTAAGTAAGTAAGTAAGTAATGCTTTATTGTACAAATATAAAGAAACAGATACAATTCACAAAATAAAACAAATAACAATAATAATAATAGATAATAATAGTCTTTATTTTACCTTAGAATGTCCTGGTAATGTAAATAGTTATGTTCGGGGAACAAGCGAAAAATCTCACGTATTTTTGGCGCGAGTGGGAGTGAATAGTGAATAATCAAATGACACAAAGTATCCCCAGAGAGGGGATGTGGGCAAAAAGTAGGGGACAAAAAGACGTGATATATGTAAATATAGATACGTCCCTATGCTATGTTGTAAAATGCCTGTCGCCCGCGACGATTATCATAACAGCTTGCGCAGATTTGCTCGGTTTAATCATAAAAAAACATATACTCAATGCCTTTGTTGACAAAGATAACTCTTAGATTACTCCAAATAAAAATAACTGTGAAATGAATCAACGAACAAAGGCACGGTTGGTTAAATTATACGTGATGCGTGAGTTAAACCAAAAAGCTTGAAATTAAGTTTTTGAATACTGTCTCTCTTAAAATAAACGTGTCTGTGTGATGTGTGTGTAAATGAATGTTGCTCTCTCTCTCTCTCCATTATTCTCAAATTAATAACTACTAGCGGCCGGCCCTTCTTCGCACGGGTAGGTATAGGTATTTATGTATTATCAATATCATTTACCTCATATGATTCCAACTATCCCAACAGTTTCCTTAAATTTGACTGGCTTAAGTCCACAAAGCCAGATAAAAGCCGTCATTCATAAGAATGGAGTTACACACACCATACTTCAAGTTTCAAGTGTCCCTCACCTACCAAACGTCATTTATTCATGAAGCTTGAAGTACAGTGTAGAAGCGCAGTAAGGACGGATCAGAACGGCCGAGTCGTGTCAAACGAAAAGCTAGAACAGTAGGCTTATTACGTAACTCGCTCGCGATCACCATCGTTTTCATTTTGACAGTTCATGTATGGGCTGACAATTGGCATTGGAATCAGCTAGCTGTCACATTCATACAAGAACTGTCAGAATGAACACGATGGCGATTGCGAGCGAGTTACGTAATAAGCTAGCAGAAAATAAACAAACGTAATTGCTACTATGTTGCTACTGGTTGTAACTAGCGACCTCTGGACTCTCATGGCCAATGGTTTGTTTCTCTTCTCCTCAATTGGGGGGGCGGCGGCACGACAATGTGCGTTTGATTAGACAAATCATACATGAAACCTACTTTGCATTTTTGTGTGACATACTTGGATAAGGGTTATATTTAGACTGTCGCTGGATCAGTTGAAAAATATTAAAACCAAATCAAATGCAACGGGATAGTATACAATAAATAACCCTGCCTTCTGAAACATTCTAGAATGGCTTTTTGTTTTTTTTTTTTTTTTTTTTTTTTTCGAATGGATTTTGCTGTTAGCCTCAGACGGCTTTTACAGCTTACCGGAGAGAGGGCGAGCTGCCAGACGGGCAGCTCAGCAAAAGAATGGTTCTAAGACACTACTCCACTATACTTGATTTAATTTAGAATGAGAAACCACAATAATATTATATTGCATCTATAAACTATTTCTTACTTAGCAAATAGTACAGTACAAATAGTCTGGGAGCCGCAAAATAAAATTGTTTTAATTTAATGTAACACAAATTGTAAAGAGAGTACAGTTCACGAGCCGCAATATAATGTTGTTGTGGTTTCTCATTCTAAATTAAATGAAGTATATCATACCACAACATGCGTTCAACTCACGAAGCTCGTACGTCGTAAATGTTGATAGTATATTGTGCTCTTAATGTTTCAGTGGAACTATTCACTGGTAAACAGAACAAAACACCGTACCATTCACAAGCTATTGTTTCTTTACAACACTGCCCATAGTTATTTTGACATGTACGGTGGACCAAAGAAGTGGTCTACCACTTTTCGTCCAACTTCCTATCAAACAAAATAGTCGCTAAAGTCTAACTTTCAAATGGACAGCAATGACAGCCACGTCTTATCGACATTATAATATTGTGATGTGCAAAGGATTTTGAACCTTAGGGTGGTAGATGGTAGACCACATATTTGGCTGATGGTACCGTAAAACGCGGGCCAATCTACATGCCCCTATTTCACAAATACGACAATTGTCAATTCCCTTTACATTACAAACTCGATGACAATCTAAGGTCTTTTCATTCTTACCTGTCCTATTTGCTAAACAATATTCTAACCTCAAAACGTCTCATTTTTGTTATTTTTTAACTATTTCATCGTAATTAAGAGGCTGACAACACCTAATTTTGTTGAAATTGATGTTATTTAAACACTTTTTTAAGAAAAACTGCACACAAAAAAAATATAATGTTAATTTTCATCATACTTCAAACACGCTAGACGGGCTCGATACATGATTGAACAAAATCGGCTCGATAGAAAATAATTGCAAAGATTGGTCTTAAAATCACCATTAAACGGTTCTATGTCTTTATTTTTTCGACGTATGGGTCTGCAATTAAAAACATAAAGTCAACATATTCATACCTAAACGGCTAACGAGTCATATTTCACAAATAATCCATACTTTTGTTTATTTCTTATGATTTGTCTTATTTGCAAAATTTTAGACGCGCACCAAGCTGCCGGAATAGTTTCTTCTCTTTCACTAACAGGCACGTGAACCGTATGTGTGAAGAGTGGCGCTGCTCCAGGTCATTTGCTGTTGACAGCGCCTTAAAGGAACTGGAGATAAAATATAAGCAAAATTATATGCAAAATATTACCTCAGGTTTATTTCATAACATAATACACCGTATTCTTTACAAAAATTTGCACATTGAGGTTAGAGTTTTGTTTACCAAATAGGACAGGTAAGAATGAAAATACCTTACGCCGGTTGGCTTCATATTGAATACGCATTGCATTCCGAATTGTCAATGTCACCGACAATTGTCAAGTTGGTGAAATAGTGGCAAGGTCTAAAAGCTCATCGAGGGAATAGGCGAAATACTTAGGAATTATGTTATAGGCAATTTTTTTTATGTGAATAGGAAGGCAAACGAGCAAGTGGGTCACCTGATGGTAAGCGATCACCACTGCCCATAGACACCCGCAACCCCGGAGGGATTGCAGATGCGTTGCCAACCTAGAGGACTTAGATGAAATGCCTCTTGTGCCCGTAATTTCCCCGGCTGTCTGACTCTCCACACCGGATCACAGCAGTGCAAGCACTGTTGCTTTGCGGCAGGATTAGCGAGTAAGATGGTGGTAGCGATTCGGACGGAGCTTGCACAAGGCCCTACCACCATTGTTGTTGTTATCATTGTTTTTTGGAGTGCCACAATCTCTATTGTATCTCTCTAGATCTCTCTCCAAGCAAATGTTATGCCTCAGCTGTTATGCAATACGGGACTAACAACCCATCACTATTTTGATTTTCTACTTATACGCGAAACGGAGCATGGCGATCAGTTTACGAAAATGTAATTTTACTGTATAAGCTATTTTTCCGTTCGCAAAATTTCCCTACTTTTTATGGATAGGTATAAATAACTTCCTGAAAGGTTATTTTACTATACGCAAAATTACCCATTCACATAATTTACCAATTTGTTATTGGCTCTGATTTACCTTAAGCTACACTTCCGAGCAAAGCGGCTCTGACGTCATTGGCGCAGCGACACTGCTCGGCTCGGAAGTCTAGCTTTAGGCGGAGCTTCACTGCGAGGCTCCTATGTCTGGTCCGGGAGTTTTGCCTTTCGGGCAAAAATAAAGCGCGATGCGAATGGAATACTCGCTTCTAGTCAAATTTTCGGTAAATGAATCGAGCCACTCTGTAGTTGTTGATCGAAGAGGCACCCCCAATGAATCCTAAATTAAACAACGTGACATCACACACGAATACGAACACTGAGGCAAAAAACTTTGCAAAAAATCAACACTTGGCGTAAGCCAAGTTAAAGTCCAACGTACTCCATGACTCAAACGCCATCTCATTAACAAAACGGCTACGCTTCCATTGCGGACGCCAACTGGCAACACCAGCTGCCAAGTGCCAGTGACGTCATACGTGACGTCAATGTCATTCGTAATCCGTAATACGAGTGTTGTTATTTCTGTACTGTACCGCTGGCGTGACGCATACAGCTGTCATCTTGACAGCTAACTTAAAGCCTTGGACCATAAACGACTTTACTCCATTGGACTCCAATAGAGGGCGAAGTAGAATACTTCTTGTGCCAGTAATTTCACTGACTGTTTTTTTCATAATCCTTTTAGAGAACATCCTACATTTAGGGCCTGTGTCACCCACCACTCTGTTAAGTTACGTTATCTTAAGTGTCTGTTATCTATGATTCCGTCTCTATTTATTACTTCGAAACAGACAGAGACGTAGAGAATTAATAATATTGCATTGCACCTGATGACCTTGACCGGCTATGGCTCGTGGTCCACCAACAGTTTCAACTGCTTTTCGACGGAGTTCCGCCCAAGGATGGAGCCCCTCTTTCTAGGTATTTTGCCCTTTGGGCAAATGAAGATGCCTAACTAATCTACCAATTTTTGTATTAAAATATTTAAAATAATAATCATATTCGAAATAATGGCAGCATTTTTTCCGGGTGCACCAAATTAGGTGGACCACGAACACGATCCAGTCTACCTTGACACATTTTTGTCGCGACGTTCTTTTCAGTGGAAAAATTTGAGTTGGCCACTTTCGGCCTCATCTACATTTGTTTTTCTATATTGGTACCGCTGGCGTGACGCGTACAGCTGTCATTTTAGTGGGCCATAAAATTTCCGTTTTATAGCTATTTTTAACGCGTTTTTGAGAGGATTTTATAATCTGGAAGAGTTAAAATTAATTGGGCTATCAAAATTTGTGCGAAAAGACTGATAAAATTAATTATTCGTCAACTTTAAATGGTTCTGACTTGCTTTTGACGTTGATATTTAAGACTACTAATTTTTTTAACGAAAGTAAGTGTTATTTTTCATTCATCCAGCCAAAAATTTTTTTATGTATTTGAACGAATACGTTCTTATTTTTAAAAATGCATCGCCTGGCAAACAATTAAATCGACAACCTTTTGTTTATCGCAATGTTTTACCGTACGATTTGTTGTATTTAATGAAAAATATTGAATTTGTATCGTATTACATATCTGTGTCATTTGTACTTGACATTATTACTCATGAAGTAGCAAATATGAAATAGTAGCGATAAAGAAATTGCAAAATCTTATCTCACGTCATGTCGATAGCATCTTATGAAACATGTTTATTCTTAACATTGTTGAAAATAACCGTAAGTAAAGAAAAACTGTTAATCAGCTTTATTTATCCAGTTGTAAATTACTATAGTTTGTATTACATGTATGTTATAACATGGTAAAAACCCATCAAGAGAATGGACGAAGGTCTTAAGACTCATTTTAAGCTGATGCAGCTAGCAACCCTTCACTGTTGGCGGCAAATAAGTAAAACTTGGAGGGGATATGCGCAGTATGAAAATGATGTTGTTTTTCATACTGCGCTTATCCCCTCCACGTTTTACTTATTTGCCGCCTATTATATGTGACTTTTAAGTCTTGTGAGCTTAGGCTTTGTCTACCTCGTAGGGGATAAAGGCGTGATTTTTATATGTATGTATTTTCCGCCATACCCCGTTCGTCAGACAGAACTGTCAGAAGCCATCTGCCGCGCCCAGCCGTAACAATTGAAATGTTTACATCACCTTGGCCTAAATGCGCTTCCTGCAAAACCGTATGATTCTCCGAAATAGCTGTCTTCTTTGAGTAAACAAAATGGCTGCCACAAACGTTGTTGCAAAGTAATGAACTGTAACGTCCTGGGACCCGTTGCGAATCGGTCAAGATTCGTGTTGTTTCGACAATCGTTGGGTTGCGATCAGTTGCAAACAAAAAACACACTCGTACTATATATACGCTTTTTGCGCTTGTTCTCTGTACATAACTATTTTACATAACTAGGGCATTCTAAGGCAAAATAAAGACTATCTCTAAATTAAAACCTAAACCTATATTAATCCAAATTAATCACCCTACAGTGGTTTTACCAGTGCCGGTTATGTAACCGGTTATGGTTATGTACGGGGAACAAGCTGCTTTTCGGGAGTATCTCGCACTTGGCTGTCATTTGACAGACGACCATAATCTCGACTCGACATGCTATCCAAAAAGAATATAACCACTACATTATGCTATCTCGGTACACGTCGTGCTACTGTTTCGCGACATAGCGTTATCTCGCGCTTCTATGTCGCTCTCGCGCAAATCACGCCTTGTCGTGCTAGCCGTCCAGCCCGGCTAGAGGCGCGCGAGAGTCGCGTCGCGCACGAGATTGACTACCCGTCTCTTTCTAGAACAAACAGTAAGAAGAAGACGGGCAATCTATCTCGCGGGCGACGCGACTCTTGCGCTCTCGTGCTAGTCGTGCGAGTTACTATACCTCGTTTTATTTCACGTTAAATAGAAGGTAAACAATCTTGACAAGTCTCTTTGTTAGAAAGACTTCTAAAAAATCTATAACCGGAATATATAAAACCATAAGAAAACAAATCACTAAATGGTGTGTGCCAGGGGTTTAGATTGTCCCATGATTGTCACATTGTTACCATGTCAAAAACTTACCGGTACGGACTACGGACAGTACGCTCGCAATCGCTATCGTGTTCATTTTGACAGTTCTTGTATGAATGTGACAGCTAGCTGATTCCGATGCCAATTGTCAGCCCATACATGAACTGTCAAAATGAACACGATGGCGATTGCGAGCGAGTTAGGCAGTAAGCCTACTGGGGTGCAAGTCGGGTTACCTCCACGTATGATCTAGAGCTGCGGTTCGTTTTTGGATCCGTCGGGGGGGAAGAGCAGTGCTTGGTCCGGTGCACCCTGGGCATCGGCTAATGAATTCCTGGCAGTATCTGAGTGATATCATTGACCGTCGGCTAAGAGCCCGACAGGGGGGAGGGGGGTCTTTTGACCGTGTTACCGTACAACGTTGCCGACAATTTGTCACAAGATTTTTGTATAATGTATATTTTTTTACTTTGACACTGGCGAAGTTTTCGTCACTAATAACGATTTGAGGCGCCACAAATAAAAAAGAAGTAGAAGAAGATGTTATACCTACCAATAAAATAAAACTATCAAAAGTGAGCTCTAATTTTACCAAAGTTTCCCCGTTTTACAGTAATTAATACTTGAATCAAATACCGAGGTTATCAGTTTATTAATCTCGCAATCGCACTGATTTAGTCTGATTGCGGCGGAGACCGACAAACACACATTCCGAAGGTCAGATAGCTGTTAAGGAATTAGATAATCGTATGACACCCGGTAATTAATTCATTATAGAAGCTACTTACTTTACGTCAATTGATAACTGCAGGCTTATTACGTAGAGTACCCGAAACCGACGAGCATGGTATGAAGAGATTGATGAATGTGGATGAAGCGAAAGAGGTATGCCAGGATCGTAGCAAGTGGAACAAAGTAGTCTCTGCCTACCCCTGTGGGAAAGAGGCGTGACGATATATATGTATGTATGTATGTATTATTACGTAACTCGCTCGCGATCACCATCGTCTTAATTTTGACAGTTCATGTATGGGCTGACAATTGGCATCGCAATCAGCTAGCTGTCACATTCATACAAGAACTGTCATAATGAACACGATGGTGATCGCGAGCGAGTTACGTAATAAACTTGCGGGACTATGATAAATGTTTTTCAACAAAATATTGCATTGATTCAGCAAATACTCGTACCTCGCTCAAATGCGGTGAGGTATCAAGTATGACAGGGTTGCCATAATTGTTGAGAACTGATACGGGACTTATTGAATTGATAGTGTCAGAGCGAGCGGGCGAGCTACCACCATCTTACTCGCTAATCCTGCCGCTAAGCAGCAGTGCTTGCACTGCTGTGTTCCGGTGTGGAGAGTAAGACAGCCGGGGAAATTACGAGCACAAGAGGCATTTCATCTTAGCCCTCTAGGTTGTCAACGCATCTGCGATCCCTCCGGGGTTGCAGGTGTTTATGGGCAGTGATGATCACTTTTACCATCAGGTGATCCACTTGCTCGTTTGCCTTCCTATTAATATAAAAAAGTCTCGTATATATAGGTGGCGGCACGTAAGTAAAAACATTCGATAATATAATTTCGATATTTTGAATTTCGACTTTATGATAGTACCTAGTTCGACACTCTGATTTTCGATATTTAAGCATTCGACAATTGTACCAATCGATAATATATACTTTCGACATTTTGGATTTCGACCTTATAATCGTTCGACATTCTGAATTTCGATATTTTGACCGTCGACTTTTTGACTTTAGATATTTTAACTTTCGATATTCAAATACGTGCCCGTTTGTTTTGATTTATATGTGCGTTTTGTGTGGCAGTAGTGGAGGGAGGGTTTGCATGCAAAACGTATATATTTCGCACAAGCTTGGTCATCTTGCACGTAAGTAGCAGAGTAGCAAGGTAAATATTTTGTGTTCATTGAAATGGACCTCCGCAAAGTAACGCCTGATTAAAAAAAACGATTTTCGAACTTATATGGTGCTGTTTCGCTCATACAATAGTCATTGCTCTGAGAGTGAGAGGGATATAACACGAACTTCGGAAATGGAATTTTCGAGTAGCTTCTAACTTGAAGCTTGCGGTCAAGGTTTTCTTTTCTAAGTTAATGGAAGCAGAATGGAAAGCCATTAATTCACACGCGATGGGTCGTTACTGGCGCACTCAAAGACCTCCATTATACTAAAGCTTTTATTGACTAGCTGTTTCCCGCAACGTCTACCTTCCGCGGGAAATTTGCCCTTATATACATACATATTATCACGTTTTTATCCCTTACGAGGTAGACAGGGTTAGGCAACAGCTAAAGGCCACGTTTAGCGTGATTGCGGGCGTATAGGTGTGTGGCGTCATAAACGTCACCTATTCCCAAGGGATATTTAAATTATTGTATTAGCAACACTGGCTCGGTCTTCTAATGAAGATCAGGCCACTGATTGGTCGAGGCAGGCGCAAAGCATCCCCATTCGCTCTGCAGGCTTATTACGTAACTCGCTCGCAATCGCCATCGTGTTCATTTTGACAGTTCTTGTATGAATGTGACAGCTAGCTGATTCCGATGCCAATTGTCAGCCCATACATGAACTGTCAAATTGAAGACGATGGTGATCGCGAGCGAGTTACGTAATAAGCTTGCTGAACGGAATGTGGAATGATTTCCTAACTAGATCATTTACCGGCGCTGCCTCGCCCTCTTTCTTCTGCAACCGTGGTCGAATAAACATCTCTTGATTGAAGTACCTACGTCGTATCACTTAACTCAACTTAAGGCGCTGTCAACAGCAAATGACCTGGAGCAGCGCCACTCTTCGCACATACGGTTCACGTGCCTGTTATTGAAAGAGAAGAAACTATTCCGGCAGCTTGGCGCGCGTCTAAAATCTTGCAAATAAGACACAAATCATAAGAAATAAACAAAAGTATGGATTATTTGTGAAATATGACTCGTTAGCCGTTTAGGTATGAATATGTTGACTTCATGTTTTTAATTGCAGACCCATACGTCGAAAAAATAAAGACATAGAACCGTTTAATGATGATTTTAAGACCAATCTTTGCAATTATTTTCTATCGAGCCGATTTTGTTCAATTATGTATCGAGCTCGTCTAGCGTGTTTGAGATATGATGAAAATTAACATTATATTTTTTTTGTATTTATTTTGTGTGCAGTTTTTCTTAAAAAAGTGTTTAAATAACATCAATTTCAACAAAATTAGGTGTTGTCAGCCTCTTAATTAAGTACCCTGTACTCCAAAGGTGGAAAGGGGAATCAAAGTAATCCATCGAGGCAATGGGCGAAAATCTCAATTCTTGGGAATCATGTTGTAGGCGATACGGCTAGCAAACCATTACTATTTTCATTCCCCTGTCCACCTTAATGTATATGTATGTATGTTAAAATTTGTGTCCGACCGAAACACGATTTTTAGCCGAAAACGAAACCGAAACCGAATATTCGGTTTTTTTCTGATTTCGGCCGAAACCGAAACCGAAATTTTTGAAGACGTATCATATCAAACAATATATTCAAAATTACTGTACAAATCGTAATTAAAAGGTTATTGCAAGGATTTCTTATATGAGAACAGTTACTTTGTTTGTTAAACAAAATAAAAAAACTGCATGCATACTACTGTCGCTGGCCCCAGCTGGGCCGGCCGCCGATGCATTACCTATGCCGAGCACTCCCGATGCGAGAGGCCGCGAAGTAATTTCGGCCCGGCCGAAGGTTTCGGCCGGATTCTGGCCGAAACCGAAACTTCGGCCGAAATCACATTTTTGGCCGAAATTGGCCGAAACCGAAACCGAAACTTCGGTCGGACACTAGTTAAAATTTTGTTTTTAATACAAGCTTTTTTGCTGACCTCACTTTTGTAGACTGTACTTGCATTAGATATTATTATCATCCATCGTATACAGGTGTAGCAAATTTCAAAGCAATCCAATCACTTAATGCGTCAATTTAACATGCAAGGTTTCACTCAAAAAACAAACAGATGAACAGATGGCTATTGGCTACTACTACGTTGCTATCTCCGCAAATTCCGCAATATATACTTCATTTAATTTAGGATGAGAAACCACAACAACATTATATTGCGGTTCGTGAACTGCAATCTCATAACAATTTGTACTAGAATAACAATTGACGACACGCAAATAAAGTGACATTAATACAATTTTATTTTGCGGCTGCCAAACTATTGCACTGTACTATTTGCTAGGTAAGAAATAGTTGACCAGACGCAATATAATGCTATTGTGGTTTCTCATTCTAAATTAAATGAAGTATAGTGATGTCATGATATGGCATAACATCCGGCTGAGAGATGGCTACTACTACTTCGCTATCTAAGCAATATAGTGATGTCAAGTAGTTGATGTGATGTTATGTTGTTGTGATGTTGTGCCTTACCATAACGTCTTAATGCGATTCAGTTTAGGTCCGCTCGCTGTCAGATTCATACTAAAAGTGACAGCTAAAACTTGAACTGAGCATAGAATAAGTAAGAACATAGTAGAACGGAATCTCCCGCTCCGGCCGGACTCGAGGTCACGATTTACAGTACTTGTTAAACGAGTGGCTCAGTCAGGCTGCCACGACCGGCGTCGCCGCACGCGCGTTCCGTCCGTCCCGTAGGTACTCATCTTGGAAACAATAATTACAATGGTGTCAAGTTATTGTGGTGTATTTAGGCGTATGAATAATGCAAATACCGAAGCTCACCCAAGCACCCAACTGAATAAACTACTACTAGTTTTACGTGAGCCTGTATGTATTTTATTTTATATTTGTCGGTAAGTAATACTTACTTAAATCATCTTAAATGGCTTCATTTGGTATGGCACTTGTAATAACTTCTTCCTTAATATAATATGTAGGTACGTACCTAATGATTTATAAATTTCATATTTTGTAAAACTAGAATAAAATAATGATTTCAAAGTAAATAAAAACTTATATTTTAGCGATATATATTGCACCAAATAAACCTTTTCCTTTCTTTCTTTCTTTTATACCTATTATCTTTAGACGTAAGTATAATATTTAACGGTAAGCAACCCTAGCAATACGCCTGGACGACAGAGGGGCGTAACGACGTGAAGGGGGAAGTAGGTATATAAATGGCGGCGTTTTGGACGCGGTCAAAAGAGATTCCCTTCTACCCTGTTATTATCTATTCTATGAACTGAGCGTCTTTTTAAAGCTTTTTAAATATACTTCACTCTGTCTGAACCTTAACTGGGTATTATCTTTGGGCACTTAACTTTATTACCAAAGCCGGGCTAGCCACAACCACCACATTAATTTTCGCATTAATATTGGTAAGTCACGCAATGTTTTGGGGCCATGGTAAAGTCCGGAACCTCCATTATTAGGTTTCCGTTCTCTGCCCATCTGTGATACAACTTTATCTTTTGAACTGTACCTATCTATTTATAATTCTTTTTTTTTACGTTTAAACAAAGGTAAACAATCTTGGCATGTATGTCTTTTTATTGAAAAGCACTTTTTTAAAATAAATGGCAGCAAGTTACGATTTGAGAGAATCAGATTTGAGACGTTTGAAATGTCGTGATTTGTTTCTTATGGTTTTGCATTATGTTTCAGATACCGCGTTATTCAGTAAAAAGACATGTCAAATTGTTACATTACATTCCGAGGGTGGTGAAATAATATCTCAGATCGCAGGAACTTGTCGCACGAGCCACAGGCGAGGGCGATAAACATGCCTGAGGCTTTCTTTATTACCGCCCGAGGTGTGTACACAATTTTACGTCTTCCCCTGGCCAGGAAGTGGCAATTTCCGCTCGCTACCAGGGGGGTTACTCCGAAATCCGATTTTCGAAGTTCGTATCACACCGTCCCTCTCACTCTCAAATTAATAACTATTAGTGAGAGCGGAACGGCACGAAACGAACTTTGAAAATCGGATTGAAGTTGCAAATTAAACATTAATTTTAATAAAGTAACATCGTAACACGCCAATTAATTGTTTTCAGTAAACAAAACAACATTGCTCGTCAGAAAACCTGAAGCGTGACCTAAATACTAACAAACCTACATAACATTTTATAATTAGTCTGCTAATCCACATTTTCGCGCGCTTTCCTGAGCGCCATGTTAATTTTACTACTCATAAAAACGCATAGGCAAAGGCACTTGGCATTCAGCCAATGCGTTCGCAGACTCGTCTATGACGTAAGGTAATTTATTTTAGGGATGGACGCATTGGAACCGGTGTGCGGCGGTTTGTCTAATTGTTCTATTGCCGATGGTTCAAGTTCAAATGAGAATGAAACCGTTTGCGTAATCGTAATGTTGGCTAAACTGTTTTTGTATTGGAGTCTGTATCATTCGTTCGTGTTGTACAACAGTGCGGTGTTATGTAACATTGTAAATAAATAAATGGATTCTATTTATATCGTATCGTTATTTATCGTTAGCTTGTTGTTAGGTAATTTTGTTAAATTTAAAAGCGAAACGGGGCATTCAACTCTTATTATTGTACTTAAAGTATACTGAATGACGGAATCTATTTAGATAGTTAGTAAGTGGGTAATTTTTAGGATGACAAGTCACACACATCATACACAAATCACGTCTTTATCCCTTACGGTAGACAGGGCCTAAGGTGACAAGTCCTACAGGCCACGTTTAGCAAGATTGTGGGCGTATAGATGGAAAACCAGGTCACTCACCTTAAAAAGTTGTATGAAAAGTGACTCGGTTTTTTTGCTCCCGAGTATACCAATATACAAAATAGTCTCTGCCTACCCCTGTGGGAAAGAGGCGTGACGTGTATGTGTATGTATGTAAATGTATACTAATATTGTGCTGCCGAATTTGTACATACGGTGCGCGAGATCGCTCGGTTTTTATTTATTAACCCCCTTATTCATAAACACACTATAGGCCTCTGCTAAGTTAGTAATCGTTTGTCCTTATCTGTGAAAGGTAAATGTTAAAGTGACAGATAAGGACAAACGATTACTAAGTTAACAGATGCCTATAGTGCGTTTATGAATAAGGGGGTTAATGTTTAACTTAGTATAAAGCAGAGGTTCCCAAACTCTTTTGTTCCATAGACCACTTTCAAAATTTTGCTGGATCCGGTGGACCCCCTGCAGCTACATTACCAATAATTTCGAAACTAAATCTCGAAAAAAAAAAAAAAGATTAGCTCTATAATCTATGGATGGAAACTTGCGTTGTTGCTGAGTTTCAATTTCAACGATAAATTAACAGTTTTCGAAAAAATTGGTTAGAATTGATTGCTTGATAGGGTTAATTATTTCATTAAAGTCGACTAAACAAATTTTCAATTAAGTAAATTATATTTTTGTGCTGCGAGTGACTCCATCCTACTTTACTTTCTTGAAATCTACAATGACTCACAGCACAAGAACCAATCAATTCTCACAAATTTTATTCAATTTTCATGCACCCCCGCTTGCGATTGTGGACCCCCATTTTTGGTCACGCACAACGTAGACCCCCGTCGAGTCTTCCGTGGACCCCTGGGGGTCCACCTGGACCACTTTGGGAACTACTGGTATAGAGCCTTTTATTAGAGTTTAAAAATAATCTCATACTTTATGATCAGAGGAAGATAAGCAGCAATAATAGCTTACTTAGCTCAGGTTTTATCTTAATTACTTAATTATCTAAACCGATTGTTAGTGACGTAATTTACAAGCACCACTGAGTTTTTCAGAATTTACGTGCGAAATTACAAAAGATTGAGCAGGGGATCCTCAGATTTCTCGATGGACTTTTACTTTTACCATCTGCACGGGAAGAGAAGCTGGCACATTTTTGAAGTGAAAACTTCAGCGGCGCTGAGCGCTTTTTGGGATGGGTAAAGAACGTTAAACTCGCGTCAGGCGTAAGACGGAGGGAGTGTTTAAGTACCAGGATCATAGAATAAGTAAGAACGTAGTAGAACGGAATCTCCCGCTCCGGCCGGACTCGAAGGTCACGATTTACAGTACTTGTTAAACGAGCGGCTCAGTCAGGCTGCCACGGCCGGCGTCACCGCACGCGCGTTTGGCATTTTTGCGCGTTCCGTCCCGTAGGTACTCATCTAGTTTTACGTGAGCCTGTATGTATTTTATTTTATATTTGTCGGTAAGTAATACTTACTTAAATCATCTTAAATGGCTTCATTTGGTATGGCACTTGTAATAACTTCTTCCTTAATATAATATGTAGGTAAAACTAGAATAAAATAATGATTTCAAAGTAAATAAAAACTTATATTTTAGCGATATATATCGCACCAAATAAACCTTTTCCTTTCTTTCTTTCTTTCTTTCTTTTATTTATCTTTAGACGTAAGTATAATATTTAACGGTAAGCAACCCTAGCAATACGCCTGGACGACAGAGGGGCGTAACGAAGTGAAGGGGGAAGTAGGTATATAAATGGCGGCGTTTTGGACGCGTCAAAAGAGATTCCCTTCTACCCTGTTATTATCTATTCTATGCCAGGATATCAGATCCTCTAAGAGCTTATTTTGAAATACGAATGAATCGCGCTCGATTTTTGAAGTGTTTTTTTGTTGAGTCGCGGAGCAAAAGTACTAGGGCATCAGCACATTGTTAGAGGTCTGTCAATATAGATACGTACGTTTTTTTTTTGTAAGCGGCCAGTACGGTACGTGGCTTGAGCGTCAGTGGAGCGTCATGTAGGTTACAACAATAAAATCTAATGTAAGCTGTTTTCACTGCTGCCGGCACTCCCGGAGTGCTACCTGTCGCTTTTTCTTTACTTCCAGACCAGCGTGGAAGACAGAATATGTATGTATGTATGTAAAACTCTTTATTGTCTCTTTTTTGTGAATAAGAGCTGGCATCTGGCAATAACCGCCTAGCATTGAGCGTAAGCAGTGTTTTTATCGCAGTCGCAATTGTCGGCCAGTTAATCTTGATTGGGCCAATAACTAAAAACAAACGGGTGCGGGGCCGCTTGAGCAACGACAACCGACAAACCACTAAAGTCGCTGTCAATTGAAATTGCGAACAAGGTAAATAAACCATTTAATGACATATCCATATTCTAGCACTTGTTTATTGTTTTAATGGTTCAGCAGAGCCTCTAGCACACGGCGGCCACGGCGTACAAAATCCGCGTTCTGAAATGAACACAGGCACGACGTCGTCTGTACACGCGTCAATGTGTGCGTAAGATACACAGGGCTGTCTATCGCAAAAACCTAGTACTATAAGTACTACCAATGACATAAATATACTAAAGATATGTCTTAGATGGGTGCAAATAAATGTACTTAATCGTTATCTATTTATTTAAACTTACTTAAAATGTGTCTGTCTGTGTATTTAAGCATTATTATTTTCAATTACAATAGATGTACGACAACAAACTTAAGCGAATGATTCTGTAGTTATTTCATGTATTAATCGCGATAATTTCAGAAAGCATTAATTTTCTAATGTTTTATAAAATGAAGTAGGTAGGATAGGTTCCCGAACTTGTGACGTGCGGCCGACATACATCGCGTCGCGAGCCCTACTAGTTGCCGGCAGCTTTCCGGCAGACTGCGCTTGAGGGGTGGGGTAACTCGAATAGGTGCGGGGCGGAGCGTGGCCATTCTGTACGTAGTACTATTATATATTCTGTGCCTCTAGTGTAAGTTTTCACACGAAATAATGTCTCGAACGCGTTCACGTAAACGTCTCAATTACTATGGAAAATTTGGCAGCGCCACTTGCGGTTCGAAACGGCAACAAACTGTTCTCATTACTTCTCATAGTATTTGACAGTTTAACGCAAACGTTATCGAGACGTATTTCGCTATCGAAAACTTACACTAAGCATACAGGCTTATTACGTAACTCTAATTTTGACAGTTCATGTATGGGCTGACAATTGGCATCAGAATCAGCTAGCTGTCACATTCATACAAGAACTGTCAAAATGAACACGATGGCGATTGCGAGCGAGTTACGTACCTAATATGCTAGCAGGATAATGTTGTAGTAAGTTAAGTTGATTAAATACGGATTTACCTAACAGTATTTGATGAGGGAAAATGGAAATTAAAGACATTTTAAGTGCAAGGTTTGTTTACATTGTTTGCAATTTCAATTGACTGACAGTTTACGATATTCAATGAACAAAAATCAGTGGCGTGACTACAATGTCAGCCCGCGGCAAATTCATCAGGAGCCCTTCCTCACTATAAAGAAGTGCACCATCCCTTCTGTGCTCAAGGCCGAGCCAGTTCGGGGCCCCGTAGAGCTGGGGGACCCTGGGATTTTGCCAGCCCTGCCACCCTATAGTTACGGCACTGACAAAAGCATTACCTTGCTATTCCGTTACTTAAATTACTACTGTGGGTTACCACGACGTCTTAATGCGATTCAGTTTAGATTCGCTCGCTGTCAGATCCATCCTAAAAATGACAGCTAAAACCTGAACTGAGTTGGAATTGAAACGCATGGTAACCCCCCTGATCATAATTTGACTTAAAAGAAGGATACAAATGAAATAACCGCCAGTGATGTCATAGACAGACAGACCTATAGAGTTTAGCCTGCTATTGGTTTAATCGTTTAGCGTTAGGTACTCCAGGAACCAAAGTCAGTGTCATGTTCGGAGGTTGTTAATTACACTAAGTGGACTATAGTGAGTGCCTAACCAGTACAGTCGACCAAGCAATTTACGATCACATCTTTTGATTTCGTAGACTTAGTACGTCGATCTTTTCACAGCTCCAGTAGGCTTATTGTCTAACTCGCTCGCAATCGCCATCGTCTTCATTTTGACAGTTCATGTATGGGCTGACAATAGGCATCGGAATCAGCTAGCTGTCACATTCGTACAAGAACTGTCAAAATTAACACGATGGCGATTGGGAGCGAGTTAGACAGTAAGCCTACAGGGGACTGCAGAAGTCGAAGCATAATTATGTCGATACGGCCAACATGACAAATTTAATATTATGTGTCACCGGCCTTATTGTTTATGGCAAATTTAAGGAAAAAATCGTTACTTAAAATACCTTATTTCGCGTTTCTTGCTACCCTACTAATATTATAAATGCGAAAGTTTAAGGATGTGTGTATGTTTGTTCCTTCTTCACGCTGAAACGACTGGACCGATTTGAATCAAAGGAATGGTAGCCTAGATTAAAACAGGCTACTTTTTATCCCGTAGAATTGCGTAGTTCCCGCGGGTTAGCGATAAACATGTCAAAGGTCGAGCTGCCTAGAGTCGCAACGTAAATAATTATTGCAGAATGTAACATCAACATAGGCTTATTGTCTAACTCGCTCGCAATCGCCATCGTGTTCATTTTGACAGTTCTTATATGAATGTGACAGCTAGCCGATTCCGATGCCAATTGTCAGCCCATACAGTCATGCACTGTCAAAATGAACACGATGGCGATTGCGAGCGAGTTACGTACCGTAATAAGCCTGAATTCTAATAATTAGTTAGTCTAATTCTACGGGGACCAAGTCGCGGAGTCGCGGGCAGAAGCTAGTGGAGTGGACTAAACATAAACATAGTTAATATAATATATCCTCTGACTATGCCGACTGTAGTATGTACATCGATGACTCACTAACCAATTTGTAATGGTAAGCCATGTAGTGAATTGGACGGTTTATTGTTTTGTTTGTGTCGAAATTTCGGTACATACAGCATACCAAGGGTTTAATTACACAAACGGATAACTCTCTTATGAAAATCGAGTGATGCTCGACATGTTTCGGACTAGTTTGTAGTCCTTCTTGGAGCGCTCGCCTCGGCGGCGATACGATACGCTACGCGCCAGCGCCCTGGGGCCTTACCATGACGTCTTAATGCGATTCAGTTTAGGTTCGCTCGCTGTCAGATTCATACTAAAAGTGACAGCTAAAACTTGAACTGGGTCGGAATTAGGACGTCATGGTAAGGCCCCTGCTCGCGCGGCCACTCGACTCAACTGACAGCGGCGCACAACTACCCTCGTTTACATCGTCATTTTTACTGTCAAAAGTAGGGCAGCACACAACACTGAATCACGTCACTTCGTAAAGGTTCGCTCACACTCAACGCTTGGGAGAATCAAAATTTTCTACATAACTATTTTAGACTTAGCCCCTTTTTCACTAGAAAAGAAAATAGGTTGTCATTTGTTAAAAACCTATCTAAGGCGACACCAGCCGCGAACTTAGCGCCACTTCGGAAATGTTCTTATATCTCCTAAATTAGATCAATTTTCAATAATTTCCGATGGTTAGGTTAGGTAAGTTAGGTTAGGTTAGGTTAGGTTACTAGGGAAACACCTATAATATGTATTAAGAGGCTGACAACACCTAATTTTGTTGAAATTGATGTTATTTAAACACTTTTTTAAGAAAAACTGCACAAAAAAAAATACAAAAGAAATATAATGTTAATTTTCATCATATTTCAAACACGCTAGACGGGCTCGATACATAATTGAACAAAATCGGCTCGATAGAAAATAATTGCAAAGATTGGTCTTAAAATCATCATTAAACGGTTCTATGTCTTTATTTTTTCGACGTATGGGACTGCAATTAAAAACATAAAATCAACATATTCATACCTAAACGGCTGACGAGTCATATTTCACAAATAATCCATACTTTTGTTTATTTCTTATGATTTGTGTGTTATTTGCAAGATTTTAAACGCGCGCCAAGCTGCCGTAATAGTTTCTTCTCTTTCAATAACAGGCACGTGAACCGTATGTGTGAAGAGTGGCGCTGCACCAGGTCATTTGCTGTTGACAGCGCCTTAAATCAGCGTATACAATTTGTCGTTCTGTAGTTGTCCCAGAAAAAATTGCACAAAACTAAAACGGTCGCTTTTTGTTGTGCAAGTTTTTTTGGACAACTACAGAACGATACAGTTACAGAACACTGTCGTTTTAACCCCTTTTTCACTAGAAAGAACCCCTTGAAAATTAACTGGAAATGATTGCTGCAACAAGCCGGAAAACCTTAACATAACACGAAGCCTTAATCCCTAAACACCGTCAATTCTATTTACAGAATAGACCGAATTTCCTTCTATGAATCACTGTATTACTCACTCATGTAACAAATATTTCATGCATCTCGACTTCTCGAGTTAGACACGGTATTGTGAAGATTTCAATGCGAGCTCACGTATGTCGTAAAAATAGTAAAACTAAAACATCGCAATTACTGAAGGCCTGATCGTAAAGTTTTAATATGCCATTAATGCAAATGCAGCCGTTACGCCCATGGACCTCTAAGTGCATGACGCCAGTCACTCTTGCATAAGTATGTACATAAAATTCAAAATTTATAAACTAATCGACACCCATTGTTACAGAAACACAAAGCTGAGCGAAAACCTAGAAAGCTTCGAAGATGACACCGAAAACGGCATCGAGACCAGAAACCTAGACGATGATACTTCAGTCAATTTAAATCGTGACGCTATCAGTGACGTCATTGTTGAAACACTACCATACGCACCTAATGTACCTGATAGGATCAGACAGTTCAATGAACTCGAAGATGCTGAGACAACACAAGCTGAAAACGAATGGGGCGAAGATGAAAATGAAGCACAAGAAAAGATAGATGAAAATTTATTTAGAAGAAAAAGGCAAGCCGAAGCTACAGCTACAGAATCAAGTCTAGGACCTAAAGTCAATGGTAGTGAAGTTAATGTTGTAAACGGTTCGAGAATAAGGCTTGTCGGTTTTAGAATTGAAGAAAGTGAGAAGGAACCAAAGATCGTAGGGGATATGATACCTAGTGTGTTAAGGAAGACTAAATTTAGTTTGAGATTGTTTGGGGAAGGCTTTACGAGTGAGTCTGAAATAGCATTCACGCATACGCCTGATACGTATGGAGCTATGTGCAACCATTTACTGGATGAGAAATATAAGGTATGTATAATTAGAAGCGACTTAGCGCCACCTAGACATGGACTACATAAACTGCTACGCACGACTCGTCACGAGTAGCTAGCGCTAATAGTAATAACATCACAATACTCTACATCGCGCCAGCAAAAATACAACTTCCGACTCTCTTCCTTTCGACTTCGATCCCCAGGCATAGCATAATCTCCAGTCTTTCTCCAGTCTAACAAGTCGTTTTCCTTAGAAATTATAGGTTTTTTTAATAAACTTCAGAGGCCTTACCATGACGTCCTAATCCCGACTCAGTTCAAGTTTTAGCTGTCACCTTTAGTATGAATCTGACAGCGAGCGAACCTAAACTGAATCGCACTAAGACGTCATGGTAAGGCCCCAGTAGGTACAGTATAGTTACTAGTTACAAATGTCGTGCTTTAGATTTGAATTTGTTATAATTCGAAATCTGTTTTAAAAACCTCAATTTGTCATTCTTTCAGATAGAAAAAGCTGACGGCGAATCCGCTTATCTCGAGCTGATCGCGCCACCACCAGCCGACGGCGAGGGCTTCAAATTCTACTTCTGCATGCGAAGCTCGCCCTCCGGCGACTTCGTCCACCAAGGCAAAGAACCATGGAAGATCCTGGGCACCCACAACAAGCTACTGCCCTTATGGGCGTCGATAGTCCTTATAATCATCCTACTGTTACTCGCTTCCCTTTTCTCAGGGTTGAACTTGGGTTTGATGGCGTTGGACAGAACAGAGCTGAAGATCATAGCCAATACGGGGACAGAGAAGGAGAGGAGATACGCCAGGGCTATAATGCCTGTCAGAGCTCATGGAAACTACCTCCTCTGTACTATCTTGTTGAGTAACGTGGCTGTCAACAGTACTTTTACTGTGATCCTGGATGATCTGACGTCAGGTTTGGTGGCTGTTATAGGATCGACGTTGGCTATAGTGTTTATAGCTGAAATCACGCCCCAGGCCGTGTGTGCCAGGCATGGGTTGTTCGTTGGAGCGAAGAGTATATGGATTATGAAGGTTAGTTCGGGGGATCATATTACTAACCTCTTATTCATAAACGATTAATACTGCCGTAAAGCAGTGCAATCCAGTGCCTCCCAGGCAATTTAATCTACAATTATAATATACTAGCTGTTGCCAGCGACTTCGTCTGCAAAGAATTCGTTTATCGCTATCCCGTGGGAACTATTTTCCGGGATCAAAAGTAGCCTATGTGCTATTCCAGACTTTTCCTTATCTATGTGCCGAATTTCATCCAGATCCGTTGGGCCGTTCTGGCGTGATTGAGTAACAAACAAACATCCATCCATCCATACTTTCGCATTTATAATATTAGTTACATTCAAAATAAAGTCCCCATTGACGTCGTAGGTATCTTGATCATCGATTCGACCAATGTATGGGAATTGGGAACATTATTTTGTCAACCAAATAAAAAAAAACCGATAAACTTTTAAAGGGGTGTTCAGTCAAACTAACCCGGCCTTCTGCTGATGATGATGGTGATGGTGATGATGATGATTATGGTGATGACGATGATGAAGACGACAACGATAACGACGACGACGACGCCGATAATAATGATGATGATGATTAAACTTGCTTCTAACTTTCAGATCGTGATGGGTATCTGCGCGCCGCTGGCTTGGCCTACAAGTAAACTCCTGGATTACTTCTTAGGAGAAGAAATCGGAACACATTACAACAGGGAAAGACTAAAGGAGTTGGTCAAGGTAAGCTTTTCATATTCGGAATAAGCGCCATCTAGCGTTAGGTGGCAGAACTAAAAGGTACCAGTGATACTAATACTACCAACGAGACGGAAAACTCGATTTTGGGCACTCCATCGATCTTACGGCTAATTTTCTTCAGCACATATTATAAAACAAAGTCCTCAGCCGCTTCTGTCTGTCTTGTCTCCTGAAAAAAAAAAAAAAATAATAACACCTGAAAATGTATATATGGTTCGAAAGCATTTTGCCTCCTGATCACTGCAATATGTTTATATAATTTTAATATCGCTTATTATAAAAAATTCAAATTAATTAAAAATATGTCCTAATTTTACCAAAACTACCACAGGATAGGTGAAACACCTTTGCCTTTTTCACGAGAAAAAATAAGCGACCATAATTTTGTATATGACAACTTCAAAGTACAAGGGGGGCAACTCTGAAATTCTATTTTTGAAGTTCGTTGTATACCTTCTCTCTCACTCTCAAGTTAATGACTATATTAGTATGAGCGGAACTGCACGAAGCGAACCTCGAAAATCGAATATCGGAGAATAAGGCCTGACATTGACAATTTGAAATTGACGTCAGATTTTTTTCTATACAGAAAAGACAAAAGGGTAAGTGTCTATTCTGTGATAGTATCGGAGTTACGCCCTTTTAGAATAAGCAAAAATTAATAAATTAATTATAAATTAAATACAAACCCTAGCGAAAAAATTAAACTGTCAGCATGTTCATCTTTTCAAACAGAATACAGAGAACCATTAAAATGATAGGCTCAGAAATATGAAATGTTGTCAAATTTTCGCATCAAAGGGATGCCACAGACGCACATTTAAAACCTTCATTAAATTTCCGTGAAATAATCGTAAAAAAAAACACAAAAATGCGACGTTGCCAGCTCAGAAGGTATTAAAGTGGCTTTGCAATCATTAATAGATGGCGTAACTTAGCCTACCCCCAAAAGCGACCATTTATCGTTATCACGTAAAACTATCATCCGCAAACCGTCATTATAGACAATCGGTTTTGTGTGACAGAAGATTAAGGCGCTGTCAACAGCAAATGACCTGGAGCAGCGCCACTCTTCTCGCATACGGTTCACGTGCCTGTTAGTGAAAGAGAAGAAACTATTCCGGCAGCTTGGCGCGCGTCTAAAATCTTGCAAATAAGACACAAATCATAAGAAATAAACAAAAGTATGGGTTATTTGTGAAATAAGACTCGTTAGCCGTTTAGGTATGAATATGTTGACTTTATGTTTTTATTTGCAGACCCATACGTCGAAAAAATAAAGACATAGAACCGTTTAATGATGATTTTAAGACCAATCTTTGCAATTATTTTCTATCGAGCCGATTTTGTTCAATTATGTATCGAGCCCGTCTAGCGTGTTTGAAATATGATGAAAATTAACATTATATTTTTTTTGTATTTTTTTTGTGTGCAGTTTTTCTTAAAAAAGTGTTTAAATAACATCAATTTCAACAAAATTAGGTGTTGTCAGCCTCTTAACTAAACAGATTTATATGGGGAGTGTGAATGGGTGCGTTGGGAGGGGAAGGCCTAGACGGACGTGCCGTGATCAAATTGGGGACGTTTTGGAAAAAGGTCAGGTCAAGAGTACCCGAAACAGACGAGCATGTATGAAGAGATTGATGAATGTCGATGAAGCGAGAGGTATGTCAGGATCATAGCAAGTGGAACAAAGTAGTCTCTGCCTACTCCTATGAGAAAGAGGCGTATCGGTATGTATGTATGTGCTGTTTTATGTCATTAACATTATTTACCTTCAGATAACCAATCACGTGAACGACCTGGACAAGGAGGAAGTGAACATTATTTCTGGAGCCCTGGACCTCCGCAAGAAGTCCGTCCGCGACGTCATGACCAAGCTGGACGACTGCTTCATGCTGCCCATCACCAGCGTGTTGGACTTTGAGACGATGTCCGAGATTGTCAAGTCAGGTGAGGTTCATCATCAAAATATAAAAAAAAACCGTCCAAGTGCAAATCGGACTCGCGCATGAAGGTTTCTGTATATTATCTACAAATATCTAAAAACCAGTGTAAGCAGAGCCCTGCCCCTAAGCAAAATATACGCAGTGTGGGGTCACTTAATATTGGACACTGATATATACAGACATACATACATTATTCTGGTTTTTAGTATTTGTTGTTGAAGCGGCAACAGAAATACATCATCTGTGAAAATTTCAACTGTCTAGCTATCACGGTTCATGAGATACAGCCTGGTGACAGACGGATGGACGGACAGCGAAGCCACACGAATACCCTTAAAAATTTATAAAGGTTGGAACTTTCCTTTAATAATAATAATAATAATAAATCATTTATTTCAAGTTACAACCTGTTTAGGTGACTCATACAATTGCGTTAGTAAGATCTTACAAGCTAAGTGTTAGTTTTAAAAACAATTAATTTATTTAAAATAATTTATTTACATGCAGCGCACACGCATGATTAATGTAAGCGCAGTCAGTTCTGTCCGCGATCATTGCCAGGATGGTATAAGCATGTACAATGCTTGTATCATAATCATCGTTATCTGTGCGTCCACAATGATGTGGTGACCAAGTTGCCTTCTATATGTTGCTCAAACTAGCATGTTGGACTTCGAGACAATGTCCGAAGTAGTCAAGTCAAGTGAGTTTCATGATAATCATTTCACCTGTGAGTCGTCAATGATGTGATGACCGAGTTGAATGCTATGCTTCTATGTATATGATAGGTTGTCCATAAAGTAGCGTTGGACTTTGAGACAATGTCCGAGATTGCCATGTCAGGTGAGGTTTATCGTCTAAAAAAAAATTTGGTTCTTAAGGTCTGAAGTTTACTAACTGGTAAGTATAAGGGTTGAAACTTTCCTTTAAGCACGTAGAATGCTAGTATCATAATCAAGTCTTACTTACCATGACGTCTTAATGCGAAACGATTCACTCAGTTTTAGATAATTACTAAACGACACTGAAAATTAGAACACATAGAAAAATCCGAAAAGTAAAGCTATGGCCGGGAATCGAACCCGGGACCTCGTCATTCCGTGACGCGTGCTATACCCCTACACCACCCATAGCAGGTGAGTAAGCGTTCGAATTTTTCTATCTGTTACCAACTGTCACGTGACCTTGTTACTATGCAATTATTTGTCGCGAAGCGTCATCTATTTGAATGATGTGTCTGTACGACACAATTACAAACTAGTACTAGTTTTAGCTGTCATTTTTAGTATGGATCTGACAGCGAGCGAACCTAAACTGAATCGGGATTGAATCGAATAAAGACGCCATGGTACCCATGAGCCGTCACTGATATGATGACCAAGTTAAATGCCTTCATGCTGTCGATGACCAGTGTGTTGGACTTTGAGGCAATGTCCGAGATTATCAAGCCAAGTGAGTCTTACCTCGTGTCTCCCCCAGGCTACTCCCGCATCCCGGTGTACGAGGGCACCCGCGGCAACATAGTGACGGTGCTCTTCATCAAGGACCTGGCCTTCGTGGACCCCGACGACAACACGCCGCTGCGCACCCTCGCGCAGTACTACCAGAACCCGTGCAACTTCGTCTTCGAGGATGTCACTCTTGATCTCATGTTGAAGCAGTTCAAGGATGGTAAGAAGCACTGAAAATGACCCCCTTTGTTTAGAAACATGGTGGTGTGTGTAGAGTATGGTCTAAAAATGATAGAAGTGAAAAATATTACAAATAGGCTGTAGAATAAGTTAGGTTAGGGTTCATCATCTCCAGCCAGGCCTCCTCTCACAATGAGAGAGCTTAAATTGGGCTACTAGTTCCCACGCGGGCCTGGCGCGGATTGGGAACTTCATCTTCAATTTCTTTATTGAATTGCTTCGCAATTGTGTGCAGGTTTCCTCACGAAGTTTTCACGAGGTTAGTTATTTTATAAAAAAGCAATTTAATAAAATAGTCTTCCATGTTGGTCTGGGAAAAGGAAAAACATAGAATGTACTCGTTGTTTCTCTTCCCGCGCAGACGGTAAAAGCCCACCGAGGGATGGGCGACAATCTTAGGAATCATGTCATAGGCGATGCGGCTAGCATGGGTTGCTCTTATTAATGGTTCCCTTTGGGTACGGAACCCTGAAAAACTTCACTAGATCATTTTAAAACTATAGCGGGGGTTACAATACGTCATAATAAAGCTTACTATGTTCTAAATTAATAACTTTCCGGCATACCATGACTCGATATATCTATAAATAATCAATAACTGTCTGTCGGTCGCGGGCAAGTTGCCAGAGCTTTATTTTTTATGTTCTTAATTAATTCAGAGTGGCTAGGCGTGTCGATCCATCATGAAACTTGTTTATTAAATACATAGAATATAATAGAAGAAATTTTTAGTCACCAACAACAATAGGGAATGGATGGTTATTTTAAAAGTGCTTGGTAATTTTTCTATTGATAGGAATAACCATCCTTAGCTACGGAAAAAAGTTTCAGATTTTTCCGTCGAGCCATATATTTTATAAAAATAAAAATATTTTACTCAGTCACTCGGCGACCCTTAAGGTGGAAACACATTATTAACACGCGACGCGACTCGATGCAACGAATGTATGCGCACGGCGTCGCGTCGGATGTTCATAGTGTGGTTCTGGTCATAGAAAATAATACAATTTGATTCGACTCAACACGCGTCGCGTTGCATCGGGTCGCGTCGCGAGTTAATAATGTGTTTCCACCTTTATACGGCAGTTAAGCAGTACGCCAACGCATATCAAATAAAAAAAAACATAATTGCTGCTTGAATCTGTGGTACACGATGGCATTTTTATGCTATAATATTATTGTGCTCCGATTCCTGAGACCGTTTTAGCGCAAGCATTTATGAAATGAGATCATAATTCAAGATTTTTGCCGACCTAAATGCCTGACGTTTCGATAAATATCCTTTTGAAAATAGAGCGGTAACGAAAGCATGTTTATATTAAAGTATTCGTTATGCTACATTATTAGGTCAAAGTTTTTAAGTCTGATGCAAAATAGTGGGGTGTCTGTCGGTGGTATAGTAGCTCTTAAACGAAAGACCAGATTTTCACGCGGTTCTTTTAAATAGAAAGCTATCTTAATCACGATAGTTCGATGCCTAGTTTCATCTAAATCGATTTAGCCGTTTAGGAGATATGCTCCCTTATTCATAAACGCACTATAGGCCTCTGCTAACTTAGTAATCGTTTGTCCTTATCTGTGAAAGGTAAATGTCAAAGTGACAGATAAGGACAAACGATTACTAAGTTAGCAGAGGCCTATAGTGCGTTTATGAATAAGGGGGATGGACTTTAAAAAAAGCACGTTCAAGGTGTTTCAACTTTTCAAAATTGTAGATCCTTACAACCGCATGTATTTTTATTAGGTATTCCGCTTTCTGTCCGACCACTGTGATACAGTTTCATACAACACAACCACCCGCTCTTTCTCTATTACGACGTGGCTATGAAAATCGTTGAAATTTGCATAAACTTGACTAAAAAAAAACAAAACATACGAAAAACACAAACACACAAAACCGAAATAAATAACGATTCAATTGGTTCTTCGTAATCATCAAACGCGATGCCGACACAATACATCCCGCCAGTATGACCACCGTCATACAACTCCATACAACGTAAACTCCCGCTCCCGCTTCCGCTCATGAACTTTTTCTTGCAGGTCACAAGGGCCACATGGCGTTCGTGCAACGCATTGACCGCGAGGGCGCAGGCGACCCTGTTTACGAGACAGTGGGTCTCGTGACGTTGGAAGATGTCATTGAAGAGATGATTCAGGCCGAAATTGTTGACGAGAGCGATGTTATTAGTAAGTAATTAATACAATTAATAATCTAACTAATATTATAAATGCGAAAGTATGGATGGATGTTTGTTTGTTACTCAATCACGCCAGAACGGCCCAATGAAGTAGCCTATGTGCTATTCCAGACTTTTCTCTATCTATTTACCGAATTTCATCCAGATCCGTTGGGCCGTTCTGGCGTGACTGAGTAACAAACAAACATACATTCATTCATCCAAACTTTCGCATTTATAATATTAGAAAGACTTTTTTTTTACGTAGAAGAGCGCTCGGTGGCCTATTTTCAAAATAAAATTTAGAGATTTTTCATATACCTTCCTATTTCAGGTGACAACCGCACCAAGAAGCGTCTCCCGCGCCCCCTGAACCGTTTCCAGGACCTGGCGGCCTTCGCGGGCCACCAGCCTCACCGCGTGCACGTCTCCCCGCAGCTGGTGCTGGCCACCTTCCAGTTCCTCTCCACCAGTGAGTTTCTCATCATTGTTGACTTTGTTGGCAGTGATCATGACATCACAGTTTTTATTATTATCAAGATGGTCATTATCATTGTTATCATTGTTGACTTTTTTAACAGTGACCATGTCAACACAGTCTTTATTATTTATCATTAAGATGGTCATCGTCACTATTACCATTGATGACTTTGTTAGCAGTGATCATGCCATCACGGTCTTTATTATTATCATCAAAATGGTCATCATCACTGTTATCATTGTTAACTTCGTTAGCAGCATCATCATCATCACAGTTTTCCTTATTAATAATGTAGAGGCGGTAACTATAGGGTGGCAGGGCTGGCAAAATGCCAGGGGCCCCCAGCTCTACGGGGCCCCGAACTGGCTTGGCCTTGAGCACAGAAGGGAAGCTGATGCACTGCTTTATAGTGAGGAAGGGCCCCATCTGATGAATTGGCCGCGGGCCCCTGACGTTGTAGTTACGCCACTGTAATAATGCTAACATTAAGATCATTGTCATCATTTTTAGCGTCTTCGTAATCTTCAATGATTCTTTAATATAGTCTTAACACATCAAAAAAAGTATTTACAGTGATAAAAATAAGTAGGTAAAAATTCCCGCCGTCGATGTGTCTACATATTGAAAAATGTGTAATGGCGTGTTATTGCATTGCAGGCGTGGATCCGTTCCGCCCGGAGATGGTCTCGGAGACAGTGCTGCGCCGCCTCCTGAAGCAGGACGTGGTCCAGCACATCAAGCTGCGCGGAGACGAGGCCAAGACCGACCCCAAGATATACGTCTTCCAGGAGGGCAAGCCAGTAAGTACAGGCACCCCACAAAGATTATTCATTTAATTTTTTGATTCAAAATTTACCCCCTTATACATAAACACTATAGGCTTCTGCTAACTTAGTATGGTATTTACGTTCTTACCTGTCCTATTTGGTAAACAAAATTCTAGCCTCAAAACGTCTCATTTTTGTTATTTTTTAACCAATGATATTATATATAAACTGGGAGTAAGTAGATATGTCACTACCGCGCCCGAGTTGAAGATTCATAAATGACCCAATCATCATCATCATCATCTCATGTCGCAATCAGTTTACCTCAAACAAGCCACAGTATGAGTAGTCCGTGACAGTCAATGTGACAGTTGACAGAGGGAACGTTTTTCAAACGCAATTTACTAGGAACGTAACATATCTATACTATGAAATATCATTGTTTTTAACTGTTTCATTGTAAATAAAGGAACTGAAGATAAAATATCAGCAAAATTATGTACAAATTATTGCCTTAGGTTTATTTGATAACATAATACACCTTATTCTTTACAAAAATTTGCACATTGAGGTTTGAATTTTGTTTACCAAATAAGACAGTTAACAATGCTTTGTTTGTCCTTATCTGTCACTTTGACATTTACCTTTCACAGATCCTTATCAAACCTTCCAAACGATTACTAAGTTAGCAGAAGCCTATAGCGGGTTTATGAATAAGGCGGAGGTGGAAACACATTATTAACACGCGACGCGACCCGACGCAACGAATGTATGCGCATGGCGTCGCGTCGGATGTTCATAGTGTGGTTCTGGTCATAGAAAATAATACAATTTGATTCGACTCAACACGCGTCGCGTTGCATCGGGTCGCGTCGTGTGTAATGTGTTTCCACCTTTAGTCCCGCCCTTGGCGCAGTTCATTTTGATCAACGTATGGAAACTGTCATCTGTCAAATCCTGTGGAAACAAATTCTGAAAACCATTTACAGGGCTATTTAGTCATAACCCAATCACTTGCTGAGATATTCCAGAACGATTTTAAAAGACCCAGTACATAGACTGTCCACTTAAGATGGTGCATCCGTGCTGAGCTCGCAACGTCGCATTTTTGGTGATTTTTTGCGATTATTTCACAGAAATTGAATGAAAGTTTCAAATATCCTTCTGTAGTGCACTTCGTCTTTAGTGTATTAATGTGTCCAATGCAATGATTAATGGTGATGGACTTTTATTTTCGTATTAAAGGGATAAAATACTATATCTGGTTTAATAAGAAAATAAAAGTCCATCACGATGAATTATTGCATTAGACACATTAATAAACTACAAACGAAGTGCACTACAGACGGATATTTGATACTTTCATTCAATTTCTGTAAAATAATCGCAAAAAATCACCAAAAATGCGACGTTGCGAGCTCAGCACGGATGCACCCTCTTAACTGAGTCGGCGACCGCGGGAGCTCCTGTGCGGGCGGCAGGCACACTACCCGCGCGCTCTCGGTCCCCTTTATCTTCCTATCCTGCCCTCCGCGCGGGCGAGAGCGGTCGGTATTAAGATGATGTAGAGCCATATATTTTTTTTTAATAGCCTATTATAGTGTCCCACCGCTGGGCAAAGGCCTCCCCTTCTTTTTGCCACTCGTCCCTGTCAAATACATGCTCCTGCCACCCTTTTCGATACGCATCCAAATCGTCCCGCCATCTTCTTGGTCTGCCTCTGCTTCGATAGCCATCTCGCGGGATCCAATGGTTGGTAATTTGGGCCCATCGCTGTGGATGCATCCGGCAGACGTGACCAGCCCAGTCCCATTTAAGCTTGGCGGTCTTGGCACCCACATCTAGAACGCGAGTTTTGGAGCGCAGTTGCGTGTTTCGGACTGGATCCCTTCTGCGAACACCCAAAATGCTGCGCTCCATTGCCCGCTGGCAAACCTTGAGTCTGGACTTTTGAGCTTCAGTTAATGACCAAGTTTGAGCGCCGTAGTTTAGGATGGGAAGAAGAGCCATAAGAATAAATAATAACAGAGTAGAACGGAATCTCTTTTGACCATGCCCAAAACGCCGCCATTTATATACCTACTTCCTTCAAGTCGTTACACCCCTCTGTCGCCCAGGCGTGTTGCTGGGGTTGCTTACCTGTTAAATATTATTTACGTCTCAAGCTAATACTGCTAAAATATAACTTTTTATTTACTTTGAAATCATTATTTTATTCTTGTTTTACAAAATATGAGATTTATAAATCATTAGGTGCGTTTCCAAGATGAAGGTACGGAATGCGCAAACAGCCACACGCGTGTGCGGCGACGCCGGTCGCGACAGCCTGACTGAGTAGCCGCTTAGCGGGTACTCTAATATCGTGACCTTGAGTCCGGCCGGAGCGGGAGTTTCCGTTCTACTGTGTTCTTATTTATTCTTATGGTAAAGCCGTGATGATGTGTTGTTTTTAGGTGGACTACTTCGTGCTGATCCTGGAGGGGCGCGTGGAGGTGACGGTGGGGCGCGAGAACCTCGTGTTCGAGGCCGGCCCCTTCACTTACTTCGGCGTGCAGGCGCTCACGCAGAACATCGGCGTCGGTAAGCGACCTGGGGCCTTACCATGACGTCTCAATGCGGTTCAGTTTAGGTTCGCTCGCTGTCAGATTCATACTAACTGACAGCTACAACTTGAACTAAGTCGGAATTAGGACGTCATGGTAACCCCCCTGAGCTACAATAAAGCTCTCCGCCCAGTAGACGCCTTTGCTTATAGGACAGAATATATAATAGTACTAACGTACAGAATGGCCACGCTCCGCCCCGCACCGATTCGTGTTACCCCACCCCTCAAGCGCAGTCTGCCGGAAAGCTGCTGGCAACTAGTAGGGCTCGCAACGCGATGTATGTCGGCCGCACGTCACAAGTTCGGGAACTTACTTAATTTTATAAAATATTAGTAAATTAATGCTTTCTGAAATTATCGCGATTAATACATGAAATAACTACAGAATCATTCGCGTAAGTTTGTTGTCGTATATCTATTGTAATTGAAAATAATAATGCTTTAATACACAGACAGACACATTTTAAGTAAGTTCAAATAAATAGATAACGATTAAGTACATTTATTTGCACACATCTAAGCCATATCTTCATTATAAGTACCTATATTTATGTTATTGGAGTACTTATAGTACTAGGTTTTTGCGATAGACAGCCCTGTGTATCTTACGCACACATTGACGCGTGTACAGACGACGTCGTGCCTGTGTTGATTCAAGAACGCGGATTTTGTACGTCGTGGCCGCCGTGTGGTGAAGATCGACCGCTTGAATGAGTCCTCGCTCGGTGCAGGGGCGCGGGGTGGGACGACCGCGGGGGGCGAGGGGTGCGGGCGGCAGGCGCACTCCCCGCCCGCACCGCTTTCGGTCCCCTTTGTTGTCCTACCCGCGAGAACTCATTTCAGCAATCGTTATATCGTATACGTCTCCGTGGTTTTAGTTAACATCGCTATTGCTTTCCAGCGGAACCCCAATCGCCTTCGACTCTGGGTTCACTGCAGAACCTGAACATGGACTCCATGCTGCGTCACACCTTCGTGCCTGACTACTCTGTGCGGGCGATCGCTGATGTGTACTACCTCACTATCAAACGGTGAGACCTTATCTCCACCCTCTATAGTGAGCAGTGGGGGGTTGCCCTTGGTCCCTACTAGTGATGTAACGAATATTCGCATTCGCATTCCTGAATATTCGCATATTTTTTGCATATTCGCATTCGCATCCGCATTCGCAAAATTACTGCGAATGTTTTGCGAATATCAAAAAAAAAATTTAAGGGTACCTGATAGTTGTTTAATTGCATTATTATCGCAGCCCGGTAAGGTAGATAGCCCCTAGATTGGCTTGGTGTTAAATTAAATAGCCCCATCTGGCAACACTGAGCGGAATGACACTTCAATCGGATGCGTTCGTATCAACTCGGCTATTCTCGGAACAAAAACCAAACGGAACGCACTTCGTTCGAACGGGACTGCCACTAAGGTTACCAAGCCATAGAGAAATGGCGCCAAATTTTAACAAAAACTGAATATTCGCATTCGCATTCGCGAATGTTGGCAGCAGATGTTCGCATTCGCATTCGCATTCGCGAATGTCCACAATATGACATTCGTTACATCACTCGTGCCTACCACTGCCTACCCTGGTAACCTTCCCCTCCAGCCTTTTTGACGTGATAATATAGTATCTAATATTTAATATAGCCTTTTTTATTCCGAATTCGCTACAATTTAAGTAGGTACATGTTGTCTTTTTTTTTCTTTTTTTTTTATAAATTATCGCGTAATTCGGCGTGCCTAAGAGGTCTCCTCCGTGTATTAGAGGGTTTGAGCTATAGTTCCCACGCGGGCCCAGTTTTAGCCCAGTAGTTTTGACGTGATAACGTCTTATAAATTGATGGCCGGCTGCACGCACGAAAAAGTGTCACGTTTCGCGTGACGTCAGAGCTAGCAGTTGTCATCAATGTTTCTTTATGACGTTATCACGTAAAACTTCACAGACATCACAGGTTTTTTTAAACTGAAAAACTCTTTAGCGGCGCTGAACACTTTTTGGGATGGATAAAAATGATAAACTCGCGTTAGGCTCAGACGGGAGGAGAGTTTAAGTACCAGGATATATTGAAATACCTACGAATGAAGCTAGAGTCGTGTTCGATTTTTGAAGTGTACGGTAATTTCGTCGCTTTAATGTATGTGCGTTTGGCTAAATGGTATAAGGTGTGGAATAACAGTGCGTTCTCTCAAGTGATCGCAGTTCGAATCTCGTGTAGAAAAAGTTTTTTTTTTATTTATTTTTTCTTTTTGCGCAAATGTGCGTGTGTGTAGTTTTCACTTCTGCCGGCACTCCCGGAGTGCTACCCGGTGTTCTTTTTTTTAATTGACGTGTATTTTCTTACAGCACTCTGTATCTAGCAGCTAAGCGTGCCACGCTGATGGAGAAAGGAGCCCTCGGGAAGGGAGGCACCAACGAGCAAATCGAGCCAGAAGTTGACAAGGTACAATAAAATACTTGAACACCAGATACTACCAGGCTAGCACCAGAGCGAGCGAGATAGATTACCCGTCCCTTTCTAGAACGGACAGTAAGAAAAAGACGGGCAATCTATCTCGCGCGCGACGCGACTCTTGCGCGCTGTCGTGCTAGACGTGCTGAGCCTCTAGTGTAAGTCTTCGCATATAAAAACGTCTCGAACGCGTTCACGTAAACGTCTCAATTACTATGGAAGAATAGGCAGCGCCACATGCGGATCGAAACGTCAACAAACTGTTCGAGACGTATTTTGAGACTGAACACTTACACTAAGCATACTGTTCTCATGGTATTTGACATTTTAACGCCAACGCGTTCGAAACGTATTTTGTGACTGAAAACCTACACTAAGCATACTGTAAAACATCCAAGACTCGAGAACAAACATTCGTATTTTCATACAAAAATATCTGCCCCGACCGGGGATCGAACCCGGGACCTCAAGCTTCAGTCAGGTTCTCTAACCACTAGGCCATTCGGTCTAGTACGGGCAATCTATCTCGCGTGCGACGCGACTCTTGCGCGCTGTCGTGCTAGACGTGCTGTAATGAAATGGTGTTATTGAATGACTGGTCCAGTGATGGGCAAACTACGGCCCGCGGGCCAACTCCGGCCCGCGAAAGAATTTAATGCGGCCCGCCGGCGTTCCTTCGAATTGGAGTGTTATGGCACAGGATGACGATATTTAGACGGTGCTGCTGTATAAAATAGAATAATAGATGTGAAGGTAAAGGAGCCAGCTAGACTAGCCACGTAGTTCATGCGTCATGTGTCAAAAAAATTGCAGTCATATTTTAAAGTTTGGTTGGTCGTGTACGATATCTGAGTTAGCAGAAGCCTATTGAGCGTTTATGAAGGGGGTTAGTACCACGTTAGTACCTATACCTACAGATAATAGATAGTCCCTGAATAATATTATTATTTTTCAGTTATTGCGTGATGGAGACAGAGCCGAACCTCTCAGGGCTATCGAGGGATCCCCAAAACCGGTACGTAAACTAGACAGTAAAATATTTAATATAGGTAATTAATTTTATTGTATGTATATAATGTATGAACACAAAATATTTACCTTGCTACTCCGCTACTTCACTTCGCTTTTTTTTCTTTCCGTTGCTTAAGTAGCGGAGAAGCAAGGTAAATATTTTGTGTTCATTGAAATGGACCTCCGCAAAGTAACGCCTGATTCAATAAAATATATATAATGTATGTCTGTATACTCTTTTTTGTATTGCATTGTAAATAAAACACATGAAAAAGATGAATACGGGACAACACATGCACAAAGGCGAACTTGTCCCTAAAAGGGATTTCTTCCAGTTAACCTTTGGCCGATTGACAGGACATAGGTATTAAGCAAGAGGACACACAAGTACATAAAAAGTAAAAGAGCTGATCGAAACCTAAAATAATCCTACGTCTAATTGTGTCTAATTCATTTAAAGTCCAATTTTTCAATCCTCAGATAAGCACTTAACTGACAGATATCCATAGAGTTCGTCGAATAGGGCCTAACTGACGATTGAAAAATCGGCCCTAACACAAACTATAGTATACTCGGGAGCAAAAAGCCGGGTCACTTGTCGGAGGTTATTATTATCTGAAATAAATGACATTATTATTATTATTATTTTCATATATTTTCCTACGGGAAGTGACCTGGTGTTTTTGCTCCGGAGTATATTTGTGATATTTAAAATAAATTTCTGTGCACGCTGCCAGAACTTGGACGTACCTAAAACTAGATACTAAAATGGTTTGTATTGTCAATAATATTATTAAAATGAAAACAAAATATTTACCTTGCTACTCCGCTACTTAAAACTAAGTAAGCTAAAGTAATTTATAAGTAGCGGAGTAGAAAGGTAAATATTTTGTGTTCATTGAAATGGACCTCCGCAAGGTACCGCCTGATTCAGTCAAATATTATTAAATGTTATAATCAAGACCCAGGTTAATTTCGGGCCTGTCTATGTTAAGTGTCAGTTATCTATAATTCCGTCTCTATTTTTTACTACGAAACAGACAGAGACGTCACTATAGATAACCAACACGTAAGATAACCGAGACTATGTATAAAAAAATATGTCACGGGCCGTGCCTTAAACAGCCCTGCGGCCTTAGCACGCTAAAATGTAGACAAATATATGTCTGTGGATAATAGTTATTTGTTATACAAGGGGGGAAAGTTGAATTTTACCTGCGAGTGTTCATTTGAAACACGAGCTAGCGAAAGGATTCTATGATTGACCACGAGCGAAGCGAGTGGTTCAAAAATAGAATCCTGAGCGTAGCGAGTGTTTCAACACACGAGGCGTAAAATAACTTTTCACCCGTGTATAACACAAAATTTTTCACCTCACTACAGCGAGGAAAATAAGAAAAAGGGTTTGTAGGTACTATCACTCATTTTTAATAACAAAATAACTAGAAAAACATGCAAATATTTAACGTTGACGGCTTAATTGAATAGTTTTGACTTAATTTTTTTTTAATTATTTGAAAGAAAGAAAACATTTATTCGTGATATAAATTACTTACAGAAAAAAAACAAGTAACAGCATATATACAACCACGAAATGGTTCCACCTTAGCATAATGCTGGCCTACAGCCAGCGCTGGTCTTCCGTTGGGACCATCAAGTGCTACTGTCAGCACAAACAGTGAACCGGCATTAAAATCTTTAATATGGCTGAATGGACAATAATTCCTTTACCTATCCCACAAGGGATGAATTTTATAAAAAAAATTATTTCGGATGCGTTTTGTTCGCATATTGACTTACTTGACTGTCAGAACATTTTATCCGTTTTTACAACAAGAATGAAGGTTAATGTTGAATGCTGATATTTATGAATTAAAATAAAGTTGTAAGACTGTATTGAGTGTTTTTTACTCGATGCAATTTATTAATTTTGATATTAAAAATTCAGCACTTTTAACGTTTTACGTTTTGTTAGCTGTCAAATATCACTTAAGCTCCCTTCAAATGTCAAAACCCTGTACTATATCTTTCTAATCTGTGGTCAAAACTCTTTCTCCACAAGTGAATAAAGAGCTATTTTCTCAATAGCTGTCAAACAAACAAAAAGTGCTTTCCGAGCTAGTGAGGTGAAAAATATATTGTCACGACATATTTTATCGCGGGCCCTAACATGCTATGGACGAAACATAAAATTAACCCTAGGTTTAAATTTTATCACAAGACATAAAGCAGTGTTGCCAACGATTTAAAAAAATGCATTTCGGTCATTGTATTAGTTCAAACGCTCAGTGTAATTGAGTCTTATTTTAACATTCTACCTATTAAAGATGTCAAAGAATCTTAGCGGCTGACTCGTAAATAGTGTTTATCGTGATTTGGTCGGATTATCGCATTTGTCGTGATTGGCGGCTTGGTTTAGGCATGTCACATATGAGTGGTGGTGGTTCATTTTTTTTAATGTTTGCCGGATAAGTAGGTTAGATGGTCTACTTACGGCTTAGTTAGTTTCCAGCCTCTACAGTAATGTAATATTGATTACAATAGCACAATAATTGAACATAACATAAAATTAAACATCATTTCACACAGTTCATTCAAATCAAAACAATTCGTTATTTAATTCTAGTTTATCATGTTATTTCTTTTGTACCTGTATATGCGTCGGAAATCACTGAGCCCACGATAGATGAGGTTACGATTCTCGCCTTTTGTATGATTAATATCGACATAACTGCCTCTTTTTAAATTTATAATTATCATTGGCCATAGTATTAAATTTGTCGCAGTCCTCAAGCCACCTACATAAATTTATCCCAACTAACTGTCAAAAGGGTATTAATTATGTCTACATTTGGATTACCGTGTTAGAGCAATAGACAAATTGTCTACTCAGTCGTCAAGTGTGGATAAAATACCGCGACATAATTTAGCGTGCTAGTCACCGCGACAAAATATCGTTTATCGCTCATTTGTAGACAAAATGGGTAGATAAACGTTACCGTGCTAGCCAGGCTGATTCACTTACATATACGTTCAAAAGATTTGAATTTTTTGATGTGGCAACACTCACAGAATACAGAGATATAGTAGAAGTGGTATGTGAACGAGTGACGCGTGCCACCTTTATGCGGAAAATTGCACGTATTAACGTCAAATTGAAGTTGACGGTTCGAGTAGCAGAATTATTCAGCCAGAATCAGATTTTCTCGAATGTTCCGCTGTCATTAGTTAGATTTTCAATCACGAAAACCTAAATCCTATTCAGCAGAGTTCATTTTGCAACGCAGTTATTTTAATGACATCTGTTGTGCAAAGGCAAAACTATTATTTAGACAACTGACGTTTTCAGACTGTTATCATTTGGCTATTTGGATTCTTCACGCTAGATGGTGTTTATATACCTGTGCAATAGACTCTAAGCAATATTCTGTGGGTGGAAAGTTCAAATTATAATACCGATTCAGAACTTATTACATTTCTGTAATAGAAAAGCTAGGACCAATAATTGCCGAGATTTCGTGGTATGAGTGAACTGTCGATGTCAAATTTTGGCGACACTGGTTTCCCTAGCGAAAGCGACTTATCGCAATTCTACTATATTTCTTTATTCTGTGGCAACACTCGTGCATAACTAAAATGTTTTTTTTTTTCAGGATCCACCATCGTCGGCCAGTCCGTTGACGCATGCAACATTCAACAGCGACAAAAACCCGGAAGAGGAAGCTCTACTGAAGAAATAGACATGGCAACACAGCCCAGCGACTGGCAACACTACATTACGATAAACATTAAAAAAAATGGGACGGCACCAATTTACTAGTTCCACACTCAGGCAACGGATAAATATACTTAGATAAATATTAAATATACACATACTTAAGTAACGCAAGCACCGCTGTTTGGTGGTGCCACCCGCAGTAATAATCAGAAAACATTTTTATTCAAATATATATAAATAAATCATGCTGATTCCTTATTCTTGAAATTTAGTAAATAGTTTCTGTTTTACAATTTATTATGCCGAATATTTTCCATTTTAAAAAAGTTTGACGTAATGTGGTATAAAGTTGCCATAATTTAACATTATCACAATAATGACTACCTCAAACGGGCGTATGTGTGTGTTATAAACATCCAACGGGCAAGAGACAAATTTTAATTATTATTTTTTATCTAGCGAACCTATTTAATTAGTATCGTTTTAATAGCATTTGCAATTTTAACAATTAGATTTTAGATTAGAACTTTTATTAAGTAACAGTACTTATTTTTGAATGTGGCAACATTTTGACAGTTTTTATTTAAAGCGAGCGCTTAGAGAATATTTGATTTTCGAACTTAAGATTTGTAAGATTGATTTGTGGTATTTAGTAATTTACCTAAAATATTCCAAACGATATCTCTCTAAAACCAAAACAGTATTTTAATCAATTTTATCTCCTAACGACGTCAAACGCGTAATACCAGCATTTTAATTTTTAATTTTAACAATCACTTAAATCATAGATAAAAAAATGAGTGATGTCTGATCATCACCCAACAGTTTGTCTGGTTCTCATTCAAAACTCATTTTTGTCAATCGATTCCATCGAGCAACTATTTACTCTAGTTTATTGTTATTTGTAAAATAAAGAGTACAAAATGCGAATTAAGTTATTAAAATCGAAATTGAGCAATTATATACACTATTTGTCAAAAGAGAACAAAAAACCTTCCGTTTCATGTAATCAAGAGGTTTAACTGAATTTATCCAATTTGAAGATATAACATCCGTTGAAATATCTGTTTTAGCATTCAAACATATCTTATGAAACTGCCTTTTAATTATAAGATAAATAACAATTTTAAAAATCGCTTGACATAGAATAGAAGTTTTATTAAATGTTACAAATGCAACGCAAATATATCTGAATCCCATTTAAAAACGTTAAAAAAGTCACATATTTTCTACACAGATGACCAATACCGGGTGTCAAATATCCCATTAACTATTTATTCATAAGCTTGTCGAGTTAGTCTAAACACCCCTGCATAATTGCGTGGGACCTCTCTTTGATACAGTCATCAATACAAGCCTTCCACTATAGAATAGATTTATACGTTTTCATATCTTTGTTATATTTCACTTCAAAGTTGTTAGTTCAAATGATTTTTTGAATGATAATACTAGTGACAACATAGATGTATCAAGGATAATTTCTCCAGGGAGTAAATCAAGTCAAGTTAAAGAAAAAGATTTCAAAGATGGAAATAACCCCCAAATCCTGGTTATGTCGGAGTGACATTCAACCCAGTATCAATGTAAGTCATCAATTCAGCAATCGATTTAGATATATTTGCGATAGTCTTTTAAATATAGTTGATACGTAATGTAAGTAAGAGGTGCATGTTTTTTTATTTATTAGATTTTTACAGTCATAGCTTCCGTAAGAGTGCCTTAAATAAGAACTAAGGTTCGAAAACCTTGATTGTATCCATTTTGTACCTAGAAATAAAGTTTTGAATACTGCGCACTGATTGGTTGTTACACTTCCTATATTACAACCGGGATATCTTATTGGTGTATATTGAAAATGTTACCAATGAACAGTTCTATGGCAATGTTTAACATTTTATAATATCGAAGCATACCTATAAGAATGTATAAGGCAAGAGTAACTTTTCTATTGCATACTAGTCTGTATGCGACGTGAGTTAAATATAGAAATGTACTTACGTATAGCTAAAGTATTCTACGTGAGACGTGTATACCCAGACCTTAAAGGTGCTAAAAAGTTCACAAATTTGTAAGTTTCTAAAACTTTAGCAGTCATAAATTACATTGTTACTATATTGTAAAAGCCCCAAATGTTTAAAAATTTGACACGCATTAAATAGTATTTTTGGAAACTTGCAGTTCACATTGTGCTGAGTTGAAATTGTATACGACCTTCACTCAATCTGTCTGAGCATCACTCAATGTAATATCTAGACGTAACTCAATATTTTTTCAACTCAATTGGAACGTAAAAGTATATGGAATTTTGTAAAAATCAGTTTTAATAATAGTAGGTACTTATTGGTCTTCATAAAAAAAAATGTATTTTGGATAAATATTTTACTTAATGTCAATAAAATTACCTGTTTGTTACGTTCTGTTTGACGCTATATTATATATTGTAGAAAACATATAGTTGATTATTATTAAAAAAATAATGGATAATAGAGCTTTTAAATTGTGTTTTAATCTTACCCATCTCCAGTTATTTGCGATTATCTCGGCGCAGTGAAGTGCAATCCATACCACAGTATATATAAGCTAAAGCAGTAGGGAATCTACGAACAAAACGGTCGAAACGAACGCACACATAGACGCGCGCTTTTACACGGCCTCTAAGCGGATCTCGCGGTGCTGTCAGTCGCGCGTGGCGCATTGAGACGAGCGGCAGTGTTCGTTTTAAACATGCCAAGAGCGTATTGCGCAGTGTACGGATGCTTGAACTCGGCTTCTTCAAAACCGAAATAAACATAAATTGCAAATTAGCTTTATTAATTTACGAAGAACTAGAAAAAAAACAGTTTTATAGTGTCGTGTCCATGTTTCCCAATAGTTTATTTAAGAAAGCTATTCATGCGGACGAGAATTTTTTATACAATAAAATTTAATACCAGAGCTTTCCGAACGTGTCGTAGTAGGCGAAAGTATTTTTCAGTAAGTAATAATGTAATCGACAACTCTAACGCTTTATTGGAGCGTAGGTACTTATTTCAAATAGTAAGCCTAGCTTCCCTACTGCTTTAGCTTATATATATACTGTGTCCAGTCCATACTAATATTATAAATATTGTAACTCTGTCTGTCTGTCTGTTACGCTTAAACCGCTGAACCGATTTTATTGAAACTTGGTATAGAGATAGTTTCAGTTGTGGGGAAGGACATAGGATAGTTTTTATCCCGGAAAATAGCGTAGTTCCCGCGGGATAGCGACAAGAAACTTTTGCGCAGACGGAGTCTCGGGCAACAGCTATTATTGAAATAAATAAATATCACTGGACATTTTGAACCTAGTCCTAAATAAATAACTGAACAAAGCTTATACTATGGGATATACATATATAAAACATCCATAACTTGGGTACAAACATTTATCCTACTAATATTATAATTGCGAAAGTTTGTGAGTAACGATGCGAGTGAGTGTGTATGTTTGTTCCTTCTTCACGCTAAAACGACTGGACGGATTTGGATAAAATTTGGAAGGAAGATAGCTGGTACCCTAGATTAAAACATAGGCTACTTTTTATCCCGGAAAATTGCATAGTTCCCGGGGATAGCCATAAACATCTCAATTGCTAATTCTACGCAAAAGAAGTCGCGGGCAGAAGCTATATTCATCATACAAATTTCTGCCTCTATAGATCGACCGCTTAAGTGAGTCCTCGCCCTTGCGACTGCGGGGCGCGGGGTGGGATGGACTCTCGGCCCCCCTTTTTCGTCCCACCCCGCGCCCCGCAGCCGCAAGGGCGCGGACTCACTTAAGCGGTCGATCTATAGCAGAGGTTCCCAAAGTCTATTGTTCCATAGACCACTTTCAAAATTTTGCTGGATCCGGTGGACCCCCTGCAGCTACATTACCACTAATTTCTAAAATAAATCTCGAAAAAAAAAATAAGATTAGCTCTATAATCTATGGAAACTTGCGTTGTTGCTGAGTTTCAACGATAAAATAACAGTTTTCGAAAAAATTGATTAGAATTGAATGCTTGATAGGGTTAATTATTTGAAAATAAAGTCGAGTAAACAAATTTTCAATTAAATTATATTTTTGTGCTGCGAGTGACTCCATCCTACTTTACTTTCTTGAAATCTACAATGACTCACAGCACAAGAACCAATCAATTCTCACAAATTTTATTCAATTTTCATGCACCACCGCTTGCGATTGCGGACACCCATTTTTGGTCACGCCCAACGTAGACCCCCGTCGAGTCTTCCGTGGACCCCTGGGGGTCCACCTGGACCACTTTGGGAGCTACTGATCTATAGCTACATAGTCACGGTCATTAGGCAAACCGGTCGTTAAAATTTACGCCCGCAGACGCTTTGTTGTCTCTTCCTTACATACAAGTGGAAAAGAGAGCGCTATACTAACACAATATATCGCACTTTAAAAAAATGACAAGTTGCTGCTAAAAATATTTATTTACAAAACTTACGATTATTATATCATTGTTACTATGTTAGGAAGCTAATTTGCTTATGTCTTCGTATTGGACTGCTTTCACCAGTCTACCAGTGAGAGGGCCATCTGAGATCTGAAACAAATATTTTTGAAATGAGAACTTCTTTAGCGGCGCTGAGCACTTGTTGGGATGGGTAAAAAATGTTAAACTCGCGTCAGGCGTAAGACGGAGGGAGAGTTTAAGTACCAGGATATCAGGATCCTCTAAGAGCTTATTTTGAAATACGAATGAAGCTACAGTCGCCTTTGATTTTTGAAGTGGACGTTGATTTCGTCGCTTTAACGTATGTGCGTTTGACCTAGTGGTTATATAAAAAACTAGCTTTTGCCCGCAACTTCGTCCGCGCAGGTAACGTCAAAGTGACATAGGTGCCACCTTAATCCAATCATTTCTTCAAATATTAACAGCCTTATTCATAAAAAGTTAGAGGCTCGCTATAAGCTCGCTATAGTACCGATGCAAAAAAAACATGATTCATAAACGTCAATTAGCGCTAATCAGTCCTTCAAGGGTCTGTTAAATAGTCCGAAAGTTAGCTGACCGTAGACCCTACTTTATCTCTTTGCTAACTCACAAAATGGCCGCCACAAATGTGAACAGCTGATTTTGGCAAGAGCAAAACCATATGCAAGAGTTTTTTTTGTTATAAGTTTTTATCCCCTCCGGGAAAGGTAAAGGAAACTAGATCCACACTGCCTAGTCTGTCGTGTTAATTCGCTGGTTTCCCGCTAATTCGCTGCCACTGCTGTCAATTTCTTTTTTTTAATTCACTAAAAGGCCATTTTTGGTCTATGATTTGGCAAGGTGACAACATAACGCGTCTAATCCATCCATCAACAGCTCATTAGCTAACAGACTGCTAGCAAGCGTTTATTAATCATACTTTTTAACAACTGTCAAATAAGCTTAATCAGTCTGTTAACTAATGAACCGATCAAAGCTCAATTAAGGATTTTTTATGAATAAGGCTGTAAGTCATTATTTCCTATCCCGTCCTTTTATTTCGCGAGAAAGCAATCTTCCACTAATAGAAAGCTACACTGCTTGCAAGTGTAAAGTTCCCGCGGGATAGAAATAACTGTTTTGACCTAAAATTCTCAAACGTCATTCAGGTTCAAGTCCGACTCGCACTTGGCCAGTTTTTTTACTACTAACCTCAACATCGCAGCAGAAGTTGTCGGTCTCTATGTGTTTGAGGACGCCAGTGCGGCCGCGGTAGGCGCCGTTCACGAAACGGACAAGACGACCAGGCGACGGTATCACCGTCTCTAGATGATTCTGAAAAAAAAAGGTACATAACGATCAAAGACAATATAACCACTAGACTACTCATGCGAGGGGAATCCGTACCGCCAAACATTAGCTCCGACAGAGCTAATGCAGGCTCGCCCCACTCAAATCTTCGTTAGTTCAAATGCAGTACTACGCTAGGAACGATCTCTGGAAAATAATTAAAAAAATATATAAATATGCCATTCTGTGCCATCAAGTGGTGTGGTAAAAATAGTAAAACATCCAACTATTCCACGGATGGTGTTACATTCCACAGGTATGTACATTTTCATGCATACATTCGAAAAACTTATTTAATAAATTAATAGTCTTCGCTATTAGCAGTCTCTGTCACTCCCAGGCTTAAATACATCTAGCCATCCCGCTTTAGTGCGGCACGTACAAGTTAGTGATGCCCTACCCGCTTTTAATAATTACTATCGAGGAATCTTAAGTACACAACTATAAGGTAAATAAAAAGTAAATGTTTTATCGATAAAAGTCCAAAACCCGAATGGCAAATCACTAAATTCTTTGTTGACATTGGGATGGCCTTGAGTCAGCCAATGAGACGCTTTGTTTACCCCCCCCCCCCCCGCAGTCTTCACTAAACTGGCGAAACGGTTTTAAGGAACAAGTGCGTCTTTTATCACTCCACTGGTTTACTGCTTCGTGATAACGATGAGTTGAAATTGAAGTAGTAGTGGGCGGGGCACGTTGCTCGCAGGAGGCCGATGGGGTCAGAAGGTTCTCGAGTGGCGACCGGGAGACGAGCTGTCGGTAGGCCTCCAACAAGATGGAGCGACGAAATCAGGATCGCGGGATCGCGGTGGATGCGGAAGGCACAGGACCGGTCCGAGTGGAGAGCCGCGGGGGAGGCCTATGTCCAGCAGTGGACGTCTTACGGCTGACATAATGATGATATTTATGATGATGAACGTTAAGATCAGTGACCAGGGATTTGGATGCCGTATTTAATTATATTTATACCTATACCATTTTCATTCTTACCTGTCCTATTTGATAAACAAAATTCTAACCTCAATATGCAAATTTTTGTAAAGAATAAGGTGTATTATGTTACAGTGGCGTGGCGTCAAGTATATCAGAAGGCAAGCTGAAGGGAACTTAACTAGCCTTTTCCTCTAATTCTGCACAGTAAATTGCCCAACTGCCTTAAAATAGGCAAGCCGGTGGGAATCGAGTTCTATGGACGCCACGCCACTGTTATGTTATCAAATAAACCTGAGGTAATATTTTGTACATAATTTTGCTGATATTTTATCTTCAGTTAATTTATTTACGATGAAATAGTTAAAAAATAACAAAAATGAGACGTTTTGAGGTTAGAATTTTGTTTACCAAATAGGACAGGTAAGAATGAAAATAGTATATATCTTTAGATAAAGGGTCTCGACAAAAAAACGGACTTACTTTCCGTTTCTTCTTTTGAGGTACGGAACCCAAAAAGTAGGTAATAACTTCTAAACCAATAATGGTAGATATCAGTGGCGTGGCGTCAAGTATATCAGAAGGCAAGCCGAAGGGAACTTAACTAGCCTTTTCGTCTAATTCTGCACAATAAATTGCCCAACTGCCTTAAAATAGGCAAGCCGGTGGGAATCGAGTTCTATGGACGCCACGCCACTGGTAGATATCTCACCTGGTCCAGTTTGAGTCTGGTCCCGTCGTCGCTCAGTTTAACTTGGCCGCCATATTTGTCTATTACTTTCTCGACAACGCCTTTTCTCTTAAAGAATTTGTCACCCAACGATTTCGTCACTATCTTGACTAGAATGCCTTCTGTGAGCCAATAATCTTTTCTGTGGACAAACAAACATAATAAACACTTGCTGCCATACTCAGAGTCATGTCACAACACCCATATAAACTCCATATTAAAATTTCTCCGGGGTTGCGGGTGTCTATGAGTTGAGTAGTGGTGATCGCTTACCATCAGGTGACCCACTTGCTCGTTTTCCTTCCAATAAAAAAAAAATCGTTTTTCTAGAAAGATATAGAGACAGATCTTTGAGAACTTATATCTCGGTTATTTAATAGAATAAAGCCGTGGTAGCCTAGTGGTTTGACCTGTGGCCTCTCAAGCTCAAGGTCGCGGGTTCGAATCCCGCGTTCGCACCTCTTGAGTTTTTCGGAATTTACGTGCTAAATTACATTAGAAAATTTTCATGAGCTTTTTCGGTGAAGGAAAACATCGTGAGGAAACCGGACCAATCCCAATAAGGCTTAGTTACCTGGGTTGGAAGGTCAGATGGCAGTCGCTTCTGTAAAACTAGTGCCTACGCCAAATCTTGGGATTAGGTTGTCAAAGCGGACCCCAGGCTCACTGAGCCGTGGCAAATGCCGGGAAAAACGCTAGGATGATGATGATGATCTTGATTATTTTATAGTTTTTGAAAAATAATTTACTTAAAGGAACCAAAAGCCTTGAAAAATCATGAATACTTCTTATTATACCGCTTTTAAACTATATCTGAAAAAAATGTACCGAAATGGTGTAAAACGGGCCCCACTCAGCATAATGTGTGAAGCATACATACCGATTAGCTCTCTCTTTCGCTCTCTCCTCCATCGCCATGATTTCGTCCAGGGCGTTCTTTTTGCTTCTATCCCTGTCTTGTTTCTCATCTTTGCTCTGTTTCTTTTGATCTTCCCTAGGTTTCTTGCTTGATGATTCTTCTTTACTTCTTGATTTTAAAGCTGATGTGGCAAGTTCTGGTTTTTTATCTGTAAATAAATCACATTACGTTTACACTTATTATTGAACTAGCTGTTGCCTGCGACTTCGTCTGCAAAGAATTCGTTTATCGCTATCCCGCGGGAATTTTCCGGGATTTCAACCACTTGGGCCGTTCTGGCGTGATTGATTAACAAAATCCAAACTTTCGCATTTATAATATTAGTTAGATTTGAATCACAATGCTTAAATCTGTAAAACTACGCAACGGATTTTGATGCGGTTTTTTTAATAAGATAGAGTTATTCAAGAGGCAGGTTTATATGTATAATACATGCATAATATGCCGTGCGAAGCCGGGGCGGGTCGCTAGTCGTAAATAAAGGAACTGGAGATAAAATATCAGCAAAATTATGTACAAAATGTTGCATCAGGTTTATTTGATAACATAATACACCTTATTCTTTACAAAAAATTGTACAATGAGGTTAGAATTTTGTTTACTAAATAGGACAGTAAAGAATGAAAAGACCTTAGACATAATAATGATAATAATAATAATAATCTTCATTTGCTTAGAATAAGTACATTACAATAGTTGGTCAAATTATTAATTAGAGAGCTTATTCTGCTATATATGTTTGGTATACTTATCTACTAAACACTAGCATGCAAATATCAATTTGAAGTTACATAATCTTCCAACAAAAATGTTTTGACATCGTAGTAATTTTTTTCTTTCAGCAATGTACATAACTTTTGTTTGAATTTATGAAATGGCAGTTGTCGCATGTCATTTGGCATACCTTCGGGCTTCCTCTTGAGGGTCAGGCTGAGCGAGATCCTCTCCTGGCTGCTCTCCCGCCTCAGCTCGGAGTACGTCGGCTCCTCGCTCGGCACCTCCCTCCTGCCCCTCTCCACCTGCTTCTGAATAAACTCGAGCATCCTCTCCTACAAACAATAGTTATTTATGTCACTAGGGAGCAAAATCATGTATTTACGGCGAGGGCGCTACATTGAATCCAGAATGTAGCGAAGGATTCTACAATAGAATCCTGGGCGTAGCGAGGAGCGTTGAGCACTTTTTGGGATGGGTAATAAATGTTAAACTCGCGTCAGGCGTGAGACGGAGGGAGAGTATAAGTACCAGGATATCAGATCATCTATGAGCTTATTTTGAAATATGAATGAATCACATTCGATTACCGAAGTGTTTTTTTGTTGAATCATTGAAGTGATTACAAATAAAAAAAAAAGCATCCATAGGCTATAGCAGTCACTTATAATCAGGCGGGCCATACACTTTAGTTTCTCACTGACATACATACATAAATAGCGTCTTTATCCCTTATGATATTTTAATATTTTTAGGGCATTGTGCGCTGCTCCCTGGTTCACTCGCATTAGTGAAATCCACGAATACCTGGAAATGCCGACGGTCCTCGAGGAGGCAAAGCGATATAGTGACAGCTACAAGAAGCGCCTCACTATCCACCCAAATCCATTGATTAACCCACTACTCGAGCCTCACTATGCCAGGCGCCTTAAAAGAGCTGATGTGCTGGACATTAATGAAAGTTAGGGCAATGACCCTCATATTCTGAAAGCGTCATCCACACTCCACAGCTAATCTGATTATAGTCTTGCGACTGATTGCAGATATTATAACAAAAATAATAGTAAAAAAGCTGTGGTAGCCTAGTGGTTTGACCTGTGGCCTCTCAAGCAGAGGGTCGCGGGTTCGAATTCGAATCCCGGGCTCGCACCTCTGTTTTTCGGAATTTATGTGCGATATCTCATTTGAAATTTACCATGAGCTTTTCGGTGAAGGAAAACATCGTGAGGAAACCTGCACACAACTGCAAAGCAATTCAATGGTGTGTGTGAAGTTCCCAATCCGCACTGGGCCTGCGTGGGAACTATAGCCCAAGCCCTCTCATTCTGAGAGGAGGTTTGTGCCCAGCAGTGGGACGTATATAGGCTGGAGAGAATAACAAAAAAAACCCCTTATGGGGTTGACAGAGCCTAAAGTAACAATACTTGAAGGCCACGTTTAGTAATAAAAAAAAATTAAACCTGATCATCCTTGTCCATTTTCTCTTTCTTAGCTTTGGCCTCCAAAGCGGCCACGGCAGCGGGGTCCCGGTCAATATAGGCCACGAACCAGCCCTTCTCCGTCTCGTCGACCACGCACTTGCCCTCCCGGCCGAGCCACTTCACAAAGTCCGTCAGCGTCTCCCACTGGGTCGCGTTCATGTGGAGGTGGTCCCTGGAATCGGTGGAATGTTAATAATAGGGATAAATGCAGTTATTTTTACCCGCAGTCTCAGGTTGCATGTGTGGATGTGGATTAGAGGGGAAGGTCAGCAGAAGTTGATGAACATTCGAAAAGCTCAAAAAGAGTTATGCAGTGCACTCTCAATATTATCTAGAGTCTGTCTAACCAAAGCTGAACCCACTAGTTATTTGATTGGCAACATTTTGTCTTTAAGTGTGTCTATCTGAGGTGTCATGTTGTAGGTCAAATTGGCATTTCTCTAAGAAAATTGCAGCTGTGTGAGTGATCCTGTGTTACCCGCTTTTGATTTTTTGAAATTGGCACGCTTTTGCAGGTTCAGCTTTGGAGGTGCAGCAATGATGGTCTGTATAGAGGTGTTAATGTGATCCTGAGTTGCCCTTTGTCAGATGACGCAGCACTATTGTATAAATTTGTAAGACACATCTTTAGCTCCAGAGCCTCGGACTCTGGGCAAGGCAGAGTTTGAAATGACCTGAGGTTTCCCATTCAGATAAAAAAAATAATATGGTCTTTCCAAAGTGCTGGTAGTTTCAAATAATGAGATTTAAAAGAGCCCTTGGTGGCCTATTTGCAAATGTGTTTTATTTTTTAATCATGACGATAGAATAGAGTCATCATTAAACACTTCAAGCAAATATGAACTTCTTTTTTTTTATCTAACATTTTTACGAGGCTTAAGTACACCAGTGTGACTATGCCAGCTCCATTGATGTCTCTTGGGTCAAATTCTTCAAGCAAATTCTCTGGCAGCAAAGGAGTATTTCACGAACCTGTATACTTGTACAGCGTTTTCTGCATGTCTAGCATGAGAGCGCACAAGAGTCGCGTCGCGCGCGAGATAGATTGCCCGTCTCTGTCTTACTGTTCATTCTAGAAAGAGACGGGTAATCTATCTCGCGCACGACGCGACTCTTGTGCGCTGTCGTGCTAGCCGGGCTGTTGCCAGAAAACTCAATGCTGTGTTAACTGTTACATTAAACAGGCTCACATCAGCCAAATATACGTGGCAGCACGTAAGTCTAGCGATGACGAGTCACGTGGAGGGGATCTGCGCACCCACGGATACCGTATTTAATACTTCTGCGCATACAAGGTCATCGCTAGACTTGTGTGCCGGCACTTATACCTCCCTCTATTATTTATGAACTTCCGACTGACTGTGCTAATAAAAATAAAGTACAAAAACTAACAGAAAGGTTATTCACCTGTTAGAAATATAATCCTGGTAAACTTTGTTGGCATTCACTCTCTTAGTTCCAAACTGCCGCCTCAGCAGCTCAACGTAGCCGTCCGCGAACTCTTTGGAGAACTCGTCGATGTATCTAGAAGAGTTATCAGCGAACAGGAGCAACTGGCGCTGGTGGGACTCCGACATGGTATGGCATTTGAAACCGTTCTCATCGCGACACTGTTTCTGACACATTTGGCAGTACCAGCGCAGTTTCTGCAGGCCTTTAGCTTTTATCTTGTTGGCTATGTACTTTGGGGTGCCTTTTTCGGCTTTGCCACCCATTTTGAGTACGTTCTTTGCACTTTATGACGAGGTTTTGAGGATGCGTGCGCGTGCGAATTTCAGGGCGGAATTTTATGTTTACACAGCCTTTAATAGATTTTCAAGTAGTTGTGTTTCACTTTTATCTAATAAAGGAACAAAATCTTTGTTTATTTCAGTTATTTGTTGCGTAAACAGTAAAATAACAGTGAGGCAAAATTTGTTTGTCGTAATATGACGTAGCTTAGCTGTCACTGTCAAACAGTTTTTTTTTTCAGAGTTCAAAGGTAAATGAGGTAAGATCAATGCAACCATCGACAAGACTGAGGAAAAACGGAATAAAATGTAGCTCATCTTTACGTGTTCAGACGACAGAGGATTACTTATAGCCGTTGGCAGTTCTGAAGTAATAAAAATTCAAAATTTGACAATAGATGTATGGGATATTTTTTACTTACCGTTTTTAGTTGTATTTTTGTATAATTATCCAGTGTTTTACATCAAAATGGACATTCTAAGGACTAAAGAGAAGAAACACGATTTAATCACTCCATTAGACACTTACAAAGTAGGTATTTATTTATTTTATATCATTGCTCCATTGCTTCACTTTTAATTTACTTATTGCTTGAAATTCTTTCCAAGTCTTTCTCAGACTAAAATATTAGGGCGTGATGATACACACGCGGTGACTATGAGCAATTGCTTAATATCTTCTTATAAATAAAAATACAAATATTATTTATTATTATTAAACACTAAAAATCAGTATGACAGGCAGACATAAAGAACAGTCGGGTTATTGAGGTTATTCACTCCATTTATAACTAAAGAACGGCTGCACCAATTTTTCTCTTTCAACACAACCAACAATCTTTCATTTTGTTGGTTTTATTTTTATCTCCACCCCGAATAGCAGATTATTTAATAAATAAATATGAAAAATAAACGAAAAAAAAAAACATTTCGAACTCAACGCCATCTATGATGACGTAATAGAAACTTCTAAGATGAAATGTAGTTGGCCAAACGATGCAGTTATAGTTCAGTTTGATAACGAGTGATGTCGCTGATGTCGATCTCATCTCACAATGCCACAAGTAGTGGTCGGCTCGGCACCGGCAGATGTTACGCTTAACCATAACCAACGATTTTTGTCAGAAAACCTATGAAATATTAAAAATCGCCGGTTATCGTTAAAGTTATCGTTAGACTCGCTAGAGTAACTTTGCGTAACTCACGCTTAATTACTAGTACGCCAGTAGTTTATGTAGTCGATGACTAGATGGCGCTAGGGTCGCGAAATCTATATCACCTGATGGTTATGTCGCAGGCGGATTGCCCGATTGGATGAGCCATCGTATTGTAAAAAGCCTAGCCGTTTTGAATGATAGGGCCGGATTTAATGCGGCTGAACGAAAATCCGCCGGAATGTATTCGGCGCCATACGTTCTTCAACACGGCTAGCCGTATTGTAATACAGCGAGTCATTAGCCGCCGCTTTGAAAGTTTTTAGTTCCCATTTTTAACACTAGTGGCGCTGCTTGACAACAACAACAATGGCGTTGGAGGCAGAAAACGTGTTGCTAAATTGCGAAGTTAATGGTGAAATAAACGAGGAAAACGGATTTAAGAACAATTTTCATGTACAATTAAAGGATTTCTTTTCTTCTCAATGCGGAACAATAAAGAAACCATGGACAAAGGACCGAGTTTTAGAGGTTATAACGCAAATCAAAACTGCTAAAGTGGCCATGGATTCTGGTGTTGGGCGGAAACGTACACAATATTATTGGTGTAAAAAATATGATCTTATGAATGTGGCTGGTGAAGATTATTTGATCTTAAAGAAAAATAATCCAGAAGACCCTATTATTCTGATAGTACCCATGGAGCAGTATTTTGATACTTTAATGGAAATTCACAAGGAAAGCGGCCACGGTGGGAGAGACAAAATATTGTCTGCTATCAAAAATAAACTTTATATTCAAAAAAAGGCAATTGAAATATTTGTCTCCTTATGCCCGATTTGCGAATCCAAACGTAATTTACCAAAAAAAAGCTTTGTTACAAAACCAATTATTTCAACAGATTTTAATTGTACGGGTCAAATTGATCTCATAGATTTACAGTCAGCTGCAGATGAAGGTTACAAATGGTTGTTAAAATACCAAGATCATGCCACAAAATTCCTTCAACTGCGTCCGTTGCGGTCCAAACGGGCATCTGAAGTTGCGCAGCAGTTAATTGATATTTTTTTGACGTTTGGAGCGCCGTTTGTCTTACAAAGCGATAACGGGCGAGAGTTTACTGCCAAAATAATTGAGGAGGTGGTAAAAATGTGGCCAGAATGTAAGACTGTTCATAACCCTCGTCACCCACAAACAAATGGTAACGTGGAACGCTGTAACCGAGATGTCGAAAATATGCTCCGCACTTGGATGCGTGACAACAATTCAACAAACTGGTCTTTTGGGTGTAAGTTTGTGCAATATCAAAAAAATGCGTCGTATCATAGAATAATCGGTAGAACTCCTTATCGTGCGTTATTTGGATGCGACCCAAAGTTTGGTCTGCAAAGCTCCAACATTCCTGGAAGTGTCATTCAACATATTCATGCGGAGGAGGATTCGGACAATATTGTCGATCCCATTCATGAAAAAGATAACAATTCAACCGTTTTCATGCCAAAGTCATCAAACCAAATGACTAATAATTTGGAATCAAGTGAAATATCAAAAAACACTAGTGAAAATAACATTTTGAATAATGATAAAAACACCCCAAACATTCCATGACAATTAAAAAACACCGATGTGGTTGATGCTGTAGATGAGGTTGATGCTGTTGCAACTGACTCTAAAAATAACAACATGGATATCTCTAACACAGCAAGTGACAAGCAAGACGCATTTGATAATTCAGAAATGGCAGTGCAAATTCTAAGCTCCTTAGTACCAAATAAAAAATCAACTGCAACTGTGACAAGCGACGTTGAAATTAATGATATATCTGAGCACATAAAAGTAAGTGTGAGAAATTCCGATAGTAATATTAATTTTACTGAAAATGATTTGTGTGATTCAAATTGTGTGGTCTGTGGAAAACCTAGTAGTGGGGCTCATCAGTGTTACTCTTGCTTCAAACCAGTGCACACTGTTTGTGCATTATCTGATGGCACAGAAGTGTACGAACGAAAGTGTTGCGCACATTATGCAATAACCAAAAAAATATTGTAAACGAACGAGAAAAAGCACATAAAGGTGTAAAACGTGCAGCAGAAAAAATGGTACAAGATACAATAAAAAAAACACCGGGTAGCACTCCAGGAGTGCGCGTACACGCACACTCGCGCAAAAAGATAAAAAAAGGAAAAGAAAAAACTTTTTCTACACGAGATTTGAACTGCGGTCATCTGAGAGAACGCACTGTTATATTTACCATTAGGTCAAACGCACATACGTTATAATTGTTTGCAACCATAGCCATTACATCTAAAGCATACAATATGCTCGGTTTCATATTTTGCTAGAGTAAGGATTTTAAAGACCTTGATACTTTTCTTAAAATGCCTTTTTAAATCAGCACTGTTGGATTATATCTTTCTGCGTAGTTCGCGTCGGGAGACAATGCTGGAGAGCCTCGTCGCTGCTGCCACATCTGTTCAGGGGAGCGGGGTCTCCGAAGGTTGAGCGAGCCCAGGGAGCGGCTGGACCACATCTTGTACCGCTGCTTTGGTGTCGTGGTGAGTTGGCATTGCAATTTTACAGAGCAGAAATATCACATTATATGTATGAAACTAAATTACGCCAAGCCGAAATTCAGTGGCGTAACTATATTGCCAGGGCTGGCAACTGGATCATGGCGGTCTTAAATGAATAGTAAAGAATGTCTTCAGAGTCAGACGATAATTATAAAATCACTCAGTGTGCACGTCCGGCACGGGCGATCGATGTGGAGAGACTGCCCCCACTGGAGCGCGGTCCGCATTGTCACACTACTGATTGTCTTCAGAGTCAGACAATAATTAAGAATTCACTCGGTGTGCACGTCCGGCACTGGCGATCGATGTGGAGAGACTGCCCCCACTGGAGCGCGTCCCGTATCGTCACACTACTGACTGAATTATATAATCAAAATAAGCATGCCGCGGCTGAACTGAACCGCATTAAGACGTCATGCTAAGGCCACAGTACTAACTATAGATTATGCACCACTCTTTTCTGTAGGTGGCCCCATCGGACTGCCTGATATGCGAGGGCTGTGCTTGCCAGCTGAGGACATCAGAGCAGTTCAGGATCCTCGTGGAGGCAGCGTTCCCGCACAGCCCTAGCGACTGCGAGTCTCGTACGTAGCATTGTCAGTTTTGGATAAGGGTCACCTTTTACAGAATCTTGGAGGTTTAAATATCCATTTAAGTATATGTTCATCCGTTGAGTTTGAATGGACGCGTTGGGAGGTGAAGGCCTAGAAGGTACGTTCCGGGACCAAATAGGAGACGTTTTGAAAAAGGTCAGGTCAGGAGTAGGACCTGAAACCGACGAGCATGTATGAAGAGATTTATGAATTTGGATAAAGCGAAAGGGTGTTAGGACCTAAGCAAGTGGAACAAAGTAGTATCTGCCGACCCTGTGGGAAAGAGGCGTGAAGGTATGTATGTATGTATCTGTTGCTGATATCCATAGACTCAATAGTACAAGTTTAACTTAGTTAGTCTCATGTACAACGTTTATTTTCAGAAACTACTGCCTACGCCAAATCTTGGGATTAGGTTAGGTTGTCAAAGCGGACCCCATGCTCACTGAGCCGTGGCAAATGCCGGGAAAAACGCTAGAAAGATGATGATGACAAGTTTTCTTTTATTTTTCCGGATTATTTCAATACCTAAGTGGTTTTGTTAGGTCGACTGAAAACCCTACGATTTTTCATTTGAATTTTTGATTCTTAATTTAGTAAAAAGTAAGCAAACCTGCCAGCTTTTTCAGCATCGCATTTAAAATTGGAATCCTTTTTTACAGAAGGCGCATCGTCCACCACTACCACTACCTGCGTAGACCGAAGCGAACTCGAGACGCTGACCATAAAATCTCCGATAACCCTCACGGATTCTCAGGAGACCGTTAAAATAATGCCCAAGCCCAAGAAGGTGGCCAAATCACGCCTTCCAAGGTTGCCTAAGCCGGTTGCGAAAAAGATTAATATTGCTTGCAACAATTGTAAACAGAGGTGAGACAAACATGCAGGTACTTGGATATTTAAGACGGCAGTAGCAGTATACTGCTATAGGCAGTCTAGACTATAGTCAGTGGTCTAACTATAACATCTGGGGTCCGTGGCTAATTCATCAGTTAATTCCTCAATATAAAGAAATGCATCAACAGCCCTAGAGCTTGGGTTTGCTGGTGTGACATCACCTACCTGCGTTTCACGGTCTCATCGTCCAAGGGAAGACGGGCCCAGTGCACAAGCCATCCCCTTCTTGGCTTCCTGGTGGAAGCTGGCATGCCACTGCGTCTCCATCACACCGGATTGAGGGCACGCCGGAGAGGTTTTAGTTTGGGTATACCTTTTCGAGGGGTCCCACATATCCCTATGCATCCCCGAGTCTAGGGTATCCATAAAGATTGTCTTCGGCTTCGTTACAAAAATGGGCCCGTGTCATTTTGACAGTCCCTTTTACGCCACTGGAGACCGTATTTGGGAATGGATGATTATTTTAAAAGTGCTTGATTTTTCTATTGATAGGAATAACCATCCATCATCCATTTTACACCATATCGGTCGGTACTATTCTTAAGTATATTTTATTTTTTCATATTTTGAATCTACGTGTATCGAATGTGTGTAAATAAATGCTTCTCTCTCTCTCCCACCCTCCCTCTCTCTCTCTCTCATCAGAAATATGTTTTTTTATGAAGGTATCCAATGATGAGGCCGACGGCCGGTCCGTTGGAGGACTTCGTTTGTTCCCGCTGTAAGAACCGGATTGGGAGGAGGGCAGATCCGGTCGCCGTGCCGGCCCGCGTTAACCACGAGAAGGGAGACTTCTGGAAGAAGCCCAAGTAGGTTATTAAGCCTACATGCTGTCCATAAGCTCTTAGAATTTCAAATCAATCTGAACTCTAGAAAAAAAACGTTTGTTTAAATCCTGTTTAGTTTTTTTTCAATCGCTAGTTTTCTAATACCTAGTTTGTATCCTGCACAAATGCAACGTATTACCTTTTGTTTAAAACAACGCCATCTTTGTCCCAGATGAGCAATATATCTTTTACAAGTATTTATGTTGAATAGACATTCAACTAGATGGCGCATGACGAGAAATTTTCGATGCAATAATTATTCTTTTAATCTATTTGTTTACTTTATTTCCCAGATTCTTAAAAGACACGCCAGTGGCGCCCTTGAAGCCTCTGTTAAAAAAATGTGACAGCGTTATAAAATATCATCGCGAACCGCGAAAATATCAATGCAGCCAATGTACGCAAAAGTTTATGTTCGCCCAGCGACTAGCGGAGCACGTGAAGTGCGTTCACAAAGACACCTTGGACAACACTTGCGTAGTCTGTGGTAAAAAATTTAAAACGCAAAGCAACTTGGAGAAGCATTTAAAAATACATACCGGGGAACTGAGCCAATGTGATGTGTGCATGAAGATTTTTAGGAACAATCACGCTTTGCAAACGCACTATGCTTGTCATATTAAAAAAAATAAAGTGTCTGGTTGAAACTTGAGGTTGGCACCGCGCTACAAATATTTGCCGGTGGCAAAAAATTTACTAAAGCTTACCTATCGTTGTTGGGCGACTCTATGTAAAAAGTACTACCGAACCCATTCATTTGACTGAATTTCATAAGCCATAATGTAATCTTTGCCATAATGGTCATCTGCCATAACTTTTTTCTCTGAAGCATTAATTTTTTCTGGATCTTTGAAATGGCCATCCTGTGGATCTCTATAATAGGTTAAGGTTAGGTTAGTCTTATAACAATCCTAATCAATCGACAGTTTTATGATAAAAAATGGGTTTATGGCAAATGTTACTATGGCAAATTATAGGTACACTTATAACTTATTAAATTATGACAAATGATAGGGTACCGTAGCGCCAATGAGACATGCGCAACTTTGTAAAATTGTTAGCTGTGAAATGATTTAGTTATTTGAAATTGTGTTTTTGTTTTGTTTTTATTTTGGAGTAGGTAAGTAATGGATTATTAAAAGCCTGTGAAACAAAACGGGTTTTTATTTGATATGAGAAATTTTGTGTACTTAATCTAAGTATAATTTATAACAATGATGCAAAGGTGAGCGTCCTTATAAGGTTAAATTTAACCGATTCAGGACATAGTAAGTGATTAGGTTAAAATTAAAAACTGCATGTGTTCTAAAAGTTTACTTCTTTGTTTGTTGTTTATCAGGATTTTATTGTACTTAATACATATTTCAATAAAATTTATCTGGAAAATTTGCTAAATACAATTAATTTGTTGATATTTAACACATCTTACATACGTAGTAAATAATCCTTTCCCATCGTGAACACAATTACCTATATCAAAATGATGCCGACGTGTATGAAGTCTGTTCCTGACATAATATGATGGGCAAGCATTTTGGACATCTATCTGTACTTATATCTACATATTTTTTATCCAATACAATTGGCTCGCCGTCAACCAACCGTCAACCATACGCAAGCTCGTAACGGAAGCGGCTCGGTGCCTTCGAGGCGTCCGCGCGGCGACAGCGCGCTTACCGCGAGCCGGCGTCTGGTTGGCGGCTAGCGGTCAACGTCGACGGTCGGCGATGTTAGAGAGGCGAGCGGTGGGGCGTTCGCGGGGGAACCACCCGAGGTCCGCGCGCCGTCACCGCGGCGGCGACTCGACGTAAGCGCGGTGACGGCGAGTTGGCCACGCACTGCACTGTGCCGAGGCGAGGCGTTGCCGTTCGAAGCCGATGAGTGTGCGTTGCAGATAGTGATAGGACTCGAATCACGTTTCACTCGAGTCACTCGAGTAGTTTTACTGTCACTCGGAATCAAGTGAAAAATAAGTTGACTCGGCTGTCGAGCGACTCGAGTCACCTAAAAATTCACTCGGCCGGCGAGTGACTCGGACCACTCGAGTTGACTCGGGCCACTCGAGTTGCCTATACTGACACGAGTGAGAAAGTCAAGTTAAGACGATTTGGGCATAATTATTCATAGGTGTTCTGTCAAAAATTGTTGGTTATAGTTAGTTATTGTTAAAGTAACTTCGTGCTACTGACGCTATGATGACGTGATATTTTACAAGAGGACGGCCAGCTGATTTAAAAAATCGTGGCTCGTATCACAAATTCACTCGAGTGACTTTGGGCATATCATCACTCGAGTGAAAAAATTGTCACTCGAGTCGTGTCTTCACTCGTGCGTGTGGTACTCGAGTGAGTCGACTTTTCGAGCGAGTAACTCAAGTGAAAAAAAAAACACTCGAGTCCAACGTTCACTCGAGTGGTACTCGAGCGAGTGACTCGAGTGAAAAAATGTCACTCGAGTCCCATCACTAGTTGCAGTATGGAGTTTCATACAGAGAATACTGAGCGGGTCCTGTGCCGGCGCGGAGCGGTTAAATGGGCGTCAACCATAAGAGTCTAACAATGTGTCATGTTCATGTTGCATGCACAGATTACTCACTGACCTATTTAACTTTTTTTTATATTTTCATAATTTCACCACATGAACTAGCGGAAATACGTGAACGGTTCCTCGCCTCACCAAATGCGATTCCCCCGCACTAGTATTATCAAAATGTGAACAAATCTCGGCGCTTGTAAGTAGGTAAGTGAGTAAGTAATCTTTATTTTATTTATATTATTTATTTTATTTATTTTTTTATTTTTGGTTGGGGTTTCGGACACGCAAAAGATGCATTTGTAAAACCGTGGTTAAATACATAGGTTAAAAGGTTAAGCGAACTTGGAGCACTGTTTCCTTAGCGGCGGGGGCGCGAGACGGAGAGATGCGATGCAGCTCTTGTTGTGAGACAGCTCCTTTCTCAGTCGCACGATGTCCATCTCAGCTTGCCTTTTACGCTGAAAGAGTATGCTTTGTTACTCGTGTGGGCTCGTCCAGAAATCATGTGATCGTTTATAGGGGGGGGGGGAGGGTTTCAGCAAAATATCACGAATGATCGCGATGGGGTCCGAGAACACAACGTGTTTTTTTTACACAGCAGGTAATCGAAAAATAACGTAAAAATTCAAGCTATTGCTGTTTTTTTAATTAACTAACTTAAGAGGCTGACAACACCTAATTTTGTTGAAATTGATGTTATTTAAACACTTTTTTAAGAAAAACTGCACTCAAAAAAAATACAAAAAAAATATAATGTTAATTTTCATCATATTTCAAACATGCTAGACGGGCTCGATACATAATTTAACAAAATCGGCTCGATAGAAAATAATTGCAAAGATTGGTCTTAAAATCATCATTAAACGGTTCTAAGTCTTTATTTTTTCGACGCATGGGTCTGCAATTAAAAACATGAAGTCAACATATTCATACCTACACGGCTAACGAGTCATATTTCACAAATAATCCATACTTTTTTTTATTTCTTCTTATTTGTGTCTTATTTGCAAGATTTTAGACGCGCGGCAAGCTGCCGGAATAGTTTCTTCTCTTTCACTAACAGGCACGTGAACCGTATGTGTGAAGAGTGGCGCTGCTCCAGGTCATTTGCTGTTGACAGCGCCTTAATTCATACTACAAAAAATACATATGATCTTGAATTGAATGGGGGGAGGTATCGTTATAATCACTAAATATAACCAAGGGAGAGGGGGGTCTAAAGTAGGCCAAATATGATCACTGGATTTCTGGACGAGCCTTATACACCTTTTTGTGGTTTTTATTTTCTATATCTATGTCTTAGCTGTGGTAGCCCAGTGGCTTGACCTGTGGCCTCTCGAACGAAGTTTGTGGTTCGAGCCCAGGCTCACATCTCAGTTTTTCGAAATTAATATGCGCTATTACATTTGAAATTTACTATGAGCTTTTCGGTGAAGGAAAACATCGCGACACCTGCACACATCTGCGAAGCAATTCAATGGTGTGTGTGAAGTTCCCAATCCGCACCGGGCCCGCGTGGGAACTATGGTCCCCTCTCTCATTCTGAGAGGAGGCATGTGCCCAGCAGAGGGACCGTGGGACGTATATAGGCTGAATATGATGATGATGATATCTATGTCTTATGGGGTGGTAGAACCTATTGAAGGTCCGCCCAGATCGCTACCACTGGCGGAGCCTCACCTTGTTAACAGTTGAGTGGCCAAAGAAGCGAGAGAAGTGCCTTGGGCAACTTAAAACCCCTACGACTCAACTATACCTACTTCGATTTTTTTAGAATTAGAAACCACAATAACATTATATTCATGCGTCTGCTCAACTATTTCTTATCTAGCAAATAGTACAGTGCAATAGTTAAGCAGCCGTAAAATAAAATTGTTTCAACGTCACTTTATTTGCGTGTCGTCAATTTTTACTCTTGTACAAATTGTAAAGAGACTACAGTTCACGAGCCGCAACATAATGAGGTTGTGGTTTCTTATTCTAAAAAAATCAAAGTATAGTTGAGCGTCGTTGTTGTTGCCAAGGGTCAGAGGGGGTATACGCACCGGCACGTAAGTCTAGGGATGATGAGTCACGGAGGGGATCTGCGCACCCACGAATACCGTATTTTATACTTCTGCGCATACAAGGTCAGATTAGACTTACATGCCGGCACTTATATTACGTAAAGGAGCATGCTCAACTTGCCTTCATCTCATTGGCCAGCCGGTTTTCGACCTGCGCGACGCGCTGGCGCAGCTCGGCAATATCGCGCATCAACCTGGCTGCGGCGAGTTTGGTGTCAGCCTGTTGGTGGCAATTGAAACAGTAGTTATACATTCACCCATGGCACTACTACGTGGCACTATACTGACCAAAATAAATATCATAAATGGGAGGTAGATTTAGGTTAGATTTGCAGCAGGCCAGGAGTGCCAAAAATACCCAGTAGGCTTATTGTCTAACTCCCTCACAATCGCCATCGCGTTCATTTTGACAGTTCATGTATCGGCTGACAATTGGCGTCGGAATCAGCTAGCTGTCACATTCATACAAGAACTGTCAAAATGAACACGATGGCGATTGCGAGCGAGTTAGACAATAACCCCCTTATTCATAAACGCACTATAGGCCTCTGTTAACTTAGTAATCGTTTGTCCTTATCTGTCACTTTGACATTTACCTTTCACAGATAAGGACAAACGATTACTAACTTAGCAGAGGCCTATAGTGCGTTTATGAATAAGGGGGTTAGCCTACAGAAATAGGAGTTGAAAAGCGAAAGCGGACAGTAATGCCACATCACAGGAAATAAAGTGAAACAGTCATTGATATCTCTTTTAGGGTTCCGTACCCAAAGGGTAAAAACGGGACCCTATTACTAAGACTTCGCTGTCCGTCCATCCGTCCGCACGTCCGTCTGTCACCTGTATCTTAAGAACCGTAATCAGAATCAGAATCATTTATTGTTTAATAACTAGACAGTTGAAATTTTTGAGCGTCATGGAGGTTACAACATTAATATCTAATCTAGGCTACTGTTTTCACTTCTGCCGGCACTCCCGGAGTGCTACCTGTAGCCTTTTTTTCGTCAATGTTGACAAGTAGGTTAGGTACTATTGCCTATGCTGTTTGACCTATTGATCCCCACTACCCCTACTAGTCCCCAAACTGAACGCCGGCTGACGATACCCTCGTCCTCCGAGTTTCGCCCTAAAGTCGGTACTCACGCTTCTAGATGGCGCATTCTTGGCGACATTCCTGCAGACCACGTTGGGAAGCTCAGACACAGAGCACTGAGTGAAGAGATTGTCGGCCGGCGGTATTTTGGTGTTGGTTACGCCTTGAATTGCCTGAAAGCGCACCAAAATCTAGTTATTGGAAAAAAAATCGGCAAGTGTATAAAATCCAGTGTTAGTAGAACCCTACTCCTAAGCAAAATATAGGCAGTGCGAGGCCATCTTATCTTACTAATATTATAAATGCGAAAGTATGGATGGATGGATGGATGGATGTTTGTTTGTTACTCAATCACGCCAGAACGGCCCAACGGATCTGGATGAAATTCGGCACATAGATAGAGAAAAATCTGGAATAGCACATAGGCTACTTTTTATCCCGGAAAATTGTGTAGTTCCCGCGGATAAACGAATTCTTTGCAGACGAAGTCGCTGGCAACAGCTAGACATATATTTAACGACACTGAATATTAGAACACAGAAAAATCCGAAAAGTAAATATATGGCCGGGAATTAAATTTGATTTCTAACGGTAACTGTAAAAGTAAACATAAAAAATCAAGAAGTAAAATTGTTGGTTCATTTGATAGTACATATTATATTAGTTACTTACATAGCGAGACATTTCAAAATTTAGATTTTTAAACCTATTAATTTAGTTGTACTTTAAGGGCTACCTTCGTACCAAATTTCAAGTTTCTAGGACAACTGGAAGTAATATTGTTTTGGGAGCACGGCAATTTGTATGGAATCATCTTTTCCAATGACTGTATCTTTTGACTGAGTTGACTCAGAGGGTTGTTTTTTTTTCACAGCTAGATGAGCTAGAGCTTTTAGCAGCTTTGAGTACTTGATATAAATTTCAGCTTGATACCTCTACGTGTTCCTGAGAAAAAGGGTCTTGAGAGACGGACGGACGGGCAACAAACTGATCCTTCCTATAGGGGTTCCGTTTTTTACTTTTGAGGTACGGAACCCTAAAAATAATACAAGTGTCAGTTTGTAGCAAGTACTAACTGTGGAATCTTCTTATCTGAGCTAGCAGAAAAAGTAATTTGTGGTCAATTTTTTAATATTTAAAAGTGAACCAAAATGCAAATTAAAACTAATTGTACTCGCTTAGCCCCATCGCCCCGGTTATAAACTACCTAACCTACATATGCATTGTTGCATTGCATGACGCATTAATTGACAATATTTAAATTTTTTATGTGCTACTTTTTATTGTCTGGCTGGTAAGAGCGTACAATTTAAAGACAAAGAGTTATCTAGTGTTCCCGATGGCAACAAAGCCGAGTGGTGTGCGAATAGATTAACCGTCAGCTGTCAGTAGTGTTTGTGTTGTGAAAGTTGTAAATGTCAAAGGAAACCCGGAAGACAAGGTTTTTTATAATGGCAGTATTGGACCGGCCGCTGGACGTCATTTCCCGTTTTACATATTTTGCTCATTTTTCCAAAAAATACTGTACGAAAAAATCCGAAAATATTTTTTTTGTGTTCTACAAGTGTTTCTCTCAAAATATTTTTGATTTATGAATATCAAGAATTTGAAATATTGTCAATTCGTCAAAGGTTAAACACAAAATTCCTCGTAGCCTGGTAAAGGTTAAATACGCACTTGTATAGGTTAAATACGCCACCTATCGACTTACCTGGACAACAGCGGTCCTTGCGTGTTGTACGTGGTGCGACTCCTCTTTCAACAGATGTCGCTTCACGTGCTCTATTTCTGACGTTAGGTTCAGTTTTTCTTTTTCGAGTCTAACGTTCGCTTGTTTCAAGGCCTGGAAGTTAAAGACTTGAATATGTGTATAATCTGTCAATAAAGAGATGAAATTAAAAAGTGGCAATACTGTAGTGTCGTCCCTTTCTATAATAATCTAACTAATATCTACTTAACTAATATTATAAATGCGAAAGTATGGATGGATGGATGGATGGATGAATGGATGTTTGTTTGTTACTAAATCACGCCAGAACGGCCCAACGGATATGGATGAAATTCGGCACATAGATAGACAAAAGTCTGGAATAGCACATAGGCTACTTTTTATCCCGGAAAATTGCGTAGTTCCCGCGGGATAGCGATAAACGAATTCTTTGGAGACGAAGTCGCTGGCAACAGCTAGTATAGGTATAAGAAAACGGGACGACACTACAGTATTGCCACTTTTTAATTTCATCTCTTTTTTAACAGATTATATCAAGTTGTAAACACATAATTTAACCTTCTCGAAGCCAACGTCACATACAGCACCGCAGGTTCAACGCGAACGGCCTATAAACGTCTATTAGGTATGTACTTAAATGCAAAAGCAATAAAGAAAGTCTGGCGTATAGGTGACGTGTCTTGGTCTTGTTTTTGACGTGGCCGCGAAAAAGTTAATATTTTATTGATGGCGTATCAGGCGTTACTAAATAAAAGTAAAAAAAAAAAGTAAAAGTAAAAAAGTTAATATTGGCAACATTCTGAAGCTTGCATACTAACATGCACAAGTTCTAGGTCAAAAATAGTAAAACTGCACGGCTAGCACAAGTGTGAGCGGGAGCTGTGACGTGCGAGATATACCTACCTGCCTTTTCTTGCTGTTCGTCCCAGGGGGGCTACTCCGAAATACGATTTTCGAAGTTCATATCACACCATCCCTCTCACTCTCAAATTAATAACTATTAGTGAGAGCTTAAAAACTAACTTCGAAAATCGTATTTCGGAGTATAAGGCCAGAAAAAGACGTGTAGTCTATCTCTATGCTAGCCGTGCTTGTCTTACCTTCATTTTCTCCTTCTTTTCGAGATGACATTCCTCTGTCCGCCTCTTGAGCTTCCTTCTTAGCTCGTCTAGAAGGTTCGAGAGCGTAAGCCTGTTGGCTTCGAGGTCCGCCCGCTGCTGTACTATCTGGTTGATTTGTGTCAGGAGTTTGATGCCTGGAACAGTTAACATACATACATACATACCGTCACGCCTCTTTCCCACAGGGGTAGGCAGAGACTACTTTATTCCACTTGCTACGATACTGACATACCTCTTTCGCTTCATCCAAATTAATGAATCTTTTCATACATGCTCGCCGGTTTCGGGTATTCTTGACCTGACCTTTTTCCAAAAACAGTTAACAGTTCGAGAAAAATGTTCTCTGTCTACCTCATATGGGATAGAAGTAATTAATATTACCCTTACCACCGTAGAACCTTATCACTGTAATGACAGATACTTGAGTTTGAGTGACAGCGTGTCAATTGACAACATTTCATAACATGCTGACAGTTAAATTTTTTCGCTAGGGCTTGTATTTAATTTATTAATTTGTGCTTATTCTAAAAGGGCGTAACTCCGATACTATCACAGAATAAACACTTATCCCTTTGTCTTTTCTCTATAGAAAAAAAAACTGACAACAATTTCAAATTGTCAATGTCAGGGCCTATTCTCCAATATTCGATTTTCGAGGTTCGCTTCGTGCTGTTCCGCTCATACGAAACAAAGGAACATAATTAAATGGAAAATGATTCATTTTCATAATTATGTATTCGTCAAGTTTTCATTGTTTTTAAAATGTATTCTGCTATTCAGGGCGGAGACAAATCCAACGAAACAAAAACCATGAAAATTGATCCAGCCGATCTCGAGTTATAAGTGTTGTAACAAACCCGTCTTTGTTTTATATATATAGATATAGCAGTGATCAGGAGGCAAAATGCTTTCGAACCATATATACATTTTCAGGTGTTTATAAAAATGAAATGTTGGCAATTGCGACGGGCTTCAGTATGCTTAGTGTAAGTTTACGGTCACAAAATACGTCTCGAACACGTTCGCGTTAAAATGTCAAATACTATGAAACAGTTTGTTGCCGTTTCGATCCGCAAGTGGCGCTGCCAATTATTCCATAGTAATTGAGACGTGTACGTGAACGCGTTCGAGACGTTTTTATATGCGAAAACTTACACTAGAGGCTCAGCAGGCTTATTAACTCGCTCACGATCACCATCGTGTTCATTTTGACAGTTCATGTATGGGCTGACAATTGGCATCGGAATCAGCTAGCTGTCACATTCATACAAGAACTGTCAAAATGAACACGATGGCGATTGCGAGCGAGTTACGTAATAAGAAAGACGTAATTAATATTTCCCCTAACCCTAACATGACATATCACTTGAGTTTGAGTGACAGCCTGTCAATTGCGACTGGGTTCTGCGGTGGAACGTGAACACATTTCCTTCACCTGTATGTATTGATATACCTATAGTAAAGACTGACCCCCTTATTCATAAACGCTCTACAGGCTTCTTCTACTTCTTCTTCTTCTTTTTCTTTTAATTCTGGCGTTCTAAGTCGTTATAGCGACGACAACTTCGCCAATGTCAGAGTTAAAAATTTTAATTATAAAATCTTGTGACAAAATGTCGGCAACGTTGTACGGTAACACGGTCAAAGACCCCCTCTCCCCTGTCGGGCTCTTAGCCAACGGTCAATGATATCCCTCAGATACTGCCAGGAAATCATTAGCCGTTGCCCAGGGTGCACCGGACCAAGCACTGCTCTTCCCCCCGGACGTATCCGAAAACGAACTGCAGCTCTTGTTCACACGTGGAGGTAACCCGACTCGCACCCCTCCCCTTCTTCTACCATGCTTCTACCTTAGTAATCATTTGTCCTTATCTGTCACTTTGACATTTACCTTTCACAGATAAGGACAAACGATTGCTAAGGTAGCAGAAGCCTATAGGGCGTTTATGAATAAGGGGCTGAGTAGTTTGGTTCTCGGAACTGTTGGGACGTACGTTGTTCGTTGTGTCGGAAACGGTGGGCTGCCGGCTGGTATCCGGTGGGGTAATCGGGGCTCGGGGCGCCGGAATCATGGTTCGGGTTGGGGTAAGACGAAGGCCCGAAGATCGGGGGGCTCGAGTCCGATGAGTCCTGAAACGGAACTGCTGATGATGGTGGGAAGTTTTCATGGTTCCAAATTATGGCGACTAGTGCCTTCAAATGCTGTAAATTAGGTACTTTTTAAAGCCTATTCTGCTTAAACGGCTGAGCCAAAAAAATTGAAAAAAAAATGAATTATCAACTCTACAACATTTGCAACGTAGGTCGTTTAGGTATCAGCAAAAGTTCGATATTTAAATAAAGATCAACCGAATGGTGTTTTTTGGGTCGCATTCCCTACTGCTCCTAAACGATAACGACTTATGAAAATATTTAAATGTTAAAAAATAAAGAATCCGATGTAATTTTAAACACAACGTAACATTTGTAAAACAATAGACTTTCTCATCACGAATGAACAACAAAAACACCGAAAATTTGCAAAAGTGTGTTGATTTTGTTTTTTCCTCACACGTAAAAGATGACGATGACACGATGATGAATCATCATCATTATCATCATCTAAGACCTTTTCGTCTATGACAGATGACAGGCTGAACAAACCTACACGAGGGCAGCATAGATCTTCACTCCGATCGCACGGCTGGCATGTGAAAGTTACAAGACCATAACGAGGGCTATATATACTACCTATGGTTTTTCAGATTTTTATGCATGAAAGCTTAGAAAGTAAGCTTTTATGCACATAAAATGCAAAAACCATGGGTCCCCGTTTTTTTGCAAGGGGGTGTAGTTCTCGTTCGTTATGGCACTACTTCTAATCGATACAAGATGGCGCCAGCGTCGCTACAAATTGTTACGACATCTAGTGGAAGTTTTTGGCAACTTACCAACGATTTGTACTTGTGCGCATCGTCACTGCTGAAGCGGACGGAATGTGGCAAACGGGACAGCCGGTGCTGACCGGGGGTTAACGTCTTCATCGCCATCTTGTTAGTGACTGTACAACTGGGTGAGAAGTAACAGACAATTTTGAAATAATAATAATCAATAACAATAAAAATAGCGCGGCAAATATTTTTAGTGGCATTTAGTTGAAGGTTTGATCGGCTTAAGAGATATACAATGCGAGTTGCTGATTTTAAATTTGCTCCTACATAAATTTATTTTTGAAAAAGCCTGTTGCAGATTTCCGACTCGAAATAATCATCCGACTGCGACGCGACAGTTTCAAATCTGTTCAAGATTCCTAATGGTCTATTCCCGAAGCTGAAATTTACACACATACATACATACCGTCACGCCTCTTTCCCACAGGGGTAGGCAGAGACTACTTTGTTCCACTTGCTATGACATACCTCTTTCTAGTTCTCTTCCCTCTTCTCTTTCTAGCTGAAATTTGAAGGTCACAATTATATCTACCGTCCCTTTCTCTCTAATTAAACACTGTAAGTGTGACCGAGACGACACGATTCGAACGTCGATTTTAAAATTCCTAACCGGAATTAATTACTATTTAATTATGTGTTTGCTAGCTCATAGTCCTCTCGCTCCCGCAAAAAAGAACGCAACCGTTGCACTCAGAAACATAAATCAAAGTCTTAAATCGCAGCGCCAACTTTCAGACAATTTTCAAAATGCAGTACTATAGTTAATTGTCGTTCCTGAGTGCAGCAGTTAGTGGTATTTAAGTAATTATGTCATTGCTCACCGCCGCTGCCGCAAGAGGTCGCCTCGCTCTGGCGGACTCGAATCAACGAGCTCCCATGCAAATAATTCTATAGGGTGTTCAGTAATTTTGCGAAAATCCATATAATTGTCGTGCGCTCCCCGCCGTATGGGGTAGACAGAGCTTAAGGTAAGAAGACCTAAAGGGCACGTTTAGTATGATTGGTGGGCGTATAACGGAGAATCAATATAGTGATGGGTTGCTAGCCGCATCGCTTAGTGATTCCTAAGATTTTCGCTCGTTTTAGTTTAAAAAAATCATTCCCAATTTAACTTATGGAAGGTATCATCTCGGCGTGATCCAAGGTGACGATAAATCTCGACACTAGATATTAGTAGCATAGATTTTTTTATGTTATCGGGTGGCAAACTAGCTAGGGGTCCACCTGATGGTAAGGAAGTAGGTACCACCACATACCCGTAACCCCGGTCACACACACGTGCGCATACATTCGCACATTGTATAGAAGTTACGTTAGCACATGTGTACAAACTTCTATGCAATGTGCGAATATATGTGCACGTGTGAGTGACCGGGGTAACACCGCAGATGCGTTGCTAGCCACATTATTAGTAACAAAATATACAACATATAATAATTTAATAAATTTTATAATATGTATAATTATAGGCCCTAGAAGACTCAGATATAATATTACTCTCCACAGCAGCATTATTTCGTTACTTTGTAATTTTAACATAATTATTAATATTTTACGTACGTATATATGTAATTTCATAATAGCTGTAGGTCACGACTAATAAAAAACAAACAAAAACAAATTAAGCTGTTTTCTGATTTTGGATCACCCTGTGCAGTCTTAACGAGCCCGTACTTGGTACGGGCGTGTATCGTAAAAAATAAAATCATAACCCAGCGTTTTGCCAATAATCTGCCATTTGGGACCGCCATGTGCAATAGAGAACCAGGTAATTTATTAGTTACTATGAATTAGGGGTATAAATCTTAAGAATCATGTTATAAAGGCGATGCGGCTTGCTACCATCACTATTTTGTTTCCCGTTTCCACCTATACGTGAAACTAATTATAATAACAGCAGTCTGGTAAAAAAATCTTCTGTCGCAGAACAATCCTTAAAATAAACCCTTTCTGACAAAAAAGAATCATATAAAAAAAACTGACTCATAAACAGAAAGTTTCTGTCAAAATAATTATACACCCCCTTGAAGCCCCCTTGCAAAAAAACGGGCGCCCATGGTTTTTGTATTTTATATGCATTAAAGCTTACTTTCTAAATCTTTGCCTGATTTTTTTGCAAGAGGGTATAATTATAATATACAAGCCTTCTTTTGCTGACTGCAGATTACTGTATGGTCATCCGACTTACAAGTTGGCACTTGTTTATAAAAAAATCATCTCAACTCAATCGGTTGAAGATATCTGCTTCAAAATTGATTCGCAAGATTTCAACCGAACATAATACATTATAAGAATAAGAATAAGAATAACCTGCTTTCAACAAATAAATTATTCTTATTCTTATTCTTATTCTTATAAGTGCCATCAACCAAATATGTGGTCAACCACCCTGAGGTTTTTTTTATACCAAAAAGGAACACTTATTGCGAATAAATGAATCTGAATCTGAATCTAAATCTGAAGGTACAAAACAGGAGAATTGCATATGAGTTTCCAACCTAGGGGGCTAAGATGAAATGCCTTTTGTGCCTGTTAAAATTCCTTTGCACTTCAAAATATATTCATGTCGATAAGACAGCCTGTCAACTTGAAAGTTCGACTTTAGCGAGATTTAAATTTTGTAGGAAGTTGGATGTAAAGTGGTAGATCACTTATATTGGTGACATACGTATGTATATTGCTAGTCAAATAATATCTTGTAAAAAGCTTGTACCTACCTAATAATAATAATAAATTAAGGCCGCTCATAGCAGCAGTAGCGCGTCACTTGGTGTAAGTGTTAGTGTTAGTTGTTGAAGAGTTCCATGATTAATAAACTTCCTTCCTGACATTGTTGACATTGTTATTATTATTATTATAATTATTATCATTATCATTTTATTGTAATCCTTACCCTAGTTCTAATTTTAATTTACATTTTGACATATAATATACAGTATTAATTTGATTTTATATTGATTAAAATTAAAATTAAAATTATTAATTTTTAGTTTTGTTATTTTTAAAATTTAACAATTTTCTAATTTTTAATTTGTTGTGCCCTTCCAGGATCCATGTGGAACAATTGTCTCTTTACCAACTGTATTTACCATGGTTGCAATGATAAATAAATAAATAAATAACTAAGCGTTACTAAGCGATAAGACCGCCTATTGTTTTGTACTGATTTGTGGTGTTCAATAAAGAGTATTTGTATTGTATTGTTGTATTGCTTAATCTCCGAAGATTTTCATCAGATATTGATACATTGTATCGCAATAACCTTCCCAGATAAATGAGATATTTAATAGTGAAAACCCCGTCCAAACGGACCAAACAAACAGGTCGAACTAAGAACCTATTTTTTGTTTTTAAAATTTGGTTTAAAAATGGTATGGCTATCAATCAAATTAAACTCAATTTTCGCAGAAAATGGTTCTTTATCGCATGCCGCCGTCCCGCCATGACAGGGGTTCGGCTTCGGCAAAACTAAACTTATTACGTTTTGTCACGCGACTCAGACACGCGCGTTATACAATAGAGATAGAAATGAAAAACCGGCCAAGTGCGAGTCGGACTCGCGCACGAAGGGTTCCGTACCATCATAACTAAGTACTAATATTATACTTGCGCAACTTTGTGACGATGTGACTCACATCATGTGAGTGAGTGTGTATGTTTGTTCCTTTTTCACGCTAAAACGTCTGGACGGATTTTGATAAAATTTGGAACGGAGATAGCTGGTACCCTAGATTAAAACATAGGCTGCTTGTCATCCTGGAAAATTTCATAGTTCCCGCGGTATAGCGATAAACATGCTAATTGCTAATTCTACGCGGACGCAGTCGCCGGCAAAAGCTAGTTATCTATAAATATCTATAAACTACTTAGTATAAACAGAGCCCTGTTCCAAAGAAAAATTTACGCAGTGTGGGGTCACTTTATATTATCCTTGATATATACAGACCAGACATACATAGATTATTTTGGTTGTTAGTATTGTATTCGTTGTTATAGCGGCAACAGAAAATAACATCATCTGTGAAAATTTCAAGTGTCTAGCTGTCACGGTTCATGAGATACAGCCTGGTGACAGACGGACGGACAACCGAGCGAAACGAATAGGGTATCCGTTTTTACCCTTTGGGTACGGAACCCTAAAAATAGTATCTATTTTTAGTTTCAGTTATAAATTGAAAAGTTTCGACTGTACCATAAATTCTTGTTTGTGAGTAAGCCTATATGTGTATGTTTGTTTCTCTTGTATGCTATTTGCTATTTGGTATCGTATTTGGACGATCTTTGGCACACAGCAAGTGTTGGACAGTCTAAGGCCCACTTAACAAGAGCCCCAGTGTGTGTGGGACGCTTTACGTATTTTTGACGATGGCAACTTTTGCCGGCCCCTTCTGACTCTAGCCTCGTACGGCGATGGTTGACTTTTGTACATTCGTTTACAATTTATTATGAAGTAATAGTTTTGTACCTCATTTGACGATGTATTGTGGTGTATGTAATTCTGAGGATTATAAAGCATCTCAATACGGACGTGCTACGTTTTCTTTATCTCCTTTGCTGCACAGCCCCACTCCACTCGATCCACGCCGACCTCTAACAGCAAGATGATGATGATGATTATAGGCATGCATAGTTACTTTGTTTCTAATTTCGAAAAATCGAGCCCCTTTAGTATACGTAAAATTAAGCGGGTGAAAATTACACCTCTAAAATTAATCTTGTAAATTAATCGAATACACGTATTTCAATTTCAGTACCATTTTACACCAGTAGGCTTATTATCCAACTCGCTCGCAATCGCCATCGCGTTCATTTTGACAGTTCATGTATGGGCTGACAATTGGCATCGGAATCAGCTAGCTGTCACATTCATACACGAACTGTCAAAATGAACGCGATGGCGATTGCGAGCGAGTTCGACAATAAGCCTACTGGTCCCTAATTCACCAAAGCGACAATTGTCGGTGACATGTGACAATTATGTCTTACATTACAAAATCGACGAGAATCTACGATTTTGGCTTCATATTGGATACACGCATGCATTTGGAATTGTCCCGTTGTCGAAATAGGGGCCAGGTCAAACCAATATAAAAAGATACAATATGTCTGTGTGACAAATGATGTAGTTTCAAGAATATATCACTATCAGTATTATTCCTGAGGTATTAAGTTTAGTAGCTCCATCTAGTAAGTTTATAACGAACTTCCAACCCGTTAAGTTAGTGCTCTCACTTGTGACATCTAGTTACAGCAACAGGTACTAATTTGACGTCGAACAAAACAACGATGCTACGGCCATCTAGTAGTAGATTAAGACACTGACGATCTTAAATCCCGCTTAGACTTTCAGATCGCTTCTGGAGACTTACCCTTGGACTTCCACGTGTATACTTCATTTAATTTAGGATGAGAAACCACAACAACATTATATTGCGGCTCGTGAACTGTAATCTCTTAACATTTTGTACTAGAGTAACAATTAACGACATAAGAGTTTTTAATGATTCACGGTTAAGTTCATTCGAAATATTATAAATGGGATGTGAACCGTGATTACCTTTATTGAGCTCCCGATACCCCCCCCCCCCCGTGATCATGATGCATGCAACTGCGTCGAAATATCGGGAGCTCAATAAAGGTAATCGCGGTTCACATCCCCTTTATAATATTTCGAATTATTGACATGCAAAAAAAGTGACATTAAAACAATTTTATTTTGCGGCTGCCAAACTATTGCACTGTACTATTTGCTAGGTAAAAAAATAGTTGAGCAGACGCAATATAATTTTATTGTGGTTTCTCATTCTAAATTAAATGTAGTATAGATAGAGCACTAACATACCTTTGTTCCCAATAGCGACACCTAGTAACAGCAACGTGAACCAACTTAATATGCTAACGATGCTACTGACATCTCGTGGCAGGTAACAAAACATGTTAACCCTTGCGCGTGGACTTAATACAATAAGCAGCTAGCTTATTACGTAACTCGCTCGCAATCGCCATCGTGTTCATTTTGACAGTTCTTGTATGAATGTGACAGCTAGCTGATTCCGATGCCAATTGTCAGCCCATACATGAACTGTCAAAATGAAGACGATGGTGATCGCGAGCGAGTTACGTGATAAGCATGCAGGACTGAGTACTCTGAAAATTTGTATTTACGAAAATGAACCATATTACAAGGGAAGAAAGTATCTTCTTATGTTGCGCCGTACACAGAGGCTAATCTGCGCCGAGAGGGATAGCGACAAGAGGAGTGTGTCTCGTTCTATCATCTTGCCAGCCTAAAAAAATGCTTTAGATCAAAAAGTTTGGCTTAAAAAAAGACTACGTTGAAACACCATTAAAATATTATTTTCATGTTATTTTAACAGTTTTAAGTTAGCGTACTATAAATTCATTAATTTCGTTGCATTAAATAAATAATAAAAGATATATTTTTGTCTAGTCTGCTTTTTTATTTGTAATGGTAACCCTTCTAACAACTATGTTGACCATGAATTCGTGTAGTGTCTCCTTACTGCTGTACATTGTTTTTTGTTGGTTTTACCTTTTTGTTAAATTTACGATAATGTTAATTGGCGTTTCTGAGTGAATTCTCTTCTTCTTTCTGCGGTAAAAGAACAGAACAAGTTCAACAAGTATAGTTTCACAAACTTTCGCATTTATAATATTAGTAGGAAAGTAGGAAGGATTAGTAGGAGTAGGATTAGTAGGACTAGTAGGATTTATTTCCATAGCCAATGAAAAACTTCAGTGTTCATAATAAACAATAAGCAGAATGATTGCAGGATCGAATTTTGTCCCACATAGCAAAAATCTTATTGTCACCCTGTTAGAAAGGGACACACACCTCCCTACGAACTATCTCGCTCTTCAGCTGCGAGTGCTGTCCCGTTTATTGTACATATTACGTCCATGCCCTTGCGCTTGAAGCGCGAGTGTCGCCAACTCTACTGTTTTTACCACGACTTCCCAGTTTTCTGCATTGACACAAATTTCTACTGTTTTTTGGTTATCCATTCTACGAGTATTCCATCCTTATGCATGTATCCGAAACGAAATCTAATCTAAAGCCGGATACTCACACTAGGTTTGCAGAAAATATTGAAGATAGGGATATGGAAAATGATACTTGAACAGTTTTATAGTATATAAATTTCATCTATTAGTGAAAAATCTTTAGCAACTTTAAAAGCTTTACTAACTTATTCTGTGGCAATTTTATGAGATATTTAAAACAGGGGGGTTACTCCGAAATCCGATTTTCGAAGTTCGTATCACACCGTCCCTCTCACTCTCAAATTAATAACTATTAGTGAGAGCGGAACGGCACGAAACGAACTTCGAAAATCGGATTTCTGAGTATAAGGCCAGTAGATTTAACGTTTTGAAATTACAATTCTACTGTTTTTTTAGTATAATTTGCTGTTTTTTTTGCTTTGTTAAGGTTGCCAAACATTGCGACTGCGCGACAACGCATCTGGGTGACTGGTGACTCCAGAAAAAACACTCAAAATAAAAAACAAATGATACTTAAAGTATTTATTATTTAGTTTATTCCGCCTCCTGGCTCCTGAGGCGTGCGCCAGCGTTGGTGACGCGCACGCTCAACTGCTGCGCGCGCTCAACAATAGCCTTGCGCTTCTTGGAGGAGACTGCGTGGGCAATCTCTGCGCAGTAGGTCCTGTTCTGCATCATCAGGATTTCAAGCTCGCGAACATTGTGGACGAGTACCTGGAAATTAAGAGATTCACTTCATAACCTTTAATCAATAAGGCGTGGTGTGGACCAGGCTTAATGACACCAACCAGTTCTATTATGATGAGTACAAGTGCCGGCACGTAAGTCTAATCTGACCTTGTATGGCGCAGAAGTATAAAATACTGTATCTGTGGGTGCCGGAACATATATGATGGGAGTGAATGGGTCCTCCCACCCGAAGTATACAGTCCAAATTAAATGCTAACCCAGTGTTAGAAGCGACATGTATGGAATCGTCACGGTCACGTTGAACCGTTACATATTGAATAATCTTCAACGCTGGTCTGGGAGGAAAGAAAAAACAGAATGCACCAGTTGCTTCTCTTCCCATGCCAATGGTAAAAGCCCATCGAGGGAATGGGTAAAATCATAGCAATTATGTTACAGATGATGCAGCTAGCAACCTATCACTATTTTGATTCCAATTTCCATCTATGCGGCCACAATTTTGCTAAACGTGGCCGTTAGGTCTTGTTACCTTAGGCTGTTTACCCCGTAAGTGATAGAAGTGATTTATACATGTATATTTTTTAAACATAGGTCCTGAAGGGTAGTCTACTAGACCTGAGAGACAACTGCATTAAAAAAGGGTTCCGTACAAATTCGAAAAGGAATATAGAATCCAGTGTTATCAGAGGTGTTCTTCCTCAGTAGTGCAAGGTAATTTCTTATTGGTTACTTACAAAGACAGACAGATAAAAAATATTCTGCTTTTAATATTTATTGTTATAGCAGCAACAGAAATAAATCTGAAAATTTTGAACTCTAGCTATCACGGTTCCTGAGACAGCCTGGTGAGACAGTGGAATTAGTATTAGGGTCTTTAATTAGGGTCCTCACCTTGCGGAAACCATTGGGCAGCATGTGACGGGTTTTCTTGTTGGAGCCGTAGCCGATGCTGGGCATCAGGTACTGGCCCTTAAAACGCCTGCGCACCCTGTTGTCAATACCTGGAAACATTAGCGGAAACATTTTAGCAACCATAAATAAGTTTTTTTTTTTAATCTTAACACACAGGTTGCAATTTGCTGCTAGAGGATCTGGCGGTGACGCTGGCATAAATACACAGGAGCACTTAAGCCTTGTAAAAAAAAAAAAATAGCAAAGAAAATAGAATTCTTAGGTGTCTGCAGTTTTTACTCAAATAGCTATTAAGCTAACTAAAGAATGGTTTCAGATGAGTTGTATAGGGAAATAGAAATTTAAAATTCTTTGCTATCACTTTACCTGCACTGTTGCTCTTGTGAAATTAAACACGGGAGAAACTTAAAAACTTTTGTAAAAAAAATGTATCTACCACTATGACCAAATTAGCTATACTAGCTATCCGGAATAGGGTTTGGTAGTTCTTATATAGCAAGGTAACAAATTGTAATTATCATACATAATGAATAACACAGAGTGCCCTTGCAAGTTTATCGTTGGGAAACATACAAAAATCCCAGTGTGACTTGTGATTTGAACCCAGATAGTCAGACGCCCAAAGCCAGGTTAGACTCCCCTAGACCAAATGGGAAAGTAAGAGAAGTGCTGAAAATATGAATTTAATTTAGAAAAGTTGATAGCTCTGAAAACAGTATCGGATCAGACTTAGGTATTGGTAAGTTTGGAGTAAGTTATAATAATAATGCAAGAAAATAAACATAGTAATTATTGAAATGACAATAGGACGTTCATTGAATGGTTTTTATCTCAGTGCTATTATAGTTACCGACAAATACTGAAGTGCCAATCGAAATAAATATAACCTCAATTATATCGAACATGAGTGCGCTGTTAAAATTATGTAAATAAATATAATTTCATGCAGTATGGGTCATAAAACAGCATTCAGGCCATAATTCATGGTATAGAGGGTAAAAAAACAAAAAAATATAATGCGAACTAGTAATCACAAAGCAGGCATGGTCGATTAAATTTTTGAAAAATCTTACCTCTTGGTTTACGCCAGTTACGCTTAAGTTTGTCATATCGGTCTGACTGATGACGAATAAATCTTTTCGTCCTCTTTTTAACGATCGTAGGTCTGTAAACTGGTCTGATAGCCATTTTGATATTTCTCTCGCGAAACGCGGCAGTGATCCACGCGGTGACACGGCCGCACGAAAAGGAAAAAGGAATAGACAAAAGTAGACATTTATAGAGTCAGTGTGTGTTTTCTATTGCGTTTTCAATAGCCTCAAATTTAGCAAATAAATAAAGAAGGTGTGAAATGTGGATTAAAATTGGGTTTCGAAATATAAAGTCATTTTAAATTTTATAACAGTTCAAAAAGATATATTATTTGAAAAGATACAATACGTTGACCAGAATGTTAGTTCTTCAAGAAAAGTTAGCCAAGAAAGAAAATTTACTCTAATGTTAAGCAGTAATCCCGAAAAGACATTACTTTAAGTTAATACGGTAATAAACTTTTAATCTGATAATCCAGAATGAGTTAATCTTATACATAATTTGTAAATAAAAAGTTGTAAGTTTGGCTACAGTGTATAACATGCCTTATGAGCGGAAATGCCAGATTGTCTTTTGCTACCCACAGACAATTATTTATGACAGCTCGCTGTTTACATAGAGAACAATCCGATTTCTCTATGCCACAGACGCCAAATGTCGCCATCGATTAATGACATTTTGTAAAGTTGAATTTATTGATATAAAGCGTTAATGTAAATAATAAACAATTTAATCATAAACGTCGGCTTCCAGTCGATATGTATGCCAAGGGCAAAGGCTCTACGGTGCCTTCGGACGCTCAGGCTCGCGAAAAGTTGGCACTGTATGTGTACGAGTACTTGCTTCATGTTGGAGCTCAGAAGGCAGCCCAGACGTTTTTATCAGAAATACGATGGGAGAAGAACATAACCCTCGGCGAGCCACCAGGGTTCCTGCATTCGTGGTGGTGCGTTTTCTGGGACCTGTACTGCGCAGCGCCGGAGCGTCGCGATACCTGTGAACACTCGTCCGAAGCGAAGGCTTTCCACGATTATGGTTTCGTAAATTCCGGCTACGGTGTCAATGGAATTGGTCACAATGCCGGCCCGGCGCCTCCAAATGACGGTACGACTCTTTAAAACAGTTGAAAAACACATTTTTATTACATTCTGTGCACTAGTTTTTTTACCACAATGTAGGGCACTGGTGGTCTTATCACGCTATGTAAATAGTGGTTTGGAGAAAGATAAAGACGCGGAATACGTCGCAGGATCATTTTTCGATGATTTTTATTTGTTTTTTGCGGTTATTGTGTATTAATTTTGATATAGAATGTGTTTGAGGTTGGAGGAGCATGTTTTATATCATATATTAATATATTTATATGTTAATATAAATATTCTTGAAGATAGGGGACTATAAATAGATAGTATGTTTTAATGTTAAAAAAACACGCTTTTGTGGTAATGTGTGAATGAAAAAGGCATAAAGCAATAGTAAAATACAACTGAATGTACAATTTCTAAAGTGTTTTCATTTGAAAACGGAAAGCTCAAAATTATATTGTAACAAGATTGAAATTACACAGATACATATAAGCAAAATTAAGGTATTTTATAAACAGCCAACCCTTTTTTTAACTGAGTAAAAAAAAAAGGAGGAGGTTCTAAATTTGGTTGTATTTTTTTTCTGTTATGTAAAGCTGATTTTTTATCTCAGATACAAAAAACATGGTCTTCTCCCAGTTTTATCTTTTATATTTAGAGGTCCTCATCCAAATTTTGACCCTATAAGTTGCTGTGTCTCTGTTTGTCTACCATAACATATATGATTGTTTGACTACAATTAATCACAATAAAACTCACCAGTTTGAATCCCGGGCTCGCACCTCTGAGTTTTTCGGAATTTATGTGCGATATCTCATTTGAAATTTACCATGAGCTTTTCGGTGAAGGAAAACATCGTGAAAAAACCTGCACACAACTGCGAAGCAATTCAATGGTGTGTGTGAAGTTCCCAATCTGCACTGGGCCCGTGTGGGAACTATAGCCCAAGCCCTCTCATTCTGAGAGGAGGCCTGTACCCAGCAGTGGGACGTATATAGGCTGGTGATGATGATGATGATGAAACTCACCAGTTTAAGGGTGTCTTTACACAAGCACTAACTCCCTTATTCATAAACACTATAGGCTTCTGCTAACATAGCAATCGTTTGTCCTTATCTGTGAAAGGTAAATGTCAACGTGACAGACAAGGACAAAAGATTGCTAAGTTAGCAGAAGCCTACAGAGCATTAATGAATAAGGGGGAAAGTATTCTTAATTTGTGTTTTCTTTTTATGATTTTAACTATGGCAGTAGTTACACTTTTCTCAAAGTATATTTATGTATAAAACTATAATGATGAGGATCCTTCCTACTAATTTTGACGACACATCCACTTCAACTCCTATTTCAACAGTTGGCAACAAGCGGAACGTGGAAAGTTTGAACCTTTGACCACTAAATATTTTAATGAATTGTTTACCAAGTATCAATTAATATGTAGATAAGATATACTTGTTTTTTTTTTCTGGATAACCCCACCTAAAACTACTGGCCATTGGCCACCTAAAATGTGCAGACAAAACAACCTGCTGAAATATGATAGACAGACAGACGGACGTAAATCACTTCTTCATCCCTAAAGGGGCAGACAGGTTTTTTTTTCGGTGGGAAAATGCTTTGTGTACTCCCACTCCGTAGAGACGTGGGAGTTATGTAGGAGGACTTCCCCACTGCCCCCTTTCTGAGCGAAAGGAGGGGGGTAGGCATACCCAATAAAAACCCACGGTATTCCCTCACGGCCATTGAAGGGCGCCACGGGAGGGGGTAGATAGAGCCTAAGGTAACAAAACCTAAAGGCCATGTTGAGCTGAAATATTTCCGAAGTAAACTCATTTTCATTAAAAAAAAATTTTTTTTCTTTTTTTTTTTTTTTTTCATTTTTTTTTTATGTTCATTTAAACTCATTTGAAAAACAAAATGGGAACTGAAAACTTTTTGTGCCTGTAAGATTTGCAGCAGTTATTTCAGCCAGAGGCCATACACAATATAATTTTTTATTTTATTGTAATTTACTAAATAAAAAAGAAAGTCAATTGGAGTTGTATTGTTTTGTCAAAATCAGTAATTTCCTAAAATTAAAATGACCATTTTTTTTGCAAAGCAGGGGCCTTATCGTGACGTCTTAATGCGATTCAGTTTAGGTTCGCTCGCTGTCAGATTCATACTAAAAGTGACAGCTAAAACTTGAACTGAGTCGGAATTGGAACGTCATGGTAAGGCCTTAGTTGATGTTGTGGCGCCTTGTATAAACATTAGGTTAAGTCTAAAGCAGGGACGGGATACCGGTATTTCTTCATACAAAAATACCGGTATTATTGCGTTCTATTTCGTTCCTTGGTTTATCATTTATTTTTTGATGGGAAAATTTAATAATACGAAGTTGTTACTTAAATACTTGTTTGAGTCCTACATTTATTTATAAGCCTTTTTTTTATTCCGAATTCGCTACGTAAGTACATGTTGTTGTTGTTGTTGTTATTGTCGTTTATTTATTAAATTGTCGCGTAATTCGGCGTGCCTCATGGCATATGCCTCCTCCGTGTAGTGGAGGGTTTGGGCTATAGTTCCCACGCGCGCCCAGTGCGGATTGGGAACTTAACACACACCATTGAATTTCTTCGCAGATGTGTGCAGGTTGCCTCGCGATGTTTTCCTTCACCGAAAAGCTCATGGCAAATTACAAATGTAATTTTCGCACATAAATTCCGAAAAACTCAGAGGTGCGAGCCCGGGATTTGAACCCACGACGCTCTGCTTGAGAGGCCATAGGTCAAACCACTAGGCTACCACGGCTTTTTTAGAAGTCCTACATAAAGAGCATAAAATAATTCAATATACCTACAAAGCAATATCAGGGGTTTTTAAAAATACCGGTTTCTGTCAAGTGCTTTAAAGTATTTGTCTAGGGGTCTCAATTAGTCTATCAACTTTTATTCTAGGCATGGGCGGCGGCGGCATGCCCCCAGGCTTCTTCCCGAACTCGTCGCTCCGGCCGTCGCCGCCGGCGCCGCACCCCGGCTCGCAGCCGTCCCCGCACGGGCCGCAGCCCCAGCTGATGGGGTCGCAGCCGTTCATCGGCCCGTGGTACGCCAGCGGGCCCCGCCAGGCCGTCAGGATGGGCATGGGGAACGATTTTAACGGGCCACCTGGTGAGTACTAGACAGTTAAATTTTGTCTTAGTTATCTATGATTCCGTCTCTATTTATTACTACGAAACAGACAGAGACGTCATTATAGATAAATGACAGTTAAGGAGTGGTGAAACAGGCCCGTAAAGTCTCATCGATGAACGCCAGCTGCACTCACGAAAAAGCATGACCCATTGTCCGCGTGACGACAGTGTACAAGCGAGAGCGCGGAACAGGCAATAGAGAGGCACGATCTTCTCGCGTGACGTCAGAGCTTGCAGTTCGAATATGTTTCTTTTTCATGTCACTTGTTGCTATGGTTGCGTTCGCTTAAATTTTATAGGTTTATAATTTGTTAATAATGTATTAATTAAGCCTCTTCTGTAATAAAATTCGTCATCTACTAAACATGTTAGTATATCTCAACATTTTTTATAACAAACTGTACTAGTTTTGTCCCCTTGCTGATGGAACAGATAACAACAATAAAAATAATAGTTGATCTACCCACGTAGGAGTGACCCTGACTGACGCAGAGGTGGGCTCTCTCAGTTACTTGGTGGGCGCCAGAGCATGGCCAGCGGCGAAGAGGCATACCAAGATGGCGGGACAATTTATAACTAACAAATAATAAAAACAATAGACAAATAATAAAATAAAGTCGCTTTCCACTGTCTCTCTGTCTGTCCCTATGTATGCTTATTTCTTTAAAACTACGCAACGGATTTTGATGCGGTTATTTTAATAGATAGATTGATTCAAGAGGAAGGTTTATATGTATAATTTTACGCAGACGAAGTCGCGGGCAGAAGCTAGTAATTTATAAATTATAAAAAATAACTGTATAAAATATTACATGTTCGCGGTTAGAATGTTACAACCGGGGCATTAAATACCGGTATTAGCGGATACTGGTATCTTGGCCTTGAACCAGGAACCGGTATTGACTTGGTGCCGGCACCTGCGTTTAGTTAACAAGATTGCCAGATTGTATAGATTAAATGAAATAATTTTAAAAGTAAAAATGGAACAAAAAAAAATACCTTACTTAAATATCGAAAATGGAAGTAGCGGACTAACAAGGTAAGTAGATATTTTTTGTTCATCGAAAGAACCTCCGCAGAGTAACGCCAGATTCAATTAAAAATTTAAAAAGTACCTGAAATTACTTATTTATTTGTTTATTCAAAAACTTACACAGTATAACAGTTTACACCAATGCACTGAGTAAGGCAAAACAAACAAGAGGTAAAGAAATATAACATACATAGGAAAAAAAATGAAATATAATACAAAATATAATGTTTTAAAGTTTTAGGGATTTTTAAAATAAATTTTAAATATAATATAATTTTATGAATTTTATACAGTAAAATTACGTCGTCGCCAAGGTCTGAAGACAAGAAATAAATATTGGCTGATTTGTAACTAAACTCATAACTCCTAGGTATTTATATTAGAGATGGGCCGACTACTTGCGGACTAGTCGGGGAAACCGACTATTCGGCATTATTTGTAGTCGGCGAATAGTCGGCGACTATTCGGCAAAAAATGACGACTAGTCGGTTGTAATTATTTTTTAAAAAAGGGCGTATAAATGAAACCACGGTGACTAAATCAAAAGTCTTCTAAAGCAATTATTGTAAGCAAGGTTAAAAAACACTTAGAAAATTTTGCAAAAACATGGTAAGTTGAAATCAAATGTAGCAAAATAAGTTACATTTGACCCAGAAGTATGCACGAGTGCTGTCAATTAGCCAAAGGCGGGCAATCTGATCGGAACGGCTGCAGAAATAAAGCGAGTTGACGAGCGTACACAATGGTCGGCAATGCCGAATAGTCGGCCGACTATTCGGCATTTTTGCAACCGACTAGTCGGGTAGTCAGGTAGTCGGCAAAAGCCGTAGTCGGCCCATCACTAATTTATATATTTAAAACTCCCGCAGGAGATAAATCGGTAACAAGTTACAACTGCTCTGTTCGTCTGCGTGTAATAATACCCTAATACCATTTACGAGCTAACTATGAATTAGTACTTTACTACAGAAGCCGGGAAGTAAGGAGTGGCCGGCAGAAAACATATCAACGTAACATCAATATTGCCTGTTTGAACTTCCGCGATTTTCACTCATATTTATTTAAAGTATTACTTTCGGGACTTAACCGTGTAAAAAATTGTTTCTTATTACCTAAACGTTTCGGCGACGATGCAATGCAGTGGCCGTGGTCACGAGCAGACTGCCGTGTAGGGTATCACTTTCGTTTAGCTGCGCGAGTTTTTCGAACTACCCGCACTTGGTCATTATTTTGCAACGGCACCATATCATCAGTAATGTTTAATGTTGTCCGTAGGGCAAGGCATGATGGGCAACTCTATGGAGCGCGGCGGCGGCGGCGCGGCGGGGCTGCTGGGCGGGCCGCGCATGACGCCCCCGCGGCCCGGCATGGGGCCCATGAGCCCCGGGGCCTACGCGGCCGGCATGCGCGGCCCTCCGCCCCAGGGACCAGGTGAGCACGTAGCGCCATCTAGTTACTGACACATATAACCGGCAACAGTGGCGCCATCTAGTTATTACCACGGGCATCTTAACACCATCTGGTTTCAATTGTGAACAGCTGATTTACATGTATCGCCGATTAGGAGCGACAAATAAGCAGAGCTGAGACACTTGTGGCGGTTACCAGCGCCATCTGGTTCAAACGACGGACAGTTGTATACCTAATTTGTCGTTTAAAAATAATAACAATGTTAGACTACCTGTAATATAGTTTCACGGATCGAACGGATCTGACTTTAATCACACAAGCAGAGCGCAAAACGCTGGCGGGGCCGTCTAGCGACATCTCTTGTCTCACGTGTGACTTCGTCAAGAACCCGGTAAGTAACAAGCAGCGCCATCTAGTTACAACGGCAGACAACTGACACTAGAAGTCTTCATTGCAGCCAGAGTGGAAACTGTCTTCCCCATTTATTATCGGTTTAAAATAGACACTTCTGGCGTCCATAAGCGTCACTTTTTCGCCTAGTGTCCAGCCAAATCAGGTTTTTAACCGAAACCTGTCGTCACAGTGTGTACGTTCTTTGTGTTTAGTTTGTATTTGAATCTCACTGAAAACAGCGTGGTGGTATCCGCAATATGATGCTGAGTGCGGTCCATTTTACACCATATTTGTGCATTTTGTTAACTTATAGTTTAGTACAAAATTATTGGCGGTTTGTTTGATTTTATTTATTTTCTGACACGTATTTAGGGATTGCAATCCGGATAATCCGAAATAACCGGATATATCCGGATTTTTGTCGCCTTTTATAAATTCGGATTTTTAGCATAAAAATCCAGTTTTTTCGGATTTCAATTACAGTTGACAAAGTCGACATTAAACCAGAATTTCCTATTGAATTTCGTTTCATTTCATTCATTCATGCGTTCGTTTCGTTCCCCACCACGTGGCATATCTATCCCTCTCCCGTCCGCGCTTTGCTGGCTACCTCATACCTAGCTTTAGATCTAGCTAGTCAGCCGGTCCGGTAGTACTGTACTGCAGACACAGCAGTACTGGACTGATTAAACGCGGATTATGGAGATTTTTGCAGTTTTAATTTATATATTCTTAGGGAAATTCTAAAAATAATAAAACTGAACACCATTAGGTTTTCAAAAAACATGTAATTACATGAAAATTTCAAAATATTAATAAAAATTCGAAAAAACCGGATAATCCGTACAAGTTGGTAATTTTAAAATCCGGATTTGAGAAAAATCCGGATTTTGCAATCCCTACATGTATTGTATCTTTGTGTATCGAATTTGTTTAAATAAATGTTTCTTTCTCTCTTACACCTAATCTCCGGCTTAGGTCTGGGTTTCGGCCGAATTACGACTAAAATCTCGCAAATTATACTTAAAATTTACCAAGAGCGAGTGCTCAAATCGGCGACGGACCTTGCACACACCTTAGCAGTTAGCTCTATCGTGTGAAGTTCATAATTCTAAATTTTGATAAGAACGAGGCCTGTGCCCAGCATTGGGACTTTAACTGGAGATGATACTAAACCACCTTCTCTATCAGGTATGCCACCAATGGGTATGGGTCCGCGCGGGGCTTGGACCGGCGGCAGCGGCGGCGGCGGGGGCTCCGCACCCCTCAACTACAGCGGTGGCTCACCGGGCGCCTACGGGGCCCCACCAGGCTCCAACGGCCCCCCGGGGCCCCCCACACCGATCATGCCAAGCCCCCAGGACTCATCGAACTCAGGTGAGCTCAGATGATTCCCACAGGTGGCGGTGGCGGTTGGGGTTGATACAGATTCAGATACCGATACCGGAAAGTGATACCGCTATTTTCATACCGGTATTTTATAACGGTGTAATTTGTAGATGATTTGGGTTGTTATATCCGGTATCGATATCAGTAAAGCAAATGTAATTCGGTATCCAAGCTTCATTGTACACTGTGATTTGTAATTGGCTATTCTTTTTTTTTATAGTCAACCCGACTGGCGTATCATGTTAACACGTATTAACAGCAATATATCATTTAATTTAGACATTTGCAGGTATTTGTAGCGTTACAACACTAAAAACCAGGTATTTAACTGTGGCACTTCCCTATATGTCCATTGTTCTATGATTTCTTCACTATTTTATACGTGAAGGAACCAGTTAGAATCCTATTAAACATTTCTTTTTCATTTTGTTCGTTCGCTTGCTTCACTCTTGCTTAACCTTGGTTCGACACGCTTGGGTCTCTTAAGTATGATGACAGATATACATATGGTCGCTTAATAAGAATATAGTATGAAATTGGACATTTACTATGCTTTCAAATTAAATCTAAAGATCGATTATGAAAAGGTGGCTTGATTACTAATACAACATACAACGAATGCAATTTTTGACAAAATATAGTTTGTATATTTACGAATAAAAATGAATTGTTAATTGGAGGCAGTATTGAAAAAAAAGCTGTGAAAATACCATTCAAAAGTGGTAAAAATACACGAGTTAAGTGTCAGAAAATTATTGCTTATTTTTCTCAAGTAGACACTAGAAGATAAGATAACGTTTATTTGCCATCGAAAATAAAAATAAAAGAAATACAGACTTAACTTAAGAATTAACATTAGATTGTTTTGTTGACAAACAAACTTGTACACAATGGCAAAAGGAGCTGGCTCAGCTTACGCTGCGCTTACGCAGAAGCTGCCAGCGCTGGAACGTTTTGTACGAGCGGTTATTTTGTAGCAATACAGATGTTCAGCATTTTTAAATGGCATTTTCACGGCTAAGATTGAAACATTTGTGTCCCTGTTAACAAAAAAACTGTATTGTGGAATCGTTGACAAATTTAATTCAGTTTTAGCTATGTGTTAATTTCGATAAAATACAATTTTTTATCAGCTATAAAAACTATTTTATGGACACCACGGTCTTAAGTGTTACTAAAACGGCATCAATTACCGGTATTAAGCATCAAAAAACGGTATATAGTGTTATTTTCGGTGTTACACGAATACTCGCTGTTAGACATTGAATAGGGTTGTACCGTTATTTTCATACCGGTATTAGGTTGACCTAGACACTTGCAATATACATGAACCTGTTATAAAGATATATGCGATTTTATATTGTATTCGTTTTCTATGAAATTAATGAAGTAAAGAATAAAATTACCACCTATACGTCCACAATCGTGCTAAATGTGACCTTTAGGTCTGTTACCTTGGCGTGAGACGTGATTTGTGTATGTGTATGTATGTGAGTAAAATTAATGAAGTAAAATAAAAGATAGTAAAAAGTAGTAGTAGTAGTTACTACTACTACTACTGTAGTAGTAGGGGTAAAGAGTTTTTATACACAATACCAGTTTCGAGATAATGGTTTCTCACTTTCAATAATCGATCTTTTGTATGGATTTAGAACGACAATTGGTCATTTTACGATGTCCGATTAAGCTGTCTGATATATGTGAAATGTCCGATTAAAAGTCGGATAAAATAGGACAACCGTGGATTGACCAATGAACGTGGTGTAATGTGAATCTGTCATTGCTTTTTATGTTTCTTTTTTGTAAGTTATCATAGTTTTTGTACACTGTCTATTATGTTTGTATCGACTCTTCTTTTTCGATCAGAAACAATACTATTCTAGATAAGATTTTTCGATTATGTATTATTTTTTGTTTAAAAAGAGTTTCAACTTAATTTGTTTAAAAAAATCGGAATGGGGACTTTGAAATAATAATATTAATTTTATACTTTACTATAGTGTAAAGTTTATTTTAAAGTGTATTAATTTAACGAATGACGGGTGAATAGATTCTAAAAAAATAGAATACTTACTTTAAAAAAACGAGGTATATGTATACATATATATATGTAGAGATAGAGTAAAAAAACAATCCACACCTAATCGAGTTGAAAGACGTACCTAAGATAGGTATTATCGGTTTAATATGACATGCTCTGCATAAAATGGACTCGCTTAATTTTTTAGAACTTAAGGAAACGCAGTGAAATTGCGCAATTTCGATTTTGTTTTTTACATGGAACACATTTTAAATTTTACGTTACATTTTTTTAAACAAGCGGAACAAACTTGAATTCTATGTTTTTTAATATTGCTTCTTGTTTCTGGTTGAAAAAAAAAACAATCTTGTGTCTGTTAATTTGGCTCGATTAAAAATTGAATTAACTTTTGTGTTCTAAGAATGTACATTATTTGATTTATTTGCTCAAAATTTGGTTTTAATCGAGCTTATTTTTTTTTGTTTTTAAGTGTACCTACTTATCGAATACTCATTTTGTATAACTAAATAACATAGGCAAAATTAATTACATTTTTCTTTTTACAAATAAAATGTTGAATTTGTATACGTTTATATGTTTTGTTTCAATTCATCACCTTGATTTTACCCGAAATAATTTTGTCTATGTATTTAGACCTTAATCATAAAATGCAAAATGTCGATACCGAAAAAAAAACTGTTTAAAAACTGCCATTTTTTTCGATATCGTAAAAAAAGTGACGTGACACGCCCGATACCAGTAAATTCGGTATCGGCCGAAACCGACAAAAGCGTTTACGGCAGGGGGCGACAACATGTATACACTGATGAAACCGGTCGGCGCAGCCCTGGGGGCCGAGTTCCCACTCGCCGGCGAGCATCCGACCCCGCAGCACTTGCCTCAGCCGCCGGTCACGGAAGGTTATAAATTCGAAGTTATACACCTAACGCACATGCGGGATACCGATTTTCAAAACGACGAGGTTAAGTCTAAGATGAGATACCTCGAGAAAGAAATTCAAGCGCTCTTGCAGCATTTACGGCCGAACGAGGTCGGCTACCAAATACGACAGAATTTTACCTTTTGGTTTGGTTTCTAGGTCGTATTCGATCATCGATCTGTGTAAACGCTACCTGAGTCACGCAAGCGTTCGAGCGTTCGATACTTGATGTGGTTATAAAGTTGGGACACGATTTTATCTCGAATAGAGAGATGTTAGTAAATTCGAGGTCATCTAGCTAGACTTGAATCTCGAACTGAGAATTGGTACCCTGGGCGACCGGACAAGTCAGCCCTCGCCAAGAGTTTAAAGAGGGGCGCTTTCGTAATACCGGTATTATGGTATAGGCCGAAACCGTTAACGTATTGAAGTCCCCTGCCCGCGTCGCTATGTTCGTTACTGTCCGCCCCTCACTCGATCTGATGAGCGAGAACTGACTTATTCGCTTCTAAGATTCAACATTTACATAAGTATTTATTCATTGATTTACTATGGGCATGGCAGCCATGGCAGAAGTTTAAGTCTTAAGACAAATTCTTCTAATTTAGAGCAAAATTAAGTATAATGTTATAAAATGGTTGATATAAATGTTGAAACTTGCAGCCAATGATTAGACGTCTTTGACCAACAAACGCACACATAGACAGTATAAGATCGCGACTGATTTCTAGAAAAAAAATTGTCAGTGAAAAAATATGGCATTCAAACTTAGTACCGAATGGTAAGTAACTTGACAAAGCATGGAGATTCATACATTCAACACACGGAGGTCTGAGGTTACAAGTTAGGTTTCTAGAATATATCAATCTTAAGTATCATGGAAAAATGCAGCGTTACACTCAAAGGTGTTATACATTTTTATGGGTAGCACACGGGTGTGGGTCATAATACATAAAGTTTAAAACACATAATGGTTCAAAATAAATACTATTAGCTTTGCGAACAATTTCGATACCGTAATCTAGAGTTTCTTAGGTTAGATTAGGTTTATTTCGAAACAATCTTGTTAAGTTGCCATTATCTGAGACAATTATGTATATTTTGACCCAATATGCATTTAAAGCTTATGTATTTTAAATACATTTCTGGCACACTCTTACACATCTCGTGGAATACCTATTTATATATATATTTCGAAAGATATACTATGTTGTTTGTCAAAGACTAAATAGTAATGCGGTCAGTGTTACCAGAAATGAGGTTACATAGCAAAATAAGTACAGCGCAGTGTGAGGTGTGAGTAGTCAAGAACTTTGCAGTCTTCAGTTAACATTAAAATGAATTAAGATACTTAACTTTTTAAATTTATTTAGTTGGCCTGTCTCTGGTAACGCTGATAGTATGGAATTCACTTAAGATTATACTTTAGGTATTCATTGCTTGGGTAAATTAGATTTAATTTAACTTTAAGTTACCTTAACCGCTGCCGCCACACGGTTGCGTAAGTTTCGACGCTGGTATGGACTGCTACAGATTTTCAATTTGTAAGTATGGTGGAAAATATTGTAGTAAAAATATACTATGTTAGATTTCGCAAATGATTTTCGAGGAATATTTTCGAGATCTCTTTAAATTATTTAAAGTATAAATGGAAGTGATGTGTTTTGTAGATTTTTTTGTGTGGTAGGGGGCAAACGAGCATGTGGGTCAACTGATGGAAAGCAATATCGATCTCTGAAATCTGCTGCTGGTTTGCTGAAATTGCATTATCTTTCTCTTGATATAGAATAGAATAGAAAATATTTATTTTTGATATGAGATTAGTACGAGATTAATATTTGACCGATCGATAGTGATTTTTCGAACTGATTTTTCATATTTAATAAAAGCAATCCATGCCAGCTCATACCACAGTTCTTTTGTTTATGTAAATGGTGTAACATTTTGACAAAATAAGTTTTGCTAAGGTTGTTGATTGGACATAAGACTTATTCCAAACCTTATAAAAAAACGTTTATTTCAGTCCTATACGATCCATATTTAAAAACAATTTACTTAAAATTAGGGTAGTGATAAATAAAAACAAAAGAAAAATATAATTTCATAAATTATATTGGCCTACACTTTTGATCTGGCTATACCAAAAAGCATGGATGGAACAATTCTGCCAGCTATTACTTTAAGCATGTTGTTTGTCCCCTCACTTTACTAAACAGCGAGTAAGCTTATATGAGAGCGTAGTGTTTTATAATTATAAAGTACACTAAATTTTCCTAAGAAATGGTATAAAAATCTTTGGCCGTTACAATAATTTAAAGTTTCAGCGTTAAAATTTTGGTGAAATTTCATTGACAGTCCCTGCTCGATTACGCTTTAGTAGGTATTTAAATATTTGGATTAACCTTCAGGTTAGATTAAATGAGTATAAGCTAATATCGAACCATATTACAATGGGTCAGATCAATCCATTCGCAGAACTTAACTTCGCCAAAGATAGATTCGCCAAATTATATATTTTTCGGTTTCGGCCGAAACCGAAACGACACTGAAAGCCTTATGCTCTAACCAGAATATATATTTTTTAAATTTTAATTGAGAGTAATGCACAAGCACCAGTTACCGACCTTCTTGTGGTCCTTATTAGTGGTTTGTAATTCTGTACTTGTCCGTTAAATACGTCTTCTACCCTTGCTCAAAAGCAGAAAGAGGCGACTCAGATGTTTTATGTTCTACAGTCTTAAAATTGTTTCCGAATATTTCATCAGGTGGTTTGGTTGACTAAATAGCCCTGTAAATGATTTTAGGCTTTATGAATCATAGTTGACAATATTTTTATACATTGATCTATCTTCAAAGTGAACCACATCAAGGGCGGGACAATTCAAAATCAAAAAATTAAATGAAAAATAAATAGGGGTGTACAGTCGAACTAAACCCAACCACCTTATGGAATATTCGGGAAAAAAAGCTGAGTCTGTATAAAGTTAAGGTTTGGTCTTTACAAAAACAGTTTGTCCGAAATCACAGCCTTAGATATAATAAAAGAACTGTTGAAAGTCAGAATTGCTAACGTTTTTTTGAATTGAACATTTTTCGAAAAAAAAAGTATCGTTATTTTTTTTATTTGCGAAATTGTTATGTCGGTAATTCTGTCGTTTCATAATTATCATATATATCAAAATCTACTAGTTATTGTTCACTTTAAAGTTAAATGACGTAAGAAAATAACTTGTCAGGAATTTTTATTTTATCTTATGAGATTTAGAAGTAGGTGAGATGAGACTTGAACGGTGTCATATTTTCTGATAAGTTATTTTCTCACGTATTATAAAGCAGAAACAATTCTGCTTAGTTAAATTACGAACTTTATTTTACGAAAAGAAAAACATAGTTCATCATTATCATCATTCAATTGAATAAAAATATTTTGTGAACTTTTAAAAAATATTGTTACCTTAGATGGCGAGCTGTGATTTTCTTTTCGTTTTTACATAAAACCTACATATGATGCTTAGGAATATGATCAAAAATTCCTATTAATTTTTAAATCTGATTAATTTTATTTTGATCGTGTTTCATTTTCTGTATTTTTTTATTATTATTTAAGAATGAAGCAAATCGAACGGCTTTTGTCTTGCCATAGTTATTTAGTGCCCTGGAAAAGTTTGGTTGCGAGATTTACTTTGCTATTATGCCATTAGGTGTCGGCATGAGTATGCAAGTTTTTTTTTAAATACAATATGTTTTAAAAGTAATCTGGAATAGGTATTTCAGCAGATTGGGTTAGACTGAAGTCTTGTAAATGTTTTTCAGTTTTTTTTTACTGTGGGCGACAAATGTTGCGATACATTGCTCGTTTGAAGTGTACGACTTAACAGAAAATATTCATTTATTTTTTCATGGCTCTCATTGAAGCTCATTTATGTAGAGAACATAAAAAAAAAAAACTATAAAAATAACCGAGAATACCGAGATATAAGCTATCAAAGACCTGTCTCTCTCTTTCTAGAAAAACTGAATTTTAGGTACGGAGTTTATATGGGCGTTGTGACATATGACGTCACATGTCATATCGGTTCTCTTTCTAATCGCTGACTACATTAGTAGTTATTTCTTGACCGATATTACTTTTGATTTCACTTTTTGTCATCTCTTTAACAATATTTTCATATTTTATTATGAATTGTAAAAAAATTACGTTGAACAACATTTACAGGAATAATGTTCTAAACGCCTGCTGAAATGTTCTAGAGCAATTTTAACACGCCTTGTATTATTTTTTCAGGGCATAGCTATAGTCAGTATCTGGTGTATGGAGTATTGGTGCTGTATAGTAGACCTAGAGATTTTCCTAGCATGAATGAGAGAACAGCGACTTCCTTCTTATACTTATTTTATTTTATATTAATAATCATTATATATATGTATATCGACATGGTACGATTGAAACAAAAGGACTATACCGCCGAACCGAAATTTTGCACATTTCTTTTTTTGATGTTGACAAAACTTATCAAAAAGTAGGCATTTTGCAAACACAACCAAATATAATATAATAAAGTATTGAAATGCAAAATGTTAATAGGTATTTTGTATTGTGCATTTCAAATACTAGTATTCGAAAATGTCTCATCTCTGATGCTAAACGTTTTAGGTAAGGGATTTACTGATTGTATATGTGTGTGTTCCTCTACGACGTTGAAGTATCTACATACATCGATAATGGATTATCAACACAAACCACAAGACGTTCGTGCTAAAAAAATCTCTACACACCGATCGCTTAACTGAGTCCTCGCCCGGGTGGGTACAGGGGCGCAGGGTAGGACGACAAGAGTGGTGCGGGCGGGTAGTGTGCCTGCCGCCCGCAGAGCTCGGCCCCCGCGCAAGCCTACCCCGCGCCCCGCAGCCGCGCGGCCGAGGTCTCAGCTAAGCGGTCGGTCTATAGGTCTACCCATTCAGATAGTATATTTTCTTTATAGCAACGCCAATACTTGGCCGCTGTTACATTTTCATAATATGACTAGCAAACCTGGCGAACTCCGTTTCGCCACCAGATGGCTTCGTTTGTAGTACATGCTATGTATCAGAGATGGCGCTGTATGTGAAAAAAGATTTTCCCGCTTTTCTGTTGAAATTTTCCTGAATTTTCTTTGCTATAAACCTCACGGAGCCCGAGACCTTTCCAACGAATGCAAAACCGTGGAAATCGGTTCGTGCGTTCTGGAGTTATAGCGTCAGGAAGGAAAACCCGACTTATTTTTATATAGTAGATGGTAGTCTTAGAAGTCTAACATAGAAAAACCTGATATCATAGCAGATATAGTAAGTGTCTTGCGGCGCATTCTGCTTTGAAATTATGATATTTCGGAATGCGATGGTGGATGATAGGTTTTTAAAAAATGCGAAAATCTCAGGAATCATATTATAGGGCGATGCGGCTGACATTCCATCGCTATTTTGATTCCTTTTTCACGTATACGCCCACAATCATGCTAAACGTGGCCTTTAGGTCTTGTTACCTTAGGCTCTGTTTAACCCCGTAAGGATAAAGACGTTATTTATGTGTGTATTTTCAAAATTGGCGGTCGCGTCGCCGAAGCCAAAGTTGAATCATTAATGGCGCTTGAGTTTTTTTGGTACAAATGTGAAGAAAATATTTTAGCTACACTATCTCACTTTGAATTATACTTTTTTTATGCAGTACTTTTATTTAAACTTAAAGCCTAAAAGATAATGTTTCTTATTAAACAGCATACTAACAATAACATCATTTATGTCGATGCAACAGCGGCCACGTAGATATATAAAATAACTTTCAGCATTTCTGATATTGACAGCATGTTTCGCTTTATTTATGATTTGGGTGAAGCGTTTACTGTATGCAGGCTGTCTTGTGATTAGTACGACAGACTTATAGGGGAGGGCATTGGGCAAGTCATCAATGTAGAAAAATTACCTTAGTAATCTAACTAATATTATAAATGCGAAAGTATGGCTGGATGGATGGATGGATGTTTGTTTGTTACTCAATGACGCCAGAACGGCCCAACGGATCTGGATGAAATTCGGCACATAGATAGAGAAAAGCCTGCAATAGCACATAGGCTACTTTTTATCCCGGAAAATTGCGTAGTTCCCGCGGGATAGCGATAAACGAATTCTTTGCAGACGAACTTTTCGAAGCCAACGACACGTATATCAGCACGACCTATATATACGTCCATACGTCAATGCAAAAGCGACCTTCGTTCAATTAGGTTTAGGTTCCATTTGAGGCATCAATAAACAAGTCTGGTGTACGGGTGACGTCTCTTGTATTTGACGTGGCGACGAAAAGGTTAATTAATCGCTTCACCCAAATTTATAAATTAACATAATCATTTACTTCACAAAAGTGCTCTGCTACCCCAAAGAGTAAATTATACCGGATATTATAAGGATGCACTGCCAAAGGCACTAAGTCTCGCCGAGCGTTCTAATAGCAATTAAAATTACTCTGTTTTTATACCCAACTACAACTACCGCAGTGGTTCTAACCATTAAAATAACTCAAATGCTTATATTTGTTATATATTTTAATATGAACAGTTTATCCTCGTAAGGTCCAACGTCATATTTCTAGGACTGCGATGTGTAGTCCTTCCGGCCCGAGCAATCATCGAAACTTATCAATTAGCGGCCAAATGTACCAAAAGTACTTACGTACACTTTGCACCGTAACCGTAACGATCTTTGCACTGGGCAGATATCGGACTCCAGCTCTAAATATTCTATTTTTCGGATTTTATAGTAATTGAAAGGTTGCTAAAATAAGATGCAGATATTTTGAGGATCGATTATTTGCATCGTTGTTAGTTTAAAGCATACTTATTTATAGTTAATTACAGTATCTATACTTCATTTAATTTAGAATGAGAAACCACAATAACATTATATTGCGGCTGGTCAACTATTTCTTACCTAGCAAACAGTACAGTGCAATAGTTTGGCAGCCGCAAAATAAATTGTTTTAATGCCACTTTATTTGCGTGGCGTCAATTGTTACTCTAGTACATATCGTAAAGAGATTACAGTTCACGAGCCGCAATATAACGTTATTGTGGTTTCTCATCCTAAATTAAATGAAGTATAATACAAGAATGATTATATTTGGACGGTAACGGTAATTATTATTTACCGTTACACAATACTTAAATAATTTATGCTTTTAATTGGTTCTTAGTATATTCTAAAAATATTCGCACCTTATGTTTTTAGCACCTTAAATTAGTACACTGGGTTATAATAAACGTCCTAAAAAACCTTGGGTCTTACGAGGTTAATAAACTCCCTAAACCAATGGCTAATGACTGGTAATTAAAAATGCTGTCAGTTTGGGGGTAGAATGTAACGTGACCTACTTTGTCCCAGGACTAGGAGGGGTGGACGGAATGAAGTCGTCGCCAGGGGGCGTCGGCGGCGGCGGCCCGGGCACGCCCCGGGAAGACTCCGGGTCCGGCATGGGCGATTACAACTTAAGTGAGTTGGGATATTTCAATTTTATTTATGTAGGGTTTACCCCCTTACTTAGTGATCGTTTGTCTTTATCTGTGAAAGGTAAATGAGAAAGTGACAGATAAGGACAAACGATTACTAAGTTAGCAGAGGCCTATAGAGCGTTTATGAATAAGGGGGGTTAGTGTCGTCATAAAATTTTAAGATTTCTTGCAACAGTTGAGGGCATAAATATCGATACAGTCATCATGCCAAATATATGTGTCGCCGACCTTATTGCTTGTAGCATAAAGGTTCATGTTTATGACGTTTTGGCAACGTACAATACAATACAATACAAATACTCTTTATTGAACACCACAATACAATACAACAAAAACAATACAATACACACAAAAACAATACAATACACACACAATACAACAATACAATACACACATACAATACAACAACACACAATACAACAACAACATACAACAACCAACAATACAACACACAATATACACTCATCAAAAATTTGTAGGGATATTTTTTATTCCCAGACAATTTTGAAAATTTCAATATAGGCATATTGTATGTATGTATGTATAACTCTTATTACCGAGACAAAAAATATACCTAGACATTTTTGATGTGTGTATTTATGCCCTTGACTGTACCTATTTCAAAACGAGCTTAATAAAATCACACAAATCGACGTTTTTATGTGCTCTGTCCCCCTTGATTAAACTCCTCAAATTCTTGCATCTCAGTGATTCATCATGACATTCTGTTCAATCAAGTAAAATCATACATTTATGTCGCATAAGTATTAAAAACAAGCCTTTATTCTATTAAGTAAATAAATACATACATAATAAGATTTTATGAATTTTACATGAAAACTTCGTATAAAACATTCCATAAAACTCCAGTGGATTAAATTGTGTTGCGAAGTGTTGTCCGTCAGTCAGTGAGAGTACTTATTTATAGATAGGTATAGATATGAGAGAGTGAAAAGTCTGTTTTAATCAAACTGGCATGATTCCGAAAAAAAATAACTACAATTTTACTATTGTTTAGAATGTTAAGGGGGTGCATCCGTGCTGAGCTCGCAACGGCGCATTTTTGGTGATTTTTAGCGATTATTTTACAGAAATTGAATGAAAGTATCAAATATCCGTCTGTAGTGCACTTCGTTTTTAGTGTATTAATGTGTCTAATGCAATAAATTCATTGTGATGGACTTTTATTTTCTTATTAAACGAGATATAGTATATTATCCCTTTAATACGAAAATAAAAGTCCATCACCATTAATCATTGCATTGGACACATTAATACACTAAAAACGAAGTGCACTTACAGACGGATATTTGAAACTTTCATTCAATTTTTGTGAAATAATCGCTAAAAATCACCAAAAATGCGACGTTGCGAGCTCAGGAATAATTTTAGAAATTGTTTTCTTGTAATAGTTTTTTCATTTCTTGTAACTGGTATGTGACGTATGCTATTAGGCAAATCAGATTACAAAAACATTTCTTTGTATTATATTGTTACCAATATTTAATTTCAACCCAAATAAGTGAAACTTAGATATAAAATATGAATGTTAAAGGATATTTTTCATAGGTTTTGGGGGACCTGGCGGCGACCAGAACGACCAGACTGAGTCGGCCGCCATCTTGAAAATCAAAGAGAGCATGCAAGAAGAGGCGAAGCGGTTCGAGAAAGATCCAGACCATCCGGACTATTTCATGCAGTGAATTTACTGAAGAGCGCCAACTTGCCAAAAATTCGGTATCAGATACGGTTTCGGCCAAAGGGTGCGGGACATCACTATTATAATAGCTTTGGGGTATAACTGTTGCATTTCACGAGTGCGCGTGGCCTTTGTATGTGTGTAACCTGTAACCATGCACGTTGCAGTGTGAGTATCTGTTGGAGTAATCAGTTTCCTATGATATTTATTGATAAAACGTCAATAGCTAAGTGCATTCGTGAGTTGCAACTCTAATTTCTAACATTGACCAAATGAAATGCGACAAATTTTAACTAATATTTTTTTTATCCTAATGTCATGCATGTAACTCCATACATTTTTGTAAGGAATATGACAAACATTATTATTTTGAAACATACTTACTTTGTAAATTTGTCTTGGCGATGAATATGTTTTAAACGGATTATTTTTAATTAATGAACACTTCTTTGGTGAATTCACAAAAAAAAAAACTGAAACTTTGTTTAAAAGCTTGCAATTTTCTCCGGTTTTGTGATAAAAGTTAACATCAACAAAAACATTTATAGCATTTACTCAAGTCTTTGGAAGTTTACGTTTGCTAAGTTAGAGCGAGACAACGCTCTATGAAGCCGAAATTAGCCGAGAAGACCGATGTGCTATCTCTATGGCCGGCTACTGTCAGTGCAAACATTTTAAATGCTATGAATGTATTGAAAATATGTTCTTTTAACGATATCTGATTCGTCGTATATGAAAATTGGTGCACTAATTAAAAATTATTCGTGGCATAGGTGGCGCTGGCATAGAAATGTCTCAAAATTAAAAACTGTATCCATAAAGCGCCGATATTCCGTTTGATTTAGTTTTTTTTTCCATCAGTAACAGTCGCATTAAAATTTTACAAAGTTATATGCCGCACTCAGAGACGTAAATAAACAATGATTTCCTGTACAATTGAATATTGAACGAGCTGTTGCAGTCAACTCTGAGTGTGGCGAATAAAATCAAACTTGTCCCCCAAATCTATTTCACAAAAATAAAAATGTATTTTTATGATCTCAAATTTTCCTACACTGGTAGGTTGGCGTAAGAATACGGTAATTCCAGCGATCTGAAAAGTTTTTTTTTTAATAGCGTCCTCATGCTTCCTTCGCAATATATTTATTTAAATATATCCTCTTATAGTTTCCTTGGTGGTCTATAGTCGGGTTTTACCGCAGTATTTTTTATTGTCTTGCATCATCAAATCAGTGACATATTTTTTCCATAGGAATCTGCGATATTCGTATTTTGGGTGTCGTCTTTGAAGTATCTTTTGACTTGCAAATAGTCTACTATCCTTTTACTATTTATATGAAAAAGGAGATCTAAAAACATGACAGCAAAAACACGAATAATGAGAAAAGATTGGGGTTAAATTACTTTGTGTATACATTTTTTACAATGTTCGAATTGCGTACCCAACTGAACATTACAAGTTTTGCTTTTAGAAGCCGATATAGATCTTTCAGCAGCATCTTTTTTCTCACTCATGTGTTAAATGGTCAGCTGTAGCGTCTGTCTGTTCAGTTTATTAATACAATATTCTTTGATACAATTGAAACGTACAATTGGACGATTTAGCCGAAAAATTCGGTTTCGATTTTCGGCTAAACCGGCATTGCTCCAGCACTAATCACATTTCTGGTGATTGAGATTTTTTTTGATGAATAATATTCGTGTCTCTTTTTTAATGAATTTACTGCGAGAATAGAAATAATGCCCGAAACTCGGTAGATAATTATTCGTGTATTAACATTTTTTAATAGTTTTTATTTTATTTCAAATAACATTGAATGTATGTATTGCTAGGTATTTTATTAAATCTGTGACGAATATGTGATTTCGAGTATTCTTATATTTGAATTGTTTTAATTGTAGCATGGTTTTGTATTGAAAATATAATATTAAGCAGCTATGACGTCCTAGGTTTTCTATGACTTCTGGCTTATAATGGAAACTTGTATTTATGTTAAATATTTAATTTAATCATAACTGTTTCAACTGCCAGCCACAAGTCATTTATCAGATTTCGATCGAGTATTTTGTAGTAAGACCATGTATGTATGTGACATTAAATAAATAATATTGTACAATGTCGAGGCTTTTTATATCAACGACGAGAGCGATTGTATTTTTGCCTCATTTCGTAGCTGTAACTTAGAACAATGTACAAATTTTCAAGTTGTTTATTTACATACAAAAATTAAAAATATTAGCTTAGATTATTGGCTCTTCGCCTATGAAGTTACCGTAAGTTCTTCATAAACGGTAATTTTATAGGTAAATTCTCAATATGAACGCAGCTGTAATGACTGAACGTTGAAATTGAATTCAAGTTTTTTAAAACTAGTTGCTACGAAATGAGACTTAAAAACAAATACTGTTTGAACATTGATAAATACGTTATTTTGAACTTTGACATTAAAATCGGAATGTTATTTTGAAACCAGTAAATTGACATGCGGAAACGAGTAACTAATATAAGATGACACACTTTTCTTTAGCAACTTTTTGACTGACGTGGCATATTATCTAATAAACATAGAAATAAAGAATAATAATGGTTAAATATGTATTTGTATTTTTGGTGAGAAACATTATTTACAATGATGAACATTATTGTAACAAATTTAATATCATATAAAATACGTAATTATTTTGAATTTTCATCAGAAATAACCTGTTAATGTCGTTCTTTTTTTAAAGACCCGTCGTATAAAGTTGTTGCCAAACTCCTTTATTGTAAAGTTAAAGAAATTGAGTAGCATAATGTCAAAGTACTGGCTGAAAATAAAATTCCGTTATATTTTTCCGTTTTTGACACGTGTCCTTAATTTAAGTTAAACCTTGGATAAGATAAGTTTATTTATATCGCTGCTACAATTAAAACATGTTTGTATACGCGCAACGATATTGATATATGTGCGTTCTAACATTTACTAAACATCTTCCACGTTTTTAAATAAATTATTTAGCGTATTTCGTTTTAAGCTCTTAATGTTCCTAGATTTGTATTTTTTTTTTGTTATTTAAGCTCACGTCCGCGCTTGGAGATGGCAATTATAAGTGTCTGTTAGCTGTTTTCTGTACTAATAATTTGACATGGGATGAGTTAAGGATTTATTAAATAATTTGTCGTCTCTGCGTGCGGCGATTAGACGTAGTTGGCTGTTGTTCCGTATTTTTTATTCATCAATTTGAATTATTTATTGGCTTACTATCACTCGCGTCATTAAATACTTAATATGTGAAACGAGTTATAAAAAAACCATCTAGAAAATTAACTTTCTCATCAACAACGTTGAGTATTTGTTACCTTACTCTGAATAACTTAAGTTTGATTCCAGGTTACGACTTAATGTAGTATTACATTAATGGACCAATTAAAACGGCTGTTCTTTCGTTTATTTTACAATTTGATGACTAAAATATACCGAAGAATAACTGACTTCAGCGTTCATCGCAAACGAGAGGAAAACGCGATGAAATGTCACATTTATCGCGACTAATAGTAGTGAAATTATGTATTTAACGGATAAGTGATTAATCACATCGCCCAGCATTTAATTTTGGTTTCAGAATATCCTAACTTAAAACCCATCCACACCATAATGTGATTATGTATTTTGTCGTGTTTCTAATTTCTCGTTTGTGATATATACTGGTTAAAGTTCCGGATTACGATTGGTTTTGTGTCGAGGAAAGGTTTCGGTGATAATTTATTCGGCTAAATATTTAGCGTGGAGCCGAAGGATGGCACCGTAATTTTATGCAAATTAGGTACTGTGCAATCGTATTCGCCTCTCACACGCTTGTTTTTGATTAAAGAGAACTGTACCCGTATTTCGGATATGCATTTATTCATGTTTAAATGAAAATATGGATTTTGGAAGCTACTCTCAAGGCTTAGGTGTATATTGAAGCGTTGTCGAAAAATTTACGAATTCTGGTCTCATTTAGTTCCCTGCGTGGGTTTTCGTCCACACCTTTTTGGTTGTTCACCCAAGATCGCTGTCAAACTGATAATTTTGCCGAATTGAAGTCGAAACTGTTTAAATGTTACTACAGATAACTTGTACTTGTAAACCGGGATTTAAATAAAACAGTGGAAGTCGCGTTTGAGTAATGTGTAAAGTAGATTCGGCGATAATTTCGGTTTCGGCTAGATTGGTTTCAATAACATAGTTTTGTAGAACGATTGTATGTTTTTCGACAACGTCATTCGGTGTGGAGATTTTTTATACGAGATAGCTACAATTTATTTCTGGTATCATCTGTAGTATAGGTTTTTTTTCTCGGGGTGTATGGAAATCTGTATAAATTAGATTATTTCTTAGAGAGATTCGGTGAGGTAGATGTTAAGTTAGGAGCCTTGGCTCTGTCCATAGTTTGAGCAAGTTTGGGTTCTTTTAGTGAAGCCAACAAAAATAATGTTATCATAAAACCGGTATCGGTTTTGGAATCTCGACTGAATGCGGACATCACTATTTTTATTTTTATTCACAAATTGTAAATAAAATCAATTTGTATGTGGCGTAAGTATAATGATTTTTTTTATAGAATTTTAAGTGTCAAAAGAAAATAGTAATATATCAAGTTTTTAGCAAAATTTACACTAAACGGACCCAAAAATTGTAAATTAAATGCAGCGTTGAATAAAAAGATTAGTGTATAAGGAATTTAGTGTAAACTTAAAAAAAAAAATAGATTTCGACAATGCAAGTTAACAATCTGCAAGTTTTTAAAAGAATAATTAATTTAATTAAAGTTTTTTTAATTTAATCTTTTTAAAATACGTGTAGTGTGAGGTTGTATGTTGTTTTAAGGTATATTATTTTTCCTTCATTTTGTGTTAGGTAAATGAATTATTTTTTTCTAATCGATGTAATGTTTATATACTTAAATAAATAGTTATTATATATTAATTAGTTGTTTTATTTTCAAGTAACTTCAAGGAGTGTAAGTAAATAATTTTCCCGAAGCACTTACGATGGAAATTGAATTTGTAAAAAATAATATGATCATAGTTATTAGAATCAAAGCAAAATCAAAAACTTCACTTTTCAGTACCTAGGCCGTCCAGGGCATATACATATGTGACATTTTTTATTCTACTAGCGCATTCAGAAATACCATCACAGCCAATGCGCCGCAAAAAATTTGGCAGTTTTTCAATGGATATTGAATAACAAATTTAACACGGGCTTTATCCCGTTTCTGAACGCATCCGCGCCACCTCTCTCGCTCGCTCCGCATCGCTCTCTCGCTCTTCTCTCTCCAGGCTACCGAGCCGAGCGCGTGTGCAAAAGAATAAGTTCTTGCAATATTTAATTTCTGTTGAACCTACTGTACTATAATACTATTAAAAGTTTACAAGGACAATGAGGAGCATTTTCATTGTTATACAAATGAAATTGGTAAGGGAGAAATACAACTTTGAAAGTAACTTACAGAGGTGTAAATCGCCTCTTTCAATACTTCTTAGATGTCCCGACAAACCCCGATGTGTGGTTACCCTAGCTAGATCGCCTCTACTTTCAATACTTCGTAGATGTCCCGACAAACCCCGATGTGTGGTAACCCTAGCTGGTACGGTGGTTGCGTGCAGACCACCAGCTGTGTGTTCCCAGTGTTAAGTCTGTTAGTCTTTCGAAGGCGGTTACGTTACCTCCTCAACTTAAATATTAAAGCTGGTACAGTTACATTAAAAGGTGTTTACAATATTTCGGTTAGAAGTTGCACACATTGTAAAAACTCAAGAGTTCTGCGAGGTTCTGCTGAGGCCGGTGTAAACTACACCTTACCGCGTGCGTATAAGCGTCTTACTTAAGTTAAGTTAAGTAGAATTTAAGTATGTACTATTGTAAATCTATTTTATTTTGAAAAAATGACTTTCTGCCAAGTTTCTTGCGGCGCATTCTTCCACCATCAAGGTCTTTCTGAATGCGCTGGTAGATTCAAAAAAAGACATGTAAAATAGCCCTTGGCGGCCTATTTGCAAAATAAACTTTTGACTTAAACAACTGGCCTTATACTCCGAAATTCGATTTTCTAAGTTCGTTTCGTGCCGTTCCGCTCTCACTAATAGTTATTAATTTGAGAGTGAGAGGAACGGTGTGATACGAACTTCGAAAATAGAATTTCGGAGTAGCCCCCCTGCGCACGTGTGCAAGTGTACATACGCTATAGCGTATTTTTAACCGGTGTCACGTCGCTGTAAGCATTCCGTCCTGACTTTATATTTAGTCTGAGGTTTAAGGGTCCTTTCTGTTGACATTCAATTATTAAATTTGGCAAACAGCGTCACGAAAAAATAGTTACTTAAGTAAGAGGGATTGTGCACAAGGAACTTTAGTGTCCGGAGTCGGAGTCCGACTTTTTACGGCATAGGTACAAACTGCCATATAAATTTGTACCAACTCCGTAAATCGGACTCCGGACAGTAAAATTCCTTGTAGTGCACAATCGCCCTAAGTGTACAAAAACCCGAACCGAATTTACTTTGTACTTATTATTACTTTCATTTGTGACTCCGATATGCAAAAAAAATATTGGTATGTACTTAGCTACTTGAAAGGTCCAATGAAACCGAGCCTAAAATAATACGGTGTCCCGAAATGCCTTAAAAAAATAAATTTGTTTGGAAACTTCCTTGTATAGCTTTCTTGCAAGGCTTTGCTGTTAGCAGAACTCAGACTTATTGTGCTTATTGGGTTAGAGGCGAAATCTTCACGAAACAGTTCATGAAAATAATGTAAGTATGAGTATGATATACTAATAAGTATCCAACACTTTTGTACTCAACAGTGAAAAGATAACAGTAAATCACTTCCAATAATACCCTGTCAAGCCGTTGTTTAAGCATTATTTTGTCTGACGATCACTAAATAATTCAATAAAACAATAACTGATTAATTCACGTTGTTACGTAGCCATTTTGTCATTATATGGCGCGAAATCAAGTTGAACTGACATTTCGGCTGATCAGCCAGTATTTTAATAAATATGGCTTCGTAATCCCGATAATGTTCGAAAAATTACGTATTTTATTCTACGTGTTAATGACTCTGTTCATTCCTTACATGTTGCAAGAGTACATTTCAGCCATTTTGCTAAATAAAGTGAGGAATTGTAATTCTTGTGGCTCTTGCCGATATTAAAATGGATTTCCATTGTATCTTCTTGTTTATTTTCGTAATTAATGTAGCCTGCGTCGTTTCCGAGCTGAGTTTACGATTTGGTAAGTATTACCTAGATTGATTAGATTGTTTCTAATGATAATAGTATCTGAGATAGTTAAGTAAGTAGGTACTTAATGGTTCATGGAAATGGAAACAGAATTAGGGAGAGCAAGCGGCGGAGCGGCCGCATTAGGCGACAGGTGGAAAGGGGTGCCTAAATCAGGTTGTTTTGTTACACGACAAGGAAAACAAACGAGGAAGTGGGTCACCTGATGGTAAGCGAGTACCATCACCCAAGGACACCCGCAGCACCATAGATTGTAGATGCGTTGTGAAATTAGAGGACTGATGAATAACCACAAGTGCCAGTAAAGTCACCGGCTGTCTGGCAAGCACACAGAAAGCAAAGTACATACTTACGCATTAATATTAGTAGGGTTTATCATACCCAGTTTCGTTCTCACTCACACTTTAACATGTAATTGTATGGCAGACACGTGCTGACCGACAGTACAACTGAACAATACCTACATAGGTTCCAAAGGTGACTCAATTTCTTCGACTGTGCATGTTGTGGCTTTTTCTTTCGAGCGTGCATTGTTCAGACGAACTCTTCCAGTGTTCATCATAGAAATACATGAGCAAGACTTGCCGCCGCTGATCGGTCGAGCTCTGAAGATAGCCGAGGACTCGCAGCCGGAGACCCGACTCAGCGACTCCATCGTTCTGCTGGATAGGCAGAACGAAGAGGAGAGCTATAGGCAGCGTAAGTTATTAGTTTAGCAACTCTAGCGCTACCTAGATATCGACTACATAAACAGCAACGCTACCAAGACTATACTTCATTTAATTTAGAATGAGAAACCACAATAACATTATATTGCGTCTGGTCAACTATTTCTTACCTAGCAAACAGTACAGTGCAATTGTTTGGCAGCCGCAAAATAAAATTATTTTAATGCCACTTTATTTGCGTGGCGTCAATTGTTACTGCAGTACAAATTGTAAAGAGATTACAGTTCACGAGCCGCAATATAACATTATTGTAGTTTCTCATCCTAAATTAAACGAAGTATAGTTAGGTTACCACGACTCATAATCATCTGGTTCCCGGAAATGGTGATCTCAGGCGCGAGTAAGGTCTAACCTGAAACATGCGGTAGACTCCTGCAGCCAACCCGGTTCCGCACGTATTAACTTGTCTCTCCTGCGGGCCCCACCGGGAAGGCCGAGAGGGTGGTACGGGTCTTGGGCAATCCCGCGCCTCCTTAACATCGTCCCTGGCGAAGCATTGTCTGTGGACAGCCATCAACGGAAGTGCCGCTCATAATGTTTAAATCATCTGTCATAGATGTAGAGGTGTAGGAGATGGTAATCAAATCTTGCAAGTGAATTTTGAACCAGTAGGCCGATTGACGTGAAATTAAGTATCTTACCAATTTATCTGGTAGCGAAATTCTGGTGGGCCAAGACCATCTCTTCAAAAGTAACGTTTCTTTAGGGACTTCTATGCAGCATTCGATTCCCTTGCAGTATGCTCATCAGTCTCCGATGGTGTATCAGCGATCGTCGACCTGTCCTGGTCGCCATGGGACTCCGCAGACCAGCTGGCTTCTGATGCAGGGGTGCCTCTAGTGAGGACGCTACTAGGGTCCCAGCAACTGCTAAGAGCGTTGGATGAATGCCTTGAGTCGAGAAATGCGACGGACGCCGCTCTGTTGCTGGAGAGTGAGGGAGGTAGGCTTTTATGTTATGGTTGCCTGGTATATTAGTTTTAATTTATTTACAGTCTGTGAATCCCACACGACTATAATTTTAAGGGCAGTTAGTATAAGCCCTATTAACGTAATACATACATACATACATACATATCGTCACGCCTCTTTCCCACAGGGGTAGGCAGAGACTACTTTGTTCCACTTGCTACGATCCTGACATACCTCTTTCGCTTCACCCACATTCATCAATCTCTTCATACATGCTCGTCGGTTTCGGGTACTCTTGACCATAATTAATGTAATCTATGCCAAAAATGCCTAAAGTTCATCATTTTGGAAAAGAGCATACTAAACTACACCTACACCACACACATTCACACACACACACACCCATGAAAGTAATGAATACAGGATAAGACAAATGAACAAAGGCGAACTTATCCCTAAAAGTTCTTACAGTTATCCAGACAGTTTAACAGTTACCAATAGTGAATTTACGTGGCGGTTGTGTCGTTTGCGCGTTCCAGTCTCGCTAGAAAAACGCCGCCACAAACGTTAGTGTGAACACGCCCTAAGCTTGTTCTGCCGTAGATGTGGACCGGACTTTATACGAGTTGCTGGGCGAGTCCAACATCAGGGTGTGGGTGCACGCGGGCCTGACGCGCGACTCTGCGCGCGCGCTCAAGTCCATGCGCCCGGAGCCCAGCTTCTACGCTGTCATTGGTGGAAGCGCGTTCGTGGCTGATACTTACAATAGGGTAAGTTATAATTCTAACCCCCGGGCCACATTAGCGGGCGAAGGTTCGTGTCACGAATTCGCGATAAAAAGTTCGAGTTCGTGTAACCACGAACTACGTGGCCACACTAGACCAAATTATCGCGATAAAAACTTTGGGCGAACTATGTCGCGCAACTCTGAATTTGGCGGGTAAAGGAATAAAGAGCGCAAAAAAACAAAAAATGCTTCGTTTTATATTCACAGTATTAATATACATAATACAGTAAACATTACTGCTTTTTTTTTTTTTTTTTTTTTTTTTAATATTCACTGCTTCTTTTAATATTCACAGTATCAATATAAATAATACAGTAAACATTACTGCTTCTTTTAATATTCACAGTATCCATATAATAATATAGTAAACATTACTGGATCGTTTACCACCGTAATTATTAAGTTAAAAGACCACACCTTTTACATTAGTTTTAATTTTTGAAAAGTAAAAGTTTAATTCTCTAAAATTATAGTCACCCTACTACACTAACTATATACATACGATGTTTCAAAAGTAACTAGACTGATGAGATGACATACGACGTTTCAAAAGTAACCAGACTGACGTATTATCCAATCCTGGATTTATAAATAGGCCGTATAGGCCGCAGCCTAGAGGCGGCAGCGGCCTAGGGGCGGCAGATTTCAGAGGACCGTCACTCGATTTCAGACGATAAAAGTCAAACACGTTCACTGGCTTTATCATGGGCGGCGGAAAAAAGTGGCCTACACTCATAAAAAATATAAATCCGGCACGGTATTATCTGCTGACAAACAATTTGATTGCACCACAATAAAGCGATGAGAATCGGTACTTGACCGAAATATTCTAATTGTAGAGCAACCATGCCTGTCGTGCAAAACTAAATAAGGGTGCGACCACACCGCCGCTTTAAAAACGGCGACGTTACGGAATCGCAACAAAATGTATGAAGAAACGGTGAGAAAACGTGACGCATACGACACGTTACTGCGTATGTTACGCGGCGGTTTGGTCGCACATAACTTCATTTTTTAACGCTTAAAAAAATTACGTTAACACACCAATACTAGTATGAAGGGAGTAGCTTATAGTTAACTGGGGCCTTACCATGACGTCTTAAGAGGGTGCATCCGTGCTGAGCTCGCAACGTCGCATTTTTGGTGATTTTTTGCGATTATTTCACAGAAATTGAATGAAAGTATCAAATATCCGTCTGTAGTGCACTTCGTTTTTAGAGTATTAATGTGTCTAATGCAATAATTCATCGTGATGGACTTTTATTTTCTTATTAAACGAAATATAGTATTTTATCCCTTTAATACGAAAATAAAAGTCCATCACCATTAATCATTGCATTGAACACATTAATACACTAAAAACGAAGTGCACTACAGACGGATATTTGATACTTTCATTCAATTTCTGTGAAATAATCGCAAAAAATCACCAAAAATGCGACGTTGCGAGCTCAGCACGGATGCACCCTCTTAATGCGTTTCAGTTTAGGTTCGCTTGCTGTCAGATTCATACTAAAAGTGACAGCTAGAACTTGAACTGAGTCGGAATTAGGACGTCATGGTAAGGCCCCTGGAGCCTTACCATGACGTCTTGCGATTCAGTTTAGGTTTTCTCGCTGTCAGATTAATACTAATAGTGACAGGTAAAACTTGAACTGACTCGGAATTAGGACGTCATGGTAAGGCCCCTGGAGCCTTACCATGACGTCTTGCGTTTCAGTTTAGGTTTGCTCGCTGTCAGATTCATACTAAAAGTGATAGCTAGAACTTGAACTGAGTCGGAATTAGGACGTAATGGTAAGGCCCCTGGAGCCTTACCATGACGTCTTGCGTTTCAGTTTAGGTTTGCTCGCTGTCAGATTCATACTAAAAGTGACAGCTAGAACTTGAACTGAGTCGGAATTAGGACGTCATGGTAAGGCCCCTGGAGCCTTACCATGACGTCTTGCGATTCAGTTTAGGTTTTCTCGCTGTCAGATTAATACTAATAGTGACAGGTAAAACTTGAACTGATTCGGAATTAGGACGTCATGGTAAGGCCCCTGGAGCCTTACCATGACGTCTTGCGTTTCAGTTTAGGTTTGCTCGCTGTCAGATTCATACTAAAAGTGACAGCTAGAACTTGAACTGAGTCGGAATTAGGACGTCATGGTAAGGCCCCTGGAGCCTTACCATGACGTCTTGCGTTTCAGTTTAGGTTTGCTCGCTGTCAGATTCATACTAAAAGTGACAGCTAGAACTTGAACTGAGTCGGAATTAGGACGTCATGGTAAGGCCCCTGGAGCCTTACCATGACGTCTTGCGATTCAGTTTAGGTTTTCTCGCTGTCAGATTAATACTAATAGTGACAGGTAAAACTTGAACTGACTCGGAATTAGGACGTCATGGTAAGGCCCCTGAATCCGTAGGGTTGATTGATCCTGCTTTACTTCTCCTGAATTATTGGTCATCAAGGATCAATACTATCGATACTATCTTTGCTGAAACTAGAGACAGTTTATCCGAACACTATCTAGCGGCAACTCAGCAATATCTCATCTCCAGGCCGTAAAGGAGAAGCTGGTCCGCCGCGACTACCGTTGGAACCTGGTCCTCACTGACTACAGCACCCTGGATATAGCACCAGCTGTGCCAGCTATGACCCTGCACGTGGACCCAGCGGAGTGCTGCAGGATCCTCGGACTGAAGGACGGCTGCAGCTGCTCTCAGGACTTCGAGGTGCGAGGCAGGAATCTGATCTCTAGACCAGCAGGCTTATTGTCTAACTCGCTAGCAATCGCCATCGTGTTCATTTTGACAGTTCATGTATGGGCTGACAATTGGCGTTGGAGTCAGCTAGCTGTCACATTCATACAAGAACTGTCAAAATGAACGCGATAACGATGGCGATTGCGAGCGAGTTACGTAATAAGCCAGCTGTTCTTCTCAGCTAGGTCTTATACTATGAAATTCGATTTTCGAAGTTCGTTTGTTGCCGTTCCGTTCGTTTGATGACGTCTCTCTGTTTCGTAGTAATAAATAGAGACAGAATCATAATCATAGATAACAGACACTTAACTGAAACTTAACAGAGTGGTGAAAAAGGCCAGTGATATTTTAAATTTTTAACTAATATATCTTATTATAACAGGAAGAAAAATTAAATGGCCGTTCTGGCGTGATTGAGTAACAAAAAAACATCCATCCATATTTTCGCATTTATAATATTAGTTAAAAGATACTTAGGGTCACCAGCCAAAAAGGTTCAGAACCGCTGCTCTAGACTGTTGAAAAAGCTTGGTAGTACGATCACCAAAAACGGTAGTAGCATCAGCAAAAACTACCATCTTCATTCGCCAGAGAAAGCTGCCGATCCTTACGGCTCTCGTCCAACTCCTGGCTGAAACCTACTCCAAGCTGGACGAGAGCGCCCTCACAGCCAGGGTGGACTGCGACAACTTGGTGCCCGAGCTGAACGACACCAGGTCTAAGCTGTATCGGCAGCTGGCTGAGGATCTCGGAGCTAGCAACGAAAGCGTCTTCTATTGGGACGGGAACAGGTATGAATTTTCAAACGGCAAAAGCAAGCAAGTTTTCGCTATACACATACATACGTACACATCGTCACGCCTCTTTCCCCTATACTATACTACTCTTCTTTTCGCTATACTACTTACTATACTCAAGAGCAAAAATATCGGGTCGCTTTTCATAGAACTTTGTACGGAAAGTGACACGTTATTTTGCTCGTCTGTATGCAGTATGCAGTATTGTTATGCTATATGTATTTGACTCCAATTTTATTAACCGAGCCTTAAACTAAGCATAGCTTGTACTACGAGTCTTCTTCTTGTATTTAAGAGCCAGGCTCTTGTCGGTGGAGTAATCGCCACTCAGCTTGGTCCTCAGCCAGCCTCTTGACCTCCCGATACGACGCGACACCCACTCTCTCCTTCATCTGGTCAAAATATGTTAATCTTGGCCTTCCTCTGCCTCGTCTCCCTTCCACTTACGTGCAACGACGAGTATACGAGGCAATAGAACATCTTCTTAAAAAGAGCCCAAGGGCCTTGCCATGACGCCTTACGCGATTCGATTGTGACTCAGTTCAGGTTTTAGCTGACATTTTAAGTATGGATCTGACAGCAAGCGAACCTCAACTGAAACGGAATTGAATCGTATTAGGATGTTATGGTAACCCCCCCCCCCCCCCGAAAGAGCTGCTTTTTGGAGAAATCGCCTTTCTTTTATACAGCTATATAGTTAGAGAGCGTGTGCACATTAGAGAGGTCTCTCTCCAGGCGGATGTTATGAAGAGGAAGAGAGTTCGAAGTTATATTTATGCATCCGCGTTAAGAAACTTCGTTGGCGCGATGTAGGATATTGTGACATCATCGGCGTTTATTTGTGCGTCGTGACAGTTTATGTAGTCGTCAACTAGGTGGCGCTAGGATCGCTACTAGAGTGCCTTGGTAAAGGAGCACCCAAGTAGCAAAATTTACTCTTGTAAGAAAGATTATGTCTTATAAAACTCCTATATACCAATGTAAAACCACATTTGGGCGCACTTTATAGGAGGATTTAGTCTTACAGTCTACGTATTATTATCCTATGAAGTGCACTTTACTCTTACAATGGGATTTCTACTCGTGCTTGTAAGATTAAATGATCCTATATAGCTCCTACTAATGCATTATGTAAGCTCATTTAGTCCTACAGCGATTTATTGTATGGTGCTGTAGGAGTATTTAGTCCTACAGCGATCTGTTGTATCGTGCTGTAGGAGTATTTAGTCCTACAGCGATCTGTTGTTATGGTGCTGTAGGAGTATTTAATCTTACAGCGATGAATTTAATGCCCTACTAAGAGTCGCGTGTTCTTTTTCCTGTTAGTGTCGCGTGTTATTAATGGTATGCTAGTTTGTGGAGTGAAACAATTAAAATACTATTAGCAAAATGTAAGTAACTTTTGACTCATTAAATTTACAAAGGTGTGTTTTTATGTGCATGTATTAGTTACGTACAAGAAATCAACTTGGTAAATTAATTGTATCGATAATGTTCTTGATTTTATACAATATATTTTCACGCCCCCTATTTTAATTGTAATATTTATAGTAATTTATTATTTAAATAAATGATTTTTACAAAACATACTTAATCAGAACTATTATCAGTATGAAGCTCTTGGATAGTGCTTTTATAGGAATACACAAAATGGCTGTGATGACTGCGCAACGGAGATTCTTATAACAGAATGCATAAGACAATTCAAAGTAAAAACATACTTACAAAGTTCTTACAGCTTGCTGATATAGTGCAAGTAATCTTACAGAAACAAGGATTAAGTCAAATCGATCCTACAACGAGTCATCCTATATCTACTGTTTCTATGATATTTGTAAGACTAAAACACCTATTGGAGCATTAAGCATGATACTAATAGGGGTAAACGTCTTACAAAATGCGCTTATAGGATCAAAATCACATACTCTAATAAAAGCATTATAAAATGCATTTAAAAGACTATGTGTCTAACAAGAGTTGTATAAAGTTATCCTATAAACGTTCTGTAGTCTATGTAATAGGAGTAAAGTATCTTATAGCTAAAATCGTCTTATAAGATGCAGATATAAAATTATTACTCTTAATCAGGAGCTTTATAATACAACCATAAGAATTTTCCTACAGCAGATTTGAAAACACTTTTATAAAACTGATATAAGAGGTATTAGTCTTACTATAGGAGTACTTTGCTACTTGGGCAGTCTTCAACACCTTGTACAATCTTAAGTACCTAACCTATGTACCTTCATGTACACTTTCCTCGGCTTCCGCAGGTACGGCCTCTTCCTCCGCTCCCGCTTCGTCCTGTCGACCTTCAAGCCTGACGCTGGCCTGCAGACGGCAGCGGCGTGGACAGCCGACGAGGAGTTCAGGCTGCTGCCAGGAGTCGCCCTGGAGCCGCTCCGGCAGTTCTTTAGGATCGGAACTGCACCCGTAAGTGACTGGTGATACTTCGAAGATACCTACTATCATTGAATCAATAATTTACTTATCGAATTTTGTGTTTATTTATAAAAAACCGGCCAAGTGCGAGTCGGATTCACGCACCGAGGGTTCCGTACCATTATCTATAAATATCCATTAACCAGTGTAAGCAGAGCCCTGCTCCAAAGTAAAATGTACGCAGTGTGGGGTCACTTTATATTGGTCACTGATATATACATGTATACATACATATTTACGGTTTTCGCAGTTATTCCTTAATCTGTGCTATAAGACCTACCTTCATGCCAAATTTCAAGATTCCGAGTTAACGGGAAGTACCCTGTAGGTAGGTTTCGATTCCCTTGCGAGTTTCGAAAATTTGCGAGAATTTGCTGTATCTTATTATTGCGTTGGTTTAGAAGTTTTATTTTTTCACAGCTCCAAGGGACAGTAGACCTGAGTATTTGATATAAATTTCAGCTTGATACCTCCACGCGTTCCTGAGAAAAAGGGTCTTGACAGACGGACGGACGGACGGACGAACGGACAACAAAGTGATCCTATAAGGGTTCCGTTTTTTCCTTTTGAGGTACGGAACCTGGCCTAATGGTTTGCAAGCAGAGGGTCGTGGGTTCGAGCCCGGGCTCGCACCTCAGTTTTTCGGAATTTATGTGCGATATTAAATTTGTAATTTACCATGAGCTTTTCGGCGATGGAATATATTGTGGAAAACTGCACACATCTGTGAAGCAATTCAAAGGTGTGTATGAAGTTCCCAATTCGCACTGGGCCCGCGTGGGCATTCTGAGAGGCCTGTGCCGAGTGTGACGTATATAGGCTGGAAGTGATGATGATGATTCGTGTTTTAAGGCTGTACCCTGGACCATGCCGAAATTGGACCCGACGACAGGGGAGCCCATGTTCAATGAAGATGGGCAGCCCATCTACGTAGGATACTGTATAGATCTCATACAAAAGCTCTCCGAGGTAACAAATTACATTATTTGTAAAACAAACACAAGGCTAATCGTATACGTGCCGGCACGTAAGTCTAACAATGACGAGTCACGTGGAGGGGATCTGCGCACCCACGGATACCGTATTTTATACTTCTGCGCATACAAGGTCAGCGCTAGACGTGCCGGCACTTATAACAGCTAAGGTTACAGTTCGCAGATAATCAGTATGCTTATTGTCTAACTCGCTCGCAATCGCCATCGTGTTCATTTTGACAGTTCTTGTATGAATGTGACAGTTAGCTGATTCCGATGACAAGTGTCAGCCCATACATGAACTGTCAAAATCAACACGATGGCGATTGCGAGCGAGTTAGACAATAAGCCTACAGGACCCTATTTCATAAAGCTACAAGATACAATTTACATTACAACATACAATTTACAAGTCTCTTTTTGACCCTATGTGTTAGATAGAGACTTCCGCTTGTAAATTGTAACTTGCTTTATGAAATAGGGTCCCGGTAATCACTTGTTGAAGTGAAAACTTCTGTATCGGCACTTTTTGGGATGGGTAAAATTTTTTAAACTCGCGTCAGCTACCTACGTTGATTTCGTCGCTTTCACGTATGTGCGTTTGACCTAGTGGTATAAGGTGTGGAAGAACAGTAGGTAACTTCTCTCAGTTGACCTTAGTTGGACCGCAGTTCAAATCTCGTGTTCAAATCCGTTGGAATGTGACCATAATAAAGACATCCGTAAGAGGTATCTGGATTTTGTTTAATGGAGGTGTTAATGTGATCCTGAGTTGCCCTTTATCAGATGACGCAGCACTACGTCTTTGGCTCCAGAGCCTCGGACTCTGGGCAAGGCACAGTTTAAAATAGGTAACTGTGGTTTCCCATGAGGCTGACATAGTCACCATTGGTGCACTCAAGCCTCGTTAAAATTTTAGATTTAAAAAAAAATAGTGCGTGTGTGTAGTTTTCACTTCTGCCGGCACTCCCGGAGTGCTACCCGGTGTTTTTTTTTCAGTCTATGAGTTTTGACTACGAAATTGTGACACCGAAAGCGGGCACCTTTGGCCGGAGACTCCCGAACGGCACTTGGGACGGCGTGGTCGGAGATCTAATGAGAGCGGTTAGTAAATCCTTCGCTTTGTATAATACCTAGCTTATGCACAGTGGCGTAACTATAGGGTGGCAGGGCTGGCAAAATGCCAGGGGCCCCCAGCTCTACGGGGCCCCGAACTGGCTTGGCCTTGAGCTGGGAAGATGATGCAGTTCTTTATAGTGAGGAAGGTCCCCATCTGATGAATTTGCCGCGGGCCCCTGACGTCGTAGTTACGCCACTGCTTATGCACGCGACTTTGTCCTCGCTGATAACGTCAGAGCAACATACACCCTTCATCGACTCATTTATCTTCTTTATTTCCTATCCTCTGGGAAATTCGAAAAATCCTGTCTTAGAGCACCTAAGTGATTAAGGAATATTGTCTACTAAATATTGAGTGTTTATTTTCTATTCCGTCCTTTTATCCCATGGGAAATTTGAAAAATACCTTCTTACGGCAAATTTCTAGGCTATATTATATTCTAGTAATAATAGTTACGGAGATAAGAACATTTCAAACTAATAATATAAACCCCTTTTACTCCCGCGGAAATTAGAAAAGTATTGAAATATTTGAAATCAATATTTAGCAGTTCGATAATTCGATTCTCTACTTGTCTCTCAAATGTCAAGACTCCAGGGGCCTTACCATGACGTCCTAATTCCGACTCAGTTTAAGTTTTAGCTGTCACTTTTAGTATGAATCTGACAGCGAGCGAACCTAAACTGAATCGCATTAAGACGTCATGGTAAGGCCCCAGTAGGTAATTATAGTTACGGAGATAAGCCCCCTTTACAGCAAACATTTATTTCCTACCTTTTCTTTCCTATCCCGAGTTAATCAAAAAAAAAGAAACGTGTGCATTTCGGGATGCCCGACAGAACTAAGTAATCTAATCTAAGATGCTGGCACTCCACTTGGCATATTTATCCAAATACTTGCGTGAGTGAAGGGGATGCACTATATTGTTTCTAGCATATGCGACGAAGATGCCAATAGCGCAACGCGAACGCAACGCCAAGTGGAGTGCCAGTTAGGTACTAACCTAACATGTCTTTCGCACCCTAAACACTGAGTAGAGAGAGGGGGAATTAAGCGTCTGTCCGAAATACGACTAGCGCTGTGGGTTAGAGTGAGAGAGGGAAGCCAGACAGATTGGCGCCGTAACGCGTTACGTTACGAAGCGGTTTACCCTCCCATGAGAAGTTATCATTATCACTTCAAAAATCCGTTCTTAGTTGCACCTCTGTACTCAAGAAACATGTCCAAATTTCAAGATTATTTTATTTGTTTACAGGAAACAGATATAGCTGTCTCAGCTTTGACTATGATGGCAGAAAGAGAGGAGGTGATCGACTTCGTGGCTCCGTACTTCGAACAGAGCGGAATACTTATAGGTGACAGTTCCTTATTTGGCCAACCGTCTTTTTGGCTACTTGATCAATTTACAGATAAGTACAACGGTGTCACAAAATACTCCGTAAGAATATCAAAGCCAAAAATATTCAATGCCAGATTTAGAGGTCTGGAGGCCTCTGGGCAACAAAGGAGTGGAGGCCCCTGGCCCCAAATTATTTTCCTGTCCAAGTTGTTTACTAGTATACTAGTCTGAATTTGATTTTTTTTCGAAGTTTATTATGGGGGCCTCTCTTTTGTGGAGGCCCCGGGACTGTAGCCCCGGTTTCCCTCCCTTAAATCGGGCCCTGAAAATATTGTCAACCCTAGTAAATTGTAAATGGACTTTTCATAAGGTCACATTTAACCTCCTTTCGGCTTTACGAGTAGTTTTGTATATGTCTGATTCTTCTTTCCAGTGATCCGTAAGCCAACCCGGAAGACCTCCCTCTTCAAGTTCATGACCGTCCTCCGGACCGAGGTCTGGCTGAGCATCGTGGCCGCTCTGGTGCTGACCGGCTTCATGATCTGGCTCCTGGACAAGTACTCCCCGTACTCCGCGGCCAACAGCCCTCATGCGTACCCTTATCCTTGCCGGTACATCATACTCTTCAGCATTATAATGTATAGATGAACCACACAAATATTACCCTATGTATAAGTGCCGGCACGTAAGTCTACCGATGACCTTGAATGCGCAAAAGTACGCACCTATGGTATCCGTGTGGGTGCGCAGATCCCCTCCACGTGACTAGTCATCACTAGACTTACGTGCCGGCACGTATACATTTTGCTTTGGAGCAGGGATCTGCTTACACTGGTTTATAGATATTTCTAGATAATGGTACGGAACCCTCGGTGCGCGAGTCCGACTGGCACTTGGCCGTTTTTTTATTTGTGTATACTTGACTCGATTGGGGGGGTTTTTAGGGTTCCGTACCTCAAAAGGAAAAAACGGAACCCTTATAGGATCACTTTGTGGTCCGTCCGTCAGTCCGTCCGTCCGTCCGTCCGTCTGTCAAGACCCTTTTTCTCAGGAACGCGTGAAGGTATCAAGCTGAAATTTATATCAAATACTCAGGTCTACTGCCCCTTAGAGCTGTGAAAAAATCAAACTTCTAAGCCAACGCAATCAAAAGATACAGACGTTTATGCCGCAAATTTTCGATTCTCAAGGGAATCAAAACCTACAGGGTACTTCCCGTGAACGCAGAATCTTGAAATTTGATATGAAGGTAGGTCTTATAGCACAGATTAAGGAATAATTGCGAAAACCGTAAATATGTATGTATGTTTGTATATATCAGTGACCAATATAAAGTGACCCCACACTGCGTAAATTTTGCTTTGGAGCAGGGCTCTGCTTACACTGGTTTATAGATATTTCTAGATAATGGTACGGAACCCTCGGTGCGCGAGTCCGACTCGCACTTGGCCGGTTTTTTATTTTATTTTAAAATTTAATGTTATTTTATGTCTACAGTGAGTTCACCCTGAAGGAGAGTTTCTGGTTCGCGCTGACTTCCTTCACCCCGCAAGGAGGGGGGGAGGCTCCGAAGGCCCTGTCGGGCAGGACCCTGGTGGCCGCGTACTGGCTGTTCGTGGTGCTCATGCTGGCGACGTTCACTGCCAACCTGGCTGCCTTTCTGACCGTTGAGAGGATGCAGGTTAATTTTTAACCACCGTAGCAAAAATGATTGACAACATTTCATATTTCTGAGCCTATAACTTTAATGGTTCTCTGTATTTTATTTGAAAAGATGAACATGCTGACAGTTTAATTTTTTCGCTAGGGCTTGTATAATTTATAATTAATTTATTAATTTGTGCTTATTCTAAAATGGCGTAACTCCGATACTATCATACAATACACACTTATCCCTTTGTCTTTTCTCTATAGAAAAAAAACTGACGTTAATTTCAAATTATCAATGTCAGGTCCTATTCTCCAATATTCGATTTTCGAGCTTAACTTCGTGCTGTTCCACTCTTACTAATAGTCATTATCATGAGAGTGAGAGAGAAGGTATGCAACGGACTTCGAAAATAGAATTTCAGAGTTGCCTCCCTTGTACTTTGAAGTTGTCAAAAGTACAAAATTATGATCGCTTCGCTTATTTTTCTCGTGAAAAAAGCAAAGGCGTTTCACCTATCCTGTGGTAGTTTTGGTAAAATTAGGACATATTTTTAATTATTTTTTATAATAAGCGATATTAAAATTATATAAACATATTGCAGTGATCAGGAGGCAAAATGCTTTCGAACCATATATACATTTTCAGGTGTTATAAAATTGATATGTTGTCAATTTGTGTGCCATACTTTAAAGTATGGCACACAAATTACAACGTCAAAAATCCACCCGGGTAGTAGTGTTGTAAAAGACTCGAGTTGTGGAGTCCTAATTTTGTAGACTCGACTCACTTAAAGGACTCGGTGAACTCGAACAATCCGAGTCCCGAGCCGTGTCGAGCGTGGGTAAATATGGAGCCATAGATAGAAGATAATTACAGGCGCCTTACCATGACGTCTTAAAGCGATTCAATTCTGATTCAGTTTAGGTTCGCTCGCTGTCGAATGAAGAATGCTTAGATTCTTAAAAATTTCCATCAAATAATGTGTCTTATTGGTTATCTGGTACAAATCGCTATTTAGCGATAAGACCGCCTATTGTCTACCTTGTGTTTTATTTCTGTAAGTAATGTTATTATACCTAAGGTCTTTTCTTTCCTATTTGGTAAACAAAATTCTAATCTCAAAACGTCTCATTTTTGTTATTTTGTAACTATTTCATCGTAAATAAAGGAACTGGAGATAAAATACCAGCTAAATTAGGTATGTACAAAATATTGCCTCAGGTTTATTTGATAACATAATACACGTTATTCTTTACAAAAATTCGTACATCAAGGTTAGAATTTCGTTTAACAAATAGGACAGTTAAGAATGAAAATACCTTACCAGTAGGCTTATTGTCGAACTCGCTCGCAATCGCCATCGTGTTCATTTTGACAGTTCATGTATGAATGTGACAGCTAGCTGATTCCGATGCCAATTGTCAGCCCATACATGAACTGTCAAAATGAACACGATGGCGATTGCGAGCGAGTTACACAATAAGCCTACTGGTTTGTGGTGTTTAATAAAGAATATTTGTATTGCATTGCATGCATTGATATCAGACGCCAGTATCGTCTCTGGAGCAGCTGGCCCGCCAGTCCAGGATCAACTATACCGTGGTGGAAGGTTCCACTATCCACCAGTACTTCATCAACATGAAGTTCGCTGAAGACACCTTGTACAGGTATCATATCACTTCTTCAGTCTGGGCCCTATTTTATAAAGCTACAATACAAGTTACTTACAAGCGGAAGTCTCTTTCTGACCCTATGTGTTAGATAGAGGCTTCCGCTTGTAACTTTAACTTGTACCTATATAAAATAGGGACCTCGGGTTACCCATTGTTGGGCGTAGGCTTCTCCATGAGCAGGGATCGGAACCGGTTTTGAAATACCGGTTACTACCGTTCAGAAAACCGGTATAATTACGTTCATGGATTAACCGGTTAACGGCGGGAACTAAAAAAAGTATCAAAATAACTCCGGTGACCGGTTAACACGAAGAACGAAATTTCAGAGCTCACGCTCACCGAAACCGGTTTAACTAAGAGGAACGCCGCCCCCACCGCGCGCACGCGCTGAGTCACGCCGCGATGCTCTTTCTGTCTCTGTCTTTCCTGCGTGCGCTAGCTACAAAAAATGTTTGAAGAGAGCTGACAAGAGATGGCGTTTTAACCAAGTTAACCGGTTAATTTCGCTCCAAAAACCTGAATTATGCGAGAACCGGTTAAAAAACCGGTAACCAAACCGTAAACCGCAATCCATTTCGGTTTCGGACATTGACCCAAACCGGTTAATTTTAAAAACCGGTTTCTGATCCCTGTCCATGAGCATTAGCTACCAGGGGCCTTACCATGACGTCCTAATTCCGACTCAGTTCAAGTTTTAGCTGTCACTTTTAGTATGAATCTGACAGGGAGCGAACCTAAACTGAATCGCATTAAGACGTCATAGTAAGGCCCCAGCATTGCACGATCTCATCGTAAGTCTAAGGGAAGACGGACCTAACGTACGGGGCCTCCCCTTGGCGCCGTCCTGGCAGAAAGCGGCCGATAAACTGCTACTGTTAGACTGATTTCTGAACGTTGCCTTGTAGCCTAATGCTATAGTCTGTGGTAGGGATGGACATTTAAAATATACATCGATGTTTTTTCCGATGCAATGCATCGATCGATTGCATCGATGTTAATTCGATGTATTTAGAAAAACATCGATGTTTCCAAAACATCGATTGTTTTTCGCAATGGACATGTGTTTAGGCAAATAACCGTAATTGTATCATAAAAAACAATGCAAATACACATTACATTCACACTTATTTACACTACGCAACAAAAACTCGGTGGGCCATATTGTTTTAGGCTTTATTATAAAATTTTGACTTTGGCGGTGCCGTGGCAAAGTGAACATAACCCATTCAGCCAAACCGATAAAATATGGTAGGTGTGTAATATTGACTGAAAGGCTGAACTGATTATTACAATTCAGGTTCCAGTCAGCCAGTGTTGTCACACTCATAGACGCCCATCTCATAGTTTGCGTATTCGATGCATCGAATAAAAAAACATCGATATATATTCGATGTTGAAGTATTAACAATACATCGGATCAATACGATGCATATCGTTACTAAACATCGAGTGTTTACAATACATCGATGTATATCGTCCATCCCTAGTCTGTGGTTTGACAGACAGAGCTCCGTGCGTGGCGTCTTCCCGCGATGGTCGTATTAGAAATGGCGTTGTATTAATATATTGGAAATAATATATTCTTGAATACCACTGTATTCAAGAATATATGTCAGTGCTTTTATTTAGTTAAACACTACTTACGACCAGGGGCGACGTAAAAAGAAAATAAAGTGGAACGGGTCGAAACTGAGCAGCAGCTAGATAAATTGTTTTGTTTCAGGGTATGGAAGGAAATAACCTTGAATGCCACTTCTGACCAATCCCAGTATAGAGTGTGGGACTATCCAATCAGAGAGCAGTACGGTCACATACTGCTAGCTATCAACGCTTCTAGTAAGTCAAGTTGTAAAAATATTATGTATTTCAACCGTCACCATTTTATCGATATCGATAAAAAACGCAAGCGTTATAGGTAGCATCCGCACTAGGAATTGCAATCCCGCAAAGCGGGATCCCGCATTCCCGCGGGATCCCGCACCTTTAAAGCGCGGATCCGCGCATCCCGCAAATTAAAAATTTGATGCTCAAACTAGCGATAAAGAGCGTTTATCACCACAGTTTGATAACATAGTAATAGCATCTAAAAGAAAGTTGTGAATTGATTATTATTAGTCATTAAATAAGACTGATTTAAAAATATAAAACTACAATACTATTAAACTATGCCAAACATTTAAAGATGAATCTAAAAAAACAGATTACTAATTACTTATACTTAATTAATAGCGAAGAAATAATTTCTGTTGCTTAAGAAGGTTTATTCCTATTTGGGCTGGCGGCGTCGCATTTTTGGTTTGCGATTGTTTCACGGAAATTGACTGAAAGTTTGAAATGTGTGTCTGCAGTGCACTTTGTTTTTTGTGTATTTTAGTGTGTCTAATGCAATAATTGATTGACTTTTATTTTCTTATTAAACGATATATTATTTTTTATTTATTTATATTATATTATTTTATCCCTTTAATACGAAAATAAAAGCCCATCACGATTAGTTATTGCATTGGACACATTGATACATTAAAAACGATGAACTTGTATAGACCACATTTTAAGCTTTTATTCAATTTCTGTGAAGTGGTCGTGGAGAGCACTAGGAATGCGACGTTGCCAGGTCGGTATGGATAAACGCTCTTAATGTAAGAAATGTTTAATAGAAGTTGGTTTTAACTCAAAAATTATGTAGTTTCTATTTGATTTTATAACATAATTTCAAAGTTGCGGGATCCCGCGGGATCCCCAGGGATTGAGTAATCCCGCATATCAATCCCGCGGGATTGAATGAGCTGCGAGATTGCAATCCCTAATCCGCACTATTTTTGACACTGCTGTTTGCTGTGTGCGTACACTTTGGTATTGTTTTGCCATGTAAACCTTATGTCAACTGATTCTATTCGCTATTATGGGAGTCACGTCTCTTCAAACGTAGTGGTTATATTCTCTTTGGGTACAAGCAGGCTTACTACGTAACTCGCTCGCAATCGCCATCGTGTTCATTTTGACAGTTCTTGTATGAATGTGACAGCTAGCTGATTCCGATGCAAATTGTCAGCCCATACATGAACTATCAAAATGAAGACGATGGTGATCGCGAGGAGTTACGTAATCAGCCTGCTGTTGCCACATTGTTGTTTCTTCCAGTGCCCGTGCCGGACGCTAAGACTGGCTTTAGACAAGTGGATGAACACACTGACGCAGATTTTGCATTCATACACGATTCGGCCGAGATCAAGTGAGTATAACATACATAGGTGTAGGTACATACATTTTTTTTGTTCGTTCCATCAATTAACCGATATATTATCGAATAAAATAAAATAACGATATCGGAACAATATCAACAGGTAGGTATATCAATAACGGTTCCGGTCCTCGGTTGAAATAACGATAATTGTTAATTGTGTCGGGAATTCAAGCTACCTGGGATACTTTCAGATATGAAGTAACCTTGAATTGCAACCTGACGGAGGTAGGCGATGTGTTCGCCGAGCAGCCGTACGCTATCGCTGTGCAGCAGGGCTCTAGGTTGCAGGAGGAGCTGTCCAGGGCACTCCTGGATCTGCAGAAGGAGAGGCTGCTGGAACAGCTCGCTGCTAAGTGAGATTTTACTATAGCAAAAACCTATTGGCCCCGTGCACGATAGTAGCGCCATCTCGCAAACTCAAGGGGCGTTTGTCAAATAGTTAATGGCAAACAGTGGTTATTATTTTATACGTTTGCCCGAATTTCATAAGCCATAAATGTATTGTTTGCCATAATGATCATTTGCCATAACTCTTTTTTAGCGTTTCCAAATATTTAAACCACCTGTATATTTCTCAGGAGCCTTGAAATGACTTTGTAACAATCCTGAGCAACATGCATACCCACATACACCCTGAACAATTAATATACAGGAGGGTTTTGCATACAAATATAAAGTAGGACAGACAGGACTAAGACTAATATATCTAGGACATATCACATATCAGTAGGACCACGAGAAATCGGGGGAAACCGCTTGTAAAAGCTAGTACTGCATTAAGAGTTTAAGAATGATTCGTGGTTACGTGGTTTACCTTTATTGGGCAGAATCAGGGTAGACAGAGCTCAGTCTACCCAACAATAACATCCACCCGCAATTTCAGTCTACCCGTGATCATGATGCATGCAACTGTCGAAATATCGGGAGCTCAATAAAGGTCATCGCGGTTCATATCCCGTCCATATCCGTTCTTTTGGAAAAATCATTGTACTCTGTAAAAGAGTACAGTGAAATGTTTTTTACCATATTGTTTTTCATTTTTATTTATTTTTGATATGTGACATTTTATCGCATTTTATTGCATAAGTAATTTTATTTTTTTATTTTTCATTTTTTTATTTTTGAATCACTGACATTGAATTTGACATTTTTTTCTTGATTGTAAGTATTATTATTGGATTTCTGATTTCTATTTTTTTTTATTTACAATTGACGATCTTTTTGTGACTTTCTTATGTTTTGACATAAAAATATGATGTAATTTACAAATAGAAATAAATGAATCTAATCTATAATATTTCTAGTATTGCATATTTATTTCAGATACTGGAACGAGACCGCTAGACAGCAGTGCCCTGATGCAGACGAGTCTGAAGGCATCACATTAGAAAGTTTAGGTAATGATTCGAAGTACAGATTTATACATAGCAATCTTTTGATATTAACGTCATTTCTCGTTTTACATTATTTTGCTCAATTTTCCAATGATAGGAACATGGAAATTATTTTTTTTGAAATATTGTCAATTCCAAGGGCCGCTAGCACTAAGGGATGTTTGTTACACTCATACGTTTTCTGGACTAATCCCCTTATTGATTAACGCTCTATAGGTTTCCGCTAAGGTGTCCTTCCATTTGACCTAAAAATTATTGACAAAAGCATCATTTTACAAAATGATCATTTGGCAAAATTTAAATATCTGATAAACCGTGAACTTTTTAAAAAATCGAAAAACCTTTATGCGCGGCTCACATTAGTTTAGGTTAGGTTTGTTTTATAATTTTTTTAAAAAGTTTACGGCTTATCAGATATTTAAAGTTTGTCAAACGATCATTTTGTCAATATTTTTTTAGTTCAAACGTTAGTGAACCTTCTGCTAACTTAGCAATCCTTTGTCCTTATCTGTCACTTTGACATTTACCTTTCACAGATAAGGACAAACGATTGCTAAGATAACAGAAGCCTACAGAGCGTTTATGAATAAGGGGTTAAAACTTTGCGTAATTGTTTTTGCAGGCGGCGTGTTTATAGCAACACTCTTCGGGTTGGGTCTGGCCATGATAACCCTGGCATGGGAGGTGTTTTACTACAAAAGGAAGGAGAAAAACAAGGTGCAAGTTCTGGAGGACACGGAGAAGAAACCAAAGAATGCGTTCGAAAAGGACGTAGACAAGAAAATCGGCGATAGTATCGCCAGGTAACTTATTCAGCTTTTGGCAGTTGTTTGTTGTTGTAGATGAATTCTGGCTGATAACCTACCGAATACTGACAGCGCTACCGTACAACAGGGGCCGTACCATGACGTCCCAATTCCGACTCAGTTCAAGTTTTAGCTGTCACTTTTAGTATGAATCTGACAGCGAGCGAATCTAAACTGAATCGCATTAAGACGTCATGGTAAGGCCCCAGGACTACAGTCTATTGCCCGTGTCTTCAACCCCGACATTGGCAGAATCATCAAAAACTTGATGGAGTCATATTTCCAAAAATTTTTTTTTTGTATTGCCTCTTCATTTTAAGGCTTCCGTACCCAGAGGGTAAAAACGGAACTATTCGTGAGGCTCCGCTGTCCGTCCGTCCGTCACCAGGCTGTATCTAGCCATGATAGCTAAAGTTGAAATTTTCACAGATGTATTTCTGTTGCGGCTATAACAACCAATACTAAAAACAAAATGGACGACCGTACCCGGACATGGTCTGTAGGCTTATTGTCTAACTCGCTCGCAATCGCCATCGTGTTCATTTTGACAGTTCTTGTATGAATGTGACAGCTACCTGATTCTGATGCCAATTGTCAGCCCATACATGAGCTGTCAAAATGAATACGATGGCGATTGCGAGCGAGTTAGACAATAAGCCTACTGGTTCTTTTGCACGCCAAAGCCTGGAACCAAGCTTGGTCGTGTCTTGTCTTCTTTCTTTCCTTCTATTTTCTTGCTGTTCTCTTTTCGTGTTTGTGGCGACAATAACTTAACGTCGGCTTTGATGGCCTTGCTATTAGCCTATTAATCTTAAAGTTTAATTTAAGTAGGTATAGTGTATTCGGAAGTCGTATAATTCCGAAAATCATTAAAATCAGTAATATTCTGTTGTAATAAGTTCCATTTCGGACGTAATCGAGTATTATTGTATTACTAGCTGTTGCCCGCGACTTCGTCTGCAAAGAATTCGTTTATCGCTATCCCGCGGGAATTTTCCGGGATAAAAAGTAGCCTATGTGCTATTCCAGACTTTTCTCTATGTGCCGAATTTCATCCAGATTCGTTGGGCCGTTCTGGCGTGATTGAGTAACAAACAAACGTCCATCCATCCATTCTTTCGCATTTATAATATTACTTAGATTAGATAATGGAATATGACTGATTTTAATGAGTTTTGGAATTAACCGAATACACTATACATTAATATTAATTTCAGGCTCAGGAAGGGACGGAAGAAGCCCGGCAGAGTGACTATAGGAGACAGTTTCAAGCCGGTGTCAGAAAAAGAAGGGGTTTCTTATATCAGTGTCTATCCCAAAACTGAATTTAAACCCTAACTAAAAGATAACTAAGAATAAGCTCACCTTATAATTCTATCTACTTTGCCTTTAGAGCACATTTCACTACGCTGACTTAAGATATTAGAACATATAACCTCGTAAGTCCTCGGGTATTTAACCTTTTCGCCGTCACGTCAAATACAATACAAGAGACGTCACCCATATGCCAGACTTGATTATTGCGATGCCTTAAAGGTGCGACCACACCGCCGCTTAAAAAACGGTGACGTTACGGAATCGCAACAAAATGTATGAAGAAACGGTGAGAAAACGTGACGCATACGACACGTCACTGCGTATACGCGGCGGTTTGGCCGCACCCTAAGTTAAACCTAAACCATAGAGTAAATAAGAACATAGTAGAACGGAATCTCCCGCTCCGGCCGGACTCAAGGTCACGATATTACAGTACTCGCTAAGCGAGCGACTCAGTCTCAGTCAGGCTGCCACGGCCGGCGTCGCCACACGCGCGCTTGGCACTTAAACTACTACTAGTTTTACGTGAGGCTGTATGTATTTTATTTGATATTTGTCGGTAAGTAATACTTACTTAAATCATCTTAAATGGCTTCATTTGGTATGGCACTTGTAATAACTTCTTACTTAGAAGTACCTATCTATAATATGTAGGTACGTACCTAATGATATTTATAAATTTCATATTTTGTAAAACTAGAATAAAATAATGATTTCAAAGTAAATAAAAACTCATATTTTAGCGATATTATCTTTAGACGTAAGTATAATAATATTTAACGGTATGTAAGCAACCCTAGCAATACGCCTGGACGACAGAGGGGTGTAACGACGTGAAGGGGGAAGAAGGTATATAAATGGCGGCGTTGTGGACGAGGTCAAAAGAGATTCCGTTCTACCCTGTTATTATCTATTCTATGCCTAAACTCGATTGAACGAAGGATGTTGATGTTATACGTCGTTGGTATACACGAGTCGTTGGCGTCGAAAAGGTTAAGTACAAAATAACAGTAAAAATAACTACGCAAGTATTATATGGAGTACAAAATGTAAAAGAAAAAAAAAGAACTTTAAAAACGACACAAACTCAAAATCACAAAACTGAGATGCTGTCTCGATCTACACCAAAAAAAATCAGGACTTGCGAGTTTAAAATGCACACAATTTATTTTAACCTCGCATGTCCTGATTTTTTTACATAAAATAGGATACGATAAGATAAGATAAGATAATTATTTAAACTGTGTACAATAGGTTTTATAAGTAAATTTAGTTTCAACAGTTGCCCTTTTCGGACGTACAATATGTCATACAATTAATTAGTGCTGTACAGAAAAGTACTCGCCAAGATTATAAAAACACTCAAGCAATAGCCACTTTTTAAGTTCTTTTTCAAATTCACACTGTTCAAGAGATTTAATAGCTATTATTGTTATTGAGATTTAGCTTTAAGATCATTTATGTACACCTGCTTTCAGCAAATAAATTATTCTTATTCTTATTCTTAATACATTTAGGCAAGTGATTGAAAATCCTAATACTTGTAGCATAAGTACTTTTTTTAATTAAATAGCTAGATGGCCGCACTGTGCAAAAATCATATCTTTATTGAAATCGAACATTTCTCTTAGCATCATCTCTTTTGGTAAAGTAGCCTATGTGATTACATAGGCTTACGTTTGACCTCAATTTCGCTTGATGGAAGGCGAAGATGAGGCCTAAGATGGTACACGTTTGCCTAGAAGGTGTCTGCTCACTTTGGCCTTAAAGATGTCCAGATTATAGCGTTCCGAAAAAACTGACTTCGGCAGAGAGTTCCACTCCTTAGCTGTCCGCATAATGAAAGAGGAGGCAAACCGCTTTGTGCGTAATGGAGGGATGTCTACACCATAAGGGTGAAACTGCTCGCCGCGCCTAGTCGTTCGGTGACGGAAAGGGGAAGGGGGTATTAGGTTATGTAAAACCTCCGCACACTCACCGAAATGTAACCGATAAAAAACTCACTCGCGTTGTCAACTTTACACTGTCAAATGAAGGTGCATTTAACAGAGCATGCGTAGACTTCATATGAAACCAATGCCGGCGAAGTAGGCATGAAACATTGACAAAATAAAACACGATATAAACAATAATAATAGGTAGTTTTATTTATTTACAAACCTAGGTACAATCAAGGCTATAAATATAATGGGTACGTATTAAAATACATAAAGTTTAAAATGCATAATGGGTTAAAATACATAATGGTTCAAAATATATAATGCGATTTTCTCAGAAAGTGATAAATTAAGGCGAAGGGATAGGCAAAAGCTCATAAATTGGTTGTTTTTGTGCATGTTTTATGGCGATAATACACAATTTGGAGTTTTGAAAACTGCACATTCTATAAAACATGTCTTGAATTAGAATTCACCGGTGAAAACATATTCCTTAATGTCGTAGTTAGTACAAAAATTCGTTTGCTCTAAGAGTCTCGCAAATATTTTGTACACGGTTTGCTCGGGTGAAACCAATCTGTTTGCTACCAATCTCGACGAGGTCACTCTAGTAACTCATAATTAAAATTCCGCGGTGCGTTTGCTTCAATTAGCCAACAAATAAGGCTTTAGAGAGTAGTACTGCCCTGATCCTGTGAAAAGAGCGAACGCAATATTTGCCCGCACATTCAATCAGGCGCTTTTCAATGTACAAAAAAATTCGGAAACCAAAAAAATGTTAAAAAGATAATACAATGAAATAAATTATTAAGATAAAACCAAAAATGTTCATAAAAAAAAAAAAAAAGAATAATAGATAAATAAATAAAAAAATAATTTGGATAAGACGTATGAAAATAATAAGGAAAAAGCAACGTTGCATGTTCGCTCGGTGGCGGCAGTGTGTAAGCGACGCGACGTTGCCAATATTCGCTTTGCGTTTTTTCATATTGGTTTGGCTAAGCATGTTGTTTGAGTCACAGAATAGGCGCAAAACAGTGCTTCAAAAAGTCGTACTCGTTCGCTTCGCACGTATAATACCTTTATTAAGTTAAAAGTTATTATTTTCAATCCGTTTTTTGGGAACTTAGTGGCAGGTTGGTTTGATACTTACTTGCTGTTTAGCGAACAAGCATGGGAAATAGGATTTTGGTTGGAATTACTGCATGAAAAATTTTGATATTTAGGCAAGTAGTACTCCAATGTATAGTCTATCATTAGAAAGAAAAAAAAAAGATATCTGAAGGTCTAAGTGGTCCCCAAACATGGATCCGTTATCAAAATAAAAAAGACCGCCATATTGAAATCTTTAGTTTTTCGACCGATTAATTTCAAAATCAATATCTGAGGATCTGAGTTGTCTCCAAACACGTGTCGTATCCGTTATCAAAAATGACAAATTAAAGTGGCCGTCATTTTGAAATCTTTAAGTTATGGGCCGATTATTTTCAAAATCGATATCTGAGGGTCCGAGTGGTCGTCAAACACAAATCTGCTACCGAAAATGAAAAAACTGGCCGCCATTTTGAATTCTTTACTTTCTGGACCAATTGTTTTCAAAATCGATATCTGAGGATACGAGTGGTCCCCAAACATGAATCCGTTTTTAAAAATGAAAAAAGTGGCCGCCATTTTGAAATCTTTAAGTTTTGGACCGAATATTTTCAAAATCGATATGTGAGGGTCCGAGTGGTCGTCAAACACAAATTTGCTATCGAAAATGAAAAAAATGGCCGCCATTTTGAAATCTTTAGTTTTCCGACCGATTGATTTCAAAATCGATATCTGAGAATCCGAGTTGTCTCCAAACACGTATCCGTTGTCAAAAATGACAAAAGTGGCCGCCATTTTGAAATCTTTAGTTTTTGGACCGATTATTTTCAAAACCGATATCTGAGAGTCCGAGAGGTCCCCAAACATAAATCCGTTATCAAAAATGAAAAAAGTGGCCGCCATTTTGAAATCTTTAAGTTTTGGGCCGATTATTTTCAAAATCGATATCTGAGGGTCCGAGTGGTTGTCAAACACAAATCTGCTACCGAAAATGAAAAAACTGGCCGCCATTTTGAATTCTTTACTTTCTGGACCAATTGTTTTCAAAATCGATATCTGAGGATCCGAGTGGTCCCCAAACACGAATCCGTTTTTAAAAATGAAAAAAGTGGCCGCCATTTTGAAATTTTTAAGTTTTGGACCGAATATTTTCAAAATCGATATGTGAGGGTCCGAGTGGTCGTGAAACACAAATTTGCTATCGAAAATGAAAAAAATGGCCGCCATTTTGAAATCTTTAGTTTTCCGACCGATTGATTTCAAAATTGATATCTGAGAATCCGAGTTGTTTCCAAACACGTATCCGTTATCAAAAATGAAAAAAATGGCCGCCATTTTGAAATCTTTAGTTTTCCGACCGATTGATTTCAAAATTGATATCTGAGAATCCGAGTTGTCTCCAAACACGTATCCGTTATCAAAAATGACGAAAGTGGCCGCCATTTTGAAATCTTTAGTTTTTGGACCGATTATTTTCAAAACCGATATCCGAGGGTCCGAGAGGTCCCCAAACATAAATCCGTTATCAAAAATGAAAAAAGTGGCCGCCATTTTACTCTTTATGTTTTGGGCCAATTATTTTCAAAATCGATATCTGAGGGTCCGAGAGGTCCCCAAACATAAATCCGTTATCAAAAATGAAAAAAGTGGCCGCCATTTTGAAATCTTTAAGTTTTGGGCCGATTATTTGCAAAATCGATATCTGAGGGTCCGAGTGGTTTTCAAACACAAATCTGCTACCGAAAATGAAAAACTGGCTGCCATTTTGAATTCTTTACTTTCTGGACCAATTGTTTTCAAAATCGATATCTGAGGATCCGTGTGGTCCCCAAACATGAATCCGTTTTTAAAAATGAAAAAAGTGGCCGCCATTTTGAAATTTTTAAGTTTTGGACCGAATATTTCCAAAATCGATATGTGAGGGTCCGAGTGGTCGTGAAACACAAATTTGCTATCGAAAATGAAAAAAATGGCCGCCATTTTGAAATCTTTAGTTTTCCGACTGATTGATTTCAAAATTGATATCTGAGAATCCGAGTTGTCTCCAAACACGTATCCGTTATCAAAAATGACAAAAGTGGCCGCCATTTTGAAATCTTTAGTTTTTGGACCGATTATTTTCAAAACCGATATCTGAGGGTCCGAGAGGTCCCCAAACATAAATCCGTTATCAAAAATGAAAAAAGTGGCCACCATTTTGAATTTTTTATGTTTTGGGCCAATTATTTTCAAAATCGATATCTGAGGGTCCGAGTGGTTGTCAAACACAAATCTGCTACCGAAAATGAAAAAGCTGGCCGCCATTTTGAATTCTTTACTTTCTGGACCAATTGTTTTCAAAATTGATATCTGAGGATCCGAGTGGTCCTCAAACATGAATCCGTTTTTAAAAATGAAAAAAGTGGCCGCCATTTTGAAATCTTTAAGTTTTGGACCGATTATTTTAAAAATCGATATCTGAGGGTCCGAGTGGTCGTCAAATACAAATCTGCTATCGAAAATAAAAAAAACTGGCCGCCATTCTGAATTCTTTACTTTTTGGACCGATTGTTTTCAAACTCGATATCTTACGATCCGAGTGGTTCCCAAACACGTATCCGTTATACAAAATAGAAAAGTGACCACCATTTTGAAATGTTTAGTTTTTGAACAGATTGTTTTCAAAATCGATATCTGATCTGGCGGCCACTTTTTCCATTTTTGATAACGGGTTTGTGTTTGGGGACTACTCGGATCCTCCGATATCGATTTTGAAAGCTATCAATCTAAAAACTAAAGATTTCAAAATGGCGGGCACTTTTTTCATTTTTGATAACGGATTTATGTTTGGGGACCACTCGAACCTTCAGATATCGATTTTGAAAACAATCAGTTCAAAAACTACAGAATCCAAAATGGCGGTGACTTTTTCCATTTTATATAACGGATACGTGTTTGGGAACCACTCGGATCATCAGATATCGATTTTGAAAACAATCGGTCCAAAAACAAAAGTTTTCAAAATGGCGGCCACTTTTTTCATTTTTAAAAACGGATTCATGTTTAGGGACCACTCGGATCCTCAGATATCGAATTTTAAAACAATCGGTCCAAAAACTAAAGATTTCAAAATGGCGGCCACTTTTTTCATTTTGGATAACGGATTCATGTTTGCGGACCACTCGGACCCTCAGATATCGATTTTGAAATCAATCGGTTCAAAAACTAGAGATTTCAAAATGGCGGTCACTTTTTCCATTTTATATAACGGATACGTGTTTGGGAATCACTCGGATCGTCAGATATCGATTTTGAAAACAATTGGTCCAAAAACAAAGGTTTTCAAAATGGCGGCCACTTTTTTCATTTTTAAAAACGGATTCATGTTTGGAGACCACTTGTTTCCTCAGATATCGAATTTGGAAACAATCGGTTCAAAAAGTAAAGAATTCAAAATGGCGGCCAGTTTTTTTTATTTTCGATAGCAGATTTGTGTTTGACGACCACTCGGACCCTCAGATATCGATTTTGAAAATAGTCGTTTCAAAACTTAAAGAATTCAAAATGGCGGCCACCTTTTTCATTTTTGATAACGGATTTCTGTTTGGGGACCTCTCGGACCCTCAGATATCGGTTTTGAAAATAATCATTGGAAAAACTATACCTTATTCTGTACCTTTCCTGCACACGTTCAAGTTTTACTTTATTCTGCAATAATAATTTACGTTGCGACTCTAGACAGACCCTGGACACCGCAATTTTCTGGGATAATAAGTAGCCTGTTTTAATCTAGGGTACCAACTGTCTTCGTTCCAAATTTCATGCAGAAGCATTTCATCTAAGTCCTCTAGGTTGGCATGGCAACGCATCTGCAATCCCTCCGGGGTTGCGGGTGTCTATGGGCAGTGGTGATCGCTTACCATCAGGTGACCCACTTGCTCGTTTACCTTCCTATTCCTATTCCTATTCGTTTACCTGCTATGGGTGGTGTAGGGGTATAGCACGCGTCACGGAATGACGAGGACCCGGGTTCGATTCCCGGCCATAGCTTTACTTTTCGGATTTTTCTATGTGTTCTAATTTTCAGTGTCGTTTAGAAATTACCTTCCTATTCACATATAAAAAAGAAAAAAAAAAGAAGAAACAAACATACTTACACACTCACTCACATCGTCACAAACTTTCTCATGTATAATATCACATACATACATACATAAATAACGTCTCTATCCCTTGCGGAGCAGACAGAGCCCAAGGTAACAAGACTTTAAGGCCACGTTACGAATGCCGAAATGTTACAATTTTTATTATTTTTGCGAAATCTGATTTGAACATTATGCTGTGTGTGTAAGGCAATCGGAAAACTGAAACAAGCGCCATCTACTAACATCACAGTGCAATATTTCAATCCATCAGCCCGCGCCCATTCGCATCGAGTTCACGCGTCGATTATTTAACAGATGTCGCGTTGATCGGACTGCTTGCCACGTCACAAACGAGCAAGGTCATTTGCCTATCCCTTCGCCTTAACAAGATTGTTATAAAACAAACCTAACCTAACCTAAACCAATCTATAGATTACGATATCAAAAAAGTTAATTTTGTTAATAGGTTCTGAGAAAATAACATTATATATTTATCATTAGGTATTCTTTTTTTAATAGGGTCAGTAAGGTAGCGTCGGCAACGCACCTGTGATTCCCCAAGTCTTGCAGGTGTCCATGGGCGATGGTGATTACTTTCCATCAGGTGACCCGTCTGCTCGTTTTCCCCCTCTTATATAAAAAAAAAAAGTAACAGATTGCTAAAAATGGAGTCTCGGAGGACACTGCACTTTGCTTCCTTGTTGTTCGGAATAATTAGCAGTGGAGAACCTTCATATTTATATGACAAACTATTGTTTTCCCATAAGCTGTGAGAGGGGCCCCTCGGCTCATCTGTCCGCGACACAAGTCGGTTAGGTTCCGTGGCAGTTCCCGGTACGCTGCCACGCGTTGCTGGAATAATCTTCCACCACCAGTTAGGAATGCTTGTTCGTTATTTGTTTTCAAAAATAAATTAAAACTACACCTTTATCATGAACAGCTTTCTTCTGGCTAGCCTGGCCGACTTGGTCTAATTTCACTGGGTCTATATGCGACTGGATGTTCATTTGCTGATCTGTTTTTGTTTTATTTTTCTAATATTTTATTTTCTATTATTTGTCCCTGTTTGGCATTATTTCCTGAAAATACGTTTACTCACATCACATTACGTAATGTTACGTTTCTTTTAGATTTAATTTTTTATGTTATGTTTAGTCCTAGCTTATTTATGGGCTCACTGAGAATCAGTGTCGTGGCACTCCCGTGCCGTGACAAACGCTGAGTGGAGTCCTTTTTTTGTAACAACTGTATCTACTTTTTACATTGTTATCTAATTCATGTTTTACTTTAAGTTGTTCAAAAATAAATATTTTCTATTCTATTCTATACTATTCTATATATTGAACCATTATGTATTTAACCCATTATACATTTTAAACTTTATGTATTCTGATGCGCACCCTTGACATGAAGGCTGTATCTATATTAATGCCCTCGACTGCGTCAATTTTATTACCAAAAAACTCTAGTCGTAGCTTTCTCGACAACAACCGACTTGGTCTCCAGCACTCGCTTACCGAACTGCAGCTTGAAATGATCCAAGTTTAGAAATTCACCATCGTCCAGTTCTTTGATAAGTCTTCGCACTCTATCTTTGGATTGTTCGACGAAGCAGGCAGCAAGTTTCATCTCCAACTCCGCATTGCGTACACCTATGCAGTATGACCTGTAGGAGGCAATAGGGAAATTCTGATCCTTCTAATATTATGAATGCGAAAGTTTGTGACGATGTGACGATGTGAGTGAGTGAGTGTGTATGTTTGTTCCTTCTTCACGCTAAAACAACTGGACGGATTTGGATAAAATTTGGTACGAAGCTAGCTGGTACCCTAGATTAAAACATAGGCTACTTTTTATTCCGGAAAATTGTATAGTTCCCTGTTAGGATTGTATTTTACATCAAAGAGGTTAATGTTTATTTATTATAACTAGATTTGTCTATGGCTTGTTTTAAAAAGAATTGTTATGTCATGTCAGTTTGAACTACCAGCTAAATGTATTAAATAAAAAGCCATTTAAAGAATTCTTACCCTTTTACTGGTATTAACTTGCTATACTCTAATATTCCCGCGGGATAGCGATAAACATATCAACTGCTAATTCTACGCGGACGAAGTCACGGGCAGAAGCTAGTTGACAATATATCAATCTAAGCGCTTTGGGATGGGTAAAAAATGTTCTCGCGTCAGACGTCAGACGGAGGGAAAGTTTAAGCACCAGGTTATCAGGATCTTCTGAGAGCTTATTTTGATACGAATGAAGCTAGAGTCGCGTTCGATTTTGACGTGACAACGTCTTATAAATTGGTTTGCCGGGTGACACTTCAAGAAACTGCGTTACGCTCCGCTCACGTTATGCGCTCACAATGAGAGCGAGTGAGAGGCACGCGGGCATGGTTAGCCCGCCTAAGAGCGAGAGAGACAGACATAAAAAGTGAAAGGCACGCGTCCCTTCCACTCGAGCACAGTTAGCCCGCCTAAGAGCGAGAGAGACAGAGCGAGAGAGAGAGAGTGAGAGAGATAGGCATACACACCGGTTCATGTCTTGCGCTTCTATTTCGCTTAGGCGCCTGCATACAAGTTTACACGTCCTTCTTCCTACTATACGAATGAATATTCACATTAAAATTATTTTACCACTCAAAGTCGTTGTCACGTAAAACTTTCGCCCGTATACCGACTTTACAGGCAACCAATTTTTGAAGTGTACGTTGATTTCGTCGCTTTAACGTATGTACGTTTGGCCTAGTGGTATAAGGTGTGGAATAACAGTGCGTTCTCCCAGGTGACCGCAGTTCAAATCTCGTGTATTTTTTTTTTGCGCGAGTGTGCGTGTGTCGTTTTCACTTCTGCCGGCACTCCCGAAGTGCTACCCGGTGTTTTTTTAGAGCAACTTTTTATTGTCTGGCTCGAAGGACCCCACAATTTTAAGATAAGACACCCATATTAGAGCAACAGTGTGTATAAATGCTGTTTATAATTGTAATTGTGTTGTAGACATTGCCATGTCTGTATTTGTTAGTTCTGAGCTCATGCTGTGGTTTACAATAATGTAATTATACCTAATAAATAAATAAATAAATATATTTTTTCTATTCGCGAAAATCTTGCGAGCACGTGAGTGTGTATGTTTGTTCCTTCTTCAATTTAATAAATAAACGACAATAACAACATTTACTTACTGAAATTGTAGCGAATTCGGAATAAAAAGGCTTATAAAAAAAAAAAAATACGGTCAGACTTTCTTTCGGGTAACCAGATGATATGCTTACCAAATTGATAGGGTTTGTGAAAACAATTCTATAAAATAACCTATCCAATACTCCTTTAATGGTAACAGGTTCCGGTCCTTAGTAGAGCCGCGGGTTAAAATTTAGCTATTCGTGTGTGTGTGTGTGTGTGTGTGTGTGTGTCTGTGTCTGCCTCTATGTGTCTGTGGATGTAGTGTGTATGTGGGTCTGTGTGTGACAACTTACCGCGACGCTCTGGCGAGCACAGCGGTCATGGCGAGGATCTCCGTGCCAGCCTCCGCCAATCTATTGAGTTCACTGCAACAAACAATCTAACATACAATATCTATAATGGGATATAATAGAAACATGTGCGTCTGTGTGTCTCACTCTTTATAACATCTCTTGAACGATGGACATCATTTTCATTATCCTCAACTCCTTTCTGAAGAGCTAAATCCACGAAGAAACATCTACATTAGCTGTGTAATTGGTGCCCCCCAGTTGGAAAACTGTTTTAAATATTGACCAAACGGTGTGTGAGCGAACCTTTACAAAGTGACGTGATTAGTGTTGTGTGCTGCCCTACTTTAGACTATAATAAAAATGACGATAAAAATGAGGGTAGTTGTGCGCCGATGTCAGCTGCGCCGAGTAGCCGCGCGAGCAGTGCGTTGGCGCGCAGTGTTCGTTTCGCTGCCGCCGGGGCGAGCGCTCCGTGATGAAAGGCTTCGAAATAGTCCGAAACAATTGTCGGAGCAATCTTTTGGCTTTTATACGTGAGTTATCCGTTGTGTTGTAATTATGTGTGAGTCTCACGGTAGTTTCATGTTGAAAGTCTTATTGGTTGTCTGGTAGCGATCGCTATTAAGCGATAAGACCGCCTATTGTTTACTTTGTTCTTTGTTTCTGTATTGTTTTGTACTGATTTGTGGTGTTCAAATAAATAAAATATATAAATATCATGGGACAAATTAATTGACCCAGTCCCAAACTAAGCAAAGCTTGTGCTATGGGTACCGGGCAACGGATAAACATACATATATAATGTAGATAAATACATAAATACAACATCCATGCCTCGAGTACAAACAATCGTATTCATCATACAAATGCCAGCCCCTACCGGGATTCGAACCCGGGACTTCTAGCTTCATAGTCAGGGTCACTAACCACTAGGCTATCCGGTCGTCAAATAAAGACGGTGTTCAATAAAAAGCATTTGTATTATTTGTATTAGTAGACCGGATAGGGTTCGAATCCCGGTAGGGGCAGACATTTGTATGAGGAATATGAATGTTTGTGCCCGAGTCATGGATGTTGGATGTATTTATCTACATTATATAAGTATGTTTATCCGTTGCCTGGTACCCATAGTACAAGCTTTGCTTAGTTTGGGACTGGGTCAATTGGTGTAATTGACAACATTTCATATTTCTGAGCCTATAATTTTAATGGTTCTCTGTATTTTGTTTGAAAAGATGAACATGCTGACAGTTTAATTTTTTCGCTAGGGCTTGTATTTAATTTATAATTAATTTATTAATTTGTGCTTATTCTAAAACGGCGTAACTCCGGTACTATTACAGAATACACACTTATCCCTTTGTCTTTTCTCTATAGAAAAAAAAAACTGACGTTAATTTCAAATTGTCAATGTCAGGCCCTATTCTCCAATATTCGATTTTCGAGGTTCGCTTCGTGCTGTTCCGCTCATACTAATAGTCATTATCTTGAGAGTGAGAGAGAAGGTATGCAACTAACTTCGAAAACAGAATTCCAGAGTTGCCCCCCTCGTACTTTGAAGTTGTCAAAAATACAAAATTATGATCGCTTATTTTTTCTCGTGAAAAAAGCAAAGGCGTTTCACCTATCCTGTGGTAGTTTTGGTGAAATTAGGAGATATTTTTAATTAATTTTTATTTTTTATAATAAGCGATATTAAAATTATATAAACATATTACAGTGATCAGGAGGCAAAATGCTTTCGAACCACATATACATTTTCAGGTGTTATAAAAATGAAATGTTGTCAATTTGTCCCATGATATTAAAATATTATTATTATTGTATTTCACATTTGGCACTCACGTGAGAGCCTCTCCCACTTTGTTCCCGTGGCGCGCCATGATGGTTTCGCACGCGTAGCGCATACGCAGCACGCAGTACTCCAGCTGCTCAGCGGCAGGACGCAGCGACGGGTGGAGGTGCTCCGCCAAGTAAAGAGTCAATTTGGGGTCGTCTTTTTCCTAAAAAAAAGTATCTATAGTCTAACTCAAGTGTTTTTCAACCTTTTTCAAGATACGACCCCCCTGGTATGAAAAAATATTTCGCGACCCCCGACCCTTCGCTTTTTTATCATGTACAGTCAACTGGGGTGACTGATTTACGGGGTGACTTTAAAAAGTAGTTTTAATGACAAAACCATTATTGTTTATTTGCGTTTACTGCTTCCAATCAGTGTCTTCGTCGATCGCCTTTGCGTCTACATGCCAAACAGTTTCCGGATATGGATAATATCGATTTTATAGCAATTTTAAAACGATCAAAGTAGCCCCAAAATTACCAAAGTCACCCCAGTTGACGGTATGTATGTTGTATGTTACAATGTTACAAATATTCATTCCATACGACGTTTTTATGCGTCTCCGTAGTTAGGATTCGGATATAAGTACGCTTTGAAGTGTTTGATTCCATTTGCCACCTCGTACTTATGCGAGTTGTCATTTTTATCAATGCTCCAAATAAAAAATAAGCAAAGAAATCGCATAAATTTGGAAAACGATTTCATTCTATGTGTAACAAATAATACAGATCCACGATGGGAGAAATTGATATCAAAAACATGAGTCTTACGATTTTATTTTTTGTTAATTCGTTTGTAATTACATACAAATGTTTATTATTATTATTATTATTATTATTATTAATATCAAAAGGATATTATCCTTTTGATATTAAAATTCTCTTACTTAATCTAACTAATATTATAAATGCGAAAGTATGGATGGATGGATGTTTGTTTGTTACACAATCACGCCAGAACGGCCCAACGGATCTGGATGAAATTCGGCACATAGATAGAGAAAAGTCTGGAATAGCACATAGGCTACTTTTTATCCCGGAAAATTGCGTAGTTCCCGCGAGATAGCGATAAACGAATTCTTTGCAGACGAAGTCGCTGGCAACAGCTAGTACTTAATAAATCAATCTTTTTAATCTTAATTGTTTTTTACTGAAGTATTTAGTTCACTAGACCTCTGGCGACACCCCTACAGAAGCTTCGGGCCCCCCAGGGGGTCGCGACCCACAGGTTGAAAAACGCTGGTCTAACTAAATAACTACTACTATAAACCTACTAATATTATAAATGCGAAAGTTTGTGACGATGTGAGTGAGTGTGTTGTGTATGTTTGTTCCTTCTTCACGCTAAAACGACTGGACGGATTTGGATAAAATTTGGAACGAAGATAGCTGGTACCCTAGATTAAAACATACGCTACTTTTTATCCTGGAAAATAGCATAGTTCCCGGGGGATAGTTATAAACATGTCAATTGCTAATTCTACGCAGACGAAGTCGCGGGCAGAAGCTAGTATAATGATATAGCCTTTTTATTCCGAATTCGCTACAATTTCAGTAAGTACATGTTGTTGTTGTTGTTGTTGTTGTTGTTTTTTCTTTATTAAATTGTCGCGTAATCCTCCAATACACGGAAGAGGCCTATGCCATGAGGCACGCCGAATTACACTAAATACTACTATTTTTTTTTATTCCTACTAAATACTACTATTTCCTTTTTATTCCGAATTCGCTACAATTTCAGTAGGTACATGTTGTTGTTGTTGTTGTTGTTGTTGTTGTTGTTGTTGTTGTTGTTGTTGTTGTTGTTACTGTCGTTTATTTATTAAATTGTCGCGTAATTCGGCGTGCCTCATGGCATAGGCCTCCTCCGTGTATTGGAGGGTTTGGGCTATAAATACTACTATACTAGATAATAAGTTGACAGTTGCAAATGTCATTGTGAAATAATGATACCATCTTTTATTGTTTAGTGGTGTACTTGAAACCATCGACAATGTTTGTGGTCTGAATACAAAAGGTTTGGTCATGTTATATTTTAAGAAAAACATACGACTATCATAATCACTTACAATCAGGTGACCCACTTGCTCGTTTACCTTCTTTTTGGTATAAAAAATATCATCTCACCTGGTGTCTGTTTGCGATGACCTTCTTTATTATAAAACTAGGATGGAACAGAGGATTCCTGATTTGTTTGATTTCTTGCGACATAACTTTGCCGGCGTGATGGATCCCATTAAGAGCTGAAAAAAATAATTAATTCTACAGCTGCTGGGTACACACCAATAGATATGTTACGTTCCTAGTAAAGGAGCGTTCAAGTATTACGTAACGCAATTTGGGGGGGCGGAGGGGTCTCGTAAAACGTTACGATGCGTTACAGGGGCGGGAGGGGGTCTTTCTTACAACACGTTACGTAACATTATTTCTTTTTTTATACTCTCTTAACATGAATAAGTGAAAATTCACTTATTGCAAGTGAAAACCGAACCAAACGGTTATTAAAAATGATCGCTTGAGAGTTACGTAACGTTTAGAGAGGGGGGTGGGGGGTACAGAAAAACGTTACGGAGCGTTACAGTGGGGGGAGGGGGGGGTCAAAAATCTTCAAAAATTGCGTTACTTAATACTTGAACGCTCCCTAAATTGCGTTTGAAAAACGTTCCCTCTGTCAACTGTCACATTGACTGTCACGGACTACTCATACTGTGGCTTGTTTGAGGTAAACTGATTGCGACATGAGACAATTGGGTCATTTATGAATCTTCAACTCGGGCGCGGTAGTAACTTATCTACTCCCTGTTTATATGTAATATCATTGGTACATATTATACAGACATACATACAAACATAAATCACATCTTTATCGCTTACGGGAGACAGAGCCTAAGGTAACAAGACCAATGGCCACGATCAGAATGTTTTTTTTTTTATGTGAATGGGAAGGCAAACGAGCAGGTGGGTCACCTGATGGTAAGCGATCACCACTGCCCATAGACACCCGCAACCCCGGAGGGATTGCAGATGCATTGCCAACCTAGAGGGCTAAGATGAAATGGGTTCACTATCGTTTGACCGAATTTCATATGCCATAAATGTATTGTTTGCCATAATGATCATTTGCCATAACTGTTTTTTCTTTTTAACTGTTAATTATTCAGGATTGTTATGAAACAAACCTAACCTAACCTATAGAGTGCTACAAGATTGCCATTTCAATGCTCCTGAAAAAATTACGGTTTCAGAGAAAAATAGAGTTATGGCAAACGTTACATTATGGCATATGAAATTCGGGCAAATGATAGGCTCCGGATGAAATGCCTCTTGTGCCTGTAATTTCCCCGGCTGTCTCACTCTCTACACCGGAACAGTGCTGCTTAGCGGCAGGATTAGGAGTAAGATGGTGGTAGCTAACCGGACGGACCTTGCACAAGGCCCTACCACCCGCAAAATTGTGGGCGTATAGGTGGAAAGGGGAATCAAAATGGGGATGTTTTTTTTTTTGCTAGCCGCATCGCCTATAACATGATTCCTTGTCATGATATATTTGATACTATAGGCTCTGTCTACCCCGTTAGAGATAAATACGTGATTTGTGTGTGTATATCAAGACAAATAAACCAGTGTAAGCAGAGCCCTACTCCAAAGCAAAATGTACGCAGTGTGGGGTCACATCATATTGGTCACTGATATATACAGACATACATACATATTTACGGTTTACGCAATTTTTCCTTTATCTGTGCTATAAGACGTTGCTTCGTACCAAATTTCAAGATTCTGAGTTCACGGGAAGTACCCTGTAGGTTTTGATTCCCTTGCGAGTTTCGAAAATTTGCGGCATAAACGGCTGTATCTTTTGATTGCGTTGGCTTAGAAGTTTGATTTTTTCACAGCTCCAAGAGGCAGTGGACTTGAGTATTTGATATAAATTTCAGCTTGATACCTCCACGCGTTCCTGAGAAAAAGGGTCTTGACAGACGGATGGACGGCCAACAAAGTGATCCTATAAGGGTTCCGTGTTTTCCTTTTGAGGTACGGAACCCTAAAAATTAGCCAAATCTAGATAAGGAAACAATATTTACCAATAAACATGTTGATGCCGTCTTGGTTCTCTCCCCTGAGAGTAAGTAGTCGCAAGTCTTCGAAATATTGACTGAATTCCTTTTGGTTCTCCAAAGGAGGTATAGAGAGAAGACTCAGCATTTTATCCTGGGCGTGGGACGCTATGAAGTTTCTAGAAAGATATATATTTTGAAGTGAAAATTTCTTTAGCGGCGTTGAACACTTTTTGGGATGGGTAAAAAATGTTAAACTCGCGTCAGGCGTAAGACAGAGGGAGAGTTTAAGTACCAAGGATATCAGATAATCTAAGAGCTTATTTTGAAATACGAATGAAGCTAGTCGTGTTCGATTTTAGAAGTGTAAGTACGTTAATTTCGTCGCTTTAACGTATGTGCGTTTGGCCTAGTGCTATAAGGTGTGAAATAACAGTGCGTTCTTCAGTTACATCGAACAAAGCTCTTTTTTTTCTATGATAATTTTAATTCCGAATAATTTTTAGTCCAATTTTTATTGTCACCCAATTTATGGTTTATTCTATGAACCTACAACCTCTTTCAAAAGCTTGGTACTTAATTTATAAGTAATAAGTTGTCATTGTCAAAACAAAGTCGTAATTATTGACGCATGATTTAGATCCGCACCGGATGGCAGTCGGATTTCTCTGTTTTTATCTTTGTAAAGACAGAGAGATCCGACTGCCACCGTAACAAAATGTTTCCCGTACGCGCCTAATCTAAGGCTTACAGGGAATTCCCCATTTCGCTTCAATAATTAATGTAGGATAACCATGTATCCAGTTATTATTGATTTTAACAATATCTTATGATATATGTTGATTATTATGATAATTCATAATTAATGAAATTGTGAGATAATCGTGTAAGACCCCACATATTAAATTAAATTTTGACTGGTTTTCAATACTTTTCTACTTCTGATCACCGATTAAAAATCACCGTATATAGGGCAGGAGACATAGTATATATATAAGCTAAAGCAGTAGGGAATCTACGAACAAAAAGGTCGAAACGAACGCACACATAGACGCGGTTTTACACAGCCTCTAAGCGGATCTCGCGGTGCTGTCAGTCGCGCGTGGCGCATTGAGACGAGCGGCCGTTTTTTCGTTTTAAATATGCCAAGAGCGTATAGCGCTGTGTACCTACGGCTGCTTGAACTCGGCTTCTTCAAAACAGGAATAAACATAAATTGCAAATTAGCTTTATTAATTTACAAAGACCACACCGCCGCTTAAAAAACGGTGACGTTAAGGAATCGCAACAAAATGTGTGAAGGAACGGTGAGAAAACGTGACGCATACGACACGTCACTGCGTATACGCGGCGGTTTGGTCGCACCCTTATAGTGCCGTGTCCATGTTTCCCAATAGTTTATTTAAGAAAGCTATTCATTAGGATGAGATTTTTTTATACAATAAAATTTAATAACAGGGCTTTCCGAACGTGTCGTAGCCGGCGAAAGTATTTTTCAGTAAGTAATATATAATACTTACCTACCGACAAATAAAAACTGTGTCTTAAAAGTTTAAACACAACAATGTAAACTGTTGAAGTCTTTTTTAAATACCCTATTTTATTAAAAAAAATAGTTAATTGAGTCTGAATTTAAAAAAAATATCGATTTTTTTATGTTTTTTAAAACTTTATGACATATAATATAATATCTGATTCAAAGAATTTTTAAAATAATTTTTTAAAATTAATTATAAGCAATTCAAAATTGATGAAATTTGAAATATGACCACTTGACCGGGAACGGGCCATGATTGGTCGCCATGGCTGTGACGTCACAATGTTAAAGCAATTTCACGACAGTACTGAGTTAACGGCTGATTTCACTACAAATATCCGAAATTTAATACAAAAAATATCTGCTGAAGTTTTTTTTATGAAATAAGGTGGAAAACGAGCACGCGTATCACCTTATAGTAAGTAAATTTTTGTTTTAGTCATGTGTAGGTAGTGTGTAGGTAGGTAATAAAAGCTTAATCCTGATAATGTTTCTGATTTATGTGAACTGGATTGATTTTACTGGACCTGAGATTTCACAATAAAGTACCTAAGTACAGTGAAAGATACTGAATCGCTTACCTACCACTGTGGAATTTTAACATACACCCTGCCAGAGATATTTATTGCTAAATTGTACCTATTAGGTAGGTTACGTGATTCAGTTTCTTCGACCGTAGGTACGTAAATTTTAATGGCTAGATTTTGTGGTTGATAGGTATTCCTAGTTTTTTTATAATCCCGTGGGATTGTATTATACAAGTATATTCTATGAGAATTTTTGCGGGTGTAAGAGCCTAACCTTGTTCTAGGTAGGTACGTCCGGATCGCTAGGTACGGTCAACGTCAAAGATATCTTTACTTTACACTTTAGTGCCTTGTCGTTGTAACTATAATGTTTGAAGTTTCATATGAAGTTGTTAAAGTGCTTGGAGCGACAAGGCACTAAAGTGTAAAGATATATCTTTGACGTCGACTGTACCAGCATCTTAGTAATCCTGCCGCCAAGCAGCAATGCTTGCGCTTATGTGTTCCGGGTGAGGAGAGTAAAACAGCCCGATTTTGGCATAATTTTTTAAATCCAAGATGGCGGATGACATTTTGACACTATTGACACTTTGACACTAAAATATTGATGGGTGTCGTTTTCGAGTAATTTGGTGGTTCTCAGCCCGGTTTTGGCATAACTTTTTGGATCCAAGATAATAAATGACATTTTGATATTACTGACACAAAAAACACAAAAAAGTGTAAAATGTTACTCGAAAACGACCCCCATAAACATTTTTAGTGTCATAAGTGTCAAAATGTCATCCGCCATCTTGGATCCAAAAAATTATGCCAAAATCGGGCTCAGAGCCACCAAATTACTCGAAAACGACACCCATAAACATTTTTAGTGTCAGTGTCAAAATGTCATCCGCCATCTTGGATCCAAAAAGTTGGTATGTCGAAATCGAGCTCAGAGCCACAAAATTACTCGAAAACGACACCCATAAACATTTTTAGTGTCAAAATGTCATCCGCCATCTTGGATCCAAAAAAGTATGTCAAAATCTGGCTCAGAGCCACAAAATTACTCGAAAACGACACCCATAAACATTTTTAGTGTCAAAATGTCATCCGCCATCTTGAATCCAAAAAATTATATCAAAATCAGGCTCAGAAGCACCAAATTACTCAAAAACGACACCCATCAATATTTTAGTGTCAAAGTGTCAATAGTGTCAAAATGTCATCCGCCATCTTGGATTTAAAAAATTATGCCAAAATCGGGCTGTTTTACTCTCCTCACCCGGAACACATCAGCGCAAGCATTGCTGCTTGGCGGCAGGATTACTAAGATGCTGGTACAGTCGACGTCAAAGATATATCTTTACACTTTAGTGCCTTGTCGCACCAAGCACTTTAACAACTTCATATGAAACTTCAAACATATAGTTACAACGACAAGGCACTAAAGTGTAAAGTAAAGATATCTTTGACGTTGACCGTACCTAGCGATCCGGACGTACCTACCTAGAACAAGGTTAGGCTCTTACACCCGCAAAAATTACCATTGAATATACATAGTGTCAAAATGTCATCCGCCATCTTGAATCCGAAAAAGTATGTCAAAATCAGGCTCAGAAGCACCAAATTACTCAAAAACGACACCCATCAATATTTTAGTGTCAAAGTGTCAAAATGTCATCCGCCATCTTGAATCTAAAAAATTATGCCAAAATCGGGCTCAGAGCCACCAAATTACTCAAAAACGACACCCATAAACATTTTTAGTGTCCATCCATCCATCCATCCATAGCAGCCCTTAGTTCGTCCGTCTTCGGACATAGGCCTCCTCTCCACTTCTCCACGCCTGGCGATCGACAGCCATACGCATCCATCCTCCACCAGCCTGTCGGCAGATAGATTTTTAGTGTCATAGTGTCAAAATGTCATCCGCCATTTTTGTGCTCGAAATTCCGGGTTTTCTTATGAAATTCCCCTGGGATAAAATCAACGGGATTTTCAACTGAAATCCCACGACTTATTTACTTATTCATATAAATAGTTATTACCAAAGTGTACTCATCAATATTCTCATCTAATTTTATGGTTTTAAAAAGAAAGTTGGGATAGAAGCATGATAGAAGTATAGACAGTGCCATCCACAAAGACTCGTAGATGTATTAAAATTAACCTTTAACTACAAATTAATAAGAACCACGGTGGATGGCATCCATCGTGAATGACACCTACTATAGCCGGTACGTAAATCCAGATTATAAATTACTAGCTGTTGCCAGCGACTTCGTCTGCAAAGAATTCGTTTATCGCTATCCCTCGGGAATTTTCCGGGATAAAAAGTAGCCTATGTGCTATTCCAGACTTTTCTCTATCTATGTGCCGAATTTCATCCAGATCCGTTGGGCCGATCTGGCGTGATTGAGTAACAAACAAACATACATCCATCCATCCATCCATCCATCCATCCATACTTTCGCATTTATAATATTAGTTAGATAAAGTTCGTGTATGCCAAATTTAATCGAAATCTGTTTAGCCGTTTTAGCGTGAAAGAGTCACAAACCAATACGCTCTCACAAACAAAAGCATTTTATAATAATAGTAGGATAATAACAGAATAGATTAGATTAAAGTCAAAAAACGGTATCACCTGCATACTAATACGAGTGGAAACTAACATTGTGACGTCACACGCGGCTCGGCCTTGTTCGGGCACTGTCGGTGTGTTTTCGGTGCGGTACTCGACGATCAATTTTCAAATCGGTATAACTCGTTAATTATAGCGAATAAAAAAAAACTAAAAATACTTTTCTTAGAAAACATATATGATCTTTCCATTTATGACAAAAAAAAATTTGATTCAAAAACTCAATTCATTCGATTATTATTTAATTAATATAGAATCCATATAAACGTTTGTTTCTCTTTTACACAAATTATGGGTGCCAACCCTAATGCTCTTAATTAAGTGTAGCTAGTTACTCTAAAACAGGCATTACCAGCTGAGATTATAGCGCTAACTAGACAAAAAACTTTTCAATTTAACAAAAATTAAATCGACAACCCTAACGCTTTATTGGAGCGTAGGTACTTATTTCAAAAAGTAAGCCTAGCTTCCATACTGCTTTAGCTTATATATATACTGTGCTGGAGATGAGGACAGACAGAAAAAGGCATAACAATACACATCCACCTACCTGCACATAGCTGTTTCCATTTCAGCATCAGGTTTCAGGTAGCCGTCCAATAAACCAGCTGTGAAATACTCGGCACTTTCCGACGCGTATATATCTAGAAGCGTGGACCCAACGATGGACCTAAGTGTGGGCAGCTCGAATAGGGGCTTGCCTATAAGAAAGACAACTTCCCTTAGGCACTTGTCCCACCGCCGGCGAGTAGCGAGAAGCGAGTGTTTTTTGACGACCGGATGGCCTAGTGGTTAGAGAACCTGACTATGAAGCTTGAGGTCCCGGGTTCGATCCCCGGTCGGGGCAGATATTTGTCGAGTCTTGGACGTTTAATATGTATTTATCTATACAGTGTGTATCAGATAACCCCTAACAATAATCAACTGGGGTATATAACCATAGGTATAGAAGCTAAAAAAAATATTAAAAAAAAACTACCATTCCTTGTTCAGGCTATAGCCTTCATCATCGAGCACAGCATAATCATCGCCGCGCGCGTTATTGCCACAAGGCTTTACTAGGCGTCAACGCCTCAAGTGTCAGTTATTGTTAGTGCCATTCACTTGCCCTACGACCTCTGTCAAAGTAACAACCTTTTATATTCATTATAACTATTTCGCTGTTCTTGGGATTTTATTTGCCACCAACTTATCCTCCAAAGACAAGACATGGTGGCCCATGAGGGGATCTAATCAGAATCCGCAAGAAAATCCAGAAAAAACAATAATCGAAGAAGCAAAGATCGATCGAAGTAATTATATCTACCTATCAACAATTTGCGAGAAGATCTTATCAAGAGTTGGAGCCTTGCAGCGACAATCTAAAGTCACGGGTTCCAGCCTGTGGAGGACGGGAACTAAAATCGAGCAGTGCTACAGCTAAAGTACCACATCGAGAAGCGGCACGGTCGCCCAAAGATAAGTGTTCTTCCTACAATCCAATTTCGCTTAATTGTCCTATTACCTATTAAATCCATCTCAATTATTCAATATCTGCATTCATTTGTGTAAATCAACGCAATTTGTGCCTTTAGTGGCCAAAAATTTCCAGAATTTGCGGAATAAATTGCATCAGAAATTAAAACTACCTTAAACATAAAAATAAAAATAAAAAATAATAAAAGTTACAAATTATAAATTCCATTAGCAGTTAAATCTGGAATAAGTTAAACAAGTCATTTACATTACAAAAAACGTTATTGCTAATTAATATCAATTAACTATATACTCGTAGGTACCTACACCGTGTTATTGCCTTTATACAAGTTAGTCACTAGGTACGTAGCTAGAACCTTTTAAGGTATTCTCAGAGAGGTAGGGCACAGCGGTTTACGCCGTTCAAATTGAGCAGCCCGTCTGAGGTAGTACCTCCGCCTTGCAGAAGACCACAGTTCAATAAATAAATGAATCTGAATCTGAATCTGAATAGCTGCTGGTGAGCAAGGTATCCAGAGCTCAGCAAGGGGCTGGTTGTGTGGGCAATACTTAGGCTTGCCGCTGGTTTGCTTGCATAATAGCTCTTCATCCGCGGTAGCAAACGTGTAACAAAATAATCTAGCTATTTCAATCCCAATAATCACGCCTCTGTTTTTGCAAAATTATAAAATTATTACTGGCCATTTTCGAGTTTTAAACTTAAGCCTCAGCTCGTTCAAACAAATCATTAATTTTATTGTTTTTAACATAAGCTTTGCCGACTATTTCAGCCTACAACGCTGTACCATACCTACAAGCTGCGCGCGAGGTCATTACCCCGTGGACGCGGATCAGCTATGCGCGCGCCGCCGGCTTCCCAAACGGCAAGTGACACCGGAACGAGGAACGTGAGCCATACAATTTCATTTATTAGTTTAAACTTAAATTTTGATTTTTCCGTTACCTACCTACAATGCCGGACAATATTACAATAGATGATAAACGCTATAACGAATTATTAACTAAAAGATCGTCCACTAAAGGACAAATAACTAAATTCAAAAATTATTTGAGAGGAATTACTAGTGAAAGTGAATTAAATAACGTCGAATTGACGGAATTAACTTTGAAGTTAGCTAAATTCGAGGCACTGTCGGTAAGGTTCGATGACTTGCAGAATGAGATAGAGGTGTTGAGCCCGTCTAATATTGAGGTTGAAATCGATGAACGCGATAGCATCGAAAAGGAAATCATAACGAACATAGCTACAGCAAAATATTATCATTGTCTCCATTTTTAGATAAAGAGCAAGTTATTCGCGTGGGCGGGCGTCTAGAAGCGTCAGGCTATTCGTTTGAAAAGAAGCATCCCATTTTGCTCCACGCTTCGCACAAATTGACCAAACTATTATTTGCACGGGAACACATTAGCAATCTACACGCCGGCCCGCAGCTACTGTTAGCAGCAGTAAGGGAAACAGTGTGGCCAGTAAACGGGCGTCATCTTGCTCGGCGAACGGTCCACTGTTGTGTGCGATGCAGGCGTTTGCGAGGTGAAACGTTGCAACCTAAAATGGGTAACTTACCACCCCAACGTGTAAATCCAGACTATCCATTCTTATCCGTTGGCTTAGACTTTGCGGGACCATTTTACATAGTGAACCGTAAGGGTCGTGGAAGTCGGTTAATCAAGTGTTACTTATGCCTATTTGTATGCTTACGCTATAAATGCATTCATCTGGAAGCTGTCAGTGATTTAACTAAGAACGCGTTTATAATGTCGCTAAGGCGTTTTATTTCACGTAGAGGCAAACCAATGGAAATAATGTGCGATAATGGAGGTAATTTTGTGGCCGCCGCAAAAGAGATAGGATCGTTTATAAAACACAATCACTTACCTCTGTCTGATTTTGCAAGTCAACAATCAATTAAGTTTATGTTCATACCCGCTTATTCTCCTCATTTCGGTGGCATTTGGGAAGCCGGCGTTAAGTCGGCAAAGCATCACGTCAAACGCGTCATTGGAAACGGCCATCTCACGTTTGAGGAAATTTCCACGTTGTTTGCACAAGTGGAGTCAATATTGAATAGTCGTCCCTTATGCCCCTTATCATCATGTCCCAATGACCTTTTATCCCTCACTCCCGGACACTTCATCATCGGGAGACCGCTGACGTCTCCATCATCACCCAATCTCGAGAGCTTCAGCCAAAACCAACTAAAGCGCTACGAACGAGTTGAGAAGATGCGGCAGCACTTTTGGCGAAGATGGCAGACAGAATACATCTCAGAATTACAACAAAGGACAAAGTGGAAAGCAAGCAGTGCAACATTGAATATCGGAGACATGGTGCTGCTGGCAGAAGATAACGTTCCTCCCCTTGCTTGGAGCCTCGGCCGCGTTCAGCGCCTTATCACCGGGACAGATGGAGTGGCTCGAGTAGCAGAAGTGACCACTGCCAGGGGCTGCGTGCGTCGCTCTCTAGTACGACTATGCAAACTGCCGACGGCGGAGGAGCTTCAGTGTTGAAAGCGCTCTTTCAACGGCCGGGAGCATGTTCAGGCTAGAGCCTTCATCATCGAGCACAGCATCATCATCGCCGCGCGCGTTATTGCCACAAGGCTTTACTAGGCGTCAACGCCTCAAGTGTCAGTTATTGTTAGTGCCATTCACTTGCCCTACGACCTCTGTCAAAGTAACAACCTTTTATATTCATTATAACTATTTCGCTGTTCTTGGGATTTTATTTGCCACCAACTTATCCTCCAAAGACAAGACATTCCTATAGAAAATATAAAAAAAAAATTACTCCAATTTTTTTTTTATTTTTTTTAACTTCTGTAGCTATGGTTATATACCCCACTTGATTATTGTTTTGTTAGGGGGTATCTGATACACCTTGTATAAGTATGTTTATCCGTTGTCTAGTGCCCATATCACAAGCTTTGCTTAGTTTGGGACTAGGTCAATTAGTGTCAATTGTCCCAAGATATTTATTTATTTTATTTATTTTTAGTATGGAACTTTTGCCGCCGGCGACAAAAGCGACGAAATTTCCATACTCAAAAACGCTCGCTTCTCGCTACTCGCCGGCGGTGGGACAAGTGCCTTAGGGCCTGTTTTACCACTTTGTAAAGTTCCGGATATCTGGGCCCTTATAAAGCTAAAAGTTATAATTTACAAGCGGAAGTCTCTATCTAACACATCAGTCAGAAAGAGACTTCCGCTTGTAAATTGTTACTTGTAGCTTTATAAAATAGGGCCATGAAGTGTCGGTTGTCTATGATGCCATCTCTGTCTGTTTCGTGGTAATAAATAGAGAGGGAATCATAAATAACTGACACTTAGGATAACTGAAAATTTACAGAGTGGTGAGACAGGCTTAAACAGCCGCGAAACTAGCGCCACTTCGGAAATGTTCTTATATCTCGTAAATTATGTAGATCAATTTTCAATAATTCCCGAAGGTTAGATACTAGGGAAACACCTGTAATCACTACATAGTATAAAACAAAGTCGCTTTCTCTGTCCCTATGTCCCTATGTATGCTTAAATCTTTAAAACTACGCAACGGATTTTGATGCGGTTTTTTTTAATAGATAGAGTGAATCAAGAGGAAGGTTTATATGTATAATACATGCATAATATACCGTGCGAAGCCGGGGCGGGTCGCTAGTATGTATTAAATCAGTGTATACAATTTCTCGTTCTGCAGTTGTTCCAAAAAACTTGCACAACAAAAAGCGGCCGTTATAGTTTTGTGAAAGTTTTTGGGACAACTGCAGAACGACAAATTGTAAACACTGATTTAATACATATTATAGGTGTTTCCCTAGTGTCTAACCTTCGGAAAATATTTAAAATTTATCTAATTTAGGAGATATAAGAACATTTCCGCAGTGGCGCTAGTTTCGCGGCTGTTATCGCCTTAAAAAAAAAGAGTACAGCGAAATGATTTTTTCCTGACATTGAATGTTTAATTTCTTTGAAACTTAAAAATAGATATTCCTATTATTACAAGCTTTATATGTATTAACTAGCAATGTATGCGTATGTATGTTTGTCCGGGTGGAATCTTAAATAAATAAATAATAATAAATATCTTGGGACAATTGTCACCAATTGACCTAGTCCCAAACTAAGCAAAGCTTGTTACTATGGGCACTAGACAACGGATAAATATACTTATATAGATAAATACATACTTAAATACATATTTAACATCTAAGACACGAGAACAAACATTCGTATTTTCATACAAATATCTGCCCCGACCGGGGATCGAACCCGGGACCTCAAGCTTCAGTCAGGTTCTCTAACCACTAGGCTGTCCGGTCAATCTTGCGACTCAATTTTAAAGTAGATATCATCAACCGATTGAGCTGAACTTTTTCATACTTGAGTAAGTCGGATGACAATACAATAATCTGGTAGTGGAGTTCTGATGATCCAGCCAGGACCGTCTCCGCAGGAGGGAACTCTTCAACGGTTGGTCCGATCGACTTGAAATTTGGTACACATGTGACAGATGACAATGCAAGTACAGTCAGCAAACATACCGTCACGCCACTTTCCCACAGGGGTAGGCAGAGACTACTTTGTTCCACTGGCTAAGATCCTGACACCTCTTTCGCTTCATCCACATTCATCAATCTCTTCATACATGCTCGTCGGTTTCGGGTACTCTTGACCTAACCATTTTTCAAAACGTCCCCAATTTGATCACGGAACGTCCGTCTAGGCCTTCCCCTCCCAACGCACCCATTCACACTCCCCATATAAATCTTTTTAGTTAATCTTCTTTCATCAATCCTCTCTACGTGGACCGAACCAACAAAGCATACCTTCAGCAAAAATAGCTTGTAATAAAAATTTAATTTTGACAGAATATTATTATTGGTTAAGCTATCATACCATTAAGTACTCTGTCCCTTATGTAGTCGGTGGCGGCTAGCATGGCGCGCTGCAGGCTAGCACGACAGAGCGTAGCCGTGTGCAGTCTCGAAGCGCCCAGTATGTGTGCTAGGGCCACCTCCGTCACTTCTTCAAGAGGTGTTGCTATGAACAATAACATTTAATTATAAATTTTATAAACTCCCTACCCCTTTGTTTGTTACTCAATCACGCCAGAACGGCCCGACGAATCTAGATGAAACTCAACACATAGATAGAGAAAAGTCTGGAATAGCACATAGGCTACTTTTTATCCTGGAAAATTCCCGCGGGATGGCGATAAATGAATTCTTTGCAGACGTAGTCGCAGGCAAGAGCCAGTTAAAATATTAAGACATGTTTGTTACCTGGTGTCTTGTGGAAAGAGACACACTCCCCCGAGGGCTGTACGCCATGAGCGTTAGGGTGGACCAGGTAGGCCCCCAGCCGGCCGGCCTCCGCGCTCGCTAGCACCAGGTAGTAGCCTGATGTAGCACTGCATACTTTCTCGCCGGATACGCGCCACACTTCTGTTCAACGATAAATAATAAATAATAAATAAATAAATATCATGGGACAAAATACACCAATTGACCCAGTCCCAAACTAAGCAGAGCTTGTGCTATACCCAATGAGCGTTAATTTGTAAACAAAATCTTTTATTTCGGATAGTTTAATGTGTAGGTATTGGACCAAATGAAACAATTTTGAAGTGTCTGTCTTGCCACAGAAACAAAATGGAGGCATTCGAAATTAATAAAAATGTCTTATTTTGGAACAGAGTAATTTTTCAGTGCCATAAAAAAAATAAAAAAAAAATCCTGGAAATGTTCAAACACTTTTAAAAGCATGCCTGTTTATTGCTCTTTCTTTTAAGGTATCACTCATTCACATCGCTTGCTAAATCTGAGATAAAAAGTAAAAACCAAACTCGGGGAGCACTCGCTAAGAATGCACTAGTATTAAAATTTCACGTTAAAAGTAGATACTTTAGTAGTAAATTGCATGAAAAAAAGGTAAAAAAAAATATCACTAATCTTCACTTTGTTGTGATTTGAATAGTAAATTAATTCATTTTACAATTCTTTTTTTACCTTTTTTCATGTAATATACTAGGTAAGTGTAGGTATTCACCTAGTAAATTACATGAAAAAACGCGAAATTTCAATACTAGTGCATTCTTAGCGAGCGCTCCCCCGAGATTGGTTTTTACTTTTTATCTCAGATTTAGCAAGCAATGTGAATGAGTGATACCTTAAAAGAAAGAACAATAAACAGGCATGTTTTTAAAAATGTTTGAACATTTCCAGGATTTTTTTTAATTTTTTTTATGGCACTGAAAAATGACTCTGTTCTAAAATAAGACATTTTTAGTAATTTCGAATGCCTCCATTTTGTTTCTGTGGCAAGACAGACACTTCAAAATTGTTTCATTTGGTCCAATACACATTAAACTATCCTATCTAAATAAAAGATTTTGTTTACAAATTAACGCTCATTGGCGCAATATTGACTCGTTTTTATCAAATTCTGGGTATTTTCATAAAATTTCTAAATTTTCAATTTAAAAAATAAATATCAAATTTCGGCTAAGACATGTATGGCTCAAAATGTTCAAAAATACCTCAGCTATCACCCCCTTAAGGCTTTGCACCTGGCTACCAAACACCCTGTATAGTGCTTTTCTCAAACGTGCAATGAAATAAATTGAAAACTTCCAAGAAATTGTTTCTAGTCTAGTTAACTTCTACTTCTAGACAAACTAAAGTAAACCAGACAAAATGGAACTGTAAAATCCTTGTATAATATAACTATTCTCAATCCTAATCTCCTAATGCTTTGATAATTGTATATTATTCTTCTTTGTGTATTGGTAAATAGAAAAATCTTTTTTTTTATGGCTAAAATATCAACAAACGTGTCTAACACAAAAAATATGTCTAAAGTCTATTTATTTTAGCTAGATACTAAATTGACAATTGCAAATGTCAAATTGTGAAATAATGATACCAGCTTTTATTGTTTAGTGGTGTACTCGAAACCGTCGACAATGATTGTGGTCTGAATACAAGAGGTTTGGTCATGTTATATTTTAAGAAAAAAATACGATTGTATCATAATCAAGCAAGTTTAAAGGTTTATTAGTTTATTACACTAGCTTATACATACAAAAATCTATACTAATAATTTATCGTCAACTTTCGAGTGGTAGCACGTCACTATTGTTGAATTGCAAAAAATAGGCAACACATGTAATGTCATTTTAGTATCTAGCTAAAATAAATAGACTATAACTGAGCTGAAAACAGCTGACCAGCTAGCACGATAGCGCGCAAGTCGTGTCGCGCGCGAAATAGCGTCTCTTTCTAGATCGAACAGGAAGAAAAAGACGGACAATCTATCGCGCGCGCGACGCGACTCTTGCGCGCTCTCATCCTTGACATGCTGGTACCATCAGCCAAATATGTGGTCTACCACCCTAAAGTTAAAATTCCTTTTCTCAAAGATGCAATGAAATGTTAACCTTACATTCCAAATAATAGGCCGGGACGTATCGCGTTGCGGGCGCGGTTAGACAAGTGGTATGTAATGGATTTTCATACAAAATGGCTGGTCTTGGCCTGCAAAGCGATCGTGTTTTGTTCGTGGTGGTCGTCGTCGTGCGCGGGGCGCGCTGCTGGAGGACACGCACGTGGAGGATATGCGCCTGCTGCTGCTCGGCCGCCGCCTAATGCACATTCTAAGGGTTTTTTTTGGAGTTTTTTTATTTATTTCATTGCATGTTTGAGAAAAGCACTATACAAGCCTCGGCGTGAAAGAACTTGCAGGCTTCGTACTCCTATCCGGCCTCGTAAAGCTCGGCCGTCTATATACGTTACTCAGCCTGCAAGCCTTTCTTTCCCGGCCTCTGGAGTAATGTACTATTGCACGTCACAATAACGTCGATAAGACAGGCTGTCAACTTGAAAGTTCGACTTTAGCGACATTATCATTTGATAGGAAGTTAGATGAAAAGTGGTAGACCACTTATTTGGGTGACCGTACCTCAAGAGATTTACCTTGCCCGTCTAACTCCGCAGTAGTCCTGAAGTCTGCCTGCGATATTCTCTCAGCCAGCTTCTCTTTCACGCACAGCGATATGGTGTGCTCCCCTCCGGTCAGATCGTCCAATATCTGACGGAACTGGTCTGACCGGAGACCAGCTTTCAAGGCTTCCAGTGCCACCCAATGATCGCTTATCTTCTGCGCTAGAGGGAGGTCTGATGATATTGTTTCGAGATATCTGAAAAAGGAAAATTCTACAGAGGAGTACGACAAACCATTAATAAATAAATAATAATAAATATCTTTGGACAATTAATACCAATTGACCTAGTCCCAAACTAAGTAAATAGTACGAGAGCCCACGACCAAAATTTTTGTCTCATAACAATACGGCCAAAACCGCATCAAATCGATAGATACGATTATCCTGAACTCGAAAATACCAATATCAGACATTTTCCGCGTAGCGTTTGATCTGACCGAATTTTCAAAATTGTCAAAGAATTTTACCGAACTGCATCATAGCAATATGTCTGATTTGCAGACTGTAGTTGAATGATAGTTCTGAGTTCTGAGATACCGGAAACATATTTTTCAGACGTTAGTGGTGTAGCGCAAACCCGTAAAATCACTTAAAAAAATTAAAAATGAGACAAAAAAAATGTCTCATAGCAATACGTCTGAAAATCTTTTTTATTAGTAAATTTTGGTTATTTGATGCGAACAAAACAATTTTCAGACGGAAATGTGAACGCATTAAATTTTGAGACCGTTTTGAAAATGTTAACAAATTTTACCGATCGGTATCACAGCAATATGTCTGAAAATTGTTGGACATGATAAAATAAGTTGTCCACATGTGCAAAAAATTTATATCAGACTAGCAGCCCGTCTCGGCTTCGCACGGGGTAGACAATTATTTATTTTTGGAAATTTGGATATAAAACACTTTTTTTCACAAATATTTTGCGGTTTTGTTTACTGTTTGAATTTTTTAATTCGTAATATCTTTTGAATGGAAAGTCCAATTTAAATAATTTAAAAACTATTTTATAGGTAGTTAAATGGTCTTGACCATAAAATAATTTATTTGGATAAGGATTAATATAAACACACAAATAGCATGGTTTGAATTTGGTTAGCATTTTCATTAATGTTTAAAATGAAAAAAGTTGTTGTAGTGACATAACTACAATACATATATAGAACAACAGAATAGACAGATAGAACAACAGGAATATTAGTATTTCCAGTATGGTCCAACCAAGCCTGGTATCCATTGTTAAAATCTCTCATAGGCTCAGAAGTATGGTCACCACATCCCTTACATCTTCAACTTACCCTGGGGGCCTGTATATTATCAGGGAATCAATGAAGAGAAGAATGATACCTAATGATGCAATTGATGTTATGGTAGTATCTCTAGCCATGAATAGCTTTAAGCAGTATGATTCACGTTTACGACAGTGGTGGCAATTCTGTAAAACTCATAATGAAGCTGTAGTAAGCGTTGTTGTACCCAAGATTATATCATATTTAATGTTAGTATTTCAAAAAGAAGCCAAACTTTGAATTGCTAACGGTTAACTTGGTCTTTAATTTTAGATAGCCATAATTATAGATCTGATAATGACGATAGAATAAAACGCTGGTGTAGGGGAGTTTATAAACTACTCCCAGGTATACCTAATACTCAAGTAATCATAATCAAGTACCTGGGACCCAGCCACTGTTCTGTCTTACTTCAAATACTGGTATCCTTTAGAAACTTTAAATTTAAAAGAGCTCACTTTAAAGTCTATTGTTATTAGTTTTGACTACAGGACAGAGGGTCTAAATGCGGTCGCTAATTAATTACAGTAGATTAAATTAAATTATGAAGAAGGCGTCGACATATTTTTATCAGATATCCAAAAAACCTCAGCTTCAAGGCGGTTTATGAATAAATTATCTCTACCATGTTTCAGTAATAATCCAGACTTTTGCCCGGTATAGACCCTGTTAGAATATTTGAAAAAGAACTAATGACTTAAGACAGATAGTGACTGCATTAAATTATTTCTGACTGTAAAACTTCACAAACCAGCTTCAACACAAACAATAAGTAGATGGCTCAAATTAGTGATGAAAGACAGTAGTATAGATGTCAATAAGTTTTCTTCACATTCAATTAGGCACGCAGCATCGTCGCCAGCATACCGTACAGGTCTCACAACAGACAGTTTTTTAAAAGCTGTTGGGTGGTCTAGCAGGTGGTCTTCCTTTGCGAGACATTATAACAGACCTCTAATCATTGAGTGTAATGCACAAAATGTATTTGCCCAATCTGTGGCATTGCCTAATTATTCATTAAAATAATGTTAAGATTTTAAATTTAAATGTAGGATGTTAATTACCAAAGGCTGATTTTCTTAGGATTTCCTGTGGTTTTAAAATTATAAGAAGTAATGTTACTGATTTTGGTTGTTTTAAATAATTATGTTCATTTTGTTTTATTATTAGGAAAATAAATACCTATCGAAATTTAATTTGGATGTTTATATGTTTATTTTTGCTCTAAACATCTACATAGTTATCTCGGACTAAGTACGAATATAATGATAGGATTAAACGAACTTACCTGAAGTGAAGTTCGATCCTCTTTATATGAAGTACTTAGTCCGAGATAGGGGAGCCTCCCGCCCTCCTCACGGATAGTCACTTTCTTACTATCCCCCTAGGCCTTATTATGATGACTCTAAACGTAATGACATACTTATGTTATTAGTGTTGCCTGGTGCTGTTTTTTGTTTCATGGTGTCTTTATACGTTGCGTTCAAGTAGCAAGAAAGGACGGAACTACATAGTTATCTCGGACTAAGTACTTCATATAATCAGGATCGAACTTCACTTCAGGTAAGTTCGTTTAATCCTATCATTATGCATGCAGACGCGTACACTAATTAGGTGACATAATCTTTCATTTTGGTATGACATTTGAACCTTATTTGTATTTTGTTTGAAATTCGAATCTATTATTATACTCGTAAGGTTTATTTTCCACATATGTTCCGATATTTGTGATCAGTCTGACTGTGTCAATACCTTTGACGATGTGCTTCCTGATATTTTTAGCTCATTGAACGTCCCGAATTTATTGAAAAGTCGCTGCTTTTATATTTATGACGGATTGCGTGTTCCGATGTTATTAACCATATCTAGTGTAACGAATTTATTGAAATTTAATGCTGCTCCGGAATATTTGAGGACCTCGCCCGCTACGATATATCTGATGGCGACTGTACCTAATCTGCTGTGTACAGGTGTAATACTTGCATAATATACCGTGCGAAGCCGGGGCAGGTCGCTAGTACTACTAATAATACTAATAGATATAATAATAATAATAATAATAATAATAAATTGTTTATTTAGGCAATAATCCCATTCAGTAATTAAACATTAAAATTAAAATAAAATATTAAAATTAAAATTACATTACATTAAATAAAATAAAATTGAAATAAAGTACACTAGGATAAATTAATTAGATTATAAATTCAATTAAATTAAATTAAAGAACAATTCAAATGTCAAATACAAGTTAAATTAAATGGTCATAGTATAGGACGCACCACCGAGATAGCACGTCGTATATATATTTTTGACTATGCTGTTGCTGGATTGGTTCAACCTTTCACGAAATGACCAATGCCGCCTCCGCAGGAGTGCAAAAAAGCCGTCCACCCTGTTTGCCGCAAACATGCCAGACGCGCTACACCGCCAGGGCAGCCTAAGCATGGCGCGGAATGCGTTGTTGTATTGAACTCTAAGCATATTGAAAGATCTCTTTGTGTAATTGCACCATAGCTGACATGTATAGAGCGCCTGACAGTATGCCCCAAACAGCGTTATCTTCACCTGGTCTGAACATTTAGCAAATCGTCTTGCCAGCATGTTGCTCTTAACAGACAACACTCGGCGCTGCCTCTCAAGGTCCTCATCATCCCTTAGGTTATGCGTGAGATATGAAATAAAATTAAAGCCAAGTCGAAATTGGCAATTACTGCTCTCAAATTCGCCAGCCAAATGTCAGTGTTGTGTGGCATAGTGAATGGAACTCGATTATCTATTATACTAGCTTCTGCCCGCTACTTCGTCTGCATAGAATTATACATACAAACAAACAAATACAAAATTCGTCTGAAATAAATTATTAATATTATCATTATTATGAACCTTCCTCTTGAATCACTATCGATTTAAAAAAACCGCATCACAATCCGTTGCGTAGTTTTAAAGATATAAGCATACATAGGGACAGACAGACAGACAAACGGCGGAAAGCAACTTTATTTTATACAGTCGCCATCAGATATATCGTAGCGGGCGAGGTCCTCAAATAATTCGGAACAACCTTAAATTTCAATAAATTCGTTACACTAGATATGGTTAATAACATCAGAACACGCAATTAGTCATAAATAAAGTAGCAGCGACTTTTCAATAAAATCGTGACGTCACAGATCGTCAAAGGTATCGATGCAGACAGGCTGACCATAAAGATCGGAACATTTTTGGAAAATATACCTTAACTTTGTGACAAACAGTTTAAATTACAGTGTGTTTATAATAAAATTAGTTTTATAAAATAGAACTACATGCTTTGACTTATAACAGCAGAAGAAGAAAAATTTTATTCGTAAAAAAAGTATAATGGCAATTTAGTGGCCAGTAACAATTTACACTTTATACAACAAAAAAGGTTTTATGTTACTAACACAGTGAATTATGCATGCAGACGCGTACACTATATAGGTGACATATCTTTCATTTTTACATGACGTTTGAGCCTTATTTATATTTTGTTTGGAATTCGAATCTATTATTATATACGTAAGGTTTATTTTCCACATATGTTCCGATATTTGTGATCAGCCTGACTGTGTCGATACCTTTGACGATATGTGCTTCCTGATATTTTTAGCTCATTGAACGTCCCGAATTTATTGAAAAGGCGCTGTTCTTATATTTATGACGGATTGCGTGTTCCGATGTTATTAACCATATATGTGTAACGAATTTATTGAAATTTAATGCTGCTCCGAAATATTTGAGGACCTCGCCCGCTACGATATATCTGATGGCGACTGTACCATGTAGTGATAAAAATGAAATGTGTCTGTTAGACGCACATTAACTCGAGAACCGCTAGGCTGATTTAGCTGATTTTGGTTTTGAAATGTCTGTTGTAGTCCATACTCTTTAAGTTTTAGAATTACAATAAACTTAGATCTCTGTATAATACACATATATTTTAAATAAAAGTCAAAAAGTAAATATGTGATCAATATTATAATTATTTAAAGGACTTTGCTCCATGTAGAAGATAAAGGAAAAACAATTGCAAAACACTTGTTAGTATTGTATGTTGAAAAATACTGATGTGCAGCCATAATTTTACTGCCCTTATTACCACTCTAATTGCTCATTTCCTCTACGATCCGCACACTCGATTATTTGAATGCTGGTGTAAATTCCGCACATAGGTATTACTAAGCTGGGATGATAAAGAGATTGAATAATCTGTCATTCCATATACTGACATCTAGATACATAGAATGACAGATTTTTAAGACCTTTCGTCAGCAAAAAATATATTTTTTTTTTTAAATCTAAATTTTTTACGAGGCTTAAGTGCACCTGTGTGACTATGCCAGCCTCATTGGATGTCTCTTGGTTTAGATTCATCAAACACTCCCCTGCCCACTAATAAAAATTATGTATTATTCTGTACTATTTTAATGTAAAATGGTGTTGTTTGTGTTTAATTTCGTCCCAGAAATCCACATTTCAATTGTACAAATACAATACAAATACTCTTTATTGAAAACCACAAATCAGTACAAAACAATACATATTATTATTATTATTATATTGTATGAACTTTTAACTATCCAACTAGCATCAGTCCTGATTAGTAAAGATAATCGTAGTTGTGCTATACTACTTTGGGTAAGACACTACATACCTGATACTCTCAGTATAATTCATTGCTAAACCGCCAACAGTCAGCCCAACTGGTGCTGCAAATATTTGATTCTGTTTTAAAGCTTCTATCCGTTCATCTTCTCTTGTTTCCGGGTTGTTAAACACGCTTTCTAGACGTGAGACCCTTTTGTCTAATTCCTCACTCTCATCTTTGTTTAAAACCTCTGGGTAAGCGAGCAATTCGCGATCGAAGATCGAAACAAAGACATTTTTCATAAACGGCTGGATAGCCGCCTTTCGGTGTTCTGAGCGTTCTAGAACCTTCAGGTCTTCGAAGTTGAACTTTTCGTCTTGTACTTTCGGCTGTGATGCTTGCGTTGAGTCAAGATTTGAGGGAGTAAATCGAAATTTTCTGTATATAGTATTGCCGACATTTTTGTTGCGAATTGTGCAAATTGTACGTGCTATATTCATTGTTGGATTGTGTAACACACTTTAAAATATTGTGTTGTGGACGAGTAACAGTTTCTGTGTCACAAAATAACGAAGAAACTTTTATTATGTTAAGTCAATTGTAATGCATTATTAGCGAATCACATCAGTGCCATGTTTGAGGTTATGTTGTCAATTTCGAAATGTCAATTTTGACAATTCCATTTTTTTTTCTTCTAGTAAAAGCAAAGCAAAGCAGCCTTTTACCATACACACCCATACCGTCAGTCAGAATAATAAAAGAAGCACTCGAAGAAGCAAATCAATAAAGCGGTAAAGTTTGTGACATTGTAGGGGTTAATATTTGGATCTACTATGCCATAGTCTATTTATATTTTGAGGTACAGTCACCAGCATAAATAAGTAATCATTTTTGTACCTTGTCGCTTTGGTCATAGAAAATAATACAATTTGATTCGACTTAACACGCGTCGCTTCGCGTTGCATCGGGTCGCGTCGCGTGTTAATAATGTGGACGCGTGTTCTACAAAATATCTTATAAACAATATTCAACTACTTATAAAAAGGTAAGTACTTAATTAAACCACAAGGTAACATTTAATTTATTTACACTTAAACTTAATTATTTTTAATTAAGCAACAACACTTATTTATCAAATAATTAAACATAAAATATGAAAATATGAAGGGGGTGTGGGGATGCGCTTCCTGCACAGGTACCACCCGGATGGCGTGAGGAACTGACAAAGCTGACTGTTAATTATGTATGTAGAAAATATGGACGTACTGTAAAAGCTTAGATCCCCTTGCCTTTTCGACACGGAAAAGTAGAAAAAAGTAAACTAAACATTTACTCTATGGTTATGCTGTATGGACTGTCTTTCCTTTGCCTTTTCCCCGAAAATGAAAAGGGTGGTAGATTGGTAGATTAACAAAAAAAAAACTATGGTCAATTTGCTAAGCAAGCTGTCAGGCAGGTCAGTCAAGTCAAAGTCAATCAATGCCTGTAATTATCAGAGTTTATTTTATGTTATTTATTTTACGCCATACGCCTTTACGCCATAAATATGAAGTAAAATACATTTCAAAAACACCATCTATACATGAGTATACTATAAAAGCAGTGTAATGGGAATGTGACTGTTTCACAGACGCAAGCCATTTCATATATTTCAATTATCCGCTCCGCCGGCCGGTGTTTGTATGTAGTACGGCTCGTGCGTAATCAAGACGCGCTGTGGTTATAGTTCGTGTGATATAGCCTGCGGTGGTCGCAGTGTGAGCCAATGTCCTGTGTGGGGCGGGGCATGCAGCGCGCGGAGCTCGGGGTCAAGCAGGAGCCGCCGCAGTCGCCCGAAGACGCCGCGGCGTCGCCAGGTCAGCTCTCACCGCTCTGCTTGCTGACGCGATGACGCGGCCCACTGCAACTAGGATTTCCACGGTGTCCCCTGATAGATGTTATGTTCTATCTTTAATCGCTACGTTAGTAAAAAAAAATGTTGTCGCAGGGCTGGATTAAGGTGGTTTTGGGACTTTCGCAAATTTGTAGGAAAGTCCTTGGCATTTCGTAATACGTTAAATTTAGCAGGGAGTTAGTTATGAATGGGTTGTGCGACTGGGTACCCAACTCCCCAAGTGACTTGCTATACAGACTATTCCTTGAGGATCACAGAGTAGAGGGACGCTTTGAGAAAAAAAACTCATGGGGTAGAAAATAAGATAAGAGATTGGTACATTTCCTTTCAAGTGGCTCTATCACTAGAACTTTTATAAAAAAAACCAGTTTATTACTTACTATAACAAGAAATATATGGCCGCCACTTGAGATTATTATTTCTGTTTCAGTTGACGGTGCAGAGCAGACCGTGGTGAAGCAAGAGTGCAGCGACGACACCAGCAACAGCTTGGAAGACTCCTGCGCCAGTAGTGAGTGTTCTGGAGAGTACCTCAAGGAGGAGCCAGCAGTTACTGGCGACTGCAATGAAGAGCTTCTTATGCTCATGCTCAGGCCTTGCTCTGTCCACCTGGATCGCACCCTAGTGGAGAAATACACCACAAGCACACTGTGTGCAACTTCAGAGCACAGATCACACAATAAGCCTCTTGAATCTTATAGTAAAAGGGTTAAAATAGGAAAAAATCACACTCAAGAGAAACTTTATAAATGCAACGTTTGTATGGCACAGTTCTCAAGTAAGTATTATTTGGCTTTGCACAAGAAGTCTCATGGCACCGACACACCAGGGATCTCTTACTGCTGCGGCACTTGCAACAAAAACTTTAAAGGCAAGCGTCATTTAGATATCCATATGCGCAGTCACCTGGGAAAGACTCCCTACAGCTGCGATGTCTGTCAGAAGCAGTTCTCGCAACGCGCGAACTTAAATAGCCATAAACGTGTTCATACGAGGCAGAAACCCTACAGCTGTGATGTCTGTCAGAAGCAGTTCTCGCAACGCGCGAACTTAAATATCCATAAACGTGTTCATACGAGGCAGAAACCCTACAGCTGTGATGTCTGTCAGAAGCAGTTCTCACTACGGTCGACTTTAGATGGTCATAAACGTATCCACACAGGGGAGAAGCCTTACTGCTGCGATGTCTGTCTGAAGCAGTTCTCACTACAATCGACCTTAGATGATCATAAACGTATCCACACAGGGGAGAAGTCTTACTGCTGTGATGTCTGTCTGAAGCAGTTCTCGCGAAGTTCGCAATTAAATATCCATAAACGTATCCACACAGGGGAGAAGCCTTACTGCTGCGATGTCTGTCAGAAGCAGTTCTCGTATAGCTCAAATTTAATTCGTCACAAACTCATCCACATGGGGCAGAAGTCTTACTGCTGTGATGTCTGTCAGAAGCAGTTCTCGCGAAGTTCGCACTTAAATATCCATAAACGTATCCACACAGGGGAGAAGCCTTACTGCTGTGATGTCTGTCAGAAGCAGTTCTCGTATAGCTCAAATTTAATTCGTCACAAACTCATCCACACGGGGCAGAAGTATTACTGCTGTGATGTCTGTCAGAAGCAGTTCTCGGGAAGTACGCAATTAAATATCCATAAACGTGTCCACACAGGGGAGAAGTCTTACTGCTGTGATGTCTGTCAGAAGCAGTTCTCGCGAAGTTCGCACTTAAATATCCATAAACGTATCCACACAGGGGAGAAGCCTTACTGCTGTGATGTCTGTCAGAAGCAGTTCTCGTATAGCTCAAATTTAATTCGTCACAAACTCATCCACACGGGGCAGAAGTCTTACTGCTGTGATGTCTGTCAGAAGCAGTTCTCGGGAAGTACGCAATTAAATATCCATAAACGTGTTCACACAGGGGAGAAGTCTTACTGCTGTGATGTCTGTCAGAAGCAGTTCTCGCAAAGTGCGCACTTAAATGTCCATAAACGTGTCCACACAGGGGAGAAGCCTTACTGCTGCGATGTCTGTCAGAAGCAGTTCTCGCGAAGTTGGCACTTAAATATCCATAAATGTATCCACACAGGGGAGAAGCCTTATTGTTGCGATGTCTGTCAAAAGCGATTCTCGCAAAGCGCCTACTTAAATATCCATAAACGTCTCCACACAGAAGAGAAGGCTTACTGCTGCGATGTCTGTCAGAAACAGTTCTCACAATGGTCGACCTTAGATGGTCATAAACGTATCCACATAGGGGAGAAGTCTTACTGCTGTGATGTCTGTCAGAAGCAGTTCTCGAAACGGTCAAACTTAAATATCCATAAACGTGTCCACACAGGGGAGAAGCCTTACTGCTGTGATGTCTGTCAGAAGCAGTTCTCGCGAAGTTGGCACTTAAATATCCATAAACGTGTCCACACAGGGGAGAAGCCTTACTGCTGTGATGTCTGTCAGAAGCAGTTCTCGCGAAGTTCGCACTTAAATATCCATAAACGTATCCACACAGGGGAGAAGCCTTACTGCTGTGATGTCTGTCGGAAGCAGTTCTCGGGAAGTACGCAATTAAATATCCATAAACGTGTCCACACAGGGGAGAAGTCTTACTGCTGCGATGTCTGTCAGAAGCAGTTCTCGCAAAGTGCGCACTTAAATGTCCATAAACGTATCCACACAGGGGAGAAGCCTTACTGCTGCGATGTGTGTCAGCTAAGATTTACTTATAAACATAAGATCGTAGCGCATTTTATGAGCATTTCTTGCGGAGTCTGTAGGCAACAATTTGCTTGCCGCACTTCTTTAAATATACATAAGCAAGACCAGCATGAGAGGAAATCCTTTTCTTGTGCTATTTGTAAGAAAGAGTTTGCTAATAAGAAACAGCTGATGGAGCACGTTGGGATCCACGTGTGGGTGCCGGAACGCGGCGCGCCGGGGACGGCCGGGGCTGAGGGGCGGCCGGGGCTGCGCGGCGGCGGGGGCTGCGGGCCCTCCGGGGGCCATCGCACGCTCGAGGACCGGGATCCCGGGTCTCGAAAATACCGGGATACCGTATCATATTAAGGTCTTCAAAATACCGGTATTCATTTGATGAAAACCGGTATTTTCGACATTTCGAAAATTCTGTAAAAAATAATTTTTGACAATATATAATTAAATAAATAGCCCCTAAATAAGAATTAAACATTGTAGATAATTCATTTTCACGTTAAAATATAAACAAAATAAAATCCACGCGCATTTTCTAATTCATTCTTTTCATCAAGCGTGCTTTGCTTTGTTTGACGGGCACGCCACCGTGTTGCGGAATACTGACTGCAGTGCTCCTGCCAGGGCATTCCGCGCTAGTCCAATACTAGGAACAATGAAGATGCGTGGTAATGGGTTTAGGTGACGTTACACTATAAAATATAATTATCAATGATGGTGTAGTAAAGAGGTTGACTTTACTCTGATTGTTCGACTGATCATTTATCTGAGACTATTGCACTAATTCGAAAAAAAACCTGATGTAAAGCTGCATCTCTGAATATCGTAGGTTGCTTTTTATGCTAGGTAAGTTGGGAATGTACCAAAGTTCATGAGGGTGATGTGTGCAACGTGTAGAAAACCCTTTTTTCGGGCTTGTATTATTTGGATGGCTCTTTGTCTAGTATCTTAATGGGCACGTATTTAAATATCGAAAGTTAAAATACCTAAAATTAAAAAGTCGACGGTCAAATTATCGAAAATCAGAATGTCGAACGATCATAAGATCGAAATTCAAAATGTCGAAAGTATATACTATCGAATGGTACAATTATCGAATGCTTAAATTTCGAAAATCTGAATATCGACAGCTACATTATCGAAAATCAGAATGTCGAACGATCATAAAGTCGAAATTCATAATGTCGAAAGTACATATTATCGAATAGTACAATTATCGAATGCTTAAATATCGAAAATCAGAATGTCGAACGATCATAAAGTCGAAAACGAAATTCAAAATATCGAAATGATATTACTGAATGGTACCTACAGTCGTCAATCAGATCACATAAGGGTGCTCAAAAATGTCTGAACATGCACTCCAACGCCCTCACAGAAAAAGCAGGCAACATAGGTTAGGTTAGGTTAGTATTGCGTCAAGGCGCGAAGCGCCTGAACGAGGCGGAATAGGAGCTCCGCGAAGCGGAGTTCCGTCGACTTTTTTTCGTAGCTATTCAAAGTTATTTTGTTAATCACACATTTTACTTTGTCATACGTAACATTAAGTCGCATGAGAATTGAATAATGACGAGAAAAAGTCGACGGAGCTCCGCTTGGCGGAGCTCCTATTCCGCCTAGTTCAGGCGCTTCGCGCCTTGACGCAATACTACCCTTTTTTTTTTTTTTTTTTTTTTTTGCGGCGGGAAAATGAGTTACGCATACCACCGCGCCGTGAGGACGGCGCGGAGGTTATGTGGGACTCCTCCCCCCCCCCCCCCCAGCGGGGGGAAGCGGAGGAGGCCTACCCACTAAAAACCCGCCGGTATTCCCTCTCTGCCATTGGAGGGGTGCCGTGGGAGAATAATAGTGTCACCACGCACACCCCGCCGGCCGCCCCAGCCTAAACGCCGGGGCTCCCGCGCCAAAGAGAGGGGGGGCCGGGAATACTTGGCCCCCCCCTAGACTCGTGGGCCTCTACTAGCTAGCAGGGGATCCCCATCCCCCGCCAGCAGGCACCACTAGGGAAGAGCAGCGGCAAACTGCCGCCGCCTCCTCCCTATCCGTCTGCGCCGGAGCGGGGGCGCGAGGGGGTCGTTCTCGCGCTCCCGCTCCCTCTCCTCCTTCTGCGACATCACGTCCTCGCAGAAGGAGGCGACGGCCTCCCAGGACCCCTCACTCCCGACCATGGCGTACACTACGCCGGGAAGTGAGAGGTCGCCGCCGATAGTCGCCACCAGAGTGCGGCGCTGCTCGGACCAGGCGGGACACAGCTCCAGCGTGTGCTGTGCCGTGTCCGACGCCGCGCCGCACTCATGGCAGGACTCCGTCTCCTCCCTACCGACTCGTTTTAGGTACCGCCCGAAGCAACCATGCCCGGACAGTACCTGTGTGAGTCGGTAGGTGAGGGACCCGTGGGCCCTCCCGCACCACTCGTGGAGCACCGGGCGGATGGCCTGGATTGTGCGGGTGCCGAACTCGGCGTCCCGCAGCTCATCCACCCAGCGCTCCATGACCCCTTCCTTCCATAGCTCCCGGGCTCGGGTCAGCTCTTCAGGGGCGAGAGATTCGCCCCTGGCCCTCCTCTCGATTCTGGCCCTGTGGGCCTCCGCCAGGGCCCCCGCCTCCAGTTCCCAGGGAGCGCGCCCGCTGCCTGCCAGCCCACCGTTCGGTAGGCTCGGCATACCCTCTGGGCGATTACGCGCTGCGGTTGTCGGAGCAGCGCTTTCGCCGCAGGCGTGAGGCTCTCCGCCCAGATGGGCGCCCCGTACAGCGCCATGGAGCGCAGGACGTTGCCGTATAGGCGTCTGCACGGGGCGTCTGGCCCGCCGGAATTCGGCAGGAGGCGGCTCAGTGCCCCCGCCGCGCCCACTATCCGGGGGATGAGGTCCCGGAAGTGGGCCTCCCACCGCCATTTGCCGTCCAGGGTAAGGCCCAGATATTTGATCTGGGCCTTAACCTCGACGGCTTCGCCCGCCACCTGCAACGCCGTTCCTCGCGGCACCCGCCACCTCGGCCCCCTAAAACAGAGGGCCTCAGTTTTGGGCAGTGCCACCCTTAACCCGAGGGCCCCGATCCTGCGGGTGATAAGGGTGGCACCCACCTCCGCCCTCCTCCTCGTCTCCTCCCACGTGGTACCCCGGACGGCAACCAGCGTGTCATCTGCGTAACAGATGACCGCCATCCGGGGCAGCACCTCCCCGCGAATGGCCCAGTCGAAGCCCAGGTTCCAGAGCAGGGGTCCTAACACCGACCCCTGCGGGAGACGCAATACTACCCTAACCTAACCTATGATGCCTGCGCTTTCTTACAGAGAATAGGGATTATTCGGCATTTGAGCTGTAGGAATGTGAACCGTCAATATAATAGCAGTAGATGTTAAGATCGTTCGCTATTTCAATTTTCGATATTTTAAACGTTGGGTTTTTGATGGTCGATATTTTGTGTTTCGATTTTAACATATATCGAGCATTTGACTGTAGATATTTTGAACTTTCGATATTTTAGCCGTTCGGTATTTGAATTTTAGATATTTCAGACGTCGATATAATAATAGTAGATATTTAGATAGTTCGATATTTTGACCGTCGACTTTTTAACCTTAGATATTTTAAATTTCGATATTCAAATACGTGCCCATCTTAATGACGTTTAAGGAATGTAAATAACGTTTTTGAAACGTATATAAGATTACTCACTAATATAAAAAAATATGAAAGCTGTAAACCCTATTTTGTGAAACTAAAAATATTTACTGTAACTTCTATATACATCCTGGCAACCACCTAAATTTGTTCGTAAACACAAAGGCTTATATAATACTAAATCTAAAAATATCTACAAAGAAACACATATTTTACGCCATAGACATAGATAAGTTATGGCTGCCCCTGCGAAATTACAAATGACAAACAAAGGCCCACACCCGATGGCTATAAGAATTTTTAAACAAAATTCCTAAATGCATATCGCAGGAAGAAAAGTATACATCATTTGTTAATAAACTTAAAATAAAACCTATCTTATAGACAAGTGTCCGTATTTCTTACGGGAGTTCATGGAATAAATATTATATTTAAAAATACATAAATTACGATAAAAGTAGTATAAAAATAGAATACCATAGAATGCTCATTAATTTAGGATAAAAGTGATCTGTTGCATAATAAAAAATGTTTAAGAATACGTTACCTATACATATAGATTATACGTATAACGTTACTTATTTTAAGTTTTGCCACGCCCTAGTAGGGTCCATGTTTGTACTGGCTAGAATAATATGAACACCTTGTAAATAACATGGTTGCAGTAAATGATTGATTGATTGATCGTGTGAGCTGGCACTGGCAGCATTTGCTGACGCCGAACCATTTACTACTAAGTAAGCTTTTTATTTTTGTTTTTGTGTTTTTATGTTTTTGTGGTTGTTAGTGGTAATAAACATTTTTTCTTTCTTTCTTTATTGATTGAAACGTCATTAAAATACGCGACAAAAATCCTTCCAGTAATATGCTTACAACAAAAGTGTCCAAAACCAGAAATCTTAAGATTTTAACATTTTACAGTGATAAAACATGATGAGTTGCAATAATTTTATGAAAAGAAAAGAAAAGAAATGATATGATATGATATGAAATAAAAATGAAATGAAATGAAATTGTTTATTCGTCATCATAGGTTTTATGTATGTATATAATGTTTGTAAACTCTTTATTGTGCAAAATAAACATAAAACCAGTAAAATTGACGACCACTGAAATACATTGAATTTTTACTTACTTCAAACTATCGTCTATTCTTCCCTCGGATTATTTATTAATAAAGAGGTAAAGTTTGTGACATTGTAGGGGGTAGTATTTGGATCTACTATTTTATTGAAACTTCTTTTACCACTAGAAAGTCAGAAAGCCACTGTCTATTTATATTTGAGGTACAGTCGCCATCAGATATATCGTAGCGGGCGAGGTCCTCAAATACTTCGGAGCAGCCTTAAATTTCAATAAATTCATTACAACAGTAAGGTTAATAACATCAGAACACGCAATTAGTCATAAATATAATAGCAGCGACTTTTCAATAAAATCGGGACGTCACAGATCGTCAAAGATATCGATGCAGACAGGCTGACCATAAAGATCGGAACATTTTTGGAAAATATACTTACCTTAACTTTGTGACAAACAGTTTAAATTACAGTGTGTTTATAATAAACTAGTTTTATAAAATAGAACTACATGTTTTGACTTATATCAGCAGAAGAAGAAAAATTTTATTCTTAAAAAAAGTATAATGGCAATTTAGTGGCCAGTAACAATTTACACTTTATACAACAAAAAAGGTTTTATGTTACTAACACAGTGAATTATGCATGCAGAGGCGTACACTATATAGGTGACATATCTTTCATTTCGGCATGACGTTTGAGCCTTATTTGTATTTTGTTTGGAATTCGAATCTATTATTATATACGTAAGGTTTATTTTCCACATATGTTCCGATATTTATGATCAGCCTGACTGCGTCGATACCTTTGACGGTATGTGCTTCCTTATATTTTTAGCTCATTGAACGTCGCGAATTTATTGAAAAGTCGCTGCTCTTATATTTATGACGGATTGCGTGCTCCGATGTTACTAACCATATTTAGTGTAACGAATTTATTGAAATTTAACGCTGCTCCGAAATATTTGAGGACCTCGCCCGCTACGATATATCTGATGGCGACTGTACAGTGGTAGGTCCGTCCGGATCGCTGTCACCGAATATTCGCTAAGTCTGCCGCCAAGCAGCAGTGCTTGCACTACGGTGTTCCGACGTGGAGAGTAAGACAGCTGATAAACGATAAAATTACTGGCGCATGAGGAAGGTACTCTATCCTATCTTAGTCCTCTGGCAACTCATCTGCGATTCTCTACTGTTGAAGGTGTTCATGGGTGCTCACTTACCATCAGATGACCCATTTAATTATTTATGTTGATTCCCTTTCTTGTCGTATAAGACAAAAATAGAAAAGTCAAGTTTTGTTCCTGTAACAAACTGGTTAATTATAATTCTCTCCGTCTGTAACTACGAGCTTAAGTTTTGCTACTAAACAACAGATGTCGCCACTCTCAAAGACTAAGTCTTGGCATGCAATAGCAGACAGATCATCGGAGACTTAGGGCATAATTAATTAAACAACAACACTTATCATCATCATCATCACCAGCCTATACTTGTCCCACTGCTAGGGCACAGGCATCCTCTCAGAATGAGAGGGCTTGGGCTATAGTTCCCACGCGGGCCCAGTGCGGATTGGGAACTTCACACACACCATTGAATTGCTTCGCAGTTGTGTGCAGGTTTCCTCACGATGTTTTCCTTCACCGAAAAGCTCATGGTAAATTTCAAATGAGATATCGCACATAAATTCCGAAAAACTCAGAGGTGCGAGCCTGGGATTCGAACCCACGACCCTCTGCTTGAGAGGCCACAGGTCAAACACCTGGCTACCACGGCTTTTTTTTTACAACACATACTTAATTAAAATTATTTACATCTTATGTTATTTATCAAATATTCATATACAAAAGATGAAGGGGGTGCGGGGATGCGCGTCCTGCACAGGTACTTGTACCACCTGGGTGGCGTGAGGAACTGACTACTTACTAAGCTGACTGTTCATTATGTAAAAAATATGGATGTACTGTAAAAGCTTAGATCCCCTTGCCTTTCCGACATGGAAAAGTAGAAAAAAGTAGACTAAACAATTACTCTATGGTCATACTGTATGGACTGTTTTTCTTTTGCCTTTTTCCCGAAAATGAAAGGAGAGAACAAAAAAAAACTATGGTCCGTTAACAGCTACAGCTGCTAAGCTGTCATTAGCTGTCAATCAATGTTGTCATGCCTGTCATTACCAGAGTTTATTTTATGTTATTTATTTATGCCTTTACGCCATAAATATGAAGTAAACTGTATTTCAAAAACAATATCTATACATGAGTACTATAAAAGCAGTGTAATCGGCATGTGACTTTGTTTCACAGACCAGCCATTTCAATTATCCGCTCCGCCGGCCGGTGTTTGTATGTAGTACGGCTCGTGCGTAATCAAGACGCGCTGTGGTTATAGTTCGTGTGCTAAAGCCTGCGGTGGTCGCAGTGTGGGCCAATGTCCTGTGTGGTGCGGGGCATGCAGCGCGCGGAGCTCGGGGTCAAGCAGGAGCCGCCGCAGTCGCCCGAAGACGCCGCGGCGCCGCCAGGTCAGCTCTCACCGCTCTGCTTGCTGACGCGATGACGCGGCCCACTGCAACTAGGATTTCCACGGTGTCCCCTGATTGATGTTATGTTCTCTCTTTAATCGCTACGTTAGTAAAAAAAAATGTTGTCACAGGGCTGGATTAAGGTGGTTTTGGGACTTTCGCAAATTTGTAGGAAAGTCCTTGGCATTTTGTAATACGTTAAATTTAGCAGGGAGTTAGTTATGAATGGGTTGTGCGACTGGGTACCCAACTCCCCAAGTGACTTGCTATACAGACTATTCCTTGAGGATCACAGAGTAGAGGGACACTAAGAATGGATTTTTTATTTATATTTCTTGAGGATCACAGTGGTGCTTTGAGAAAAAAAACTCATGGGGTAGAAAATAAGATAAGAGATTGGTACATTTCCTTTCAAGTGGCTCTATCACTAGAACTCTTATAAAAAAAACCAGTTTATTACTTACTATAACGAGAAATATATCTAATGACTTTTTTATAAAATTTGGATACTTGGATGGCCGCCACTTGAGATTATTATTTCTGTTTCAGTTGACGGTGCAGAGCAGACCATGGTGAAGCAAGAGTGCAGCGACGACACCAACAACAGCTTGGAAGACTCCTGCGCCAGTAGTGAGTGTTCGGGAGAGTACCTCAAGGAGGAGCCTGCAGTTACTGGCGACTGCAATGAAGAGCTTCTTATGCTCATGCTCAGGCCTTGCTCTGTCCGCCTGGATCGCACTCTAGTGGAGAAATACACCACAAGCACACTGCGTGCAACTCCAGAGCACAGATCACACAATAAGCCTCTTGAATCTTATAGTAAAAGGGTTAAAATAGGAAAAAATCACACTCAAGAGAAACTTTATAAATGCAACGTTTGTATGGCACAGTTCTCAAGTAAGTATTATTTGGCTTTGCACAAGAAGTCTCATGGCACCGACACACCAGGGATCTCTTACTGCTGCGGCACTTGCAACAAAAACTTTAAAGGCAAGTGTCATTTAGATATCCATATGCGCAGTCACCTGGGAAAGACTCCTTACAGCTGCGATGTCTGTCAGAAGCAGTTCTCGCAACGCGCGAACTTAAATATCCATAAACGTGTTCATACGAGGCAGAAACCCTACAGCTGTGATGTCTGTCAGAAGCAGTTCTCACTACGGTCGACTTTAGATGGTCATAAACGTATCCACACAGGGGAGAAGCCTTACTGCTGCGATGTCTGTCTGAAGCAGTTCTCACTACAATCGACCTTAGATGATCATAAACGTATCCACACAGGGGAGAAGTCTTACTGCTGTGATGTCTGTCTGAAGCAGTTCTCGCGAAGTTCGCAATTAAATATCCATAAACGTATCCACACAGGGGAGAAGCCTTACTGCTGCGATGTCTGTCAGAAGCAGTTCTCGTATAGCTCAAATTTAATTCGTCACAAACTCATCCACATGGGGCAGAAGTCTTACTGCTGTGATGTCTGTCAGAAGCAGTTCTCGCGAAGTTCGCACTTAAATATCCATAAACGTATCCACACAGGGGAGAAGCCTTACTGCTGTGATGTCTGTCAGAAGCAGTTCTCGTATAGCTCAAATTTAATTCGTCACAAACTCATCCACACGGGGCAGAAGTCTTACTGCTGTGATGTCTGTCAGAAGCAGTTCTCGGGAAGTACGCAATTAAATATCCATAAACGTGTTCACACAGGGGAGAAGTCTTACTGCTGTGATGTCTGTCAGAAGCAGTTCTCGCAAAGTGCGCACTTAAATGTCCATAAACGTGTCCACACAGGGGAGAAGCCTTACTGCTGCGATGTCTGTCAGAAGCAGTTCTCGCGAAGTTGGCACTTAAATATCCATAAATGTATCCACACAGGGGAGAAGCCTTATTGTTGCGATGTCTGTCAAAAGCGATTCTCGCAAAGCGCCTACTTAAATATCCATAAACGTCTCCACACAGAAGAGAAGGCTTACTGCTGCGATGTCTGTCAGAAACAGTTCTCACAATGGTCGACCTTAGATGGTCATAAACGTATCCACATAGGGGAGAAGTCTTACTGCTGTGATGTCTGTCAGAAGCAGTTCTCGAAACGGTCAAACTTAAATATCCATAAACGTGTCCACACAGGGGAGAAGCCTTACTGCTGCGATGTGTGTCAGCTAAGATTTACTTATAAACATAAGATCGTAGCGCATTTTATGAGCATTTCTTGCGGAGTCTGTAGGCAACAATTTGCTTGCCGCACTTCTTTAAATATACATAAGCAAGACCAGCATGAGAGGAAATCCTTTTCTTGTGCTATTTGTAAGAAAGAGTTTGCTAATAAGAAACAGCTGATGGAGCACGTTGGGATCCACGTGTGGGTGCCGGAACGCGGCGCGCCGGGGACGGCCGGGGCTGAGGGGCGGCCGGGGCTGCGCGGCGGCGGGGGCTGCGGGCCCTCCGGGGGCCATCGCACGCTCGAGGACCCGCAGGGGTGACGGGTAGGGGTCGCAAACCGGGATCCCGGGTCTCGAAAATACCGGGATACCGTATCATATTAAGGTCTTCAAAATACCGGTATTCATTTGATGAAAACCGGTATTTTCGACATTTCGAAAATTCTGTAAAAAATAATTTTTGACAATATATAATTAAATAAATAGCCCCTAAATAAGAATTAAACATTGTAGATAATTCATTTTCACGTTAAAATATAAACAAAATAAAATCCACGCGCATTTTCTAATTCATTCTTTTCATCAAGCGTGCTTTGCTTTGTTTGACGGGCACGGCACCGTGTTGCGGAATACTGACTGCAGTGCTCCTGCCAGGGCATTCCGCGCTAGTCCAATACTAGGAACAATGAAGATGCGTGGTAATGGGTTTAGGTGACGTTACACTATAAAATATAATTATCAATGATGGTGTAGTAAAGAGGTTGACTTTACTCTGATTGTTCGATTGATCATTTATCTGAGACTATTGCACTAATGTTGATTCCCTTTCTTGTCGTATAAGACAAAAATAGAAAAGTCAAGTTTTGTTCCTGTAACAAACGTAGTGGTTAATTATATTCTCTCTGTCTGTAACTACGAGCTTAAGTTTTGCTACTAAACAACAGATGTCGCCACTCTCAAAGACTAAGTCTTGGCATGCAATAGCAGACAGATCATCGGGGACTTAGAGCATGATTAATTAAACAACAACACTTATCATCATCATCATCACCAGCCTATACCAGGGATCGGAACCGGTTTACAAAAACCGGTTAATATCGTTCGAAAAACCGGTTAATTACGCTCATTGGATTAACCGGTTAATGGAGGGAACTAAATCAAAAAGTATTAAAATAAAACCGGTTACCGGTTAATACAAAGAACGAAATTTTAGAGCTCGCGCTCACCGAAACGAAACCGGTTTAACTCAAAACAACTCCGCCCCCACCTCACCGCACGCGCTGAGTCACGCGGCGATGCTCTTTCCATCTCTTTCTTTCTTGCATGCGCTGGCTTCAGTGTTGTGTTTGTGTTAGAAATTGGAATTCGTATTATAATTTTATTGGACGCTTTCCGCTGTCTAGCCCTATGTATGCTTAGAACTTTAAAACTACGCAACGGATTTTGATGCGGTTTTTTTTAAATAGATAGTGATTAAAGGGGAAGCTGGTTTATATGTATAATACATGTTTAATATAGTAGAGAAATACTGATTGCACCCGTGCGAGCCGGGGCGGGTCGTTAGACGTTTGCCGTTCTCAAAAACATATGACACTAAAAATGTGGGTGTCGTTTTCGAGTAATTTGGTGGCTCTGAGCCCGATTTTTGCATAATTTTTGGATCCAAGATGGCGGATGACATTTTGACACTATGACACTAAAAATGTTTATGGGTGTCGTTTTCGAGTAATTTAGTGCTCCTGAGCCTGATTTTGACATACTTTTTTGGATCCAAGATGGCGGATAACATTTTGACACTATGACACTAAACATGTTTATGGGTGTCGTTTTCGAGTAATTTGGTGGCTCTGAGTCCGATTTTGACATTCTTTTTTGGATCCAAGATGGCGGATGACATTTTGACAGTATGACACTAAACATGTTTATGGGTGTCGTTTTCGAGTAATTTGGTGGTTCTGAGCCTGATTTCGGCATAATTTTTTTGGATCCAAGATGGCGGATGACATTTTGACACTATGACACTAAAAATGTTTATGGGTGTCGTTTTCGAGTAATTTTATGCTCCTGAGCCTGATTTTGACATACTTTTTTGGATCCAAGATGGCGGATGACATTTTGACAGTATGACACTAAACATGTTTATGGGTGTCATTTTCGAGTAATTTGATAGCTCTGAGCCCGATTTTGACATAATTTTTCGGATCCAAGATGGCAGATGACATTTTGACGTTTGACACTACTGACACAAAAAACAAAAAAGTGTAAAATGTTACTCGAAAACGACACCCATAAACATGTTTAGTGTCATAGTCATTGACTTAAAATAAACAACTAGACTCCCAATCGCAAACAAAAGTGCCTCAAGAAACGTCCGAGCGGCGTTGTCTATGTGTTGTGTGTGTCAACACATCAACTTACACAGATAACATTAACATATTCATTCAAATTAACACCTTATTTCGTGGCAGTAATGTTTAATGTCAATTGCATACGATCGTGCGAAGTAATAACACGACGCCACGCGCTAGAAACCTGTCTGTCTCTTGTTCTCATGCGTTTGAGATTACGGTGCGAAAGAGACATGTACATTGTTATCGAAGCGTGGTCGAAACACGACTGAACCAAAACTCTGCACAATAGACGCGTCTTGCAGACTTTTGCCTCCGACAGTTTTTGAGCGTGATTGTGAGTCTAGTTGTTTATCGTAAGTCAATGGTCATAGTGTCAAAATACCATCATGCCGATTGCTTTCGTCGATATCCGAGGGTCCGCGAGTAGCTTTAAACATGAATCCGTTATCATAAATGAAAAAACTGGCCGTCATTATGAAATCTTCAGATTTTGGACCGATTGCTTTCAAAATCGATATCTGAGCGTCAGCGTAGTCTCCAAACATGAATCCGTTATCAAAAACGGAAAAAGTAGCCGCCATATATTGAAATTTTTAGTATTTCGACCGATTGCCTTCAAAATCGATATCAATCTGAGCGTCCGAGTAGTCTCCAAGAATCAGTTATCAAAAACGGAAAAAGTAGCCGCCATATATTGAAATTTTTAGTATTTCGACAGATTGCCTTCAAAATCGATATCTGAGCGTCCGAGTAGTCTCCAAACATGAATCCGTTATCAAAAATGGAAAAGTGGCCGCCATATTGAAATTTTTAGTATTTCTACCGATTGCCTTCAAAATCGATATCTGAAGTGGTCACCAATATTGAATTTGTTGTCAGAATATGAAAAAATAGGCGTAAACTAGGGAATTTTAAGTTGAACGATTAATTTCTGTATTGATAGCTGAAGATCTAGAAAAGCGAACGCCGAATGACACGACCGTTTTATTAGAATGATTATTTACATACATTATTTGGCATACATGTAACAGCTTACAAAAATTTCATCGCAATCGAGTCACTATAGTACCTACAAGAATTAGATTAGGCATTTCAACACTTAAACCATACTCGCGTTTGACGTTCTTTTATCAAAAAATTACTTTCTTAGTCACTATACACACAACCAGCTCACGAAAATGAAGTAAATGTAACGCTATTCACGATACATTACTAACTTACGTTGAAATTATTAATTTATTGTTGAATATAGTTTAATAGTCGCATAGGGCAATGTAACAAAATAGATAAAAAGTAAACAAATTGCTTATTCTACGCTGACGAAGTCGCGAACAAAAGCTAGTATATTATTTTTTATATTATATATTGCAAACGTAGGTTTTTTTGAGTCACTTTGTAAACTGAGACGTATCTAGACGTATCTAGTTTCTGGTGCAACGGAATGTACGTAATGTTTGCATAAATAAAATTATTAAGGTGAAAGGTTACTTACTAACGAACGAATCACTCACGACATCCTCGAAAACTATTGGAGCAACCAAGAATATCAAGATGAAATTTGGCAAAGCGGTAGCTTATCGTAGACCTGTTAGGAACGGATTTTGCGACAGGGACAGGGCCAGATATAAGTGGTTTAAAGGGCTCTTGCAAGTTTGTATTTTTTCATATTCTGACTACACATTAAACATTTGGAGACCACTCCGACCCTCAGATATCGACTTTGAAAGCAATCGGTCCAAAAACTAATGATTTCAAAAAGGCGGTCAGTTTTTTCATTTTTTATATAGGATTCATGTTTGGGGACCACTAGGATCCTCAGATATCGATTTTGAAGGTAATCAGTCGAAAAACTAAAAAATTCCATATGGTGGCCATTTTTTCCATTTCTGATAACGGATTCATGTTTAGAGATCACTCGGACCTTCAGATTTCGATTTTCAAAACAATCAGTCCAAAAATTAAATATTTCAAAATGGCGGCCACTTTTTCCATTTCTGATAACGGATTCGTATTAAGAGACCACTCGGACTTTCAGATATCAATTTTGAAAACAATCGGTCCAAAAACTAAATATTTCAAAATGGCGGCCACTTTTTCCATTTCTGATAACGGATTCATGTTCGGAGACCACTCGGACCCTCAGATTTCGATTTTGAAAACAATCGGTCCAAAAACTAAAGATTTCAAAATGGCGGCCACTTTTTCCATTTCTGATAACGAATTCATGTTCGGAGACCACTCGAACCCTCAGATTTCGATTTTGAAAACAATCGGTCTAAAAACTAAAGATTTCAAAATGGCGGCCACTTTTTCCATTTCTAATAACGGATTCATGTTTTGAGACCACTCGGGCCCTCAGATATCAATTTTGAAAACAATCAGTCAAAAAACCAAATATTTCAAAATGGCGGCCACTTTTTCCATTTCTGATAACGGATTCATGTTAAGAGACCACTCGGGCCTTCAGATTTCGATTTTCAAAACAATCAGTCCAAAAATGAAATATTTCAAAATGGCGGCCACTTTTTCCATTTCTGATAACGGATTCATGTTCGGAGACCACTCGGACCCTCAGATTTCGATTTTGAAAACAATCGGTCCAAAAACTAAAGATTTCAAAATGGCGGCCACTTTTTCCATTTCTGATAACGGATTCATGTTCGGAGACCACTCGGACCCTCAGATTTCGATTTTGAAAACAATCGGTCCAAAAACTAAAGATTTCAAAATGGCGGCCACTTTTTCCATTTCTGATAACAGATTCATGTTCGGAGACCACTCGGACCCTCAGATTTCGATTTTGAACACAATCGGTCCAAAAACTAAAGATTTCAAAATGGCGGCCACTTTTTCCATTTCTGATAACGGATTCATGTTTAGAAACCACTCGGGCCCTCAGATATCAATTTTGAAAACAATCAGTCATTAAACTAAATATTTCAAAATGGCGGCCACTTTTTCCATTTTTGATAACGTATTCGTGTTTAAAGACCACTCGGACCCTTAGATATCGATTTTGAAAATAATAGGTCGAAAAACTAAAATTTTAAAATGGCGGGGTTAACCGGTTAATTTCACTCAACAAAACCTGAATTGGTGCAAAAACCGGTTTATCTAATAACCGGTTAAAAAACCGGTAACCAAACCGTTAATCGCAATGCATTTCGGTATCGGCCATTGACCCCAAACCGGTTAATTTCAAAAACCGGTTTCCGATCCCTGGCCTATACACGTCCCACTGCTGGGGCACAGGCATCCTCTCAGAATGAGAGGGCTTGGGCTATAGTTCCCACGTGGGCCCAGTGCGGATTGGGAACTTCACACACACCATTGAATTGCTTCGCAGTTGTGTGCAGGTTTCCTCACGATGTTTTCCTTCACCAAAAAGCTCATGGTAAATTTCAAATGAGATATCGCACATAAATTCCGAAAAACTCAGAGGTGCGAGCCTGGGATTCGAACCCACGACCCTCTGCTTGAGAGGCCACAGGTCAAACACCTAGGCTACCACGGCTTTTTTTTTACAACACTTATACTTAATTAAAATTATTTACATCTTATCTTATTTATCAAATATTCATATACAAAAGATGAAGGGGGTGCGGGGATGCGCGTCCTGCACAGGTACTCGTACCACCTGGGTGGCGTGAGGAACTGACTACTGACTAAGCTGACTGTTCATTATGTAGAAAATATGGACGTCTTAGAGGATACATTACAGTGGTATAGAGCGCGCGCAACGAAGTGGGAACAGTAGGCACGGGTGAGAACAAAACTACGTTCCCGCCGTGAGCGCTTGTAGTCGTGTTGAGTGCTAGCGAAGTGCGTTGCTCTGGGAACTTATTTAACTTTACGGTGTAAAAATGGTGAAATGTGCAGTTCGATCTTGCAAAAACGATACACGGAAACACACTTTTTAAATCCAGTATCACATTTCATCGGTAAGTCGATTATTATACTTATTTTTATGAAAACAAGTCCGGCATCGCGGGAGTGAGCGGGGCATGGGAGGCGGGCATGCACAGACTTGCACCCGACCCGCGCGAGCAGGAGCTCCCGTCGCGTGATTTTAGAGATGTGACACGACCAACGCCGTAGTCGATATAATGTGTGCTAGAAGATCTACGTATTATTACATAATTTAATTTTGTTTAAGTTTAATACTTAAAATGACTGTAATAATCATTTATTATCAATAATTTTGTATTGTGTTTTGTGCGATTATACTTTCTAATATTTTTGCTAGTTTAGACATACTTTAAGTTTAAGCTTTAAAACTTTCGCATTAAAAATATTAGAAAGTAGGTATACCGTACGAAGTACAATACAACATTTTGCTACTATTTCTTACTAATATTATAAATGCGACAGTTTGTGACGATGTGACGATGTGACGATGTGTGTTACTTCTTCACGCTAAAACCACTGGACGGATTTGGATAAATTTGGAACGAAGATAGCTGGTAACCTAGAATGAAACATAGGCTATTTTTATCCCGGAAAATTGCATAGTTCCCGCAAAAAAAATTATAATTTCATATTTATACATACACTAGCTGTTGCCAGCGACTTCGTCTGCAAATAATTCGTTTATCGCTTTCCCGCGGGAGCTACGCAATTTTCCGGGATAAAAAGTAGCCTATGTGCTATTCCAGACTTTTCTCTATCTATGTGCCGAATTTCATCCATATCCGTTGGGCCGTTCTGGCGTGATTGAGTAACAAACAAACATCCATCCATCCATCCATCTATCCATCCATCCATACTTTCGCATTTATAATATTAGTTAGATTTCTCCTTTTATAGTATATGAAATAAAATATTGAACATGAAATGTACTTAACAAACATATTTATTTACATTATTACTTATTATCGATAGCGCGTTGCCGCATCTCTATTTGTCATACACGCATCAATATACTATCTATAGCTCACCTGCCTACGATGCGCACTAGGCGATTTGAGCGATGCGCGCGCTCTACTGTAATGTATCCTCTAAGATGGACGTACTGTAAAAGCTTAGATCCCCTTGCCTTTCCGACATGGAAAAGTAGAAAAAAGTAGACTAAACAATTACTCTATGGTCATACTGTATGGATTGTTTTCCCTTTGCCTTTTCCCCGAAAATGAAAGGAGAGAACAAAAAAAAAACTATGGTCTGTTAACAGCAGCTAAGCTGTCATTAGCTGTCAATCAATGTTGTCATGCCTGTCATTACCAGAGTTTATTTTATGTTATTTATTTATGCCTTTACGTCATAAATATGAAGTAAACTGTATTTCAAAAACAATATCTATACATGAGTACTATAAAAGCAGTGTAATCGGCATGTGACTTTGTTTCACAGACCAGCCATTTCAATTATCCGCTCCGCCGGCCGGTGTTTGTATGTAGTACGGCTCGTGCGTAATCAAGACGCGCTGTGGTTATAGTTCGTGTGCTAAAGCCTGCGGTGGTCGCAGTGTGGGCCAATGTCCTGTGTGGTGCGGGGCATGCAGCGCGCGGAGCTCGGGGTCAAGCAGGAGCCGCCGCAGTCGCCCGAAGACGCCGCGGCGCCGCCAGGTCAGCTCTCACCGCTCTGCTTGCTGACGCGATGACGCGGCCCACTGCAACTAGGATTTCCACGGTGTCCCCTGATAGATGTTATGTTCTCTCTTTAATCGCTACGTTAGTAAAAAAAATGTTGTCGCAGGGCTGGATTAAGGTGGTTATGGGACTTTCGCAAATTTGTAGAAAAGTCCTTGGCTTTTTGTAATACGTCAAATTTGGCAGGGAGTTAAGTTTATGAGTTGGAGATGTCAGTTATGAATGAGTTGTGCGACTGGGTACCCAACTCCCCAAGTGACTTGCTATACAGACTATTCCTTGAGGATCACAGAGTAGAGGGGCACTAAGAATGGATTTTTAATTTATATTTCTTGAGGAACATAGTGGTGCTTTGAGAAAAAAAACTCACAGTGTAGAAAATGATAAGAGATAGGTACATTTCCTTTAGTGGCTCTATTACTAGAACTCTTATAAAAAATCCAGTTAATTGCTTACTATAATCGAGAAATATAGCTTATGACTTTTTTATTAAAATTTGGATACAATACCTACTTGAAAATTGCTTAGTTAATTGAAAATAAATTAAGTCTATGCGGACAAAGTCGCAGGTAGAACCTAGTAATAAGGTAATAGTTTGACCTGCAAGCAATCTAAGTACACATTTTTGTGGCATCAATGCAGTGGCCGTCACTTGAGATTATTATTTCTGTTTCAGTTGACGGTGCAGAGCAGACCATGGTGAAGCAAGAGTGCAGCAACGACACCAACAACAGCTTGGAAGACTCCTGCGCCAGTAGTGAATGTTCGGGAGAGTACCTCAAGGAGGAGCCTGCAGTTACTGGCGACTGCAATGAAGAGCTTCTTATGCTAATGCTCAGGCCTTGCTCTGTCCGGCTGGATCGCACCCTAGTGGAGAAATACACCACAAGCACACTGTGTGCAACACCATACCACAGATCACACAATAAGCCTCTTGAATCTTATAGTAAAACGGTTAAAATAGGAAAAAATCACACTCAAGAGAAACTTTATAAATGCAACGTTTGTATGGAACAGTTCTCGAGTAAGTATTATTTGGCTCTGCACAAGAAGTCTCATGGCACCGACACACCAGCGATCTCTTACTGCTGCGGCATTTGCAACAAAAACTTTAAAGGCAAGCATCATTTAGATATCCATACGCGGAGTCACCTGGGAAAGACTCTCTACAGCTGCGATGTCTGTCAGAAGCAGTTCTCGCAACGCGCGAACTTAAATATTCATAAACGTGTTCATACGAGGCAGAAAGCCTATAGCTGTGATGTCTGTCAGAAGCAGTTCTCGCAAAAGACGCACTTAAATTTACATAAACGTGTTCATACGGGGCAGAAACCCTACAGCTGCGATGTCTGTCAGAAGCAGTTTTCACTACGGTCGACTTTAAATAATCATAAACGTATCCACACAGGGGAGAAGCCTTACTGCTGCGATGTCTGTCAGAAGCAGTTCTCACAACAGTCGAGCTTAATTTGTCATAAACGTATCCACACAGGGGAGAAGTCTTACTGCTGTGATGTCTGTCAGAAGCAGTTCTTGCGAAGTTCGCAATTAAATATCCATAAACGTATCCACACAGGGGAGAAGCCTTACTGCTGCGATGTCTGTCTGAAGCAGTTCTCACAACGGTCGACCTTAGATGATCATAAACGTATCCACACAGGGGAGAAGTCTTACTGCTGTGATGTCTGTCAGAAGCAGTTCTCGCGAAGTTCGCAATTAAATAAACATAAACGTATCCACACAGGGGAGAAGCCTTACTGCTGCGATGTCTGTCAGAAACAGTTCTCACAATGGTCGATCTTAGATGGTCATAAACGTATCCACATAGGGGAGAAGTCTTACTGCTGCGATGTCTGTCAGAAAAAGTTCTGGAAACGGTCAAACTTAAATATCCATAAACGTGTCCACACAGGGGAGAAGTCTTACTGCTGTGATGTCTGTCAGAAGCAGTTCTCGCAAAGTGCGCACTTAAATGTCCATAAACGTGTCCACACAGGGGAGAAGCCTTACTTCTGTGATGTCTGTCAGAAGCAGTTCTCGCGAAATTCGCACTTAAATATCCATAAACGTATCCACACAGGGGAGAAGCCTTACTGCTGTGATGTCTGTCAGAAGCAGTTCTCGCGAAGTTGGCACTTAAATATCCATAAACGTGTCCACACAGGGGAGAAGCCTTACTGCTGTGATGTCTGTCAGAAGCAGTTCTCGCGAAGTTCGCAATTAAATAAACATAAACGTATCCACACAGGGGAGAAGCCTTACTGCTGCGATGTCTGTCAGAAACAGTTCTCACAATGGTCGATCTTAGATGGTCATAAACGTATCCACATAGGGGAGAAGTCTTACTGCTGCGATGTCTGTCAGAAAAAGTTCTGGAAACGGTCAAACTTAAATATCCATAAACGTGTCCACACAGGGGAGAAGTCTTACTGCTGTGATGTCTGTCAGAAGCAGTTCTCGCAAAGTGCGCACTTAAATGTCCATAAACGTGTCCACACAGGGGAGAAGCCTTACTTCTGTGATGTCTGTCAGAAGCAGTTCTCGCGAAATTCGCACTTAAATATCCATAAACGTATCCACACAGGGGAGAAGCCTTACTGCTGTGATGTCTGTCAGAAGCAGTTCTCGCGAAGTTGGCACTTAAATATCCATAAACGTGTCCACACAGGGGAGAAGCCTTACTGCTGTGATGTCTGTCAGAAGCAGTTCTCGCGAAGTTGGCACTTAAATATCCATAAACGTATCCACACAGGGGAGAAGCCTTACTGCTGTGATGTCTGTCAGAAGCAGTTCTCGCGAAATTCGCACTTAAATATCCATAAACGTGTCCACACAAGGGAGAAGCCTTACTGCTGCGATGTCTGTCAGAAGCAGTTCTCGCAAAGTACGCACTTAAATGTCCATAAACGTATCCACACAGGGGAGAAGCCTTTCTGCTGTGATGTCTGTCAGCTAAGATTCACTCATAAACATAAGGTTGTAGCGCATTTTATGAGCATTTCTTGCGGAGTCTGTAGGCAACAATTTGCTTGCCGCACTTCTTTAAATATACATAAGCAAGACCAGCATGAGAGCTAATAAAAAACAGCTGATGGAGCACGTTGGGATCCACGTGTGGGTGCCGGAACGCGGCGCGCCGGGGACGGCCGGGGCTGAGGGGCGGCCGGGGCTGCGCAGCGGCGGGGGCTGCGGGCCCTCCGGGGGCCATCGCACGCTCGAGGACCCGCGGGGGTGACGGGCACGCCGCCGTGTTGCGGGATACTGACTGCAGTGCTCCTGCCAGGGCATTCCGCGCTAGTCCAATACTAGGAACAATGAAGATGCGTGGTTTTAGGTGACGTTACACCAATATAATCCGCCTATTGCTACCTTATTACTTCTGTATACCTTTTTTCTGTTTTAATTGTTATATGTGGTGTTCAATAAAGAGTTACTGTATCGTATTGTATAATTATCAATGATGGTGTAGTAAAGGAGGTTGACTTTACTCTAATTGTTCGGACTATTGCACTAATTCGAAAAAAAATCTGTTGTAAAGCTGCATCTCTGAATATCGTAGGTTGCTTTTTGTGCTGGGAAAGTACCAATGTTCCCGCGGGAGCATGAGGGTGATGTGGGCAACGTGTAGAAAGTCCTTTTTTTTGTAAATTACATTCCTGAAACGTCATTAAAATACTCGACAAAAATCCTTTCAGTAATATGCTTACAACAAAAGCGTCCAAAACCAGAAAACTTAAGATTTTAATATTTTACAGTGTTTACATGATGAGTTGCAATAATTTATGTATTTAAATATGTTTTTAAACTCTTTATTGTGCAAAATAAACATACAGGGTGTTTGATAGCCAGGTGCAAAGCTTTAAGGGGGTGGATAGCTGAGGTATTTTTGAACATTTTGAGCCAAACATGTCTTAGCCGAAATTTGTTTTTTTTTTTTTAAATTGAAAATTTAGAAATTATTTGAAAATACCCAGAATTTGATAAAAACGAGTTAATATTGCGCCAATGAGCATTAATTTGTAAACAAAATCTTTTATTTCGGATAGTTTAATGTGTATTGGACCAAATGAAACAATTTTGAAGTGTCTGTCTTGCCACAGAAACAAAATGGAGGCATTCGAAATTACTAAAAATGTCTTATTTTGGAACAGTCATTTTTCAAAAAAAACCTGGAAATGTTCAAACATTTTTAAAACATGCCTGTTTATTGCTCTTTCTTTTAAGGTTGGCGCAATATTGACTCGTTTTTATCAAATTCTGGGTATTTTCATAAAATTTCTAAATTTTCAATAAAAAAAAAAAAAAAACAAATTTCGGCTAAGACATGTATGACTCAAAATGTTCAAAAATACCTCAGCTATCACCCCCTTAAAGCTTTGCACCTGGCTACCAAACACCCTGTAGAACCAGTACAATTGACAAACACTGAAATACATTGAAGTTTTATTTACTAACTATCGTCTTTTCTTCCCTCTGATTTCTTCCACACGTGACGCTGAGTAAAGTACCTTTAATAGGGCAACCCCTAATTTATTAATTAATTGGTAAAGTTTGTGACACTGTAGGGGGTAGTATATGGATCAACTATTATATTGAAAATTCTTTTACCAATAGAAAGTCAGAAAGCCACTGTCTATTTATATTTGAGGTACAGTGGTAGGTCCGTCCGGATCGCTGTCACCAAATGTTCGCTAAGGCTGCCGCCAAGCAGCAGTGCTTGCACTACTGTGTTCCGACGTGGAGAGTAAGACAGCTGACAAACGATAAAATTACTGGCATGAGGAAGTACTCTATCCTATCTTAGTTCTCTTGCAACTCATCTGCAATTCTAAACTGCTGAAGGTGTTCATGGGCCAACACCTTCAGCAGTTGAGAATCATGGGTGGTGCTCATGCTCACTTACCATCAGATGACCAATTTACTTCTTTACGTTGTTTACCTTCCTTGTCGTAGGTTTTTTTTAAGTTAAAAAAAAAAATTATAAGTCAAGTTTTGTTCCTGTAACAATAACAAACGAACAACTTGTAGCGGTTATTTATTATCTCTGCCTTTAACTCTACAAAGAGATCATAACCACTAGATAATTATATGTGGTAAACCACAAGCTTACGTTTTGCTACTACACAACAGATGACGCCACTCTCCAAGACTGAAGTCTTGCCATGCAATAGTAGACATATAAACGGGTAAGTACTTTTAGAAAAAAACTAACTTGTTTCTTTGATAAACAGCAAATTATCAAAATATCACTCAGCAAGTGAAAACTTTAAGTGTTAAGGTGAATTTCTATACGTTTTGATGCCACTTACTAGCCGCCGTCTGCTCCTTGTCGAAACACCGTTTGATCAATTTATAAATCAATTCATTCGACACTTTTCTTTCACTTGGCGTTCAGACGAAGCATTCGACACATTAATACATTAAAAACGAAGTGCACTACAGACGCACATTTGAAACTGTCATTCAATTTCTGTGAAATAATCGTAAAAAATCGGGTGTGTAATGATCGGTGTAAAAACAATTGATATATTTTCATTATATAATATACACATACAATATACATTTGATATAATTTCAAATGATATAATCACTCATTTCATAAAATAAACGTTTGGTATAATATCAAAATATCTATTTTTATTTCATACTAGCTGCTGCCCGCGACTTCGTTCGCGTAGAATTAACAATACCTACATTATAATACCTATCTACTCTGTTGGTTGCGTATGCTAAGATTTTTTTGAGAAAATAAAAACGCCAAGCGTGAGTCGGGTTTAAGTGTTGACAATGTCAAATTCCTGTTTTGTGTGTATGCTAATGTTGCTCTTCTAGCTTTCTAGTATGTCTCTACTTGGGTTTCTGTTGTCCTGTCAATCGTCCGAAGGTTAACTGGAAGAGATCCCTTTAAGGGATAAGTGCGTCTTTGTACACACAGCAAAACTATTCGGTATGCACCCTAGTTGTCCATGTGTGTCATTCTATACATACATCCGCACCTATCCGCTGCCTTAATTACACACACAACAAAATGGTTTTGTATCGACACGAGTATTCAAACTAACATGGCCTATGTGTGCTGATTGTGTTCTCTGACTACCTTCACATATCTCTTATTGTATAGGTTATTGTTATTCAAACGATTTTGCTCAATGGAAGAATAATTTCGTCATCAATAATATGAGCGCGGTGGCTCAGTCGTACTGATTAGGACTATGAATGATAAAGACCTCGGTTCGAATCTTGCTCAAATGTGTCTATTTTGTATTATTTTTTTCAATTCATAACTATCTCAAAACCAAATCATGTCTACTTCAAACAAGAAAAAAAGAAAGTAAAAGAACAAAATAAGAAAATAAAATCATTGTTTCAAATTGTTTATTACAACATTTAAGTAATTATTATTACCATAAGACTATAACTAATTAAATTAGCAAAATAAAACTGCATGCTTTTCCTTATAATATAACAGAAGAAGGACAACATTTATTCGTATTCGAATTAACAAGGGTTTTGAAAAGAGTATCATTTATAAGAATTTCCGATTTATTAAGTTTACTTAAGTCTGAGAAAGATGAACGAAACGTTTTATTTGTCGAGAAATAAAGTCAGTGGTGAAATGAATCGACATGTTAAATGACAGCCATTAACAATAACATCATTGCACACTGGATTAAATCTCCACTTTCAAGTGACTAAGCTACCTAAATTTGCTTTGGATTTTATACCTATCAGATGGATCCCAGTTAATAACAGTTAAGGAATCTTGCCAAGCCTCTGAGCAGTGTGGTTTAGAAATGAACCTTGACAAAACCAAGATAATGACCAACACTTTTAATGATACCGCAAACATCTGCGTAAATGGCACTGTCATCGAAAATGTGGATAAGTATGTGTATCTTGGTCAGGAGGTCGTATTGGGAAAGGACAATCAGGCTAACGAAATTGATAGGCGCATAAGACTGGCTTGGGCAGCTTACTCCAAACTCCAATTCGCGTTCAACATGAAGCTCAGTGCCGAACAAAAAGCTCGTATTCACGATCAGTGCATCCTGCCTGTGCTTACGTATGGAGCTGAGACGTGGGTTTTTACTAAGGAGATCCTCCACAAACTTCAGGTGGCTCAAAGAGCAATTGAGAGAAAACTGGTAGGAGTTACGCTGAGAGACCGTAAAAGAAACGAATGGGTCAGAGAGCAAAGCAAAGTGAGCGATGTGACTAAACGGGTTGCGAAATTGAAATGGGAGTGGGCTGGTCATGTCGCCCGCAAGCATGGCTCGTGGTGCAGGGCAGTGGTAGAATGGAGACCGTGGGGCGAGAAACGCCCGAGAGGAAGACCGCAGATGCGTTGGTACGACGATATCAAAAGACTGGCGGGAACAAAGTGGTTGGAAACTGCTCAAGACAGAAACAGATGGCATAAACTGAAGGAGGCCTACACCTTTGAGGTTGAGAATGGCTAAAGAAGAAGAAGAAGAAGAAGAAGGAATCTTGTTGGGTGCTCAGCCAGTCTTTGACTATGACACAATAATATTGTTATGCACGAAATAGGTCACACATCACTTTTTTTAGCACTGTTATTACGACCCCCAACCCACTAACTCACAAATCCCATGGATGACATCCAAGCACTTTTCGCCACAAAATTTTTCGTCCATCTTTTTCAGACGTAAATGGTTTTTCATCACTAAAAATCAGTACATTATTACCTATTCGAATCAAAATTATAAATATTCACGATCAAAGTTCATTCTGTTTCTTCTATGCTGGCTGATCCGTTGAAGAATTTTTTTTTGCTGGTTTACGAGTTACGACAATGCTATCCTGCAACATGCAGATGAAGTCGCACACAACGTAGGTAACATTGTCTCTCGTTGATGTGAAATAGGTCCCTTTAGCGTGTGCGGCAACTACTTATGTCAAATGGCGTGAAGATGAGACTTCTTGTTTTGACACAGAAGGAATATTCTTATCGTGCCCGAAGTCTGCATAACGGTGAATCCATAATTGAAGTCTTCCGCTGCAAAATAAATGAAGTTTAATAAAAAACATTCTTCGTCAAAGAAAGTTATTTGAATACATTACGGATACAATAATAAATCATTGTTTTTAACACCATGAAGAAATTTGATGTAAAATAAGAAGTAATTTGTTAAGCGATTATCCAAAGAAACCAAACTCGTAATTATAACTGTTATATTTAAATTATAATCAAGATTACAGTCGTCTCAGTTGATATCTACTCTCTACTATATCTCGAGCCGATCTGATCCCCGTGCTGTGTCGCGCTCCTGCCATATCCCCTCCAAGGGGCCTCCAGCAAAACTACTCGTCCAATCAAATTCACCAGCCAATCGCAAAACAGCACGTGGTATCAGAACCGCACTTCCGTAGATATTTCAAATAGTCACCCGTTATTATTACTTATTAATACCACCCGACTTACTGATTATTAAAATGCTAACAGTCGGCCTTTCCTGCTTTTTATCGTCCCGAGAAAACAGGTGTAATAAACAATACAATAATATACTAAGATGACAATGATACAAGTAAGCAATAATGATACAATTAGTGTTTACAGTATAACCACAATAATCACGTTGTCACTATTATAACGTTATAAGCAATCACCCTTTTTTTTTTCTTTTAAAGATAGTTCAGTAATATCATATAACTATTTAACCATATTAAATTAATGTACTACAGTTACAGTTACTTAGTTTCTGTCGCTGCATTCATACAAAATCAGTAAGTATCCCAAAATTTAGTACAATGGATTATTTACTTAAAGACATTACTTTAACATACAACAGCAACATGAAATAACCTTTCTTAAATTCTATTATTATTTGAACAATGTTTATTTTTATCTCCAACATTATACATATCCCAGTGTTGTATACAGAACTTCTCAATTTAATAGTTCATGTACAGATAATACCTCTATTTTACAATTTCTTTAATATTCCATAGTTACTCGCTCTTAATATAACTTATTAAGTATTTTAGTTGTATAAGGAACCCCTTCATGTTTCCAATATACTTTCGATCATGACAAAGGAAAGTACTAGAGCCCCTGCATGTCTCTAATTACTTTCATTCTTCTACTTAACTCAATACCAGAGCCCCATTCACGTCTCTGATATTGCTCAATGCGACACTGGGCCCCTGCATGTCCCAGCGTCACAGGAATTAGTTTCACTTACATGGGCATATACATATACATAATGTCAATATACCTAATTATTTATTGTACATCAAGCACATAAAAATAAATAAATATCTTGGGACAATTGACACCAATCGATCTACACACATCTATCTATTGATTGACATGAACTTAACGTTTATTATACACACTTATTAAATGCAGTATGACCAAATTGAAGTGACGTTTAAACTGACAACATTGAGAAACCTTATTAATATAATTCCTAGTGAAGAAGATGCGATTGGTAGGCAAGTTATAAACTTTCAAAAGATAAGACTCAGTCACTTTCACTACTAGACTCGCTATTGTTGTCCCTATCGAAAACCATCCAAGGATGGATTTTATCTACCGAGAAAATGCCATTAAACGATCTGTTACCCTTTCGGGATAATGGTGTGTCCTCAATCACATACCTATCATTGGCTAATACCGTAGCAATTCGGTATGGACCGCGTAGCTTGGGTACTAATTTCTTGCTTTGACCGCTAGCTGGTATATCTCTTTCTACTCTAACTAGTTCTCCGACCTGAAAAGAACGCTTTTTCCTACTCTTGTCAAATACTTCTTTCTGTCGTTTTTGATTTGCTTGTACATATTCAGAAATTTCGCTCCTAACGTCATCTATTTTCTGTTCTAAACTTTCTACCGCGTCGCTGTCGATGTGTAACTGTAGAACCGAATCTGATGTGCCAGTTAATTGAAGACCGAATAAAGCCTGAGATGGAGTTTTACCTGTCCCTTTATTCACGGTGTTATTTAGCCCCCATTGTATTTCAGACACACTCTCGTCCCACAACCGTTCTTGTTTGCCAAATGTGGCAGCAGTAAGAGCAGACAAAACCGTTCTATTATACCGCTCGACTTGTCCGTTGGCGCGCGGTGATGCTGTCGCATTTAAGATGTGCTTAATGCCGAGTGATTGCGTATATTCTTTAAATTTCTTGGACGTAAAGGAGGTGCCTCGATCGGAAATGAGCCGCTTTGGAACACCGAATGTGTGGAAGTAGTTTTTAATGGCTCGGATGGTATGTACGGTTTTTGTGCTCTTTACTGGTACCAACATTATGTACTTAGTAAACGCGTCAATTATCAGCAACAAATAGGAATTTTTCTTTTTGCTTCGCACGAAAGGCCCTAGGTGGTCAATGTGGACAGTATGAAAAGGGCAGTCGACTTTTGGTATGGGATGAAGTTCGCCTGCTCTTTTCCCTGCCGGAACCTTAGTATGAGCACACTCCAAGCAGGAGTCAACGTATTTCTTTATGAACCGTCTCATTTTGGCAAACCAGAAACTACCCTTTATTTTTTCAAAAGTTTTGTCAAATCCAAAATGACCAATGTCGTCGTGATTGGCTTTCAATACCTGCCACCTAACTCCTTTCGGTACAACCCAGCGATCACCTTGCTCCGTTTTTCTATATAAAAGCCCTCTCTTGACTAAGTAATCGTTTATAATGCCTACTATCTTATTACTCTCTTCATCATTAAGTATGGAAATAATTCTTTGCAATTCGTGATCGCTGTTTTGTACCGTTGCTATCCAGTTCGAATCTACATTTCTAACCTGAAGAATGCTGGTAGGGTCAATGCTAGCAGCGGGGTTGCGGCTCAACGCGTCGACGTGAGACATTGTCTTACCAGGTTTATAAACGACATTGAAATCGTATTCTTGCATTACACTCCACCAACGAGCAACTCGCGGCAGCATATCTTTCTTTTCGAATGTAGCGCGTAAAGAGTTACAATCAGTAACTATAGTAAAGGGGATGCCTAGTAAATAGACACGGAAGCGCTGGATAGACGAAACAACAGCCAACGTCTCTAAATCATAGGAAGAGAATTTAGCCTCCTCTGGCGATGTTTGCCTGCTATAGTACGCAACTACAGTAAAAGGTGTGTTTTTATCACGCCTCTGAAGCAACATTCCAGCTATGCCCAATTTTGATGCGTCAGTATGTAGTTGAGTCTCATGTTGGGGATTATAGAACGAAAGTACCGGTCTTTTAATTAATTCCTGCTTTAATAAAGCGAAAGCATTGTCTTCTTCCTCACCCCAGATCCATTTAGTATCCTTTTTTAAGAGGCGAGTGAGTGGTTTGGCAATCACCGAGAACCCTTTAATGAACCGCCGGAAAAAACTAGCGAGCCCAACGAATTGTCTGACTTTGTGTTGATCGGTCGGCTTAGGGAATTTTTCTACTGCTTCTATCTTATTCCTACCTGGCCTGATGCCTGCTTCACTAATTTCAAAACCTAGGTAATTTATCGATTGCATTAAAAAGTGGCACTTCTTTAAATTTAGAGTCAAACCTGCTGCTTTAAATAACTCCAGGGTTTCCCGAAGTTTCTTAAACCCATCTTCAACAGTCTTCGAAGGAATATTTACATCGTCCATGTATGCTAGTGCGTCTTTGAATCTGGCATTACCTAAAATGTTATTTATTGTTTTCTGAAATGTAGACGGCGCGTTGACTAAGCCAAACGGCATCCTGGTAAATTCAAAGTGCCCGTCGGGCGTTACAAATGCGGTCAAACGTTTAGAAGCTTCGGACATGGGTATCTGGTAATATCCAGAAGCGAGGTCTAATGTTGTGTAAAATTTATTTCCCGCCAGACTATCTAATTGATCATCTATCCTTGGTAAGGGATAGTGTTCTTTTACCGTGCGTTTGTTAAGTGTACGAAAGTCTATACAGAGACGGTAATCGCCAGTTTTCTTTTTAACCAATAAAATTGGTGATGCATATTCTGATGAAGACTGTTGAACTATACCAGATTCTTCCAGTTCTTTTACCATATTCCTAACTATTTCTCGCTCTGTATGAGGCAACCGATACGGTCTGTATACAACCGGCGTTGGATCATTCAACTTAATGTCCATTTCACTATCACTTACGCACCCCAATTCCTTGACTGAAAAAGCAAAACAATCTCTGTATTCATTTAACAGCTCGATTAACTTTAGTTTATCGGATTTTCCGATACTGCCATTTACATTTATCATTGCTTCGTCAATCAAGGTATTTTCGGTATCGTTAGTTTCAACTCTATTAACGTTAATGGCCTGAATGGGAGAGTTACATTCCTTTAATGGTATGCCACGCACCAGCAAAGTATCCTTGGCTAACATAAACCCTTCAACGCTTAGTCCTTTCACTACTATACGACCACAGCCATCTTTAATAGCGACAATGCTTTGTACGATCTCATACTCTCGCTTTGTTTGCAAGCAAAGACTCGATTCAATGAACAAGTCACCATTATACGAGGGCATGGGGCAGACAGAAACTACAGTATAACCTATAACATTTACTGATTCAAGGACACGTAGCTGTATAGTTTCCTTCTTTAGCGCTGTGTTTGTTGTTATATTTAAAATATCATTAGTCTTATACACCACGACATGTTCTTGCTCAGTAAATGTCTGGCCTAGCAACACAGGGACTTTCAAAAAATGATCAGGTACAATAAGGGCCTCTAACGTTGCCTCTGCAGTATCTACCTCAATAGTGACATTCAATTTACCTATGCAGCTGACTACAGAGTCTCCAAAACCTCTGAGTACTGGCAAATCATTAAGAATCCACTGGTCTGACAAGTTACGAGCTACGGATTCTTTCAGCATGGTGCATTGGCTGCCGAAATCAACGAAACATTCTAACAACTGACCATTAACCCTGGCAGTCTTAAAATATTTGATATCATTATCCTGCTCTAATGATACGCGTAGTACAACCTTATTAGCCGTGTTGTCCTTTTTTGTCGAGCAATCACTAGAGACATGACCTACTTTATGACATGAGTTGCATCTTTTAATTGGTTGCTTGCACTTAAAATACGGATGCCCTTCTTCTCCACAGTTGTAACATTTGGTATTAGTTCTTATCTCACTATTATTGCTCTGCACAGTTTTAAAGGATTTGGTGCGCTTATTTTCGGATGTGCTGGCTTGTAAAGGTGCATTTGTTCTATCATTTCGTTTTATTGCTTTGACGTTTCTTAAATATACTAGCAACTTATCAGGCTCTGTGAATTGTGCCGCTTCAGCACTAGTTCGCACTGATCTATCTTCAATACCCAAAAGTAAGCAGTCTACCGCGTCTTTACCAGAAATTTTACAACGATTTAAAAGAACCATTTTCTCATAATAATATTCTTCTAAATGTTCACCGAAACGCGCTTTATAAGCCAACATATCCGTCAATAACTGCCCGTAATTCTCGTCACTCGGAAAAGCTGATCGTAATTTTTCTTGCCATTCAGACCATGAAAACAAGAGGCTCGGTAGCCCTTGATACCATTTCTGCGCGAGACCTACTAATTTAGGAAGAGCGTAATGTATAATTTGCCTTTCTGTCCATTCATAAATTTTTGCACACTCATTGACCTTAAGGATCCACATATCAACGGTTTGATTTCTCTTAGCGGGATCAAACTCGGGTACAACATTAATGGTGGGAAACCGCTCGCTACTTGTACTGCCTGAGGCTTTCATGGTCTGAACTAACTCCTTAAATTGCAAAGCAAAATTATTAAAATCACTCGAGGTACTAGCTACAGGCTCACTTGGGATCCCGTTGGATGGTGGTACCTGGTTGCCAATGGGAGAACGACTCTCGGAACCGCCGTCTTGTTGCCGCCTTCGTTCGACTTCAGGCGGGCGCCGCGACCTGCTGCGCGGCTGCCGCTGGCGCCGCGACCCGCTGCGAGACTGCCGTCGACGTCGGGCTCTCTTCTCCCGCCTTTCCTCTTGACTGCGAGAGTGGCGGCGTCTTGATCTTCTGCTTGGAGGACGGTCCGGCGAGATGGAGTCGTTTGAGGAAGATCTTTCCTCCCTTCTACGCTTGCCAGAAGATCGTCCTCTTTCCATTGTGACCACTGGAATTGAAAACGACAACAAAAGTGGCTGTTCGGTTCAATGATATTTTAAGTTCTGTTTTGTTTTTTTTTTTTAATACAAACAGATGTTACCTTTATGTAATAAACGTTATGAACAGTAAAAGATTTTCTATTTAGCTCTATTGAGGGAGCCAGTTAATAGTTCTAAATACTTCGGGTAGGTGCTCAGCAATTTCATTTCTAGTGCAATGTGGATGCTATTGGGAAAAACGGTTGCCATATTTCACAATGAAGCGAAAAACTATTTACGTGGGTAGTTAGATAAAAATAAGATACAGAAATTATTAAAGTATCGGATGAATTATATCGATAAGAAGTTTAATGCCTGTTAGTCAAGAATTCGTACCTGCAGTATGATATTTCGGGCCACACTGTCCTGTGCCGCGGCTATGGGAGCTCAAGTAGCACCACCGGAAGCTTACTTAAGGCGCCATTTGGCTAAAACTATTACTAACTAAGGCAATTTAAACATCATAAAGGATAAAGTAATGAAAGCTAAACATACCTTTTCGTGGGCGTTACGATCCTTTCACCTTGTTTTGTACCATACAAACCACAGCTAATCCCACTTACTGAACTGTTAAGCGATTATCCAAAGAAACCAAACTCGTAATTATAACTGTTATATTTAAATTATAATCAAGATTACAGTCGTCTCAGTTGATATCTACTCTCTACTATATCTCGAGCCGATCTGATCCCCGTGCTGTGTCGCGCTCCTGCCATATCCCCTCCAAGGGGCCTCCAGCAAAACTACTCGTCCAATCAAATTCACCAGCCAATCGCAAAACAGCACGTGGTATCAGAACCGCACTTCCGTAGATATTTCAAATAGTCACCCGTTATTATTACTTATTAATACCACCCGACTTACTGATTATTAAAATGCTAACAAATTATTTTATCAGACACTTTGTCTACTTACCGATATCAATTCGATTCCTTATAGAAATATTTTGTTCGTAAAGAACAATAATTTCTGCTCTTTTCAAAAAGATGATGACTATCCATATTTTGCAAATCACAAGGTATTTCAAAGGCAAAATTAAACAGTTCGTTGTTGTAAAACCACTTGTAAAACAAGGCGTAACGAATGGCGGCTAGCTTATAATTTGACTAATAATTTGAGGGTAGAATATACTTTATATTGTTAGACGGCAATTAATAAAATGTGCATCGTCTAGCAAATTTCAACCTTATTTCAAAGCTCTTTAAACAACTATTTACACATTGCAAATGCAGTAGTCACAGTTTGGACGTAGTAATTCATAAATTCACCAACTATATTAAATGTCTCGGTGGCTCAGCGGTCACAAAGGCAAGTCGGATACTTGATTTGTGCACTCGCTCTCTAGTAAACCGAGTTCGAATCCTAGAAGAAATGACATTTTTGGATGTTATTTAAATGGCGATGCTGGTTGTAAGGAATATTGGTTGGAAATGTTGGAATTGAATCTCAGACCAGACTTGATGAGAAATAAAAATATAACAAGTTGAATCAGTGAGATGGTAGCTACTACGCTGGTAATAATAGTTCAATGCGTCAGATTGCATAAATTTAAAGATTCAAGGTCAAAGTAAGACTCGATCCAGGGTGCCTTCTCTTGCCTTACACTTGCGATGACAATATCCAATGTAAGATAATAATGTAAAATGTTTTTAAGAAAATGCAAAAATAAAAAAATACTTTTACATTATTTCTGTAGAATTAACTTAAACCGGAGATATTGAATTTTTAAACCTTTGAGCCAGGCACGATACCAAAGGGATTTTTTAGTTTAATTTGTAATTATTTTTATCTTAGTTTATATAAACCACCTAACTAAAATAGTTGCAACTTTCTTCATTGTTATTTTTTAGTTATTGTTGTTGTTTATATAATAAATAGGTAATTTACAGCGACATTACTTATTTATCTTATTACTAAAAAAAACTGTACTGAGAGGGTAGATATACGATCGAACTCACTCACACATTCACATGTGGATTCTACGTAATGTTCATGTCGGTACTCAACACATAGACGACGTTTGTGTGCGTGCCTATGCTTACCGAATTATTTTGCCGTGTGTACATCTTGTCTCATTACCTTTAAAATTAATCTGTTTTATGTACAATAAAGAGTTATACATACACACATACATTGCAAATTGACATTTATATTTTTTGTCACTAACCTTATGTTTAAGCAATTGTGCCTAATAACACTATGGATTTTTTAGTTCGAAATAAAAAAATAATAATTTGAATTTGAATTACATACTCGGCAACAGCTGGTGGATAACATTCCACGAATTCAGACCTTCGAAACACACACGCACGCACGCACGCACACACACACCTAAGGTAACAAGACCTAAACACCACGTTTAGCACGATTGTAGAAATCAAAATAGTGATTGTTGCTAGCCGCATCGCCTATCTTGCTGTCAGTCGCGCGTGGCGCATTGAGACGAGCGGCCATTTTTTAGTTTTAAATATGCCAAGAGCGTATTGCGCTCTGCCGTGTCACGCACAACTCTGCTATCTTAAGTTAGGCGAGTTACGCCTAACCACCGTAAAATGGTTTTATTTACAATGCTTTACATGGTCCACAAACAATTACGTAAAAAATATCATTGGTTTTTGAAATATTTGATGTGACAAATTCGTTCAACTACTTTTTTTAATATCAATATTATGCACATCTCATCTATCTTAAGTTATGATAATTGTGTATGGCCCGCCGTCGATTTCGTAGTACTCAACGTAGCCAACCATTCATGATTCGACTTACGTTTGGTCACGCGAAACTCTTCTAACATAAGTTATTGCATGACGCGTGACCAGCCGTTGTATGGAGCAGTGGTTACGGCAAACTCTTTTAACTGAATTTCAAAAGTGAATTAAAGAAAAAATTAAAATAAAAAGGAGAGTTCCTTATACTTGAACTTATTAAGAAGTAAACTAGCCAGAAATAATACGCTGATGCGTTTAAATAACGATTTTATGACCGATTGCTTGAAAAAAGTATTATCTGCGTTTTTCTCAAAACTTCCTTTTTGAAGATAGAAGAGTTGTGCGTGACACGGCAGCACTGTGTACGGCTGCTTGAACTCGGCTTCTTTAAAACCGGAGCTTCCCAATAGCTACTTTAAGAAATCTATTCATTGGGATGAGAATTTTTTATGCAATAAAATTTAATAACAGAGCTTTCCGAACGTGTCGTAGCAGGCGAAAGTATTTTTTTGTAAGTAATATGTAATACTTATAAAAAAATTTAAACTGTTGAAGTTTTTTTAAATACCCTATTTTATTTAAAAAATAATTAATTCATTCGATTATTTAATTAATATAGAATCCAAATGAACGTTTATTTCTCTTTTCCACAATTATGGGTGCCAACCCTAATAATCTTAATTAAGTAAAGCTAGTTACTCTAAAACAGGCCTTACCAGCTGAGATTATAGCGCTAACTAGACAAACAACTTTTCAATTTGACAAAAATTAAATCGACAACCCTAACGCTTTATTGGAGCGTAGGTACTTATTTCAAAAAGTAGGCCTATCTTCCCTACTGCTTTAGCTTATATATATATACTGTGCCTATGCCCATACTCGATGGGTTTTTACCATCTGCGCGGGAAGAGAAGCAACTGGTACAACCTATGTTTTTAGGGTTCCGCACCTCAAAAGGAAAAAAACGGAACACTTATAGGATCACTTTGTTGTCCGTCCGTCCGTCCGTCTGTCAAGACCCTTTTTCTCAGGAACGCGTGGAGGTATCCAGCTGAAATTTATATCAAATACTCAAGTCTACTGCCCCTTGAAGCTGTGAAAAAATCAAACTTTTAAGCCCACGCAATCAAAAGATACAGCCGTTTATGCCGCAAATTTCCGCAAACTTTCGACTCTCAAGGGAATCAAAACCTACAAGGTACTTCCCGTGAACGCAGAATCTTGAAATTTGGTATGAAGGTAGGTCTTATAGCACAGATTAAGGAATAATTGTGAAAACCGTAAATATGTATGTATGTCTGTATATATCAGTGACCAATATAAAGTGACCCCACGTTGCGTACATTTTGCTTTGGAGCAGGGCTCTGCTTACACTGGTTTATAGATATTTATAGATATTTATAGATAATGATACGGAACCCTCCGTGCGCGAGTCCAACTCGCACTTGGCCGGTTTTTCTTTACTCCTAGATTAACATGGAAGCACCCTTCGAAAAATTATCTCAATCAACGCAGAAACCCTTTAAATTATAGCAAAATCACGGTCATCACGGACTACATTTAAAATAATGTTTTTCTTCATTCATAAACAGAGGGTCGAAAGGGTCAATTGTACCCTCGTCAAATCAGCTCGCGATTGCGATTCAACCCTTAAGTATTACCCCTAATTAGTAAAAAACATAGGTATAAGTAATAGAGTGTACTGAATACGGTATTTTAATGTGGCAACATTGGTAAGGGTTGGGAAATAACGGTTTGGTAACGGTTAATCGTTAACGGTTACCGTAAAACGTTAGCAATGCACCAAAGAGCTGTTACAAAAGTTGCTAAATTCCCTAATGGGATGTTCTCAGAAATTTAAATCACGTTAGGAGTCCACAGCATATATTAATACTAGCTGTTGCCTGCGACTTCGTCTGCAAAGAATTCGTTTATCGCTATCCCGAGGGAATTTTCCGGGATAAAAAGTAGCCTATGTGCTATTCCAGACTTTGCCCTATCTATGTGCCGAATTTCATCCAGATTCGTTGGGCCGTTCTGGCGTGATTGAGTAACAAACAAACATCTATCCATCCATCCATCCATCCATCCATACTTTCGCATTTATAATATTAGTTAGATTTGTTTCAACTGGTTATCTAATAAAGACGCAATAATAAAAACTAATAAGTACGAAGTTTTCGGAAAATTCACAATACAATCCCCGCGTCCCGAGCGCTTGGCGCCAAACAGTGGGGCTACTCCGAAATTTGATTTTCGAAGTTCGTGTCACGTCGTCCCTCTCACTCTCAAATTAATAACTATTAGTAAGAACGGAACGGCACGAAACGAACTTCGAAAATCGAATTTCGGAGTACAAGACCAGTGCCGTTGACATCTGCCAACTGTCAACGTCACTGCCCTGTCCAATGAGTTTGTTCTCTTTACACAGTCTGTTTTCATTTACCATAACGAAGGATCAGTTTTGAATTCTTAACACTATAGATTAGGTAGGGTCCATTTTACGCAATATCGGTACTATTCTTAAGTACATATATTGTATTTCTTCCTACATATATTTTATCTATGCGTAAGCGTAAGTAAGTAAACGCTTTATTGTACAAATATAAAGAAAAAAATTAAAATAATATATGTACAAAGGCGAACTTCCTATAAGGGATCTCTACCAGTTAACATTTGAGTAGATGAGATGAGCATTACAATACAATACAAACAATACAAATGCTCTTTATTGAACACCACTAATGGGTAAATTAAAATTCCAGTAAACTGACTGCTTCTTTTACTGCTCTTCTTCAACAACAAATGACATAAAAAAGTCACATTAAAAAAGAGTATAAAAACATAAACAATATTAATTATTAAAAAATATAGTAAAGAGTTCGCAAAAATATGTATTTTATTCATGTAGTTTTAACTGGTCCTCCCACCACTTTGGAGAATAAAATAATCAACGAAAACGTACCCACATTACCACAATCACAATAAGTATTTTTTTTTGTTAAAAAACCATTTGAACACAAGTTTTTTGCTTACTGTACTTTTTACTTACTGTATCTACATTCTTGCGTTGTTATCTGTCCTACATATTTATACCAAGTTTCGAGTTAATCGGACTAAACGTCGAAGAGTTTCCTAATGCGGAGACAATTCTAGATACTATACCTTAATATTATCATTCGACTTACACAAGTATGCAAGTATGCAAAATGCGGTTGAAGATATCTGCCTCAAAATTGAGATGCAAGACTCCACAGCAATCAGTGTTTACCCCAACCTAAGCTTACCTACCCTCATCTAAATTCTCGATTTAGTGAAAATCACGGGAAACCGTTGTCTGCAAACATTATCATAACGTTATATTAACGAACGTTACAAAACAACTAATCGTTAACAAGCACCACTTTCCCATCCTTGGCTGAGAATAGGAGATGGGGTGAAGGAAATTTACCCTACACCAAATCCACAGCAAAACCAACTTACTGCCATGCTGTTATAGTGGAAAACCAATTGGTAAATTTCCTTTGGCATGGCAGAGTTTACCCGTAACACGTTTACAGGGAATTGAGCGCTGTGAGGTGCCGTTTTAGGTTGCTTTTTCATCAGAGGAATGAACCTTGTATAATTCTACATAAGTACGTATAGCTTTCCATAAAATAATCAGTAGAAATCCTTGGCCGAGCGGGTCGCGTCTATACAACGTATATTCTGACCTAGAACCGTTTAAAACATGTTTAATACCGAAAAAATGCTTTAAGTGACTAGTGATGTGAATAATCGATATTTTACCGTTTGTGGTTTGTGCGTGGGCTTGCGAAAATGAGGTTTTAACGGTATGTATGAAAGGTTCTAGAAAATGATTGGTGCGATTCTTTTTCATTCTTCATTGAAAGGTTTATTTTCTCTTCGATCTGTATTACGCAAATCTTTGTCATTACCTGCACCTATTTGATTTTTACTCATACAGTTTGTATGGTGTTTAATACAATTATTTTATTACTAATTGTGTTCTTAGCTATATCTATTTGGTTATTAAGTCGGTGTTCCCAGCTTCTAAGTAGGTAGGCATCTTAATCTCAATTTAATTAAGAGATATATTTTTGACTGTTTCTACAGTAGGCGGCAAATAAGTAAAACTTGGACGGGATAAGCGCAGTAGGTATGAAAATGATGTTGTTTTTCATACTGCGCTTATCCCCTCCACGTTTTACTTATTTGCCGCCTATTATACGTTAGTATGTACCTATTTATGTTAACCAATTTTACACTCAAAATAAAAATAATGATAAGTTGTCCCTAAATATATATTGGCGTAATAAGGCTTTCATGCTAGAACATTTACAAAAATATGCAAGCCAGTCGAAATTACGTGCAAAAAATAAAAATAAAAATCAAATCTAGCTAATATTATAAATGCGAAAGTATGGATGGATGAATGGATGTTTGTTTGTTACTCAATCACGCCAGAACGGCTCAACGGATCTGGATGAAATTCGGCACATAGATAGAGAAAAGTCTGGAATAGCACATAGGCTACTTTTTATCCCGGAAAATTGTGTAGTTCCCGCGGGATAGCGATAAACGAATTCTTTGCAGACAAAGTCGCTGGCAACAGCTAGTAAATAATATGCTCGAAATCACAAGAAATTCAACATAATACACATTAAAATATTTAGACCTAGCTTCTGCTCGCGACTTCGTCCGCGTAGGATTAGACTTAAGAACCGATGTTGATAGTATATTCTGCAATAATTATTTAAGTACGATGCGACTCTAGGCAGCTACGATCTTTATCATGCTTATCACTATCCCGCGGGAACTATGCAATTTTCCGGGATAAATAGTAGCCTATGTGTTAATATAGGGTACCAGCTATCTCCGTTCCAAATTTTATCCAAATCCATCCAGCCGTTTGCGCGTGAAGACGTAACAAACACACACACACACACACACCTAGTGTGATTACTGAAAGATTCTAGTAATTATTTTACGAGAAAAACGAGAAAGTTCCTAGCAATAGTTAGTTAGCTATTTTTTAAATACTAAAAATATGCCTTAAATTAAAAAACCGGCCAAGCGCGAGTCGGAATTGCGTACCGAGAGTTCCGTATAAATTTGGAAAGCGAATATAAAATCCAATGGTAACTAGCAGTGCCCTGCTTCTAAGCAAAATGTAGGAGCGTGAAGCTGTTACTTCTTTACCGTCTCTAACGTCTTATTCCTCCGAGTCTCTAACCGATTTTAGTGAAATTTGGTACAGATATTCCTCGTACTCTATGATCGGCGTGATTCTCAAACCAATAATGTTATTTGATGAATTTAAGTGGATGCAAAAACGTGTGTAGTTACCTATTGGGAAATATATAAATAAAACACCGGGTAGCACTCCGGGAGTGCCGGCAGAAGTGAAAACTACACACACGCACACTCGCGCAAAAAGAAAAAAAAGGAAAAAAAAATACACGAGATTTGAACTGCGGTCACCTGAGAGAACATACTGTTATTCCACACCTTATACCACTAGGCCAAACGCACACACGATAAAGCGTCGAAATCAACGTACACTTCAAAAATCGAACGCGACTCTAGCTTCATTCGAATTTCAAAATAAGCTCTTAGAGGATCATGATATCCTGGTACTTAAACTCTTCCTCCGTCTTACGTCTGACGCGAGTTTAACATTTTTTACCCATCTAAAAAAGAGCCCAACGCGCTAAAGAAGTTTTCGCTTCAAAAAAATTCAACCGAATTGAGAACCTCATTTTTTTTTTAAGTCGGTTAAAGAAGTGGTGTTCGTATGATGATGAAGATGAGTGAGTTGACAGAATAATAGTTAATTTAGAGTTGAAAGAATCGTGTCATAAATTCTACTATTATAATATTATAATTATAATATAATATAATATAACATAATCTATACATATAATATATAATAATATTATAAATGCAAAAGTTTGTGACGATGTGACGATGTGAGTGAGTGAGTGTGTATGTTTGTTCCTTCTTCACGCTGAAACGAATGGACGGATTTGGATAAAATTTGGAACGGAGATAGCTGGTACCCTAGATTAACACATAGGCTACTTTTTATCCCGAAAAATTGCATAGTTCCTGCGGGAAAACGATAAACATTTCAAAGGTCTGCTACCTAATTTAAATCTAATTCTACGCGGACGAAGTCGCGGGCAGAAGCTAGTATATTATAAAACAGCTAGCTTATCACGTAACTCGCTCGCAATCGCCATCGTGTTCATTTTGACAGTTCTTGTATGAATGTGACAGCTAGCTGATTCCGATGCCAATTGTCAGCCCATACATGAACTGTCAAAATGAACACGATGGTGATCGCGAGCGAGCTACATAATAAGCATGCAGTTCGCTAGTCTAAAGAGGTTGGGTTCACACCAACATTATTGGTAGGTATCCTAAGATTAGGCCTTAAAACCTAAAAGGTTAAAACAGATTAGTTAATCACCATGGCGTGTTAACCGATAATCTTTTCATTTAGTATGTCGGGTCAGTTTTTCGTTCAGAAGCCTTACAAATACTGTATTAGGTTACCCACTTCTGTTACATTAGGGGGATTGCTTAATACACGAATTTGTACGACGGGACGCAATTTTGAAATTATACGTTACACTCGATGACTTTAATTGTTGAGCATACATGGAACGCTGTCATAGTAATTTTTTTATTTTATTATTACTATCAGCCTATTGTGTCTCACTTCTGAGCATAGTAAATAACATACACATACATATATATCGTCACGCCTCTTTCCCACAGGGGTAGGCAGAGACTACTTTGTTCCACTTGCTACGATCCTGACATACCTCTTTCGCTTCATCCACATTCAACAATCTCTTCATACATGCTCGTCGGTTTCGGGTACTCTTGACCTGGCCTTTCTCCAAAACGTCCCCAATTTGATCACGGAACGTCCGCCTAGGCCTTCCCCTCCCAACGCACCCATTCACACATAAATAGTAAATAATAAATAATAATAAATATCATGGGACAAATAACACCAATGGACCCAGTCCCAAACTAAGCAGAGCTTGTGCTATGGGTACCAGGCAACGGATAAACATACTTATATAATGTAGATAAATACATACTTAAATACATACAACATCCATGACTCGGGCACAAATATTCGTATTTTTTTTATCATACAAATGTCTGCCCCTACCGGGATTCGAAGCCGGGACCTCTAGCTTCATAATCAAGGTCACTAACCACTAGGCTATCCGGTCGACAGTGATGTATTAGCCATGTCGACAAACAAATTTTTTTTTATATGAATAGGAAGGCAAACGAGCAAGTGGGTCACCTGATGGTAAGCGATCACCACTGCCCATAGACACCCGCAACCCCGGAGTATTTTAACATTGACAATTTGCGACAAGGTTCTATCGTGGCTCAACAATTAAAGTCGGTACCAGCAATGCACCAAGATGAAGTTACCTACCAAAGTTACAAAGTTTTCTTGTGCAACATACATACACACGTACACAAATCACATCTAAATCCCTTGCGGGGTAGACAGAGCCTGAGGTAACAAGAACACGCCACGTTTAGCATGATAGGCGTATAGGTGGAAAGAGGAATCAAAATAGTGATGGGTTGCTAGCATCACCTATAACATAAGAATTTTGAATATTTTATTGAATCAGGCGTTACTTTGCGGAGGTCCATTTCAATGAACACAAAATATTTACCTTGCTACTCCGCTACTTACGTGCAAGATAACCAAGCTTGTGCGAAATATGTACGTTTTGCATGCAAGCCCTCCCACCACTACTACCACACAAAACGCACACAAATCCCACAAACTTAATTAATCCTAACACCACACAAACACTGACGCGCGTTTCGACCCCTCTACGGGAAATTATAAATAAGAGGGTAGTTTGATAATATACGAATGTGGGTACATTTAGTTTATTTATAGTTTTACAAATTAGTACGACGTTGGTTCGCATGTGCATCGGTTGTGCTCTAACTTTGAGAATGATCCCGTAGAGGGGTCGAAACGCGCGTCAGTGTTTGTGTGGTGTTAGGATTAATTAAGTTTGTGGGATTTGTGTGCGTTTTGTGTGGTAGTAGTGGTGGGAGGGCTTGCATGCAAAACGTACATATTTCGCACAAGCTTGGTTATCTTGCACGTAAGTAGCGGAGTAGCAAGGTAAATATTTTGTGTTCATAAGAATTTTGCCCATCCTGGATGGGCTTTTACCATCTTCTAGTGCAAAGTTCTCAGAAATTTAAATTTAATAATTAATGCCATCACGTGAAGAGTTAAGAGGCTGACAACACCTAATTTTGTTGAAATTGATGTCATTTAAACACTTTTTTAAGAAAAACTGCACACAAAAAAAATATAATGTTAATTTTCATCATATTTCAAACACGCTAGACGGGTTCGATACATAATTGTACAAAATCGGCTCGATAGAAAATAATTGCAGAGATTGGTCTTAAAATCATCATTAAACGGTTCTATGTCTTTATTTTTTCGACGTATGGGTCTGCAATTAAAAACATAAAGTCAACATATTCATATCTAAACGGCTAACGAGTCATATTTCACAAATAATCCATACTTTTGCTTATTTCTTATGATTTGTGTCTTATTTGAAAGATTTTAGACGCGCGCCAAGCTGCCGGAATAGTTTCTTCTCTTCCACTAACAGGCACGTGAACCGTATGTGTGAAGAGTGGCGCTGCTCCAGGTCATTTGCTGTTGACAGCGCCTTAGGTCAAGAGTACCCGAAACCGACGAGCATGTGTGAAGAGATTGATGAATGTGGATGAAGCGAAAGAGGTATGTCAGGATCGTAGCAAGTGGAACAAAGTAGTCTCTGCCTACCCCTGTGGGAAAGAGGCGTGACGACATGTACGTTAAGAGTTTAGAGCATTTGTTGATTGTCTAACAAAAACCGGCCAAGTGCGAGTCGGACTCGCGCACGAAGGGTTCCGTACCAGAAATACTCTGTTGTATAGGAGCCCCCTTAATTATTATTATTATTATTTTGATTTTAGTATTTGTTGTTGTAGCCACAATAAAAATACATAATCTGTGCAAATTTCAACTGTCTAGCTATTACGGTTCTTGAGATCTAGCTCGGCGAGTGGTAGCCATGAAAAAGGGCTAAAATATCACGTTTTTTGTATGAGAGCCCGCCTTGATTATTATTATTATTTTGTTTTTAGTATTTGTTGTTATAGCGGCAACAGAAATACACAATCTGTGAAAATTTCAACTGTCTAGCTATTACGGTTCTTGAGATACAGCCTGGTGACAGACGGACGGACGGACGGACGGACAGCGAAGTCTTAGTAATAGGGTCCCGTTTTTACCTTTTGGGTACGGAACCCTAAAAACAACAACTGGAACAAGCTTCCCGCTGGGGTCTTTCCATCGAGTTACGACCTGAGAGCCTTTATGAGGCGAGTGTACCATTTTCTGCAGGGCCGACAACGCACTGGCATCGCGTAAAGCGCTGCAGGCGTCTATGGACGGTGGTGATCATTTAACATCAGGGTGACTCACTAGTTCGTTTGTCTGGCCTCTCTACTATAAAAAAAAAATTAAAAAAACGTTAATATCTAAAAAGTTTTTGAAGAATTCCCATTGGAAACTCGTTATGGGAACTTAGGTACTTACTATAAATTTTCGTGTAAGTTTCTGGAAACTGGAGAAACACATATAAATCGTGCTTCTTATGCCAATTTCCACGCCTATAGCATCGCTGATGTGCAAGCACTGCTGCGCAGTAAGAAGTGAAGTAGACTTCCTTGATTTCCTTCGCTTTTAGGCGCTGTCAACAGCAAATGACCTGGAGCAGCGCCACTCTTCACACATACGGTTCACGTGCCTGTTAGTGAAAGAGAAGAAACTATTCCGGCAGCTTGGCGCGCGTCTAAAATCTTGAAAATAAGACACAAATCATCTTATCTTACTAATATTATAAATGCGAAAGTATGGATGGATAGATGGATGGATGGATGGATGGATGAATGGATGTATGTTTGTTTGTTACTCAATCACGCCAGAACGGCCCAACGGATCTGGATGAAATTCGGCACATAGATAGAGAAAAGTCTGGAATAGCACATAGGCTGTTTTTTATCCCGGAAAATTGCGTAGTTCCCGCGGGATAGCGATAAACGAATTCTTTGCAGACGAAGTCGCTGGCAGCAGCTAGTAAGAAATAAACAAAAGTATGGATTATTTGTGAAATATGACTCGTTAGCCGTTTAGGTATGAATATGTTGACTTTATGATTTTAATTGCAGACCCATACGTCGAAAAAATAAAGACATAGAACCGTTTAATGATGATTTTAAGACTAATCTTTGCAATTATTTTCTATCGAGCCGATTTTGTTCAATTATGTATCGAGCCCGTCTAGCGTGTTTGAAATATGATGACAATTTACATGATATTTTTTTTGTATTTTTTTTGTGTGCGGTTTTTCTTAAAAAAGTGTTTAAATAACATCAATTTCAACAAAATTAGGTGTTGTCAGCCTCTTAAAACACGTCGGCTCTAAAAGGTTCAATTTGCGTTCGTATTGTTCCTAAGATCCTCCATTGTTAGATTCCGTTGTTAATTTTACAGGTAGGAAGTCCAAGTCGAGCCATAGGGAGTGTATTTACAAGATTTCATAAATAGCAATGCAAAACAATTTTTCACCTCACTACAGCGAGAAAAATGATGGATGGAACAAAAACAGTTCAACTTAGCAAACCAGTTTTATAAACCCCCTTGTAAAAAAACGGGCACCCATGGTTTTTTTATGTGCGAGTTACGTGTATCGAATGTGTGTAAATCATTGACTTACGATAAACAACTAGACTCCCAATCACGCTCAAAAACTGTCTGAAGCAAAAGTCTGCACGACGCGTCTTGTTAAATTCGAAATGGAGTGCTGGGGAAATAAATCAAAAGCCAGATTAGTGGGCCGACCGTTGCTGTCGGTGGCGTTGAAAAAGAGGATTTATTTCTATACAAACAATTCTTATATACCTACTAGTTGTACAGCGCCATCTCTGAGATGACCAGTAAATCAAAACAAATTGCAGTTACTCGATATCTTATGGACTAAATGATCTATCTATAGGAAGTGGTACCATCTGAATTGGCCTAGATGGCGCCACACGTGTTATTCGTTAAATAAATTTAACACGTCTATTGTGCAGAGTTTTGGTTCAGTCGTGTTTCGACCGCCGCTTCGATAACAATGTACATGTCTCTTTCGCACTGTAATCTCAAACGCTTGAGAACAAGAGACAGACAGGTTTCCAGCGCGTGGCGTCGTGTTATTACTTCTCACGATCGTATGCAATTGACATTAAACATTACTGCCACGAAATAAGGTGTTAATTTGAACGAATATGTTAATGTTATCTGTGTGAGTTGATGTGTCGACACACAATACATAGACAATGCCGCTCGGACGTTTCGTGAGGCACTTTTGTTTGTGAATGGGAGTCTAGTTGTTTATCGTAAGTCAATGGTGTAAATCAATGTTTCTCTACTCTCTCCTTCTCTCTCTCTCTCTCTCTCTCTCTCTCTCTCTCTCTCTCTCTCTCTCTCTCTCTCTCTCTCTCTCTCTCTCTCTCTCTCTCAAATTAACCTTTTCCGGCCATTTCGAAAATTGTCCAAAGGCTATGCAAAAAACTGTTTCAGTATTCATTGTTCTACGTGTGAATATCTCAACTACGTGATGTCGAAACTTTGTAATACAGTGGAAAGAAAACAAAACCGTTACCCGGGATTACACGGGCTTGTAAACAACACCAACCACTTACCACCGGAGTCGCCTTCAGATTCAGATTCATTTTATTGCTCGAAATCAATTTAAATACAAGATGTTGTTATCATACAATAGTTCATTGTTTCACCTTCGTAGGCCTACAACATAATTATACTTATTATTCCGCTATAATATTTATGTTCTATGACTTTTTTCACATCTAAAATACTTAAAAAACATTTAATAAATACTACAATAATCAATAATAATAATAACATAAATTTCACGTAGTCGCGGGCAAAAACTAGTAATAACATAAATTCAATTAATTGATGGATAAATGTCACAATCACTACATAGTACATAAATATAAAACAAAGTCGCTTTCTCTGTCTTTATGTCCTTATGTCCCTATGTCCCTATGTAGTTTTAAAGATTTAAGCATACATGGGACGTGTCCCTAAAAAAGAAAATACAAAAAAATAACAAAAAAAATACCCACAAAATAAAAAATATAAAAATTATAATTAAAAAAATTTATTAAAATATAAATATATTATTTAATGTAAATTTCTTGATTCATTTGATATTTCCTAATATTAGTAGGATTGAACTCAACTGTTTTCGGTTTTATCGTGTGACTTTAATAAATAATTACTTTGTACAGTCGACGTCAAAGATAACTTTACACTTTAGTGCAACGCTTTAGGGCAACGTTGTAACTCGTAACGTTGCTCAGCAAGTCGTCATAACATTTCTCAAGACCATAATTAACCAGTCTTATTTGGAGTATGTTTTTGTCAACTCTTGTCGTAGATACTCTGTGGTACCAAGTTCAATTTACAAGAGCAGGAAAACCTCAGATCAAAGATACCGAGGTAGAGAGTAAAATTACGGGCACAAGAGGCATTTCATTTTAGCCTCTAGGTTGGCAACGCATCTGCAATCCCTCCGGGGTAGCGAGTCTCTATGGGCAGTGGTGATCGCTTACCATCAGGTGACCCACTTGCTCGTTTGCCTTCCTATTCACATAAAAAAAGAGGTTTCTTCCATGCTGGGCTGGGAGCAAAAAAAACATAGAATGCACTTGCTTCTCTTCCCGCGCAGATCGTGAAAGCTAATCGTGGGAATGGGCGAAAATCTTAGGAATCATGTCATAGGCGATGCTAGCAACCCATCGCTATTTTGATTCTCCCCACTTATACGCCTACAATCATGCTAAACGTGGCTTTTAGGTCTTGTTAAATAAATGTCTTCTTTCTTCTTCTTTGTTACCTTATGCTCTGTATACCCCGTAAGGGATAAAAACGTGACTCCGTCTTCGCAGAATTCGCTTATCGCGTCTCTAGTGAATTGACCTGTGGCCTCTCAAGGGTCGCGGGTTCGAATCCCGGGCTCGCACCTCTGAGTTTTTAGGAATTTATGTGAGGAATTACATTTGAAATTTGCCATGAGCTTTCCGGTGAAGGAAAAACATCGTGAGGAAACCTGCACACATCTGCTGTGCGTGAAGTTCCCAATTCGCACTGGGCCCGCGTGGGAACTAAAGCTGAAACCGTCCAATAAATGGAGGAGGCCTATGCCATGAGGCACGCCGAATTACGCGATAATCTATATATAACAGTATGCTTAGTGCGACCTGATCAGGATCGCGGGATCGCGGTGGATGCGGAAGGCACAGGACCGGTCCGAGTGGAGAGCCTTGGGGGAGGCCTATGTCCAGCAGTGGACGTCTTTCGGCTGATATGATGATGATGATGATGCTTAGTGTAAGTTTTCAGTCACAGAACACGTATCGACTGCGTTTGCGTTAAAATGTCAAATACTATGGGAACAGTTTGTTTCCGTTTCGATCCGCAAGTGGCGCTGCCAAATTTTCCATAGTAATTAAGACGTTTACGTGAACGCGTTCGAGACGTTTGTTCGTGTGAAAACTTACACTAGAGGCTCTGAAAACAAAAGACTACAGTTATGTATTGAAATTGTAGCGAATTCGGGATAAAAGGGCTATATTATTATGTATACATCCATACATCCACATTTACAAACTTTCGCATGAACATTAGGATAATACATGGCGCAGTCGGTAGGATACGCTACGTTCAAGAGTTTCAAGAAATGTGCCATCAAAAATTCCGTGATCTCAAAATGTCTAAAATTATAACAATCAAAACTGGAAACGTTGTAATTTTCAATGCAAGGACGCTTCGGCTTGGCCGAGAGTATAATTCAAAAACTTTCTTATTGCATTAGTTAGGAGTTGGTACTGAATACGAGATGAGATTAGTCCCGAATTTTAAAATTTCACCCTACTAGGGGTTGGGTTTGTTAGGGGTTTAAAATTCATGCGGGCTATGACCTTCATTCATCTATACTTCTTCCATACTAATATTATAAAGAGGAAAGATTTGTATTTTTGTGTGTATGTTTGTAATAAATAAACTCAAAACTACTGTACCGATTTCAACAATTCTTTCCTCAACTTTTTCCTCAACATGCTGTGATGCGTGCTACCCTACACCATCGAGTGAGCGACTAAGCCTTCGAATCTTTCTATCTGAGCCGCCAGTTTAAGTTTTAGGCACGACAAACGTCTCGAACACGTTAATGAGAAAATGAACAGTATGCTTAGTTAGGTTTTCGGTCACAAAATACGTCTCGAACGCGTTTGCGTTAAAATGTCAAATACTATGAGAGCAGTTTGTTGCCGTTTCGATCCGCAAGTGGCGCTGCCAATTATTCCATAGTAATTGAGACGTTTACGTGAACGCGTTCGAGACGTTTTTATATGCGAAAACTTACACTAGAGGCTCAGTATGCTTAGTGTAGGTTTTCGGTCACAAATTACGTCTCGAACGCGTTTGTGTTAAAATGTCAAATACTAAGAGAACAATTTGTAACTGTTTCGATCCGCAAGTGGCGCTGCCAATTATTCCATAGTAATTGAAACGTTTACGTGAACGCGTTCGAGACGTTTTTATATGCGAAAACTTACACTAGAGGCTCGCAACAAGCGGCACGAAACGACAATTAATATTTCTTATAGTAAGTATGCTTAGTGTAAGTTTTCGGTCACAAAAAACGTCTCGAACATGTTTGCGTTAAAATGTCAAATACTATGAGAACAGTTTGTTGCCGTTTCGATCCGCGAGTGGCGCTGCCAATTATTCCATAGTAATTGAGACGTTTACGTGAAAGCGTTAGGTACGTTTTTCTTGTCAAAAACTTACACTAGAGGCTCAGTTTGTTGCCGTTTCGATCCGCAAGTGGCGTTGCTAATTTTTCCATAGTAGGTAATTGAGACGTTTACGTGAACGCGTTCGAGTAATGCAAAAACTTACACTAGAGGCTCAGTATGCTTAGTGTAAGATTTCGGTTACAAAATACGTCTCGACTGCGTTTGCGTTAAAATGTCAATTACTATGAGAAGTTTTAGTTGTCGTTTCGTTCCGCTTGTGGCGCTATTCATTTTCCCATAGTAATTGAGACGTTTACGTGAACGCGTTCGAGAGGTTTTTATATGCGAAAACTCACACTAGAGGCTCAGTTTGTTGCCGTTTCGATCCGCGAGTGGCGTTGCTAATTTTTCCATAGTAATTGAGACGTTTACGTGAACGCGTTCGAGACGTTTTTATATGCGAAAACTTACACTAGAGGCTCAGTTTGTTTGTAATTGAGACGTTGACCTACGTGAACGCGTTCAAGACGTTTATACATATGTGCGAAAACTTACACTAGTTGCTTAGAAGCATTTGACGCAATTACGCACTTGTTACTATGCGAATTTTTGTCGCGAATCTGTGTTCAGATATTTTATACAGTTGACTGTACCAATCCATTGTAGCAATCCTATTATAACGACAGCCGTAAAATCAACAACGATATTGTATTACTCACATAGATTCTAACATTGTTAACGACGTGATTAAAATAAACGATAATTAACAAAAGTAATTATAACACATCTATGAAGCAATTCAATGGTGTGTGAACTTGCTAATCCGCACTGGGCCCGTACCCTCTCGTTCTGAGAGGAGGCCTGTGCCCAGCAGTGGGAAATATATGTATAGGCTGGACATTTGTTTCGCTTTGACTAGTAGAGACTTTATACATCTCTACTATAGACCAATGTAATTTAAGGTACGGACTTAACTTAGGGACCTTTTACATCCCTTTTATAAAATGTATTAATTGTATTATAGGTAAGTTAAGTAGAATTTAAGTACTATTGTAAATCTATTTTATTTTGAAAAAATGACTTTCTGCCAAGTTTCTTGCGGCGCATTCTTGTTGGCAATGATGGTATTACCGAATGCGCTGGTAGATTAAAAAAAGACATGTAAAAGAGCCCTCGGCGGCCTATTTGCAAAAAAAAACTTTTGACTTTGAATTTGATACATCTAACTAATATTATAAATGCGAAAGTATGGATGGATGGATGGATGGATGTTTGTTTGTTTGTTTGTTACTCAATCACGCCAGAACGGCCCAACGGATCTGGATGAAATTCGGCACATAGATAGAGAAAAGTCTGGAATAGCACATAGGCTACTTTTTATCCCGGAAAATTGCGTAGTTCCCGCGGGATAGCGATAAACGAATTCTTTGCAGACGAAGTCGCTGGCAACAGCTAGTACGTATATATTAGTGATGGGCCGACTACGGGTTTTGCCGACTACCCGACTACCCGACTCAGCCGACTATTCGGCATTGCCGATCATTATGGGCGCTCTCCAACTCGCTTTATTTCTGCTGCCGTTCCGATAAAACTGACCGCCTTCGGTTAATTGACAGCACACGCGCATACTACTGGGTCAAATGTAACTCATTCTGCTACATTTGATTTCAACTTACCGTGTTTTTTCAAGATTGTCTAAGTCATTTTTTACCTTGCTTACAATTATTGCTTTAGAAGACTTTAATTTAATCACCGTGGTTTTATTTACGCGTCCTTTTTTAAAAAATAAATAACAACCGACTAGTCGTCATTTTTTGCCGAATAGTCGCCGACTATTTGCCGACTAAAAATAATGCCGAATAGTCGGTTTCCCCGACTAGTCGGCAAGTAGTCGGCCCATCTCTAGTATACATACACAAATCACGTCTATCCCTAACGGGGTGGACAGGGCCTAAGGTAACAAGACCGGGCAAAACCGGCTGAGAGTCTGAATGGAATCACATCAAGACGTCAAGGTAAAGCCCCAGGTTTTAGCTGGATTTTTAGTATGGATCTGACAGCGAGCGAGCCACAATTGACTCAGAATTGAATCGCATTAAGTACGTCATGGTAAACCCCTGTACAGGGGTAATATTTTAAACCAACCTATTTCAAAGCGCGGAACCCTTTGGGTTTGCAACCGCAACACTATCAGTTAATAGAATCACTCGATAGCAGAATAATATATACCGTATTTCCGTGCCCGATCAAATTTATACCTGTAAATGACATACTAGACCTCCATTTTTAGGGTTTCGTACAAGTTTCCTCAGATAATGTGTTTCTGTTGCCTATAACAACAAATACAGAAAACAGAATATTTTGAAGTGACAAATTCTTTAGCGGCGTTGAGCGCTTTTTGGGATGGGTAAAAAAGTTAAACTCGCGTCAGGCGTAAGACGGAGGGAGAGTTTAAGTACCAGGATATCAGATCCTCTAAGAGCTTATTTTGAAATACGAATGAAGCTAGAGTCGCGTTCGATTTTTAAGTGTAAGTTAAGGGTGCGACCACACCGCCGCTTAAAAAACTAAAAAAAATGTATGAAGAAACGGTGAGAAAACGTGACGCATACGACACGTCACTGCGTATACGCCGCGGTTTGGTCGCACCCTAATTTCGTCGCTTTAACGTTTGTGCGTTTGGCCTAGTAGTATAAGGTGTGGAATGACAGTGTGTTCTCTCAGGTGTAGTTTTCACTTCTGCCGGCACTCCCGGAGTGCTACCCGCGATTATTATTATTCACTTGCCGAATTTGTATGGAGCCCTCGGTGCGTGAGTCCGACTCGCTCTTGCCCAGGTTTTATAAAATAACGTTTCAATTGAATAAACACTGAAATAATGAAAAAAACATTTCGTGCTCCATTTTACTCGAACGGCGTAATAATACAATTTTCCTTATTTTTCTATTGGTTACAGTTCCTTAGAGATTAATAGAATTACATTAAGTACTTACCTCAGCTTAAGTAACGCCTTGTGGATATTATTAAGTAAGTTTATTTAATGTGCAAAGACGGTAGGTACTTAAGAGCACTTTTGAAGACAAATATTCACAATGGCGACTGAATTTAAAGCAAATTGTGTTCTTATAAGCTTTTATTTAATCAAGTCAAGAGTACCCGAAACCGACGAGCATGTATGAAGAGATTGATGAATGTGGATGAAGCGAAAGAGGTGTCAGGATCATAGCAAGTGGAACAAAGTAGTCTCTGCCTACTCCTGTGGGAAAGAGGCGTGACGGTATGTATGTATTATACAATACAATACAATACAAAAACTCTTTATTGAACACCACATGTAACAATCAAAACAGAAGAAAGGTATACAGAAGTAATAAGGTAACAATAGGCGGCCTTATCGCTACAGAGCGATCTCTATTATATATGTATGTATTATTTAATAGTTCCCACGCGGGCCCAGGGCACGCGGGGCTTGGGCTATCCCAAGCCCTCTCATTCTGAGAGGAGGTCTATGCCCTGCAGTGGGACGTATATGGGCTGGAGACAATGAGATAATGTATGTATGTAGTTAAGACGTATAGGTTGCCTTTAGGTCTCGTTACCTTAGGCTCTTTCTACCCCGTCCCCCGCCAACAGGGCCTTGCTCCGAAGGCCCCAAAGAGTTATGGCGGTGCGGGCAAGCCGGGCATACCGGACGGTGGGGTGGGCGGCGGCATGCGCCTTGGCTGGCACTCCTCCCTGGGAAATCGAGGCGGGAGTGCTAGCCGACGCGTATAGAGGGCGCGTGGAGCGGAGGGCCCGGGGCGAGTCCCTTGCCCCAAGGGAGCTGGAGCGCCTCCGCGAGACGCAAAAGGAGGAGGTCATGGAGCGCTGGGCGGACCAGCTAGCGGAGGCCGAGTACGGCCTCCGCTCTGTCGAAGCCGTCCGCCTAGTGCTCCAAGAGTGGTGTGGAAGAAGGTTCGGGTCCCTCACCTTCCGGCTCACCCAGGTACTGTCCGGGCACGGTTGCTTCGGGCGGTACCTGTACCGTGTGGCCGGCAGGGAGGAAACGGCGTCGTGCCATGAGTGCGGCGCCAGCGACGATACGGCACAGCACACCCTAGAGGTGTGCCCCGCCTGGTCCCGCGGGCGCCGCACTCTGGTGGCGACGATCGGCGGCGACCTCTCTCTGCCTAGCATCGTGCAAGCCATGCTGGGCAGCGAGGAGTCCTGGGAGGCCGTCGCGTCCTTCTGCGAGGAAGTGATGTTGCAGAAGGAGGAAAGGGAGCGGGAGCGCGAGAACGACCCCCTCGCGCCCCCGCTCCGGCGCAGACGGACGGGGAGGAGAAGGCGGCAGTTTGCCGCCCTCCCACCCTAAAGGTGCCTGCTGGCGGGGGATGGGGATCCCTCGCTAGCCCCCAAAGGCCCACGAGTCTAGGGGGGGACCAGGTATTCCCGGTCCCCCCCTCTTGGCGCAGGAGCCCCGGCACATAGCCTGGGGCGGCCGGTGGGGCGTACGCGGTAGACAATGTAATATGCTCCCGCTGCGCCCCCCCAAATGGCAGAGAGGGAATACCGGTGGGTTTTTAGTGGGTATGCCTCCCCCGCCCCCCCCCCCCCGTCCGGGAGGGGCCGGGGAGGAGAGTCCCACATAACCTCCGCGCCATCCCCACGGCGCGGTCGTATGCGTAACGCATTTTCCCACCGCAAAAAAAAAAAAAAAAAAAAAAAAAGGCTCTTTCTACCCCGTAAGGTATATAGACGTGATATGTGTATGTATTTTTGTAAAATTTCATGGAATTCCAGGGAAGTAGGTATGCATTATTTCCCGTAATATTGTGCCCCTACATCATTATAACGTAATTAAAGAGATTTAGTGAGCAATATCGCGGCGTGGGCGTTGCTTTGTGGTCGTAAACGGAACGTGAATAAAGTGAACAGAATACGGACACAGCGTTGTAAAGAACGACAGGCAGTTATAGTAGTAGTAGTAGTACTCATAATCGTTAACCCTATCGATTCTAAACCTATCGATACAAGAAAAAAAAACACCCGGTAGCACTCTGGGAGTGCCGGCAGAAGCAAAACAATACACACGCGCACTCGCGCAAAAAAAAAGAAAAAAAAAATACCTACCCGAGATTTGAACTGCGGTCACATGAGAGAACACACTAATATTCCACACCCTATACTGCTAGGCCAAACGCACATACGTTAAAGCGACGATTCAAAAATAGAACGCGACTCTAGCTTCTTTCGTATTTCAAAATAATCTCTTAGGGGATCTGATATCCTGGTACTTAAAATCTTACGCTTGACGCGAGTTCAACATTTTTTACTTATCCCAAAAAGTGCCCAACGCCGCTAGAAGTTTTCACTTCATAAATGTGTCCCGAATGTGTATCACTATGGATTTTTCCAGTTCGTCACGTTCCATACATATAAAAAAAGGCTAAGTAACAAAAAAGTGACGCACTGGAAGTTTTGGGATATCTTTTCTTGTATGAGAATCGATAGGGTAAGAGAAACCCAAAATAGTTAAATTGTAGAAAAAACATTGTAGACTATTTTTTGAAAAACGCAAAAACATTTATAATAGTAAGTGAGTAAAGTGAGCTACCCTCTCCGACGTTGTGTAGGGCGCTCACATATTTCACATACATTATCACACCGGGGTAGAGTTCTCATTTATATGTTTATACTCTATGTTAATGGGGTTTTCATACTAGCTTTTATTTGACTTTATTGTACGAAATAGCAACCTTGGTCCAGTGTCGTCACCGTGACGTCTTAATGGGTTTCAATTCTGATTTAGTTTAGGTTCGCTCGCTGTCAGATCTATACTAATACTAATACTAAATAATAAATACTAAATACTAATACTAAATACTAATACTATATACTAATACTAAATACTAATACTAAATACTAATACTAAACACTAATACTAAATACTAATGCTAATACTAAATACTAATACTAAATCCTACTAATATTATAAATACGAAAGTTTGTGACGATGTGACGATGTGAGTGAGTGAGTGTGTGTTTGTTCCTTCTTCACGCTAAAACGACTGAACGGATTCGGATAAAATTTGGTACGAAGATAGCTGGTACCATAGATTAAAACATAGGCTACTTTTTATCCCGGAAAATTGTATAGTTCCCGTGGGATAGCGATAAACATATCAATTGCTAATTCTACGCGGACGAAGTCGCGGGCAGAAGCTAGTACTAAATATGTCAGCTAAAACAAGGCTAAAACCTGGGGTCTTACCATGACGTCTTAATTCCGACTCAGTTCAAGGTTTAGCTGTCACTTTTAGTATGAATCTGACAGCGAGCGAACTTAAACTGAATCGCATTAAGACTTTAGGACGTCATGGTAAAGCCCCTGATTATCACAAAACTAGCTGCTGCCAGCGACTTCGTCTGAAAAGAATTCGTTTATCGGTATCCCGCGGGAACTACGCAATATTTCGGGATAAAAAGTAGCCTATGTGTTATTCCAGACCATAATCTATCTTTGTTACAAATTTGATTCAGATCCGTTAAGCCGTTCGGGCGTGAAAGAGTAACAAACATCCATACATCATTCACAAACTTTCGCATTTATAATATTACTAGCTGTTGCCCGCGACTTCGTCTGCAAAGAATTCGTTTATCGCTATCCCGCGGGAACTACGCAATTTTCCGGGATAAAAAGTAGCTTATGTGTTATTCCAAATCATAAACTATGTCTGTTCCAAATTTTATCCAGATCCGTTAAGCCGTACTGGCGTGAAAGAGTAACAAACATCCATACATCCATACATCCATACTTACAAACTTTCGCCTTTATAATAGTAGTAGGATAGTGGGACGACACTCACAAATAACGTGGCTTTCCTCGAGGTAAAAGAGTTTTCCAAATAGGTTCTGTAGATCCAGAGTACCTTCTACAAACTAACAAACGCACAAAATTTACCTCTTTATAATATTAGTATAGATTTTGTGAATAATTATTGTTATTATTCTCTCAGTATTGTTTAGTAATATTTCAACAGGTGGTTGGTTTACTTCTTTTTTTTTTTTTTTTTAATGTTAATAGGAAGGCAAACGAGCAAGTGGGTCACCTGATGGTAAGTAATCACCACTGCCCATAGACACCCGCAACCCCGCAGGGATTGCAGATGCGTTGCCAACCTAGAGGACTTAGATGAAATGCCTCTTGTGCCCGTAATTTCCCCGGCTGTCTTACTCTCCACACCGGAACACAGCAGTGCAAGCACTGCTGCTTCGCGGCAGGATTAGCGAGTAAGATGGTGGTAGCGATCCGGACGGACCTTGCACAAGGCCCTACCACCCGCAAACTTACTTCGACTGAAAACCCCTACTAGGACTTATTATTTTAATTTTAGATTCAAACATTGGATTCAAAGCTTTAAACATCGGTCGATGTATGGAATCACTAGCTGTTGCCAGCGACTTCGTCTGCAAAGAATGCGTTTATCACTATTCCATGGGAACTACGTAATTTTCCGGGATAAAAAGTAGCCTATGTGCTATTCCAGATTTTTCTCTATCTATGTGCCGAATTTCATCCAGATCCGTTGGGCCGTTCTGGCGTGATTGAGTAACAAACAAACATCCATCCATCCATACTTTCGCATTTATAATATTAGTTAGATTTGTCAACTATGATTACAAAATCCTGATAAATTACAGGGCTATTTGGGGAAGTTCAGAAAAAGGGTACAATCATGTTTTTGAAGTGAAAACATCTTTATTGGCATTGGGCGCCTTTGGGATGGGTAAAAAATGTTAAACTCGCGTCAGGCGTAAGACGGAGGAAGAGTTTAAGTACCAGGATATTAGGATCCTCTGAGAGCTTATTTCGAAATACGAAGCTAGAGTCGCGTTCGACTGTTGCCAGATTGAAACTTAAAAAAAAAACCAGGTCACCGCTTCCGTTTGCCAGACTCTACGTATCCCGCTGTTATAGAACCTTTGTGGAAAGCCTCTAGACACCGCTATGCATTTATGCATTCATGTCAGATTAGCATTCTCTTTGTCACTGCGCTCTCGATTGCTTGCAATCTTGAACGGCGCACGCTTGAATAAATAGAGTGTTAGCACACAATCATCGTTTGTTACATTGCAGGATAATAGACTCCTTTCCGTTGCTGTTGACATTTTTGATTAAAAATATTTTATGTCGCTGCGGGCCGTAAGTAACAATTTACCCGCTACGTGAGCGGAAATGTCCATTTCCTGGCCAGGGGAAGACGTAAAATTGAGTACACCTCGGGTCGCATGTTTATCGCCCTTGCCCTTAGCTCGTGCGACAAGTTCCTGCGATCTGTGCCATTGTTTATTTCACCACCCTCGGAATGTAATGTACTAATTACAAGCTGGGAATGGATTATTTTAAAAGTGCTTGGTGATTTTTCTATTGATAGGAATAACCATCCTTAGCTACGGAAAAAAATACAGATTTTCCGTCGAGCCATATCCTACTATCTAACTAATATTATAAATGCGAAAGTATGGATGGATGGATAGATGGATGGATGGATGGATGGATGGATGGATGGATGGATGGATGGATGGATGGATGTTTGTTTGTTTGTTACTCAATCACGCCAGAACGGCCCAACAGATCTGGATGAAATTCGGCACATAGATAGAGAAAAGTCTGGAATAGCACATAGGCTACTTTTTATCCCGGAAAATTGCATAGTTCCCGCGGGATAGCGATAAACGAATTCTTTGCAGACGAAGTCGCTGGCAACAGCTAGTAATATTATAAATGCGAAAGTTTGTGACGATGTGACGATGTGAGTGAGTGAGTGTGTATGTTTGTTCCTTGATCACGCTAAAACGACAGGACGGATTTGGATAAAATTTGGAATGGAGATAGCTGATACCCTAGATTAAAACATAGGCTACTTTTTATCCCGGAAAATAGCATAGTTCCAGGGGGATAGCCATAAACATGTCAATTGCTAATTCTACGCAGACGAAGTCGCGGGCAGAAGCTAGTATTTTATAAAAATAGAAACATTTTACTCAGTCACTCGGCGGCCCCCATACGGCTGATAAGCAGTACGTCCATAACTTAACAAATTAAAAAAAAAAGCTGCTTGAGTCTTTCAAAATAAGCTCTTAGAGGATCTGATATCCTGGTACTTAAACTCTCCCTCCGCCTTACGCCTGACGCGAGTTTAACGCCGACAAAGAAGTTTTCATTTCAAAAATTAAACTTTTGAGAACATTCTTGCATTTTTGGGAATGTTCTGCAACTTGTACATTGCTATTCCTGTGGTGAATTCATGAATGTTTATCACTCATGGTCATGGATGATATATCTATGAAACCCACCAATACAACACCCTTAATTACTTTAACATCAATATAATCCGTAAACCCGCTGTCAATATAATCAACACCGTTAATAGTTCGATGTTTGACTTAAACCCCATGGGTCTAAAAGCTTGTGTAACAAGCTTAGTCGCTAATTGGGTCCGCTTAATAGTACATTATACATCGGGTATTATTACTGTGCGGAAGAGAGGAAGACATAGAAGAACATTTATGGACCAGGTGAAAGAGAGTAGAAGTCGTGTCGTATCAGGAAGTCAAAGAAAAGGCCCTGGAAAGGACCACATGGAAATTGCTCCACTGACAAGAGCCTAGCTTTTACGTTTAGGATGAGATGATTATTACTGTGGTGTGACCTGCACCAAGATAATTTTTAACTTTATTTCCAAATGACAGACATATTATAATCAATGGGATATACCCGCGATACAAGCTCCATGACGCTCAATACGCGTACCGTACTGGCCGCTTACAAAAAAAAACGTTTGTATTATCTATATTGACAGACCTCTAACAACGTGCTGATGCCCTAGTAGTTTTGCTCCACGACTCAACAAAAAAACACTTCAAAAATCGAACGCGATTCATTAAGCTCTTAGAGGATCTGAACTCTCCTTCCGTCTTACGCCTGACGTGAGTTTAACAGTTTTTACCCATCCCAAAAAGTGCCCAACGCCGTTTTCACTTCAAAAATCATCTTCTTCCGCTTCTCTTAAATTTAGAGAAATATTAGAGGAATTTGCATTTCACCGCGCATAGGTATAGCGTATTTACTCGACGTGTGGATCACATGATAATATTAGCCTTCTAATCTAATCCATGCCAATTGAAAGGTTACTAAATCTTCTTTTTTTGTCTGCAGGCCATATGGCACTCGTGTGCCCCTGGTGATGTGTCGCTATGTGGCCGTGGTGTCGCTGGCTCGTGGTCGCCGTGCACGCCGTCGCCGCGCTCTCGCCCGTCGTTAAGATAGGTATCATCACTATCTCGTCTGTAGGTCAGACAGTCGTGTGCCCCTGACGATGTGTCGCTATGTGGCCGTGGTGTCGCTGGCTCGTGGTCGCCGTGCACGCCGTCGCCGCGCTCTCGCCCGTCGTTAAGATAGGTATCATCACTATCTCATCTGTAGGTCAGACACTCATGTGCCCCTGGTGATGTGTCGCTATGTGGCCGTGGTGTCGCTGGCTCGTGGTCGCCGTGCACGCCGTCGCCGCGCTCTCGCCCGTCGTTAAGATAGGTATCATCACTATCTCATCTGTAGGTCAGACACTCATGTGCCCCTGGTGATGTGTCGCTATGTGGCCGTGGTGTCGCTGGCTCGTGGTCGCCGTGCACGCCGTCGCCGTGCACGCCGTCGCCGCGCTCTCGCCCGTCGTTAAGGTAGGTAACATCACTATCTCGTCTGTAGATCACGTGACACTCGTGTGCCCCTGGTGATGTGTCGCTATGTGGCCGTGGTGTCACTAGCTCGTGGTCACCGTGCACGCCGTCGCCGCGCTCTCGCCCTTCGTTAAGATAGGTATCATCATCTCTCTCGTATTCTCCTTTATTATCTACGCTATCGCCACCAACGTTATGCTCAAACTCAAACTCATTTATTTGCCTGGATTCAAGATCAAGCCCTGGCATTGCAAATGTTACAAATTTTCAATTGGAGAAAAGCAGTTAAATTTGCTATATCGTTAAAACTCGTAGAGAAAAGTGAAGGAAAATGTACGATTTTCTCTATTAGTAGAAAAAAACAGCTCAATTTGATCTATCGCTAAAACTTGTAGAGAAAAGTGGAGGAAAAAAGTAAAAAGTCCGATTTTCTCTATTAGTAGAATAAAAGAGCTCAATTTGCTCTATCGCTAAAACTCGTAGAGAAAAGTGGGGGGAAGTGACCGATTTTCTTTATTAGTAGAAAATGGTAGAGCATAGTGAATAGATTTCAGGCGACGCGTGTTTGATGTTATTAATGTTATTATAGTTCACTAGTTGTAGCTCGCGACTCCGTCTGCGCGGAATTCCGCGGGAACTACGTAATTTAACGGGATAAAAGCTATCCTTTGTCCTTTTGTGACTGGAACTTGTATATCAAATCCCAACTAAATAGGTCCAGCGGTTTAGGCGTGAAAAGGTAACAGACAGACTGAGTTACTTCCGCATTTAAAATATTAGTATGGCTTTTGAAACAATGGGACCTTGGTCGGCGGTCCAAAAACATAATTAAGGATCTCTCAACACGCTTAGTGCTGGCCACGGGTGACCCTAGGGCAGGCGGTTACCTCTCTCAAAGGAATGGCAGTTCAGAGAGGCAATGCGACCAGCGTCTTGGAATATTTTGACGACGTATTTAGCTCATAGATTTAGTTAGTTTTAAATTTTGTTTTTATATTTACTAGCTTCTGCCCGCGACTTCGTCCGCGTAGAATTAGCAATTGATATGTTTATCGCTATCCCGCGGGAACTAAACAATTTTCCGGGATAAAAAGTAGCCTATGTTTTAATCTAGGGTACCAGCTACAGCTATCTTCGTACCAAATTTTATCCAAATCCGTCCAGTCGTTTTAGCGTGAAGAAGGAACAAACATACACACTCACTCACTCACATCGTCACATCATCACATCGTCACATCGTCACAAACTTTCGCGTTTATAATATTAGTAGGAAGTATGGGTTAACATATTTTTATTTCGCAGGTGCAATTTTCACAGAAGAGTCAAGAGGTGGCAGCACCGAGCTGGCGTTAAAGTACGCTGTCTATAAAATAAACAAGGAACGTAGTTTACTGCCCAACACTACGCTGGTATATGACATACAGTACATACCGGCTAGAGACTCGTTTAGGAGCTACAAGAAAGGTAAGATATACATACAAGTCAGGCAAAAATAAAGGGTTAATTCCCATACAAAGTTGTGTGAAGAGTGACGCGATATTTTTGCTCGTCAATAAATTATAATTTAGTTACTTAAAATTTAAATATAGTACATACATACATACATACATATCGTCACGCCTCTTTTCCACAGGGGTAGGCGTAGGCAGTGTACGATACCGTACATACATTGTAAGAAATTAAATTATCTAAGTTTGTAGGCAGATAGAGGATTTTTGTATGTAAGTCAGTTGTACGGCGACCGCCGACGCAAAAGCATTAAAAATAATATTGTACGTAATTTGGAAGTGGAAATACAGTTTCTTTTCATTGTATGATCGGCGTTTCCTTACATCAAGACCTGCGCCGCTTCTGGCAGAGACTACTTTGTTCCACTTGCTACGATCCTGACATACCTCTTTCGCTTCATCCACATTCATCAATCTCTTCATACATGCTCGTCGGTTTCGGGTACTCTTGACCTGGCCTTTTTTCAAAACGTCCCCAATTGATCATGAAACGTCCGTCTAGGCCTTCCCCTCCCAACGCACCCATTCACACTCCCCGTATAAATCTGTTTAGTTAATCTTCTTTCATCCATCCTCTCTACGAAATCTCTTTAAGCATAGTAAATGTATTTTATTTTGAAAAAAATACTTCCTGCCAATTTTTTTGTGATGATGGTCTTTCCGAATGTGATGGTTAGTTTCAAAAAAGACGTGTAGAAGTGATTCAAATCCATCCAGCGATTTCAGTGTGAAGAAGGAACAAACATATACCTACACACGCACTCACTCACACCGTCACAAACTTTCGCAACTCCACTATCAGGCCCCTCTTCTCCACTGGGCACTATGGGCACGTGCCCAGGGCCCCGCGATCGCATGGGGCCCCCTAGTTCCTGCCAGATTACCAAATGATAACCGATATTTAGGTCATAGGGGCCCCATGATCCTAATGTGCCCAGGGCCTCAAATAGTTTAAAGACGGCCCCTAACATAAGTGCACATTTGTAATTTGCCATGAGCTTTTCGGTGAAGGAAGACATCGTGAGGAAACCTGCACACATCTGGGAAGAAATTCAATGGTGTGTGTTAAGTTCCCAATCCGCTCTGGGCGCGCGTGGAAACTATAGCCCAAACCCTCCCATACACGGAGGAGGCCTATGCCATGAGGCACGCCAAATTACGCGACAACAAGAACATGTAGGTACTTACTGAAATTGTAGCGAATTCGGAATAAAAAGGCTATAATAATAATACATACATACAACAAACAACTTTGCTTAACGCGCAACTTCGCGTGCGCCAGTTAATTTGATTAACTAACGGTCAGATTGAACGTAATTTAGATATTGAAAAGTTTAGCTCGTTTCGGCACTTCTGATAATTAGTTTTCATATTTACGGAATTAGGAGGAGATTATTTATTTATTTATAAGCCTTTTTATTCCGAATTCGCTACAATTTCAGTAAGTACATGTTGTTGTTGATGTTATTGTCGTTTATTTATTAAATTGTCGCGTAATTCGGCGTGCCTCATGGCATAGGCCTCCTCCGTGTATTGGAGGGTTTGAGCTATAGTTCCCACGCGCGCCCAGTGCGGATTGGGAACTTAACACACACCATTGAATTTCTTCGCAGATGTGTGCAGGTTTCCTCACGATGTTTTCCTTCACCGAAAAGCTCATGGCAAATTACTAATGTGATTTTCGCACATAAATTCCGTAAAACTCAGAGGTGCGAGCCCGGGATTTGAACCCACGACGCTCTGCTTGAGAGGCCACAGGTCAAACCACTAGGCTACCACGGCTGTTGTTGTACATACATATATATAAATCACGTCTTTATCCCTTACGGGGTCGACAGAGCCTAAAGTAACAAGACCTAAAGGCCACGTTTAGCATGATTGTGGGCGTAGAGGTGAAAAGGTTGATTTTATTGTTTTTTTTTATGTGAATAGGAAGGAAAACGAGCAAGTGGGTCACCTGATGGTAAGCGATCACCACTGCCCATAGACACCCGCAACCCCGGAGGGATTGCAGATGCGTTGCCAACCTAGAGAGCTAAGATGAAATGCCTCTTGTTTGTTGGGTTTACAGTCTCTAACTCAGAAATGTTGCTTCTAAAATGACATGCCGTTCCACGACAGGCGTCATACCAAAATCACTCCATGCAAGCCTCCGCACACTAAACATACATTCATCCACTTACACTCTTTTACAAAAAGCTGTAATTCTGAATACATGCCGCATAGTACGCAAATTTCTCTCAATATAAGTAGGTATAGTTACATAAAAAAAAAAAGGAAAAAAAAAAAAAAAAAAAAATTGCCAAGCGCTTGGCTTAGGCCCGCGCAAAAATTAACCTCCTAGCATAGGAGAGACATTAATAGTACATTACTGCAGAGGCCGTGAAGTAAGGGATTGCAGGACGAGATTGGGGTACACGGCCGAGTCGTAGACGAGGCCGGATAAAGCGAGTCCTGCAATCCCTGTTTCCGGCCGAGGATTGTATAGTGCTTTTCTCAAGCAATGCGAGGAAATCAAGTAAAAATTGTTTAATTAGCCGCATTTTTAATTTTTGAAACATACCGTTTGAACAAACTATTGCTCGCGCCATGTTCCCCGCGCCCCGCCCCGCGCCGCCGCGCCGCGCCGAGCGCACCCGCCGACCGCGCCACATTACTTCTTGGCCTAGGCCGTAAATGTAAAACTTCTTGGCTTCATTTCGACCGCGCCACATTACTTCTTGGCCTAGGCCGTAAATGTAAAACTTCTTGGCTTCATTTCGCGACATTAACGCGTACATTTCCGAGCATGCTTGAGAAAAATGTATAAATATAAATAATAATAATAATAATAATAAAGATATTTATTGCCACAAACACAAAAAACAAGACATGATACAAGTTATCCAAAAGATGCACACAAAAATAATTTTGAAAGACAGTAAAAAAAAAGAACAACATACATACATAACACAAAACAATGCACAACATAAAGGTGGCAAAGGGCTTTTCCTTCTGTCTAAATCTGTCCTGAATGGAGCATAGGTAGATCCAATGCACAAAAAGTAACAAAAGGGCCCCAAACCTACGGAACCTAAAAAAAGCAAAGCAACCCTTTCCATCCGCAAAAAGATCAACACAACTTTGGTCATATTTCACTGGTGCAAAAACTAAAAACCGGCCAAGTGCGAGTCGGACTCGCGCACGAAGGGTTCGAGAAAGAAAGCTAAAAGCTGATGCCATTAAACACTTGTTTTATTGAGTTTAAATTTCGTCGTCAACATTTTGACTACTCTGTTGTGTGGGAGCCCCCTTAATTATTATTATTGTTTTAGTATTTGTTGTTGTAGCCCCAATAAAAATACATAATCTGTGCAAATTTCAACTGTCTAGCTATTACGGTTCTTGAGATCTAGCTCGGCGAGTGGTAGCCATGAAAAAGGGCTAAAATATGTATGTATTTATGTAAAACTCTTTATTGTACATGTTCCCGCCAAGCGTGACGTCAAGCTCTTTTGAGTCACATCCCTAGTGTCAGGGTGCGCGCGCGCCGCACTATCAGCCCATCCCTAGTGAGTTGCCCTACAACCGCGATTAGGAGTGGACGCGTCCAGATCTCGCTCGCCCCGCGCACTACGATTTCCCATCACCGAAGACATTCAGTGTTAATTTGACAGTGTAGTGCTGTGACAGTTCAGCTCAGTCCTTAAGAAAAGGGGCATCCCATCAGCTCATCGCCTACGTCTCGCGGCGCTACGGAACCAGCTCAAGTAAGCCCATCTTCCATTAGTCCCATTCTGCCCATCCGCCCAACTCATCGTCTATATATGAGCATTCGCTCATACAGTACATAAAACACATGAAAAAGATACACGAAAAAATATCACGTTTTTTGTATGGGAGCCCCCTTAATTATTATTATTTTGTTTTTAGTATTTGTTGTTATAGCGCCAACAGAAATACACAATCTGTGAAAATTTCAACTGTCTAGCTATTACGGTTCTTGAGATACAGCCTGGTGACAGACGGACAGACGGACGGACAGCGAAGTCCCGTTTTTACCTATTGGGTACGGTACCCTGAAAAGCAGGCGGAAAAACGGACTGCCGGAAAGGAGGGGGGAGCAATATGGCCGACGGAAGTGGTGAATTTGAGGGTACTCTGAGTTTAACTAAGGAGGCATTATTGTAAAACCGCTGACGGGGTTTTTTTAAAGTGCGGTGGCGATGAGGGTCTTTAAAAAGGCGAAATGGATCTTGAACTGGCTTTTTTGTTGTTTTATACTGTTTAATTTCTAAGCACGTTTTTATCCCTTACGGGGTAGACAGAGCTTTAGGTAATAATAATAATAATATTCGTTTATTCAAGTAACCATGACTCAATAGTGTTAGTATTCTTAAGACTAGGTTAGCAACAAATTATCTAAACTTACAACTTAAAATCAAATTTTGAGCCAATCCTGTACCATACCGCCCGATACAGCACAGCAACGGCTCACATACGAGCAGTCAAGTCTGCCGGCAATCATGCTCAGAATGCTGTTGGAGCTCTCCCGCACCCTGCGCACCAGGGACGCACATCTCATACGCATAGTGGCGTAAAAACAGTCCACTTGTGCTTCAGCAAACATCCCCGATGCACTACAGTAGCGAGGTAGCCCCAACAGCACTCTGAAAGCATTATTATACTGCACTCGAAAGGCATTCTAAGCTTTTTGAGTATATCTAGCCCCACAGGCTACTCGTGTAAAATGATGTACAAAAAGCTCGAAATAGTGTAATCTTAAGAGTTTTTAATGATTCACGGTTAAGTTCATTCGAAATATTATAAACGGGATGTGAACCGCGATTACCTTTATTGAGCTCCCGATATTTCGATACAGTTGCATGTATCATGATCACGGGTAGACTGAAGAAATTGCGGGTGGATGTTATTGTTGGGTAGACCGAGCTCTGTCTACCCTCATTCTTGCGCGTCGACTGCGTGCACTCTCGTTACCACTGGAACCGTTCTCACTCGAAACTCGATTCAAACACACTACACTCACAGTGTCACTTCGCCCACCCGAAATTGATTTTGGACGAGAATTATATAAGGAAATCACCGAATTCCAGATATTCGACAATTTAAACCCATCCTCACGATTAAAATTTTTATGTTTATGGATTTCAACCGCTTCCCTCACCAGTCTCGGTATATAGTGGCGTTCTGTCGAAATGATCTTAGGGCTGTGCAGCTCAATCCAGTGATTTATTCCCGACTCAATAAGATGTTCAGCAATAGCGGATTTGCGCGTGTCATTATTTTTGACTGCAGTGATGTGCTCTTTAATTCTACAGGCGATCGTACGTTTGGTCTGCCCTATGTACGAACTAATAATAATATGTATAGTGTAATCTTAACTTGTTGTGAACAGCGAGCAAACCTGCGAGCCAGCATGTTCGCTCTCACTGACAGCGCCCGCCGTTCTCTTTCAATATCATCATCATCCTTGAGGTCAGGAACCAACATATGACCGAGATACTTAAATTGATATACCCGCTGTAGTTCATTCCCATTTAAGAAAATAGGCGGTATTTTGTCGTAACGTTTGCTCCCGGCCCCAAAGACCATGACTTAATACCAAAAGGCCACGTTTAGCATAACTGTGGGCGTATAGGTGGAAAGGGGTATCAAAATAGTGATGGGTTGCTAGCCTCGCCAATAACATGATTCCTAAGATTTTCGCCCTCCTCGATGGGCTTTTACCAAGAGAAGCAACTGGAACATTTTATGTTTTTTTCTTTACTTTAAGGTTTTTGTAGGTTTATGTTGTACTAGCTGTTGCCAGCGACTTCGTCTGCAAAGAATTCGTTTATCGCTATCCCGCGGGAGCTACGCAATTTTCCGGGATAAAAAGTAGCCTATGTGCTATTCCAGAGTTTTCTCTATCTATGTGCCGAATTTCATCCAGATCCGTTGGGCCGTTCTGGCGTGATTGAGTAACAAAGAAACATCCATCCATCCATCCATCCATACTTTGGCATTTATAATTATTAGTTAGAAGTTAGATGATAATAGGTAATCGTTGTACAAACATAACATTATTGATATATTGAGCTAGTAAAGAATATTTTGTATTGTAGTTGTAAGAACTGGCGTTGTCCTACTCTCTTTTGTGCATTTTTTAAGGGTTAAGGGTAAAACGTAACCCTATTACTAAGACTTCGCTGTCCGTCTGTCACCTGGCTGTATCTCATGAACCGTGATAGACAGTTGAAATTTTCACAGATGTATTTCTGTTGTGCCGCTATAATACCTACTAAAAATAGAATATTTTATGTCTGTCTGTCTACGTAAATAACCAATATAAAATGATCTCATACTGTCCATATTTTACTTAGGACATAGGGCTCTGCTAACACTGGGTAAATATTCACTTGCCGAATTTGTACGGAACTCTCGGTGCGCGAGTCCGACTCGCACTTGACTGGTTTCAATTTAAATGCGACTGTTCTTTTAAACTCACTCTTTGTCGGTCCCTCGCTTAATGAAACTCATTTACTCAAAGGTTAACTGGTAGAAATCTCTTATAGGGATAAGTTCGCCATTGTGCATATATTTAATATCTTATTTTGTGATTTGTGTCTGTTTCTTTATATTTGTACAATAAAATATTTACTTACTTACCTTTTCAGCGTGCGTCCAAATAAAATCGGGTGCGGTGGCTTTGTTCAGCAGCGGCGGGCCAATACTCAGCGCAGCCATGGACGCGCTGAGTCGCTCTCTGCACGCACCCCACCTCTCCGCCTCCGCTGACGTGCGCCAAGGTACCGTAAAGACTCCTTTACTCCTTAATGAATTCGGTGGCTTTGTTCAGCAGCGGCGGGCCAATACTCAGCGCAGCCATGGACGCGCTGAGTCGCTCTCTGCACGCACCCCACCTCTCCGCCTCCGCTGACGTGCGCCAAGGTACCGTAAAGACTCCTTTACTCCTTAATGAATTCGGTGGCTTTGTTCAGCAGCAGCGGGCCAATACTCAGCGCAGCCATGGACGCGCTGAGTCGCTCTCTGCACGCACCCCACCTCTCCGCCTCCGCTGACGTGCGCCAAGGTACCGTAAAGACTCCTTTACTCCTTAATGAATTCGGTGGCTTTGTTCAGCAGCGGCGGGCCAATACTCAGCGCAGCCATGGACGCGCTGAGTCGCTCTCTGCACGCACCGCACTTCTCCGCCTCCGCTGACGTGCGCCAAGGTACCGTAAAGACTCCTTTACTCCTTAATGAATTCTTAATTTGAATATTTAAAAATGAAGTTAAAAAAAAATAATTAAAAAAAACAAGGAGAAAGAGGCTTAGGCTAGGGCTTAGGGCTTTCGTTGGAAGCAAATGTATTAATTCTAAAACATAAAAATAATATACCGAAGTTACAATATAAAGTGCATTTTCTTTAATAATTCTAAAATGTATAGTGCGTATAATAATAATAAAGTTATTTATTCAGACAACAAAGATCCAATTATTATTACTAATTACTTATGACTATGTTAGTATTCATTTCATATTGGACAAGAGACATTTTTTTTTTGTTTTTTATTGTATAAGCTACACCGTCCCGTTCTAGAAAAAGTGCCTCCTTAAGGTAGCTCTTAAAATCATACCTTAGCTGACCTAGCTTTCGTTAAAATACTCAGCGCATTCATGGATGCATTAGGCGCGATTTCGCGCAGCAGGTCTTAACAGACGGACGGACGGACGGACAAAAAAGTGATCCTATAAGGGTTTCGCTTTTTCCTTTCGAGGTGCGGAACCCTAAAAAAATACTTCAATTGAGAATCATCTTTCTCCATTAATAATCATTAAAACTATTTTTACTTCTGTTTTCAGAGCTCAACGAATCCAGTTCTTTCACAGTAAACCTGTATCCGTCTCGGAGACTGATGGACAAGGCCTTCTCTGACCTCACTGCGTACCTAAACTGGACCCGGATGGGGGTCATTTACGAAGACTATGGTTACGGTAAGACCAGTAGGCTATTCTGGGTATATATTCTGTGGCTTATTGTCTAACTCGCTCGCGATCGCCATCGTGTTCTTTTTGACAGTTCTTGTATGAATGTGACAGCTAGCTGATTCCGATGCCAATTGTCTGCCCATACAAGAACTGTCAAGATGAACACGATGGCGATTGCGAGCGAGTTAGACAATAAGCCTACTGCTTAAACTACTATCGCAACGATGATCCTGGCAGGGTCGCCATGTGAGGATGGGCGTTGGGAGGCAAATAATAAGGCCGAGTTTAGAGTTAATATTGTTCTTTAATATAATATGCACTTACGTTAATAATATGCACTTAATGCACTTAGGCTAAACATTGGGAGTGCGTGTGTGCGGCATAGCTCACACTACAGCAATAAATTGCTTCTAAATTAGCAGCCGAGAGCGCGCAAGAGTCGCGTTGCGCGCGGGATTGATTGCCAGTCTTGTTCTTACTGGGGCCTTACCATGACGTCTTAATTCCGACTCAGTTCAAGTTTTAGCTGTCACTTTTAGTACGAATCTGACAGCGAGTGAACCTAAACTGAAACGCATTAAGACGTCATGGTAAGGCCCTTGAAACCTCTCTGAAACTCTTTCTAGGTGAATTGAACATAGCCAACATAGCGAAGGACGGGCGGGACATGTACTGCGTACGCGCATCGCACGAGTACCGGCGAGCGCTTGCGCAGCTCAAGGCGCAGGGGATCACTCACGTCATAGTTGACACGGACCCCAAGAAACTGCGGCAGCTGGCCAGAGCTGTAAGTTGGAAAAATTCTGTCAAAAAACTTATTTTGCTGACTGTATACTTGCATTGTCTGCGGGTGGTAGGGCCTTGTGCAAGGTCCGTCCGGATCGCTACCACCATCTTACTCACTAATCCTGCCGCTAAGCAGCAGTGCTTGCGCTGCTGTGTTCCGGTGTGGAGAGTAAGACAGCCGGGGAAATTACGAGCACAAGAGGCATTTTATCTTAGCCCTCTAGGTTGGCAACGCATCTGCGATCCCTCCGTGGTTGCGGGTGTCTATGGGCAGTGGTGATCACTTACCACTAGGTGACCCACTTGCTCGTTTGCCTTCCTATTCATATAAAATAAAATAAAAAAATTCCTATTCACATTAAAAAAAAAATTGTCATCCTATTATAATGTTTGTAAGTGAAAAACTTAATAAAATAAATTAAATGACCTGTTGTATGTGTGAGTAATGTGCGAATAGACAAATTGACGTTCCTAATTAGAAAAATGATTTAAGTCCCATTATCAGTTCAGTTCATGACGTCCTAATTCCGACTCAGTTCAAGTTGTAGCTGTCACTTTTAGTATGAATCTGACAACGAGCGAACCTAAACTGAAACGCATTAAGACGTCATGCTAAAGCCCCTACATACAATCAAGGTGCGACCACACCGCCGCTTAAAAAACGGTGACGTTACGGAATCGCAACAAAATGTATGAAGAAACGGTGAGAAAACGTGACGCATACGACACGTCACTGCGTATACGCGGCGGTTTGGTCGCACCCTTATACAATAGGTCATTTACTTAAGTTTTTCACCTATACCGACTTTCTTTAGTATACCTTTTTTAAATATTCATACATAACTACATACATGAATCGTCTGCATCCCTTATGGGGTAGACAGAGCCTAGAATAACAAGACCTAAAGGCCACGTTTGGCATGATTGTGTATAGGTGGAAAGGGGAATCAAAATAGTGATGGGTTGCTTCGTATCGCCTATAACAGGATTCCTAAGATTTTCGCCCATTATCGATGGGCTTTAATCATCTGCGCGGGAAGAGAAGCAGCTCTTTATACGATAGGGGGGCAAACGAGCATGCGGGTCACCTGATGGAAAGCAATCACCGTCGCCTATGGACAGAGACCCATAACAAAGGGCGTTAAGAGTGTTGCCGGCCCTTGTTTGTTTAAATTTGTGTATCCGGTTATAGTAGCGTGAGTTAAGGGAAATATATAAAATTTAATTATATCTTTTTTGCAGATACTGCAACTGCAAATGAACAACGAATACTATCACTATATCTTCACTTCTTTTGTAAGTATTTTTTGTATTTTAGATACTTTTATGGAATTATTTCTCGTGCGCCTCACTCTTAGGAGAATAGTTTTAAAATTGGAGCCGTAATAGGTGACAATACAATACAATACAATACAATACAAATACTCTTTATTGAACACCACAAATCAGTACAAAACAATACAGAAACAAAGAACAAAGTATACAATAGGCGGTCTTTAGGAGAGTAGTTTTAAAATTGGAGCCGTAATAGGTGACAATACAATACAATACAATACAATACAAATACTCTTTATTGAACACCACAAATCAGTACAAAACAATACAGAAACAAAGAACAAAGTATACAATAGGCGGTCTTATCGCTTAATAGCGACAAAACACACGCAGGTGACATTAAATAAAAAATAATAAAAACACGCATTAATTGAGGATCATACGTAAATAAAAAAAAGCGACGGGCAGCACTCCGAGGGTGCCGGCAGAAGTGAAAACAGCAGCTTAGATTAGATTTTTGTTGTAACCTCCATGACGCTCAAAACGCGTACCGTACTGGCCGCATACAAAAGAAAAACGTACGTATTATCTATATTGACAGACCTCTAACAATGTGCTGATGCCCTAGTACTTTTGCTCCACGACTCAACAAAAAACACTTCAAAAATCGAACGCGATTCATTTGTATTTCAAAATAAGCTCTTAGAGGATCTGATATCCTGGTACTTAAGGCGCTGTCAACAGCAAATGACGTTAAGCAGCGCCACTCTTCATACATACGGTTCGCGTGCCTGTGAGTGAAAGAGAAGAAACTATTCCGGGAGTTTGGCGCGCGTCTAAAATCTTGCAAATAAGACACAAATAAGAAGAAATAAAAGAAAGTATGGATTATTTGTGAAATATGACTCGTTAGCCGTTTAGGTATGAATATGTTGACTTCATGTTTTTAATTGCAGACCCATACGTCGAAAAAATATAGACATAGAACCGTTTAATGATGATTTTAAGACCAATCTTTGCAATTATTTTCTATCAAGCCGGTTTTGTTCAACTATGTATCGAGTCCGTCTAGCGTGTTTGAAATATGATGAAAATTATCATTATATTTTTTTTGTATTTTTTTCGTGTGTAGTTTTTCTTTAAAAAGTGCTTAAATAACATCAATTTCAACAAAATTAGGTGTTGTCAGCCTCTTAAACTCTCCCTCCGTCTTACGCCTGACGGCTTAATGTTTTTTACCCATCTCAAAAATTCCTCAGCAGTGCTCCGCTAAAGAAATTTTGACTTCAAAAACATCTGCGCGGGAAGAGGAGCTACTGGTACCTACATTCTTTGTTTATACTTCGCCCCCGGACCAGGAGCTTTACCATGACGTCCTAATTGACAACATTTCATTTTTATATCTCCTGAAAATGTATATATGGTTTGAAAGCATTTTGCAATATGTTTATATAATTTTAATATCGCTTATTATAAAAAATAAAAATTAATTAAAAATATGTCCTAATTTTACCAAAACTACCACAGGATGGGTGAAACGCCTTTACTTTTTTCACGAGAAAAAATAAGCCACCATAATTTTGTATTTTTGACAACTTCAAAGTACAAGGGGGGCAACTCTGAAATTATATTTTCGAAGTTCGTTGCATACCTTCTCTCTCACTCTCAATATAATGACTATTAGTATGAGCGGAACAGCACGAAGCGAACCTCGAAAATCGAATATTGGAGAATAGGGCCTGACATTGTCAATTTGAAATTAACGTCAGTTTTTTTTTTCTATAGAGAAAAGACAAAGGGATAAGTGTGTATTCTGGGATAGTATCGGAGTTACGCCCTTTTAGAATAAGCAAAAATTAATAAATTAATTATAAATTAAATACAAGCCCTAGCGAAAAAATTAAACTGTCAGCATGTTCATCTTTTCAAACAAAATACAGAGAACCATTAAAATTATAGACTCAGAAATATGAAATGTTGTCAATTCCGACTCAGTTCAAGTTTTCACTGTCACTTTTAGTATGAATCAGACAGCGAGCGAACCTAAACTGAAACGCATTAAGACGCCATGGTGGCCCCAGCTTGGAAATAAACGTGATGTGAAATATTGTTTCAGGACATGGAATTGTTCGACCTGGAAGACTTCTACTACAACCGCGTCAACATGAGCGGGTGGCGGCTGGTGGACCGGGACTCCGACAAGGTCAAGGACACGCTGCTGGTGATGGAGAAGTTCCATCCCATTGGAGCCAGCATCATCAGCGGGGGGCATATTAAGGTAACATTAAACTATTTAATTATTATTATTATTATTTTATTTAAATTTATTTTTTTTAATTTTTATTAAATTTTTTAATTTTTATTTGTTCAAGCGCCATCTTACGGGCGCCTTTATAATTAACAGCTTAGGTAATTCAACTTTGCAGTCGATATAGTTCAAATCACCACCAACAGAGGGCGTGATGATAAATATAATTAGTTCATAAGTAGTATAGAGGGCGCTGTGTTAACATCAACATTATAAGCTAAAACAAAATAATAATAATAAATAAAAATGATTTGTTTCAGGCCAGTTAGCCCATAAAAACACAACAATTGAGATTAAAATTAAAATTAAAATTAAAATTAAAATTAAAATTAAAATTAAAATTAAAATTAAAATTAAAATTAAAATTAAAATTAAAATTAGTATATAGGCTAGAGATGAGACGATGGTGTAAGTCGAAAAATACGAATGTGTTGCCACAATTGGACATCCGTGGATATCCCCTATTACCACTCTAACTGGTTATTTCCTCTATGTGTAGGCATATACGCAGGTCGTTTTTAATTTCTAACAGACTTCAAAAAAAAGGAGGTTCTCAATTCGGTTGTATATTTTTTTTGTCTGTTAATCTATACGTCAATTTGATCTAATAGACTGAACCGGCTCTACTCTACGATGCAGTCCACGTGCTGGCTCTGGCGCTGGCTTCTGCCAAGGATGTGAAGCCCACCAACGCCTCCTGCGAGGAGGAAACCCCCTGGCCCCACGGGAGGGCTATCATACACAATATAAACAAGGTACTTTAGACTAACCGGGACCAAATAGGAGACAAATTGCTCCCATACCGGCGTGGGAGAAGCTTAACGATAGTGCAAAACATTTCTTTTCAGATCCAAGCCCATGGTCTGACGGGCCCTATGGTATTCGAGAATGGTGTCCGTACTAACTTCACCCTCCAGCTGATGAGGCTGGTGGGGGGAGAGAAGGGGGGTACGGTCGTCTCCGGCCACTGGAGTCCCAACAGTGGGCTGGCTATCACCGACCCCGCGGCGTACAAGAGGGATCCCCCACCGAATGTGACTCTAACTATTGTTACTGTTGAGGTAAGTAGCTAACTAATATAAAAAAGGGGTCAAAAAGGGGTGACAAACGATACATTAGTCAAATAAAGAAATGACTTATGACTTATGAAATGCTGGTGAATCGTGTTAGAGAGAGAGAGATAGAGAGGGAAAGAGAAACATATATTTATTTACCCACATTCGATACACATAAATATAAATAAAGAAAGAGTACATCTACTAATTACTAGTTGTTTATTTTATGATGTTTTATTAGATATAGTACGCTCTATTGTGGCTTTCACTTTATAGAATTTTAAACTCACTCTTTGTCGGTCCCTCGTTTAATGCTCCTCTCGTCTACTCAAAGGTTAACTGGTAGAGATCCCTTATAGGGATAAGTTCGCCTTTGTGCATTTATTATTGTTATTTGTTTTATTTTGTGAATTGTATCTGTTTCTTTATATTTGTACAATAAAGCATTACTTACTTACTTACTAATATTATAAATGCGAAAGCAACTCTGTCTGTCTGTCTGTTACCTTTTCACGCTTAAACCGCTGTAACCTATTTAGTTGATTTTTTTTATGTGAATAGGAAGAAAAACGAGCAAGTGGGTCACCTGATGGTAAGCGATCACCACTGCCCATAGACACCCGCAACCCCGGAGGGATTGCAGATGCGTTGCCAACCTAGAGGACTTTGATGAAATGCGTCTTGTGCCCGTAATTTCTCCGGCTGTCTTACTCTCCACGCCGGAACACAGCAGTGCAAGCACTGCTGCTTAGCGGCTGCTGCTTATTTGATATAGTTTGAGTCCCGGGGAAGGACATAGAATAGATTTTATCCCGGAAAATTACATAGATCCCGCGGGATAGAATAACCGACTTCTATGCAGACTGAATCGCGGGCAACAGCTAGTTTGGAATATTTTCGTACCATCTGCCAAAACCTATTTGGCCGCCTGTAAGTGTCATGAATTTGTATGTATGTATGTAAACTCTTTATTTATTGGCAGACACTTTATTTGAATAAGTTTGGTAGTCGGTGCCTTCCGTCTGGTCGAATCATTGTTTGGCCTAATATATATTTGTACTAGCTGTTGCCAGCGACTTCGTCCGCAAAGAATTCGTTTATCGCTATCCCGCGGGAACTACGCAATTTTCCGGGATAAAAAGTAGCCTATGTGCTATTCCAGACTTTTCTCTATCTATGTGGCAAATTTCATCCAGATCCGTTAGGCCGTTCTGGCGTGATTGAGTAACAAACAAACATCCATCCATCCATCATACTTTCGCATTTATAATATTAGTTAGATTTATGTGTGTAAAGAAATGTCTCTCTCTCTATCTCCCCCCTTCCCTCCCTCTCTCTCTCTAATTAATGCGATTCAATTCAGACTCAGTTCAGGTTTGAACTGTCAATTTTAGTATGGATCTGACAGCGAGCGAACCTCGATCGATTTATAAGACATCACGCCAAAAAACCGTTTTTTCAGGAAAAGCCTTACGTGATGGTGAAGGAAGGCTGGAACCTGGCCGGGAACGCGCGCTTCGAGGGCTTCTGCATCGACCTGCTGGCGCGCGTGGCGGCTCAGGCGGGCTTCGCGTACCGGCTGCGGCTGGTCCCGGACAACATGTACGGCGCGCGGGACCCGGACACCGGACAGTGGAACGGTATCGTCCGGGAGCTCATGGACCGGGTCAGTTTATACACCCATCTCATCCTCAGCCTTTTTGTAACGAAAAAGAAATGTTTATGGATGCCCTAGGCACGGGGCTATCAAGCATAGTGTAAGCTCGTATCCTCATTTTCTTTGGATACGTATCGCGACGCGGAAACGAATCTATCGAACGCCTGGTAGTGCAGGGAAAATTCGAGGGCACCAGACCGCGCGGAAGATCGCTGAAGAGGTGGACAGATCAAATAAAGACCGCTGTCGACAATCCTCTGCACGAATGTAGCAGGAGGGCGGCGGTTCATGCAGAATGGCGTCGCGTTGTAAAGCAGGCCACAGAATTGGCGTAACGACCACAACCACTCTGGCAGAGTGTAACGCCAAAGAAGAGAGGCACGGGGATGCATAGGGGTACGTGAGATTCCCCCTCGAAGAGATATACTCAAACTAAAACATCCCCGGCGTTGCCCTTTATCCAGTGTGATGGGGACGCTGTGGGATGCCACTAGGGTTTCACCACACCAGTGGCGTGGCGTCAAGTATATCAGAAAGCAAGCCGGAGAGAACTTAACTAGCCTTTTCCTCTAATTCTGCATAATTATATTGCCCAACTGCCATAAAATAGGCAAGCCAGTGGGAATCGAGTTCTATGGACGCCACGCCACTGCACCACACTCTCCCCGATGACGGGAGTCCCGGTGGTCCAGTTAGCCATGAAGCGAGGGTTCTAATCCCGACACGCACTGGAAAAACCGTCTCGTTAAAATTACAATTTATGTTAAGTATTACCTGTTGTTGCAGAAAGCGGACATCGCTGTTGCATCTATGACAATAAACTACGCGAGGGAGGCGGTTATAGATTTCACGAAGCCTTTCATGAACCTGGGAATCGGCATTCTTTTCAAGGTACGCATGAAACGTTATTCTTAAAGAAAGAAAAGGAAAGAAAGAAGACATTTATTCCATTTTGCATGACACAATAAAAGCGACACCAACACCACACCACCAAACACCAAACAACACAAGCCGACACCAGCCGCGAAACAAAAAGCGGACGGTTTTAGTTTCGTGCAAGTTTTTGAGATAACTACAGAACGGCAAATTGTATACGCTGATTTAATACATATTATAGGTGTTTCCCTAGGGTGTGTAATGATCGGTATAACAACAATTGATATATTTTCATTCAATATAAAAACATTTGATATAATTTCAAATGATATAATCACTCATTTCATATAATAAACGTTTGATATAATATCAAAATATCTATTTTTATTTCATATAACGATCATTTGGTATAACATTGATTTCATATAATAATCTATTGGTATAATCGTGGCAAAAGAAAAGATGGGAAGACGAAATAGTTAGAATGGCCGGCAGGACGTGGACGAGACAAGCACAAAACAGAGAAGAGTGGAAGAGGTTGGGGGAGGCCTTTGCCGCCGAGCAAGCAGATGAGTAAAAAGAAGAAAAACAATAATAACAATAAAATAATAATAATAAAATAATATTATTAATAGTAATAGTTAAAAATTAATGAATCTTTTTTTTTTTTTAATAATTAATATAAATGTAAGTGAATGGTTATAAATCTGAATAAAGGCTAATAAATAAATAAAAAAATAATCGTGATTTCATATAAAACTCATATTGCATAACTATCATGTGGTATATTTTTTAAAAGTAGCACGTAATATTCTAACCTAACCTAACCTACATAATCTGGTAGCACTTAGTTTTATGCACGTGCAAGAGGTTCAAGAGCGAGTCGACGAAGCCCCGCTGGCGCGGGGCTTCTATTTCTGCTCTGAGGGTCACAAGGTAACTAACGAACCTACCCAAGTGGTTGTACGAGTTGGTGTGGGCAGTTTTTTCAATGCGGGGGGCTCCGCCCCCCGAACCCCCCTTTACCCTTCCGCCTAAGTAAGTTTTGCGGGGTATTAAATTTGGGATTACATCTAGAGATTATATCAAAAACTGTTATTCTAACTGTACTTTATATGAAATCAACTTTATATCATAAGTTTATTATAGAAAATATGCATTATACTAAATGTTATGTTATATGAAATATTTTTAGATTAAATGATCGTTATAGAAAATCATAATTATATTATATTTAAATATATTAAATGTGGTTATATGATTTAATAATTATATCAAATGAGCGTTATAGCGACTAATATTATAGCAAATGTTGTTATACCCATCGTTACGCACCCGATTCCCTATTGTCTAACCTTCGGAAATTATTGAAAATTGATCTGATTTAGGAAATATAGGAACATTTCCGAAGTGGCGCTAGTTTAGCGGCTGGTGTCGCCTAAAAGGCTTCTGAAGGGCGGAACCGTGAGGTTGACAAATACAACTACCTACTCGTTATTGACACCAACAAACAATAACGTAAGACACTTTTGCTGACTTTTGTAATCTTAACTATAAAAAAATAAAAAAAAAATAAAAAAAAACATTTATTTCGGACATCAAGGTCCATATCGTGTTAGTAATACAACTTAAACACTATATTAGTTAAATTAAAGTTAAAATTAAAATATAAATAAAAAAAATACAAATTATACAAATTTAATTCAATAATACTAGCATACATTACATATAAAGCAACATTGGGTGAAGATCATACATTTGAAATTGTACGTTCCGAGTACGTTCGTAAATGCTTTTTTGTCCAAACAAAAATCCTGTAAGGGATCAGCAGTCTTATATTTTATTTATTTATTTATAAGCCTGTTTTATTCCGAATTCGCTTCAATTTCAGTAAATACATGTTGTTGTTGTTATTGTCGTTTATTTTTGTATTTATTTATTAAATTGTCGCGAAATTCTGCGTGCCTCATGGCATAGGCCTCCTCCGTGTATTGGAGGGTTTGGGCTATAGTTCCCACGCGCGCCCAGTGCGGATTGGGAACTTAACACACACCATTGAATTTCTTCGCAGATGTGTGCAGGTTTCCTCACGATGTATTCCTTCACCGAAAAGCTCATGGCAAATTACAAATGTAATTTTCGCACATAAATTCCGAAAAACTCAGAGGTGCGAGCCCGGGATTTGAACCTACGACACTCTGCTTGAGAGGCCACAGGTCAAACCACTAGGCTACCACAGTCTTATATATGAAAGGTAAATGTCAATGTGACAGATAAAGACAAACGATTGTTAAGCTAGCAGATGCCTACAGAGTGTTTACGAATAAGGGGGTAAACCTTTGAGTAGATGAGAGGAGCATCTAACTAGGGATCATTTTTACTATAGAGTCGTGTGCTACGAAGCTTGTAATTGACAACATTTCATTTTTATAACACCTGAAAATGTATATATGGTCGGAAAGCATTTTGCCTCCTGATCACTGCAATACGTTTATAAAATTTTAATATCGCTTATTATAAAAAATAAAAATTAATTAAAAATATGTCCTAATTTTACCAAAACTACCACAGGATAGGTGAAACGCCTTTGCCTTTTTCACGAGAAAAAATAAGCGATCATAATTTTGTATTTTTGACAACTTCAAAGTACAAGAGGGGCAACCCTGAAATTCTGTTTTCGAAATTCGTTGCATACCTTCACTCTCACTCTCAAGTTAATGACTATTTGTATGAGCGGAACAGCACGAAGCGAACCTCGAAAATCGAATATTGAAGAATAGGGCCTGACATTGACAATTTGAAATTAACGTCAGTTTTTTTTCTATAGAGAAAAGACAAATGGATAAGTGTGTATTCTGTGATAGTATCGGAGTTACGCCCTTTTAGAATAAGCACAAATTAATAAATTAATTATAAATTAAATACAAGCCCTAGCGAAAATATTAAACTGTCAGTATGTTCATCTTTTCAAACAAAATACAGAGAACCATTAATATTATAGGCTCAGAAATATGAAATGTTGTCAATTGTTTCCAGGTCCCCACGTCTCAGCCGACGCGTTTATTCAGTTTCCTCAACCCCCTGGCCATAGAGATCTGGCTGTACGTCTTGGCCGCCTACATCCTGGTTTCCTTTACCCTGTTCGTCATGGCTCGGTTCTCCCCCTACGAATGGTGAGTATGATAGAAAAACTGGAGGGTTAATGCGGATGATGCGAAACCCCATGTTTGCAGTATCACACAAATGTTAATCAACATCTCAAGTCTATATACGTCCCATTGCTGGACACAGGCCTCGTCTTAGAACAAGAGGGCTTGGGCTACAGTTCCTGGCCCAGTGCGGATTGGGAACTTCACACACACCATTGAATTGGGAACACCCAAATACTCCGAAATGTTTTATTCCGAATTTACTTATTCCGATTTTTAAAACTCCGAATTTCATAAAACAAAATTCCGATTTTTAATTTTCCGATACTTCATTACTAATTCGGAAATTTGATATTCGGGATAATAAAATTCATGTTTTTAATAATCGGAATTTTGTTTATTAGGAATTGGATTAATTTAGGTTAGGTGCAAGGGCCACCCCTCAGCCTCGAACATGTTTGTTCTACTCCAATAATATTCGGAGTTTTGAAAATCGGTGTTTTAATAATCGGGATTCGTATTTTTGATATTTCGGATTATTATTCTTTCGGACTTCTTATTGTTCGGTGTATTGAAATTCGGAATTTTGAAAATCGTGATTGTAAATGTTAGACATTTTGAATTTTCGGATTTATAAAAATCCGGAATAATGAAAATCGGAATACTTATAATTCGGAGTTTTAATACCGTCGGAATTATAACAATCGTAATTATGAAATTCGTGATTCCGATAATCGGAATTTAGTTTTTCGAATTGCTTCGCAGTTGAGTGCAGATTCTCACGATGTTTTGCTTCACCGAAAAGCTCATGGTAAATTTCAAATGAGATCGCATTAATTCCGAAAAACTCAGAGGTGCGGGATTCGAACTCACGACTCACTCTGCTTGAGAGGGCACAGGTCAAACCACTAGGCTACCACGGCTTATATGTATCTGTATATCTTCCAGGTCTTCCAGCACCCACGTCTGCGGGCATGAGACTAAACTGCTGACGAACCAATTCAGCGTCTGCAATTCCCTCTGGTTCATAACGGGCACCTTCCTCAGACAAGGCTCTGGATTGAACCCAAAGGTAATTCATGCTCGGAGGTGTATCTGTTTAGTTCCTCATTACTTGCATACATTTTTAAGGTTCCGTACCTCAAAAGGAAAAAATGGAACCCTTATAGGATCACTTTGTTGTCCGTCCGTCTGTCAAGACCATTTTTCTCAGGAACGCGTGCAGGTCTCCAGCTGAAATTTATATCAAATACTCAAGTCTACTGCCTCTTGGAGCTGTGAAAAAATCAAACTTCTAAGCCAACGCAATCAAAAGATACAGCCGTTTATGCCGCAAATTTTCGAAACTCGCAAGGGAATCAAAACCTACAGGGTACTCCCCGTGAACGCAGAATCTTGAAGGAATAATTGCGAAAACCGTAAATATGTATGTATGTCTGTATATATCGGTGACCAATATAAAGTGACCCCACACTGCGTACATTTTACTATGGAGCAGGGCTCTGCTTACACTGGTTTATAGATATTTATAGATAATGGTACGGAACCCTCGGTGTGTGACCCCGACTCGCACTTTGCCGGTTTTATTTATCTTCCATGCTGGTTTGGGAGTAAAGAAAAAACATAGGATGTGGTAAAATGTGGTAATGATGGTAAAAATCGACGAGCATGTGTGATGAGATTGATGAATGTGGATGAAGCGAAAGAGGTATGTCAGGATCGTAGCAAGTGGAACAAAGTAGTCTCTGCCTACCCCTGTGGGAAAGAGGCGTGACGGTATGTATGTATGTATGTATGATAAAAGCCCATCGAGGAAATGGACGAAAATCTTAGGATTATTTTTTTGAGAGCGCAGCAATTTGTAAATATGGAAATGGAAACACCTTTTCTATGCACGACAAAAGGGATTGAGAGAGGTGCGGGTAGTGCGCCTGCCCCCCGCACCTCTCTCGGTCCCCTTTGTCGTCCTACCCCGCGCCCCTGTACCGTGTTGCGAGGACTCATTTAAGCGCTCGGTTTATAATAACCGTATCTTTTGACTGCGTTGACTTACAGTACTGACTTTTTCACATCATTAAGACTTCATGGTATTAAGCCCTGTAAGCGTTCCGTTTCTTCCTTTTGAGGGAACCCAATTGCCACGTCGCTTTCGCATTCCAGGCAACATCCACCCGTATAGTTGGTGGTATCTGGTGGTTCTTCACTCTGATCATCCTGTCGTCGTATACCGCGAACCTGGCGGCGTTCCTGACTGTGGAGAGGACGGTGCTCCCCATACAGAGTGCAGCTGACCTGGCGGCACAGAACAGTGTCCAGTATGGGACACTTAATGGAGGGTCTACTATGACGTTTTTTAGGGTAAGACTGTATACCCCTTTACAATACATTGTAACATTGTTGTAGTATTTCAATTTGTAATTTTTAGTTTCTATTTTAATTTTTATTATTTTATTATTATAAGCCTGTAATGTTGTCCCACTGCTGGGCAAAGGCCTCTCCCTCAGATTTCCAACGCACCCTGTCCGCACTTATTTCTTGCCAGTCGCTCAAGAACGTGTCTAGGTCATCCCTCCATCTCCGCCTCGGCCTGCCGCGGCGCCGATAGCCATCCTGGGGCATCCACTGAGTGGTAACACGTGCCCACCGCTCTGGGTGCATGCGGCAGACGTGGCCGGCCCAGTCCCATTTCAGCCTGGCGGTTGCCCTGCCCACGTCAGCGATGCAGGTTTTGGAGCGCAGTGTAGTGTTTCTAACTCGATCCGTTCTTTTGACACCTAAAATGCTGCGCTCCATAGCCCTTTGGCAAACCTTCAACTTGGACTTCTGAATCTCGGTTAGGGACCATGTTTGAGCACCGTAGGTTAGGATGGGCAGTATACAAGTGTCGACGAGTTTCCGCTTGAGTGACAATGGAAGGTTACCCTTCAATAGCTCTTTCATGGACCAGAAGCTCTTCCAGGCGTTGTCAATGCGTCTTTCGACCTCTTTGTCCTGCCTGTTGCTGAAAGATACTATCTGGCCCAAGTAGATGTATTCGTCGACGTATTGTATGACGTGCCCATCTACCTCGACCCTACGTTTCGTGCTATTAGTCATAACTTGAGTTTTCGTTCGATTCATCAGAAGCCCAACCTGAAGGCTCGCAGCGCTAAGATCCTGGACCATAAGTTCAAGCTCTGAGGCCGAGGATGAAAAAAGGACTATGTCGTCGGCGAAGCGAAGATTTGTTAATCTTTCGCCGCCGACAACAATGCCCTTCGTCTCCCAAGCCTCCGCCAGGCCCCTGAAGATCTCTTCTAGTGAGCTAGAAAATAACTTGGGAGATAGCGTGTCACCCTGTTTCACACCTTTTTCTATTTTAAAGGTCTCTCCCGACAAGTGATTCAGTTTTATATTGGCTGTGCTGTTGCTGTAGATAGATTTCAATAGGCTTATGTATGTGGTATCAATGTTCTGGTTATGGAGCGCTGTTTCTATTGCGGAATGCTTAACACTGTCAAAAGCCTTTGAATAATCTATAAATGCCAGGTAGAGGGGTTTATTAAATTCGTTATGCTTCTCTATGAGTTGATTAAGGGTGTGAAGATGATCCGTGGTTGAGAATCCGGGACGAAAGCCAGCCTGTTCCCTCGGTTGATGCTGGTCAAGCTGCCCAGCAATGCGACCTTCTATGATTTTTATAAAGGTCTTGTAGAGGTGGGAAATAAGGCTGACAGGCCGGTAATTGCCAATATCACATTTATCGCCCTTCTTATGCAGGAGTATTATGTTGGAATGACACATTTTTTCCGGGAATTTACCGAAGCGAAGAATGAGATTGAAAAATTTAGTTAAGTGGGGGAGTAAAGTTGTTTTGCCAAATATGAGAGCTTCTGTGCTGATTCCGTCAATTCCTGGACTCTTCTCCAATTTCATGTTTCGAAGAGCCTTATCCACCTCGTCTTCCGAAATTGGAGGAATGTCATTTGCACAAACAAACTCTCCTGTATCATAATTCTTTGTTGAGTCAGAGTACAGTGCTTTATAAAAATCAGTACAAATATGTAATATTTTTTCCCTATTCCCGTGTTTGGTGCCATTTGCGTCTTTCAAATTGGTGATCCATGACTTCCCTTTAGAAATTCCCTGTTTCGCTATTCTAAGTGATTTACTGTTAATAAGTGCAGTCTTCACCAAATTAGAATTCGTATCTCTGATATCCTTTCTGATGCTACGCTTGACCATTCGATCCAGTTTACGGTATTCCGTTGACCCCCGACTCAACCGAGTTCTTTCTTCTATCAGCGAGATGGTGTTTACCGTTAGTTTGCCCAATTTCTTACGTTTCTGGGATATCTTGTTACTGGCTACCCTTATGCTCTCAATTATGTTAGCATAACTTGTGTTCACGTCATCCATGTCAGTACCCAGGCCTTCAAATTGATTCAGGAGTTCAATGTTGAACTGGTCGCAATTTGTCATTAAAGTCGCTTTATTGGGCTTATTAAAACGTTTTGAAAAAGTTATTTTGCGATGAATTTTGAAATTAAAATGAAGTTTGGCTCTAACTGGTCTATGATCGGAACTGAATTTGATTCTATTGATAATACCTACGTCTGTGATGATTTTATGACTTGATGCCAGTATGAAATCGATCTCGTTTTTAAAACTACCGTCCGGAGATAATCACGTCCAACGTCTTTGCTTGCTTTTACGGAATAAACTATTACAAACCTTGAGGCTTTGTCCAAATGCGAACTGAATTAAGCGAGTGCCTCGAGTATTTCGGTTTCCCAATCCGTATGGCCCTAATATATCCGCGTTGTCGAGTTCTTGCCTTGGTCCTATTTTAGCGTTGAAATCACCAAGAACCAAACTCCAAGTTCCTCGATGATCATCGCAAGCCTTGTTTAGAAGGCCGTAAAAATCCTCTATCTCATCGTCGCTATGAGCAGATGTCGGTGCATATACTTGTATAACGGTGAGAACCTGTGTCGGTGTCATGCGAAACTTTAGGACGGCGACCCTCTCTGAGTAGCCATGGAATTCTATGATATTATCCCTCCACTTTTTTGCCACTAAAAAGCCTACTCCGCTCTGCCCCCCTGCGGCTCCAAAGTGATAAAATATGCAGTTGTCTCTTTCCAAAATTTCTTCCCCCTCTCTTCTCACCTCAGCAAGGCCGACTATATCCCATTTTATGTCTTCCATTGCGTTTTCAAGTTCGATCAGTCGGTCATCCTTAAGCAAAGTCCTAACATTATAAGTCAAAATGTTGAGAGTTTCAGTGTCCATTCTACACGCAAGGTTTGTCTGACGGAAGGAAGTCGTTGACGCTCGGGGATTCTTAGCACCCCTGACTTGAGAATTGCCCCGACCACCGTCATCGCCGGGCATCCTCGCGTCGCCGAGCACTCGGGGCCGATTCGGGGAGTTGTACATTCATAGGGAGGTATGGACCATAAGCCCACCACGCTGGTCCGGTGCGGGTTGGTGGGTCGCCAGTTATGCCTCGTTCGTTAGATAGCAGGGTGTGCCGCGAGCAGGAGAGGTTGGCTTGGGCCTCGTTAGATGATATATGAGACCCCTTACACCCCATTTTAATTTAAATTTTTAATTTTAATTTTAATTTTTAAACTCAAACTCAAACTTATACTCATTTATTGCTATTATATATGTTAGACATATTATCACTATAAGAACTGCTATAATCTGCCAGTTAGGCGTACAATAATTAATATTCTTATGAACTAGTACTATGCTAAACGGGATTAGTATTATTATTATTTATCAGAATTTATACAGCTACCTTTAAAATTTAGAAATTCGTTTACACCATAAAATACTTGGTCTTTTAGCTATTTTGACAGCGATGTTTAATTTTAATTTTTAATTTTAATTTTTAGTTTCAATTGTTGTGTTTTTTATGGGCTCACTGGCCTGAAATAAATATTTTTTATTTTATTTTTATTTATTTTATTTTGTAACACCTACACGAACAAATTTAATCTAAATTCTCACATAATCACTCATTGTATGCAATAAGCATCACATCCACCGGCATAATATAAGTCTTAATTCCGACTCAGTTCAGGTATTAGCTGTCACTTTTAGTATGGATCTGACAGCGAGCGAACCCAAACTGAATCGCATTAAGACGGTTACGGGGATATAAACGTGGTTTATTATATTTATGTGTTGTATGTTTTATTTATTAACCAGGACTCAAACATCGACATATACCAGACGATGTGGCAGCACATGTCGACGGCGTCCCCGCCGGCGCTGGTCTCCTCCTACGAGGATGGAGTCAGGAGAGTGCTGCAGGGGAACTACGCGTTCCTCATGGAGTCCACCATGCTGGACCACCGCGTGCAGAGAGACTGCAACCTCACGCAGATAGGAGGTCTGTTGGATTCCAAGGTGAGCTGAACATATTTCACCCATTTGACAAATGTCGGCGATATGGTGACAATTCGACTGCTAAATTAACAGTCGTTTTGTCCTTATCTGTGGAAGGTAAATGTCAATGTGACAGATAAGGACAAACGATTGTTAAGTTAGCAGAAGCCTATAGAGCATTTATGAATAAGGGGGTCAGAGTTTATAGGAATTGATGAGCAAAAGAAAGAAGAAAGAAAGAAAGAAAGAAGACATTTATTCATTTTGCAAGACACACAAATATAAGAGCATGTACACACAATTTTATAGAAAAAAAAACAACAATAAAAAAACCAGACATGAAAATTTGATCATCAGCGTTGTGTTGTGTCTTCGCAAAAGTGAAACGGTCGCTGGCTCAGCATTACGCTGAGGTGTTAGACACCTGCAGCACTGATTTTCAGCCAGAACCGTCTGTGACTCAAGAAACGATACACAGTGTAGATTAAATAAATTAATATACTACATAAACCATAAACTTTTAAGTAAGAAGTGAAGTAATAAATAGATAGAACCCGACTTATGTGCGAAGAAGCGCGAAGAATTTAGAATTTTACCATGATGTTCCAATTCGCATTTGGCACGCGTGTGAACTGTGCCCAATCCCTCGCATTCTGAGAGGAGGCCTGTGCCCAGCAGTGGTATATCTCAAAAGAAGTCATGATATGAGTCTTTTATTCTCAGGGTTATGGCATAGCGACCTGGAAAGGTAGTCCCTGGAGGGACCGGATTTCCCTCGCCATTTTGGAGCTACAGGAGCGGGGAGTTATACAGATTCTGTACGACAAATGGTGGAAGAACACGGGAGATGTGTGCAACAGGGATGGAAAAGATAGCAAGGCCAATCCGCTGGGCGTACAGAACATCGGTAAGAGGAATTGGTTAACCTAACACCATACACCACCACACTATCACACCATTTCATTTCAGTAACTAACATTTTTGAAGTGAATACTTCTTTATTGGCATTGGGCGCCTTTGGGATGGGTAAAAAATGTTAAACTCGCGTCAGGCGTAAGACGGGAGGGAGAGTTTAAGTACCAGGATATCCGATCCGCTAATCGCGTCGTCGCGATAAATAGTTCGAGTTCGTGTACCCACGAACTACGTGGCCACACTTAGACCATATTTTATTATCGCGATAAAAACTTCGGGCAAACTATGGCGAAGTAGGTCTTGTTGCCTTAGGTCCTGTCTACCATATAAAAAAATAATAAAAATAGTTTATTCAAAAGAAGAAATGTTTACAAAAAGAGCTTACTGATGGTTCACACTAGGCTAGGCCTGTCACGTGGCCACCGGATTCGGGGTACTTTCATACAATTAATTTACTTACTTCAACAAAAATAAAGACAACTAAGGCTATAAAAAGAAAGCGTTGAAATTGATTCACCTGAATCAATTTCAACGCTCAGGGTGCACAAATGAAGGTAGGGTAGGTAAATGAGGTCGTCGGTTTGACGAACTATGACTTAAACAAAACTAAACTATTTGAAATTCGCTTCCGTGACGATATAGTATGCGAGTTTTGGGTATAGTATGCGAGTTGTGGGCGAGTGTGTGTGTGTGTATATAGATAAAGTAAACAAATCCATACTAGATTTAAGTTATGGTACTTATGACGATGTGTTTTTTCAGGGGGCGTATTCGTGACTCTCCTCTGCGGCCTGGCCCTGGCTATAGTGGTGGCCATCTTGGAATTCTGCTGGCACACCAAGAAGACTGCTTCCCAGGGCCGGCAGAGCTTGTGCAGCGAAATGGGACAGGTACCTTTAAAATCTGACTTTTCTTCTAAGCCTGTATTCTGGTGTTCTCGTTCAACAAATTATTACCCGGCCATAAAGATGGCGCATCGTCTCGGCTAATTTCGGCTTCGTAGAGCGTGTCACACTCTATACTGTATTTTTTTGGTCCGTGGAATTCTGACAGCTGTCATAATTAGACGTTTCAGGGGTCACCAACATTTTTTTCTGCTGGACAAATAATTGTCAGACTAAGCTTTTGTTATTTTAACTAATAAATCACGGAAGAAAAAGTACAGAAGCTAAATAACTTTATTTTACAGCAACACTTAAAATCTTTGATTAAAGTAAACGAAGAAGCCATGGTATTTCTTAATAATTTATATATTTTCCGGCAAGTATATATAGTTTTATTTTGAAGACAATTGGCTAATCAGAGTACGGAACTTTTAAGTTAAAAACTTTACAAGTCACATTTATTATTAGGGAAAACATTTTACGAAATAAATTATTATAATGGTAGAACGAAGGTTTGACATTATGTGACAATCATCAAAGTAATACCCAAAACAATTTATTTTCTCCCCAAAAGAAAATATGATTATTAATTATGTCTAAATTATGCGATTTAAAATTAAACCAAGTATGTGTTAATTACTAATATGTAGAAATGATTGTTAATTTAAGTATTTAAACTTCAACATTATGTTCTACATTTATTTATTTTTTGCATTTCTCACCACAGATTTAAGGAACGTTTTTTTGACTGGTAATACCAAAAAATGTCAGAATTCCATGGAGTAAAAAAATACACTATAAATTAGGTGACGCCAATGGGGGCTATCTTGTGTGAATTTGCCGCTAGAGGCGCTAGTGTCGCGCGAGGTCCAATAAGGGTGCGACCACACCGTCGCTTAAAAAACGGTGACGTTACGGAATCGCAACAAAATGTATGAAGAAACGGTGAAAAAAGGTGACGCATACGACACGTCGCTGCGTATACGCAATACGTAAATTTTATCCAAATCCGTTCAGTCGTTTTAGCGTGAAGAAGGAACAAACATACACACTCACTCAATCATATCATCACATCGTCACATCGTCACATCGTCACAAACTTTCGCATTTATAATATTAGTAGGATAGGATTTGGCGATTAACGTGAACGCTTTGAAAGAGGATTTTTTTCCGGACAAAACGGAACTGCACAACATTGCGGTGCAACTAAGTAGGTACTCGATTTGATGATAGTTATCGTACTAATATTATAAATGCGAAAGTTTGTGAGTGACGATGTGAGTGCATATGTTTGTTCCTTCTTCACGCTAAAACCACTGGATTGATTTAGATAAAATTTGGTAGGAAGATAGCTGGTACCCTAGATTAAAACATAGGCAATTTTTTATCCCGGAAAATAGTTTAGTTCCCGAGGGATAGCCATAAACATGTCAATTGTTAATTCTACGCGGACCTTCGCGGGCAGAAGCTAGTAATTAATAAACTTAATGAGATTCAAGATTTACAACTTTGTTTCGGCGCCGATCTTATAGAATCACCTTTGACAGTTATACCGGTTTTATTTAATAATGTAGTTTAATTTAATAATGTAATTTAATTTAATAATGTAATTTAATTTAATAATGTAATTTAATTTAATAATGTAGATTTAATTTAATTTCAATTTATATTGTGATTATTGCCCATCTTATTGTAATTTTTGACTGTAGTGTAATTTATTTATGTATGGATTTTTAGTTATCTGAAATAAATGATTATTATTATTATTATTATCATACCACTGGACCTTAGTCAACAGTGGCGCCAACTGGTGAGAAAAAAAACGATATTCCCCATTGGATACCTACCTCTTATCTAATTGCCAATTTCTTCTATGATTGTTTGCTGTCTCCACAGAAGATTGGTATTGCAGGAGCTGCGGACTGCGATGCGAGGCGGCTCGTCCAGCCGGACGGTGCTGCGGCCGGGCTGCTCCCGCTGCTCGCCGGCCACCCACGTGCCGCCGGCACCCTCCAGATACGAGGTACACTGGGAGACGCTGAGTCGCGTACCACTCTTATTTGTGGCGCATCAAGTCGTTATTGCTACAACTTCGCCAATGTCAAAGTAATAAATAAGTCGAGTATCCACTAGAGGCAGCCTCGGGTCGAGCGGCTGCCTCGCTCCGAGGCCGCTCAAGTGGAGACGCTGCCTAAGACGTTGCGGCAGCGTTGAGGCAGAGTCTTCACTTCCGCGGCCTCGGTTCGTGGCAGCCGCTCGACCCGAGGCGGCCTCTAGTGGATAAGCACCTTATGAGAAAAGGTTAAGGTACTTGATTCAGTTTCTAACTCCCATCACCATCCAACGAGGAAAATTAATGAACCCAAAGAAATCAGTATCTTTTAACCTTTAGGAACAGAGATGGCGCCATGTCTTTGGATGTATGTTTAATCTCTTGGTTGAAAGATTATGTAGGTACCAAATGTATCATTAAAAATACTTAAATACAAATACTCTTTATTGACACCACAAGATAATACAGTAAGTACAAATTATTTATTGAAAATGTAAAAGAAACTAAATAAATATTTTTTCGGTCTTTGCCAGAGTGGGGATAGAATGAAAAGATAGAGAATTGGTCTAAACCCACCGTGAGAAGAAAAAGCAATTCGTTTCTGTCATTTCCCTTATTCAATCTTTTCCTTGCCGATTTTGATTTCCTGAAGATTTTCTTGCCAAATATAAGTTTCTAATTGCAGTCGCAAGCGGCGGCAAGCAGTGCCGTAGAGCTGAAGGAGCTCCGCTGGTCGTAGCGGAGCGCCCGCGGGCCCGCGTCGGCGCCCGCCTCCCCCGCGCGTCGCAGTCCGCGCTGCCAGTACTATAGTAAGTCCACAAGCTTAACCCATAGAAGCTTGCGCCATCTATTATCGAATTGAAGAACTGCTACAATGAGTGTTGGAGCTAGCGCCACCTAGCGCCGTATAGACGAACCGAAGTTGCTCATTGTAGCCACAGAATATATAATAGTACTAACGTACAGAATGGCCACGCTCCGCCCCGCACCGATTCGAGTTACCCCACCCCTCAAGCGCAGTCTGCCGGAAAGCTGCTGGCAACTAGTAGGGCTCGCAACGCGATGTATGTCGGCCGCACGTCACAATTTCGGGAACCTATCCTATCTACTTCATTTTATAAAACATTAGAAAATGAATGCTTTCTGAAATTATCGCGATTAATACATGAAATAACTACAGAATCATTCGCTTAAGTTTGTTGTCGTACATCTATTGTAATTGAAAATAATAATCCTTAAATACACAGACAGACACGTTTTAAGTAAGTTTAAATAAATAGATAACGATTAAGTACATTTATTTGCACACATCTAAGCCATATCTTCATTATAAGTACCTATATTTATGCCATTGGTAGTACTTATAGTACTAGGTTTTTGCGATAGACAGCCCTGTGTATCTTACGCACACATTGACGCGTGTACAGACGAAATCGTGCCTGTGTTCATTTCAGAACGCGGATTTTGTACGTCGTGGCCGCCGTGTGTTGTAGCCACAGGCATGTAGCCACGTAAATCTACAGGCTTGACTAATAGCTAGCTAGTACGGCTTTTGTTGTTCGCAGACAACCAAGTTTGCTAACCAGCATCCAAGAAGGAAGAACTTTTCTTCCCAGATAACTGGTTTTTTAACGGGAAAGATTTGTTCCCCGTACACAACTATAAGGCAAAATAAAGACTGTTTCTAAATTAAAACAAACATGTTCGCGGCTGAACCTAAATTAATCCAAATTAATCATCCTACATTAGTTTTACCGACGAGCATGTATGAAGAGATTGAAGAATGTGGATGAAGCGAAAGAGGTATGTCAAGATCGTAGCAAGTGGAGCAAAGTAGTCTCTGCCTACCCCTGTGGGAAAGAGGCGTGACGATATGTAACTTGGTTATCGTGCAGGAAAAAATCTTTCCCTTTGAATAACCAGTTATCTGGGAAGAAAATTCCTTTTTGGCTGCTGGTATGCTAACTTGATTATCTGCGTGGATCACACCCGGTACGGTGTAGTGAGTAAAGACCTTAAGTATAAACAAAAACAATTTGTTTCAGATTCCATGAAGTCACTAAGAAGAACCACGTCTTACGTCTTAAAGGAGCCTAGAGAGGGACAGAAGAAACACGTGCAGATTGTCGCGTAGAAATTACTGTTATTGTAATCATCAAAGTTACTTCAGACAAACTGTCAACTGAAACAGTTTATAAATAATTCAACGCGCTATAGGTACTACATATAATTATATACAACTTCGTCTGCAAATAATTCGTTTATCGCTATCGCTATCCCGCGGGAACTACGCAACTATTAGGGATAAAAAGTAGTAACCCGTAGGCTTATTGTCTAACTCGCTCGCAATCGCCATCGTGTTCATTTTGACAGTTCATGTATGGGTTGACAATTGGCATAGAAATTAGCTAGCTGTCACATTCATACAAGAACTGTCAAAATGAATACGATGGCGATTGCGAGCTAGTTAGACAATAAGCCTACTGCTCTCTCTGTTCACCGCGAGCAACTGACCGATCAGTCAATGTTGACTTCAAGAATGCTCCTATAACAACGATATACCCCCTGGCGGTGTCTTAAGGAATTACTTGAAAGTTTATGTTGCACTCAATACTTTTGACCGTTCTGTATAGTCGCGTATAGACTAGAGGCAGCCTCGGGTCGAGCGGCTGCCTCGCTCCGAGGCCGCGCAAGTGAAGACGCTGTCTAAGACGTTGAGGCAGCGTCTCCACTTGCGCGGTCTCGGTCCGAGGCTGCCTCTAGTGGATAAGCACCTTATCATTAAGTAATTTTTGGAAAAAGTTGCAGTTACGCCGTTGTTGCAATAGAAGTGCGAATACCAAGTATGATCCTTTAACATTCCGGATGTGATGCTTACAAAGAAATTGGTTTGTTTATAAAGGCATTTTTGAATTGGATTGGAGAATATATAGGCCCAGTACATACTGTACTATCTGACTATCTTCATGCTAAAACCTATGGTATGTTAAGCCCTGTAAAATAGCATTTTAATTTGAAACGAATTCTATTTTTATGTTGAAAATTGGAATCGATTAGTGAATGTTATAGAAAGAAAAATTGTTCCTATGAATGTTAATTCTTCATCGAACTGTTGTAAATCTGAACTATAATTTAATTGGTGTTTTTTATTAAACGCTAATAAAGTAAGTTATCTATTACGTTGATATTTTTGAAAATTGCCTACTGTTGAATTATCGAGCTACTTTTCATCGAATAATGACTTCATAGAAATCTAATTTCACCGAAAATCTGTGTTTCTGCTCAAAGCGGCTTGTTCGGCTAAATGATCTGGTCGTTCAAAACACAATTTTATTTTAAAACTTACGTTTGAAACAACTGTCGGTGAAACGAAATTCGGTGAAGTTAAACTTCAAGCAAAACGATTTTAGGCCAAATGTAGTTTTAAAAACGCTTTTATTACCTAATTATATTACCTAATATTATTTTAGTCAAAATTTATCTTACGCATACCTATTTAATTGTAAGTTACTAAATAAACAAACAGAAATGTGTTCTCTTTATGTAAATATTTATAGATGTTTTTTGTATGTTACGTGTTTGATGTATACTGTTAGTATTATAATGTGAAGTATATTGTTATTGCTAATTCATACAATGGACATTGCTCATGTAGCCCCCCCCCCCCTTTAATGCTCTTAAAAGTACCCAGTTATTTAAGTTGTTATTTATGGTAATCAGGGCGTTTCAAATCACCACCTCGAACTGAAAATATAAAGTAACGTTACATGGTGTTATGTAATATGTTATATTATTATGTAGTGTTATTTAACATGTTTCACGATTTTACATAACATGTTATGTTATTTTAACGTTATATAACGTTATACAACATTATATAACCTATTTGGAGCACTATTAGTGCCGGGACAAAAATAACACTATTTTCAACATTAAACTACCGCGAGACTAAAACATAATTACATCACACCGGATAACTCACGTATAAAATCTCTGATGAAGGGCTTCGAAATAGTCCGAAACAATTGTCGGAGCAATCCTTCGGCTTTTATACGTGAGTTATCCGGTGTGTTGTAATTATTTTTAATAACACTATTATTTACTTCTTAACGTCCTTTATAGAATTAGCAATATTATAAGAGTGTTTTAAGATATAAAAATCGCTAGAAAACTTAGATATAACAACATTTTATATAACGAATTAAATAGTGTAATAAATGTGTGGATAACGGGACTAAATATGTATTTATATTTATAATACAAAAATACAAATACAAATACAAATAGTTTATTTAAATAAGCGGATTTAACAGAGGAAAATATCCATCAGACTCCAAACTAGGCTGAGCCTGTATCTTGGTCGTCTGCGAGAGCGATTACAACTAAGTGATTACCAAGATACATTAACAAATGGGCGTTTAAAAAAGCAACGGTGAAGTGCATGCAAAAAGTGAACACAAATACAATACATATAAAGAGCGACAGAGAGTTCGTAACGGAAAGCATAATACAACAATTTACAAGTGTGTGTGTATGTGTGTGTGTGTGTGTGTGTGTGTGTGTGTGTGTGTGTGTTTGGATGAAGTTCCCGTATGAAATTAAATTAGAGCAGCATGGCATTATTTATTTTTATTATTGTTTATTTAATTACGATTTATTACTAACAAGATTTTCCGTTTCCATATAAGACAGTGTTACTAGATATTTTTTTAGAATTACTTTAGCTCTGGGGACCGAAAGAAGCTTAGTATCACAAACTCTGCAGATATTGTTGTAGGTGCGGGGGTGAGAGTAGGCTGGAGATTTCCTAGCCAAAGCAGATCTGAGTGGGGGCAGGCTGCATCTAAAGTGGCGCTTACACAGCATCGACTTGTAGTGTGAAGAGTTTAGTATACTACTGTGAGTACGAGTAAACGCTTTCATAATAAAGAGTTGACGCACTCTCAGGAATTTGGTTTCACAATACAGCGCGTCTGTGGGATAGCGGGATGGTTTCTTAAGCATAACCTTTAGTACTGCTCTTTGTGCGCGTTCAAGACCCAATAGGGAACTCTTTCCAGCGCTGCCCCAAACCGCCACCCCGTACTGCAGGATGGACTGGCAAAGTGCGTGATATACAATGCGAAGTGTATCTGGGGAGGTGCAAACTCGGAGTTTTTTCATAATGAAAATTAACTTTCTAACTCTTTTAGCAAGAGTAGCAATGTGTAGATTAAAAGAGAGATGCTGGTCGAAGAGAAGTCCCAAGTACTTGACAATAAACTGTATGAAATGTATGAAATACTTAAAACAAGTTTTCAATTGCCAAACGGAGCTCTGCCAATTTGTTTTTAGGTGAAAATGCTCACGAATATTGTTTTTTTATAGTTTCGTTGATAGAAATATTTGCTCAACGAATTGTTAATTGAAAGCTGTTCTTTTGGGAAGTGAAAATGCATGCTTCGGCTGAACTGAATCTACATAGGATATAATAAATATCTATACGAGTATTTAAGTATGCAGGGAATAGTTTTCTAAATTCTATGTTGAATAAAAAGAAGTTAAAGAATAAAAAAAGAGATTTATTATTTTGAATTTGTAATTGATTCGTTTAATAACAATGTTGTTAATCTGTTATAGCAATTTTGTTTAAACGGCTTACAATAACTATAATGTGATAACATACATACACAAATCACGTGCTTAGTCCTTACGGGGTAGACAGAGCCTAAGGTAACAAAATCTAAAGGCCACGTTTAGCGTGATTATGGGCGTAAAATAATAATAATAAAAAATTGCAAATTTTTAAAAGCGCGTGCCAAATGAGTGCCCAAATAAATTCGAATGCCAAGCTGAGCCAAAATACGAATTGTAAGTTATTTTTCTTGTGCCGTAAAGTATACTTGCAATCTATTGTAATTTTACAAATGTTCGTTTTAATACGTTGTAGTTACGTATAGGATAAGTGTATGACTGTGAGATTTTGTAATAAAACACGTTTATAATAATAATAATTGGTTTTATTTATTCCCGTGACACATAGATTATGAATAAGCATCATTTATATCTAGTTAGTCGTATAAATGAACCTACTTAAATATTTGATTATAGTATTTTTTTCAATTCGATTTATCTGTACTACAGTCTGGTGCGTAGCATCCTTGAATATGCTTGCCCAGTCTGGTCGCCATTCTACTCGGTACATTCTCAGCGCATTGAAAGCGTGCAGCGTAAGTTCCTCAGAATTGTATGCTTTCGATACAATTTAGGTAGGTCCCTCCATGGTTATAGCGCAAGACTTAAAAAATTCAGGATGACATCACTCGAAGTGCGTCGAAGGCAATTAATAGTCTCGTATATTTACACAAAATTCTTCATAGCCATATTGATGCTCCGCCCCTGTTGTCACTCCTTAACATTAACATTAAATATAGAGTCCGTAAACCGAAAACCTTTCTGCTCGAGGTCTTTAAAAATAATACTTCTTATTATAATCCCATAGTTAGAATGTGTAGGGAATACAACGACTTGACCTGTGTCCATGATGATCTAGACATATTTAACTCAAAACTCAATAAGTTTCGAGCAAGTTGAAAAATATTCTCAGTTGAGTTTGAGTCGTATTATGTAGGCTTGTGTAGCTTCATTGGTGTGTTCGTGCATGTATTATTAATTTTGTCCTATATTGAAACTTTTCTTTAGATAACTATATCACTCTTTTCATGATGTGTACACATGGTTTTGAATTGTAAATGATGTTTAGTCTTAATTATTTACACTACTGTATCACATGTTTACAATTTGTTTTGTGTGCCAAAGTTAATAAATCAATAAATAAATGAGGGTATTTTGACATTTCTGAGCGGTAAAATGTTGTTATACTCACTACATACTACCTACATACACATACAGGCATACATAGCATAAGGTGACAAGACCTACAGATGCCTACAGGTTACGTTTAGCAAGATTGTGGACGTATAGGTGGAAAATGGAATCAAAATAGTGATAAATAGTGATAGTAGTAGGTGATGGTGGGAGTTTTTTAATAGCTACTTAATTAATTTACTTGTTTTTAATATTATCTTCGTTTAACACTAGCTTCTTCAAGCAGTAAAGTTGAGATCGAAGTCCGTTCATACATTTCCAATCTTCAACGGCTCGGTGTATCTGTTTGTCTTCTTCAGACGTAATCTATCGAACCGCTTTCTCAATCTCTGTAGCTCCGGTGGAAATTCCTAGAAAACAACCACAACTATAGACCAACCGCTGAAATGAGTCTTCGCCTGCGCGGTACAGGGGCGCGGGGTGTGACGACCGCGGGAGTGAAGGCACAATATATATATAAGCTAAAGCAGTAGGAAAGATAGGCCTACTTTTTGAAATAAGTACATACCTACGCTCCAATAAAGCGTTAGGGTTGTCGATTTAATTTTTGTTAAATTGAAAAGTTTTTTGTCTAGTTAGCGCTATAATCTCAGCTGGTAAGGCCTGTTTTTAGAGTAACTAGCTACACTTAATTAAGAGTATTAGGGTTGCCACCCATAATTTGTGTAAAAGAGAAACAAACGTTTATATGGATTCTATATTAATTTATTAATAAACGAATGAATTAACTATTTTTTAAATAAAATAGGGTATTTAAAAAAGACTTCAACAGTTTAAGATTTTTTATTTGTCGGTAGGTAAGTATTATATATTACTGAAAAACACTTTCGCCTGCTACGACACGTTCGGAAAGCTCTGTTATTAAATTTTATTGTATAAAAAATTCTCATCCGAATGAATAGCTTTCTTAAATAAACTATTGGGAAACATGGACATCGACACGGCACCATAAAACTGTTTTTTTCTAGTTATTTGTAAATTAACAAAGCTAATTTGCAATTTATGTTTATTTCGGTTTTGAAGAAGCCGAGTTCAAGCAGCCGTACACAGCGCAATACGCTCTTGGCATATTTAAAACGAAAAAATGGCCGCTCGTCTCAATGCGCCACGCGCGACTGACAGCACCGCGAGATCCGCTTAGGGGCCGTGTAGAAGCGCGCGTCTATGTGTGCGTTCGTTTAGACCGTTTTGTTCGTAGATTCCCTACTGCTTTAGCTTATATATATATATATATATATATATTGTGGCGAAGGTGCGGGCGGCAGGCGCACTACCCGCCCGCACAGAGAGAGGTCCCTTTTGTCGTCCTACCCCGCGCCCCGCAGCCGAGGCGAGGACTCAGTTAAGCGGTCGGTCTACATATAACGAATTTACTAGGTACAAAAAACACAAAACAATACAAAACTACTACACACAAACTACCACTACTACTACTACTTACTACTGCTACTACTACTACTACTACGACGACGACGACGACGACTACTACTAATACTACTACTACTAAGACTACTACTACTACTACTACTACTACTACTACTGCTAGTAGTAGTACTTAATTTAGTACCAGTGTACTTAATACAAAATTAACCGACTTCTTGCTCGTGGTTCAATCATAGAATCAATATATGCTGCTTATACAAAAAAGTTTGCAGCCTTGCATAACAAATAACTGGGGAATTTCAGAAATAGGGTACAGTTACGTGTTTTTTTCTCCGTTTTAGATTTTTTTTGCATGGGTCAGAATCGATAGTACTAGAGATTCTATATATAGGAGAAAAAAGTGTCTCGAGTTTTGTTACTTTTCATACATTAATTGAAGGTAACAAAACCGACACAAATTTTTGTAGGACTAACCGGGGACACTTTTTTTACGCCGTTATAATCAATTGATCAATTGATCCTGAGAAGATTTATACAAAAAAATTAAAATCGAAAGAAAAAATAATTTCTAAACGACACTGAAAATTAGAACACATAGAAAAATCCGAAAAGTAAAGCTATGGCCGGGAATCGAACCCGGCCATAGCTTTACTTTTCGGATTTTTCTATGTGTTCTAATTTTCAGTGTCGTTTAGAAATTAAATTTCTAACGGTAAAACGTAAAAAGTAAACATTAAAATCAAGAAGTAAAATTTCTTGGTTCATTTCATATTTCGAAGGAAAAAACATAATAAACATAATTGTAATCTATTTCTGAAATTCCCCAACTATTGTACCTATTTGTATAAATTCTGTGCATAATCCTTGTTTCACTGACCTCGGTTTCGTAGCTCCTGTCTCCATGCAAACCCAGGGGTCTGGCACTAGTCTTGTCCGACTTGGGTGCTTTGGGTTGCGGTCTCCTATAATCATCGTCATCATCACCCTCAGCACTGTCGCCGTGCGTCCCCGACTGCTTCTGTATCACAATACAACTGAAAAAGAAGATCACTTCAAAAGTTTTTATAATAATATACATACATACATAAATCACGCTTGTCAGATGACGCAGTACTATTGTATAAATTTTAGTGTCCGACCGAAGTTTCGGTTTCGGTTTCGGTTTCGGCCAATTTCACCCAAAAAAGTGATTTCGGTCGAAGTTCCGGTTTCGGCCAGAATCCGGCCGAAATGACTTCGCGGCCTCTCGCGGCTCTCGCATCGGGAGCGCTCGGCTTAATTCGGGCACGCTCGGCCGGGTAGGTATAGGTAATGCACAGGCGGCCGGCCCAGCTGAGACCAGCGACAGTAGTATGCATGCAGTTTTTTTATTTTGTTTAACAAAAGTAACTGTTCTCATATAAGAAATCCTTGCAATAACCGTATCCTTACGATTTGTACAGTAATTTTGAATATTTTGTTTGATATGATACGTCTTCAAAAATTTCGGTTTCGGTTTCAGCTAAAAACCGTGTTTCGGTCGGACACTAATAAATTTGTAAGACACGCCTTTGGCTCCAGAGCCTCGGACTCTGGGCAAGGCAGAGTTTGAAATAGGTACCCGTGGGTTCCCAGGAGGCTGACATAGTCACCATTGGTGCACTCAAGCCTCGTTCAAATTTTAGATTAATAAAAAAAACACGCCTTTGTCCCTAAGGGTAGACAGGGACTAAAGTAACAAGACCTGAAGGCCACGTTTACCATGATTGTGGGTATGTGATGGAAAGGGCAATCAAAATAGTGATGGGTTGCTAGCATCGCCTATAACATGATGCCTAAGATTTTCGCCTTCCCTCGATGGGCTTTAACCATCGATTGACTTGAAATTTGATACACATCATGTAAGACAATGTCAATACAGTTAACAACAAGAATAGGTACCAGTGGCGTGGCGTCCATAGAACTCGATTCCCACCGGCTTGCCTATTTTAAGGCAGTTGGGCAAATTATTGTGCAGAATTAGAGGAAAAGGCTAGTTAAGTTCCCTTCGGCTTGCCTTCTGATATACTTGACGCCACGCCACTGGTAGGTACAGTTAGCAAATAGCTTATATTAAAATCCCTTTGCCGTCTATAGTCTGGCAGATAAATCACTGCAGCCAGATGACACTTTCAGTGTTGTCAGTTTTTGGCGAATATTAAATAGTGATGTGACTTAGTGAGTGAATGAAAGAAATGAACGATGTGATGAACTTAATTTGCGTCAGTTATGTTGAAATAGAGAATTTTCAAAGCGTATTTTAATAAAATGATTTGTTCAATAAGATTTTCTGTATGTTTTCTAGTTAGTAGTAGTGTAAGAGCGGGATTTGGAAATGTGCGGAAGCATGTCAGTTACCAATTTTCAACTCATTCCCCATTTTGCCATAAATAAAACAACAATTATCACAATAATATTTTTTTCTACCCTTGTACTTTACTTAAAAACTTAAATTATTCCGAATCAGCGGACCAAGGCCAAGCCTTTAAAGTTTTGAGTTTGGTTGCAGTGCGGAGTGGAAATGGAAAAGTCGTTTTAATTATGAACCTTAAGCCCCTCAAAAGTATCGCGCTTAATTTAAAATATACTAAACTAAGAATATTTTATTGAATCAGGCGTTACTTTGCGGAGGTCCATTTCAATGAACACAAAATATTTACCTTGCTACTCCGCTACTTACTTAAGTAGCGGAGTAGCAAGGTAAATATTTTGTGTTCATTTAAACTAAGAATGTGACATTCATAAAATATTTCGTTCGGTCAACAATCAAATCATTCATTACGTGACCTTAGTCGAGCACTAGTAAAATAGATGTGGTATCATTATTTCGTAAAATGCCATTTGGAAGTGTCATCTGGCTGCAGTGATTTATCTGCCAGACTATATAATAAAACACTTAACGCCTGTTTCATTGCTGTTTTATCACTCTCTGTTAAATTTCAAATATTTTAAGTGTCAATTAAATTATCTATGATTCCGCTTCTATTTATTACTACAGGCACAATTAAGGTGGAAACACAATACATTATTAACACGCGACGCGACCCGATGCAACGAATGTATGCGCATAGCGTCGCGTCGGATGTTCATAGTGTGGTTCTGGTCATAGAAAATAATACAATTTGATTCGACTCAACACGCGTCGCGTTGCATCGGGTCGCGTCGCGTGTTAACAATGTGTTTCCACCTTTACAAACACGAGAGGCTTTTCATCTTAGCCCTCTAGGTTGGTAACTCATCTGCAATTCTTCGGTGTTGCGGGTATCCATGGGCAGTGGTGATCACTTACGATCAGGTGACCCACTTGCTCGTTTACTTTTTTTTTTTTTTATGTGAATAGTAAGGCAAACGAGCAAGTGGGTCACCTTATGGTAAGCGATCACCACTGCCCATAGACACCTGCAACCCCGGAGGGATTGCAGATGCGTTGCCAACCTAGAGGACTTAGATGAAATGCCTCTTGTGCCCGTAATTTCCCCGGCTGTCTTACTCTCCACACCGTAACACAGCAGCGCAAGCACTGCTGCTTGGCGGCAGGATTAGCGAGTAAGATGGTGGTAGCGATCCGGACGGACCTTGCACAAGGCCCTACCACCCGCAAAACCTACTTTCCTTTGGAATAAAAAAAAACTACGAATCAGAGACGTCGTCATAGCTAACTGACACTTAAGCTAACTGGAGCTTAACAGAGAGTTGTGAAACAGGCCCTTAGTATTAAAGAAAGACACAACGAGAACAAAATAGCATAAATTAAAAATAACACCAATTGTGAGGGTAGTTTGACATGCTGCAGGCACAGCGACATTCCGCTTCCAGTCAGTTATGCCGTGCCTGCGCCTGCGACGGTTGCAGCGACCCTTGGTCACGGGTGAGTACTTTAACAAACATTTTGTTGAATTAATCTTTTTACCACTACAGTGCCGTGTTGTGTGCAGACCTTTAATAACCGTTATTTTGGTGTAACGCTATTTTTAGGGTTCCGTACCTCAAAAGGAAAAAACGGAACCCTTATAGGATCATTTTGTTGTCCGTCCATCCGTCCGTCCGTCTGTCAAGACCCTTTTTCTCAGGAAAGCGTGGAAATATCAAGCTGAAATTTATATCAAATACTCAGGTCCACTGCTCCTTGGAGCTGTAAAAAAATCAAACTTCTAAGCAATCAAAAGATACAGCCGTTTATGCCGCAAATTTCCGCAACTCTCAAGGGAATCAAAACCTACAAGGTACTTCCCGTGAACGCAGAATCTTGAAATTTGGTATGAAGGTAGGTCTTATAGCACAGATTAAGGAATAATTGCGAAAACCGTAAATATGTATGTCTGTATATATCGGTGACCAATATAAAGTGACCCCACACTGCATACATTTTGCTTTGGAGCAGGGCTCTGCTTACACTGGTTTATAGATATTCGTAGATAATGATACGGAACCCTCGGTGCGCGAGTTCGACTCGCATTTGGCCGGTTTTTATAACGTTATATTGCCGAATAGCATTTTTTAAGATACCATTTTGTGTAACGCTTCTTTTAACTACCCGCCCGCACCTCTCTCTGTCCCCTTTGTCGTCCTACCCCGCGCGCCTGCACCCGTGGGCATAGTTCAAAACGTTAATTATAAGTATTATAAAGATATTTCGTAACGTTATGGTTTTCTTTCCGTTATGATATGTTATAACTTGTAACGTTATGAAGATATATAGAATTTTTTTGAACGTAATTTTAAACAAACGATATATATTATACTAGAATTCGTTTATCGCTATCCCGCGGGAACTACGCAATTTTCCGGGATAAAAAGTAGCCTATGTGCTATTTCAGACTTTTCTCTATCTATGCGCCGAATTTCATCCCGATCCGTTGGGCCGTTCTGGCGTGATTGAGTAACAAACAAACATCCATCCATCCATCCATACTTTCGCATTTATAATATTAGTTAGATTATATACCGGTATTTTTTTTCATAACGTTTTTTGAAGGCCTGGTTTTATCGTCGCGATTTGCATAAAAAACACTTATAAGAATGTAAATAGTTTGTGTCAAAATCGGGTACTTATGATTTATAATCGTTATGCTGTTTTGAACTATCTACCTACATAGTTACGCCATATGTGAACAAATGAATCCAGCCTATACTTTTGATTTTTCTACACGTATTAGTGCTCTAAAAATGTTCAGAAACTGTAAAAAATTACCAGCGTTATTACACCCTTAAAAATCAATACTGTAATAACATTACAGTACAAAAATCTGTAGTTTAATGTTAACAGTACAGATTTTACCGTAACCTTACAAAAATCTATACTGTTATAACATCGACATCGTGATTACGTCAGCAGTTATTATTTACTTTTTACACAAATGGCAACCCACAAATTTATTAAAAACAGAATACATTAAAAGAAAAATGCATATAAGTACCAAAGATTACGTAAGCATGGGGGAAAGAGGTTTGCTTACTTTTGCTGACAAGGGGAAGGGGCGTAAGTAATTGTAAAAAATTTGATTACCTAATACTTGAATGGGGACACGTGACCCACCCACCCACGGCCACTTGGGTGTAGCAATTGGCTAAGTAAAGTTTTTGGAAGAGGTGCAAATTATATTTTTATTCGACAGTCCACGTCTTAATAACCGAGGACCTGCAGCTCTTTTATTTTTATTCCCTCTTGTTAATTAGAAATATTTTTTTAAGTGGTCGATTTGACATTTGTGAAATTGAATGGATGACCAGCTACGCGTGCCTAGAACTAGCTTGTAAAAAAAAAAACTACGTCAACCGTACGTCAACTGTCACTTTTGACTGAAAAAACTACGTCAACCGTACGTCAACTGTCACTTTTGACTCAAAAAACTACGTCAACCGTACGTCAACTGTCACTTTTGACTCAAAAGTGACAGTTGACGTACGGTTGACGTAGTTTTTTTTTATTACAAGCTAGTTCTAGGCACGCGTAGCTGGTCATCCATTAAATTTCACAAATGTCAAATCGACCACTTAAAAAAATATTTCTAACTAACAAGAGGGAATAAAAATAAAAGAGCTGCAGTTCCTCGGTTATTAAGACGTGGACTGTCGAATAAAAATATAATTTGCACCTCTTCCAAAAACTTTACTTAGCCAATTCTGTAGGTTTATTGTCTAACTCGCTCGCAATCGCCATCGTGTTCATTTTGACAGTACATGTATGGGCTGACAATTGGCATCGGAATCAGCTAGCTGTCACATTCATACATGAACTGTCAAAATGAACACGATGGTGATTGCGAGCGAGTTACACAATAAGCCTACTGGGCTGTGCCTGTTACCTTTGTTTGCCATTGCTGAAATAGGATTAATGTAGGTACTTCGTCTTACCGTTTTTGTCTTCCGTGGCTCGGTGACAGGGCGGCTGGAATGAAGAGGCAAAAGTATTATTATAATATATACAAACAATAGAGATAGAGGTATGTCAGGATCGTAGCAAGTGGAACAAAGTAGTCTCTGCCTACCCCTGTGGGAAAGAGGCGTGACGATATGTATGTATATGTATGTATACAAACAATACAATACAAATACTCTTGTTTACCAAAAATCTGTACAAAACAATACAGAAACAAAGAACAAAGTATACCAAGGCGGTCTTATCGCTTAATATAGCGATCTTTACTAGTCATAATAATGGGTTCTCTATTGATTTGCCGAAAATTGTATTGCCGAATTTCACTTCCCAACCAACGTTTGGCCGAATTTCATTTTGCCGAATCATCATTATAGCAACTTGTTAAAATGATTAGTTTCATTTTCCAAACTCACGATTGCCAACTCAACGTTTGTTTTTTTTTACACTTATTAAAATGTAATTATTTATATAGCCAAATGGTACTACATAACCATTAATAAAAAATAAGACATTCTAAGGTAAAATAAAGACTGTTTATAAATTAAAACAAACATGTTCGCGGCTAAGGGGTGGCCCAAGGGCCACCCCGCCGCACCTAAACCTAAATTAATCCAAATTAATCATAAGAGTCTTTCGGCCTAGTGTAACATTTGCCATGTGAAAGATATTCCAAAAGTTTAAAATCAAAATGATATTCGTCTTCATGAAAATTCGGCCAAATGAGAGGTTGGCATAAAAAAAATTGCCATTTGTCAGTTGTCAAAGTGAACATTCGGTGAAATGTTGGTTGCCAAATGAAATTCGATCAAATAAAATTCGGCGAAAAGGCAGAACACCATGACTATCACACATAATTAATAATGTGTTTGCATGCTGAAAACAGTATTTTGTATACTTTATTTTTGTTCAACAGTAAACAGTATAATTTAGTGAAAAACAGTATAATACAAAATAGTATACCTAGTTGGCAACCAATATAAACAGTAGAGTTGGCAACCATAGATGTGAGTGCTCCATGAAGAAGGACTACGGATTACTCCGAAACATGGCGAGCATTACTCGGCTTATATACGTGACGTGCATTATCCGTTTTTGTAATTATGGTATGTAATTGTTAAGAAAATAATAATATTTAGTGCTTTATACCTACCTACTGTCAATTGGGATCACTTTTGGCAATAGATTGTTTTAGATGTCAAGTATTCCCGGATATTGGCCGTTTTAATCAAAGGCAGGTACAGCCAGCAGCAAATATACAAGCCCTTGATAAAGTTTGTATCATCTTATCTTATTAATAATATTATAAAGATGAAAGTTTGTAAGTTTGGTTGTTCGTTGCTCGTTCATGGCAAAATGGCTAAACCGATTTTATTGAAATTTAGTACCTAGTATACCTACCTTATTATTTAAATTACAGCACTAACATCCTTGTCCATTAGTTCATAGAATCGCAGTCGCCCGTACCTCTCGCGAGGACTGCGATTTGTTCATTATCATACAAAAAAAAAGTATACCTACCTGTAGTATACCTAGGTATAGTGATAGATCTGATAGTTACAGTCCCGGGAAAGGATAGTTTTATCCCGTAATATCGCATGGTTCCCGCCCAAATATAGATCCAATTTATTCACATGGAAATACTTTTTTTTATTAAGATTCATAATGGTACATAATGTTCAATATGACATTATTTACTCGTAATATTGTCAGGAATACGCTATTAAAATTTGTCGGGTACCTTGGTCCCACGGTGTATACCTATCCTACTAATCCTACTAATATTATAAATGCGAAAGTTTGTGACGATGTGAGTGGATTGAGTGTGTATGTTTGTTCCTTCTTCACGCTAAAACGACTGGACGGATTTGGATAAAATTTGGAAGGAAGATAGCTGGTACAATCAGCCAAATATGTGGTCTACCACATCACAATATTATAATGTCGATAAGACAGGCTGTCAACTTGAAAGTTCGACTTTAGCGACTATTTTGTTTGATAGGAAGTTGGAAGAAAAGTGGTAGACCACTTCTTTGGTCGACCGTACCCTAGATTAAAACATAGGCTACTTTTTATCCCAAAAAATAGCATAGATCCCGGAGAATAGCCATAAACATGTCAATAGCTAATTTTACGCAGATGAAGTCTCTGGCAGAAGCTAGTTATATAATAACTTTGGCGGTGTTATCCGATATCGTCTCCAAGCGTATGTCAAAATGACAGACAAAGACAGTGGCGCCCTCTTATTTCTACTGTAATGTTTATCATCAGGCTCTAGTAAAATGTCTAAATCAAAGACGACCCGTTAGGAAATTGATCTTAAAAGGCACTAAATATTCACGACAGGAGACGGTCGTATTTCATCATACTCATACTCTTTTACCCTAGTAATATTATAAATTCATAATAATTATAGTTATTACCATGTCATTTTTATCATTATTTTATTTTATTTCATGCGAAAACAACTCAAAATATATATCCAAATCCAAATATAATCAAAATTAAAAATTCAAATTAATATATTATAAAATACTAGCCTCTGCCCGCGACTTCGTCCGCGTTAAATTAGCAATTGACATGTTCATCGCTATCCCGCGGGAACTATGCAATTTTCCGGGGTAAAAAGTAGCCTATGTTTCAATCTGGGGTACCAGCTATCTCCGTTCCAAATTTTATCCAAATCCGTTCAGTCGTTTCAGCGTGAAGAAGGAACAAACATACACACTCACTCACATCGTCACATCGTCATTCACAAACTTTCGCATTTATAATATCAGTAGGATAAAAATTAGATTAAAATTAAGTCAGTTTCGTTACTATATTCTGATATGTCATAAAAGGTGTTTTTAGTCAGCCATTTTTTTTATTGATTAAAGAATGTCAGGTCCTTTTCAATATTCTTGATGCTGTCGCGTAGTTTATTATAGTCTCTCTACTAATATTTTAAATGCGAAAGTGTCTGTCTGTTACCTTTGCACGCTTAACACTGAACAGTGTTAGTTGGAAATTGCTAAGATAGTTTCAGCTCCGGGGAAGGACGTAGGATAGTTTCCGCCGGATCGCGATTAGCAAATTATTTGTCCAGACGGAATCGCGGGTCACAGTTAGGGCCTGTTTCGTCACTTTCCGTTAAGTTGATGACGTCTCTGTCTGTTTAGCAGTAGTAAATAGAGATGGAATCATAGATAACTGACTATTAAGACAAACAACAGATAAATATGAGGAGTGTGAGGTGCGTTGGGAGGGGAAGGCCTAGACGGACGTTTCTGGACCAAATAGGAGAAGTTTTGAAAAAAGGGCAGGTCAGGAGTACTCCGAACCGGCGAGCATGTATGAAGAGATTGATGAATGTGGATGAAGCGAAAGAAGTATGTCAGGATCGTAGCAAGTGGAACAAAGTAGTCTTTACCTACCCCCGTGGGAAAGAGGCGTGACTGTATGTATGTAAGATAACTGAAACCTAACAGAGAGTAGTGGTAAGAGGCAGTATTTCATATTATGTGTTCATATTGCATCACCCAGGCAGGGGGTGTACACTCCGCAGTTTAGGTACGATCAACCGGCGCTCCTGCCGGGCAGGATAATGGCAGTAGGTTGCCGCTCGCCTCGCACGCTGGCGTCGCGCGTTATTTGTGTACCTAGTAACCTAGCAACGAAAAATTACTACTACAACCCTAATAAGTATGCGGTGACGTCGTGAACGGCCATGATTGAAACGGTTAAACTAAAAGAAGCGCTCTCGCGTAGTAATACGGTTTAGTTTTGCATGAATGCTTTGCGGGAAATGTGATGGAGCGTGGCTGTAGGCTATTATCGCTGTAGGTAAATATATCAGGAGCGAGCTAGATTGTGCTTTATGTGTACGCGGCTAGAGTTTATATTTATTTAACCGATTCCAGTTAGAGAGCCTTCTGTACATACGTTAGTACTATTACTTACTAGCTGTTGCCCGCGACTTCGTCTGCAAAGAATTCGTTTATCGCTATCCCGCGGGAATTTTCCGGGATAAAAAGTAGCCTATGTGCTATTCCAGACTTTTCTCTATCTATTTCATCCAGATTCGTTCGGCCGTTCTGGCGTGATTGAGTAACAAACAAACATCCATCCATACTTTCGCATTTATATTATTAGTTAGATTCTGTGACCCAAGTATCACTGGTGTGGTTGTATTGTATTGTATTGTATTGTATGGATAGAAGGCATAAATAAATAAATAAACGGGGGTGTATTTTAAATTCATAGCTAAGTTGGTGACACTTTAATTTAATTAATTGTTGACATTGTAAGTAATAATTATTGATCGTTATTTTTTTTATTGCTCTTTTTTCTTCTGCTTCTCTAATTTTAATTATTTACTGTTCGTTTATACTTCTATTATTTTTAATTGAATTGTGACATTATTTTGTTTGTAATAATTGTGGACCACTGTTGTTCTTTGAATAAAATTATTATTATTATAAAGGCAACTTCAGTCGTATTTAGTTGGTGGTTGGAACTAGTGTCGTGGCGATGTCAACCCTCGTCGGTAACATCTTCGAGAACCGATCAACTTAGCAACCACTCCCGCGATTGTCTGTTGGTATCAATTTAAAATATTAATTGGATTTTAAGTTCAGAGGCTGACAACACCTAATTTTGTTGAAATTGATGTGATTTAAGCACTTTTTTAAGAACACACACAAAAAAAATACAAAAATAATATAATGTTAATTTTCGTCATATTTTAAACACGATAGACGGACTCTATACATAATTGAACAAAATCGGCTCGATAGAAAATAATTGCAAAGATTGGTCTTAAAATCATCATTAAACGGTTCTATGTCTTTATTTTTTCGACGTATGGGTCTGCAATTAAAAACATGAAGCCAACATATTCATACCTACACGGCTAACGAGTCATATTTCACAAATAATCCATACTTTTTTTTATTTCTTCTTATTTGTGTCTTATTTGCACGATTTTAGACGCGCGCCAAGCCGCCGGAATAGTTTCTTCTCTTTCACTCACAGGCACGCGAACCGTATGTGCGAAGAGTGGCGCTGCTCAAGGTCATTTGCTGTTGACAGCGCCTTAATAAGCTAACCCAAAAGTGTTATTTTAAACTCAAGCTTTTTTGCCAGCTGTACTTTTGTTGACTGTACTTGCATTGTCATCCGTCCTACATACGAGTTGTGAACCAAATTACACGAGAATTCCGGGGTTGCGGGAGTTTATGGGCAGTGGTGATCACTTACCATCAGGTGACCCACTTGCTCGTTTTCCTTTTTATTCATATATATATAAAAAAGAAAAGCAGGGCTCTGCTGACACTAGATGTTATAATCACTGGCCGATTTTGTACGGAACCGTCGGCGCGCAAGTCCGACTCGCATTTGGCCATTTTTTCCAGTCTACAACAAAACTACAAGCCAGATTAAGAGCGTGTATCCGTGCTGAGCTCGCAACGTCGCATTTTTGGTGATTTTTTGCGATTATTTCACAGAAATTGAATGAAAGTATCAAATATCCGTCTGTAGTGCACTTCGTTTTTAGTGTATTAATGTGTCTGATGCAATAATTCATCGTGATGGACTTTTATTTTCTTATGAAACGAGATATAGTATTTTATCGCTTTAATACGAAAATAAACGTCCATCACCATTAATCATTGCATTGGACACATTAATACACTCAAAACGAAGTGCAATACAGACGGATATTTGATACTTTCATTCAATTTCTGTGAAATAATCGCAAAAAATCACCAAAAATGCGACGTTGCGAGCTCAGCACGGATGCACGCTCTTAAACTTACCATTTTGAATGAACAAAAACACGTACAGAACACTTAGTATCACATGGGTTTCCATACTGAACTGTTCAGTTTTAAATATAAACACCGCTTTATATATTTTATCTTGAAGCATTACGATAATGTTTTTTTTTAAAACATTAGTTCTTTTTTTTGTATGCGGGCATAATTATACGTTCTCAAACAGAATGCATAAATCACGTCTTTATCCCTTACGGGGTAGACAGGTGTTGTTTATAAATAAACTAGCTGTTGCCAGCGACTTCGTCTGCAAAGAATTCGTTTATCGCTATCCCGCGGGTACAACGCAACTTTCCGGGATAAAAAGTAGCCTATATGCTATTCCAGACTTTTCTCTATCTATGCGCCGAATTTCATCCAGATCCGTTAGGCCGTTCTGGCGTGATTGAGTAACAAACAAACATCCATCCATCCATACTTTCGCATTTATAATATTAGTTAGATAAAAAATATATAAATATCATGGGACGAATTACACCAATTCACCAATCACACTCACTCACTCATTATGTTCTTGTATTAGTTGTATTGTCTAGTTGTGAGATCCTGTAATTGGCTTCATTGATACTATAGAAGTAATCTATTTTGCAATTTATAGCTGTTGGTTCTCCGAAAATAAATAAAAAAAATACTAAATAAATAAATTAGTTTAAGAGTCTGTATTTTTGATGTCGAATAAAGTTATATCTATGTCTATGTTACTTGAACCAGTCCCAAACTAAGCCAAGCTTGTACTATTGGTACCAGGTAACGGATAAACATACTTATATAATGTAGATAAATACATACAACATCCATGACTCGGGCACAATTCGTATTCATCATACAAATGTCAAATGTCAGTTGGATGCAACAAAAAAACCAAAACAACAAAACAAAACAAGAAACAAAGCAACAAAACAAGAGACAAATCTCGCTTATTTCTCGCGGCTTAAATCTCGGTTATTTTTATAATTATTTGAGAAATATAATTTTATTTCGTCACTTCCTTCTTCAGATATAATATATAACCAGGTAGTCCTTTAAACCTACAAGGCACCATTCGCACAATTTAGAGACCGATTTTAAAATCGGGTAGTTTTTTTTTTTTTTTTTGTCATACTTCCACCTATTTAAGTCGCCTGACAGCCGTTGCTGCTCATTCTTTTTTCGTGCGAGGCACCGTGCACATCACTTTCTTAAGCTAAATCACAAGATTACCTACAAATTAATTACTTAAGTTTAATCAAAAAATAAAAATCATGCCGAAACGCGGCTACGATCAAAAAATTGAGCGTTACGCAAGAAAAATTAGACGGCTTGAGGAGAAACAAGACCGTAGACGACATCGAATTATCAGTTCGTCAGACTCTGAAGAAAACACAGGTAAGTGAAGTGTTTTTTCTCATAAGTGATAAAATTATGCTCAAAGGGCTCAAACGCTCCAAATTTGTTCACGCTATCGGTATCAGGAGGTTGACTGCGGGTCAACACGATGATAAAATACCGATCACGCCTAGAGGTTAACTGCGGGTTAACACAAATGGCAATCAAAGGATCCACAAAGGACACCTTTTTATGTTCGCGTCGTCCGTGGACCAACATATGACGAGGACGATAGAACTTAAAAATCAATTAAGTACGTTAATACAAAAATAACTAAATTCAAAATTACTTTCATAGATATGAGTTTAAATGATATCATTCTGTCTTGTCTAGAGATTAACTGTGGGTTAATACGAGACAACCACGACAGCGGTTTTATTAAATCGATCATTAACGTAACTTTATTTTCTTTACCGGGCGCCAATCTACCCGCAATTTTTTCTAATGAATAACGGAAATTTATGTATTCGTTTTATTTTGGTTTTTAGACAACGAGCCACAAATAATCGATAATCCGACATCTCCGGCCCCTGGCGAACCCAGTCAGACCCCGGATAATGCTGAGCAAGACGCGGATGGCGGTGAGCAAGCTGGCGGATCAAACCCCGAAACTTTGGAACCAAGCCAGGCGCCGACCGCCGTTCCAGAGTTGGACCCCGACATATTATCGGCCCTTGGAGAAGCCACTGAGGAGACTCCTAAATACGGTGAAAAAATTCACGAAAAATTAGCTGGTTTATGGCTGCCAATATTACGCAAGGGCTTGAACAAGGAAGCTAAAGCAACGCTAATGAAGCAGTTTTTGATTCCCGAGAACTGCACACTTCTACACGCCCCGAAATTGAACGCAGAGATTTCGGCTGCCGTATCAGACCAAACCAGATTTCGAGATAAACGAGTTGAATCCGTTCAACAACAGTTAGGTACAGGGATTACAGCTCTGAACAAGGGACTTTCGCTCCTTCTCGACGGCGATAAGGACAGGATAAAGGCTATAAAGTATCTAAGCGATAGCTGTCGCATCTTATGCGACGTTCACTTCATAGAAACCGAAGCCCGTAAGAAGTTCATAACACCTGGACTGGACAAATCATTTTCTACCATCATCCAGGAGATCGATCGAGACGATACGCTCTTCGGAAGCAAACTTTCAGAAAAAATAAAAGCCTCAAAGGCTATAGAAAAGCAGGGCCTACAAATTAAGAAATCAGCCCCAGTTAATAAAGCACCTTCGACGTCTACCGCTCAAGCATCCACAGCTAACCGGCCCCGGTCCCAGGTAAACTGGGCGGGCCCCCCTCGCTACACGTCAAGCAGGGGGGGGCGGGGAGGACCACGGAGGACGCAACCAGCGGGTCGCAGGGCGCCTCAGGCGCCAGCCACGAGATCACAGTCCCAAGCCAAACCTCGTGCTCCGACACAACAATAGAGGTACGAGTACATGCCGGTAGAATTAAGTACTTCTATAATTGTTGGACTAAAATAACGAAAAACTCCCTTATTTTAGAATGGATAAGCAAAGGATATTCCATACCATTTTTCCGATCAGTGAGACAGTATCACATCCCATCAAATTCGTTATCTAGTATCGAGGAAGCAGATATGATGCAGGCTATTAACAAACTAGCGGAGTTAGGCGCGATTTCTAAGTGTGAGCGATCCGACGGCGATTTTATCTCGCCAATCTTCCTAGCACCGAAATCAAATGGCGATAAACGGTTTATTTTAAATCTGAAAGCCTTAAACAAATTTATACCAAAGTCTCATTTTAAGATGGAGGACCACAGAACAGCAGCAAAACTTATACCAAAAAACGGTTTCTTAGCAACGGTAGACTTGAAGGAAGCCTACCTTTTGATACCGATTTGTGAAGCTGATAGAAAGTATCTTCGGTTCATATTTAACGATATTATCTATCAGTTTCATGCTCTGCCATACGGATTATCTGTAGCACCGCGAGTCTTTACAAAGATAATGAAGGAAGTAATTACTTTCCTAAGAAACAAGGGTCACAAATCGGTAATTTATCTCGATGACATTTTGTGTATAGGTAATTCCTACCAAGAGTGTTCTGCCAACGTAAACGAGACTTTGGTATTGCTACGGTGTTTAGGTTTCGTCATAAATACTGAGAAAAGCAACCTAAAACCGCATCAGACTTGTAAATTCTTAGGTTTCATGTTCAGTACCGTTGATTTAACCCTTTATCTGCCTTCTGATAAGCGAACTAAAATAGCTCAACTAGTGAAAAAGTTTTCATCTTTGAAAACATGTACTATACGAGAATTTTCACAACTCATTGGCGTACTAGTCGCTGCTTGTCCAGCAGTTAAGTACGGATGGCTGTATACAAAAACATTAGAACAACAAAAATACCGGCAGTTGGTTGAACACAATGACTTCGAAACCAAAATTAAGCCCAGAAGTCTAATTCTAGCAGACTTACAATGGTGGGAGCGAAACATTTTTACAGCATCAAACGACATGAGACCAGACGAGACCACTTCCCTGGAAATTTTTACAGACGCGTCTAGAACAGGTTGGGGCGCCTTTTGCAACAACAAAAGGGTAAATGGTGGGTGGAAAGACGACGAACTCTCTTTCCATATTAATTATTTAGAGCTTCTCCCTGTTTTCATGGGATTAAAATGTTTCGCTCGCGACCTACGTAACTGTGCTATATTACTAAGAGTAGATAACACAACAGCAATCAGTTACGTAAACCGTATGGGTGGCGTACAATTCCCGCACTTAAGCAACTTAGCTAAGTTGATATGGCAGTGGTGCGAGGAGCGCGACCTCTGGTTATTTGCTTCGTATATAAATACGAAAGACAATGTTGAAGCGGATCAAGAATCCCGGAAGATAAACATTGACACGGAATGGGAACTATCAGATTGGGCATTTAAATCTATAGTTCACAATCTGGGTCAACCTGAGATAGACCTTTTCGCTTCTCGCACCAATGCAAAATGCACAAACTATATATCTTGGAAGCGGGACCCAGATGCTTTAGCAGTCGATGCGTTCACTATCCATTGGGGGCCTAAATTTTTCTACGCATTCCCGCCTTTCTCATTAATCCTTAAATGCCTAAGGAAGATTATTAGTGATAAAGCTTCTGGTATTCTAGTGTTTCCGTACTGGACAGGTCAACCTTGGTTCCCCCTCCTTAAGACAATGCTAAAGTCAGACATCCTTTTCTTCACCCCTAACAGAGATCTTTTACAATCGTGTTACAGATCCACACACCCGATGCACAAGAGGCTTACCCTGGGAGCCGCGAAGCTCTCCGGGTTGCATTTACGCGACGAAACATCCCGCCTATCGCCATAGATTTAATGATTCAATCATTATCTGAAAGCACTCTAAAACAATATAGCACCTCTTATAGACTCTGGTGGCAATATTGCTTAGACATGAAAATTAACCCTTTTTGCCCTTCTGTACCACAAACTTTATCTTTTTTGACATGTCAATTTAACGCAGGGGCATCCTATGGAACCATAAATAGTCACCGGTCAGCCCTGTCTCTGCTAGCTGGCGACAATTTAGGATCCAACGAGAACATAAGACGATTATTAAAGGGTATTTTCAAACGTAAGCCCCCCATCCCAAAATACGTCAATACGTGGGACCCACGGTTAGTACTAGATTTTATCTCTAATTGGTCCCCAAATAAAGACTTAACCCTGGAAAAAATCACCAAAAAACTTTGTGTGTTACTAGCTCTCTGTACAGCCCACAGAGTTCAAACGCTGTCCCTCATAAAGATATCTAAGATTGTAAAAGGCCCTGAGGAGTGTAAGATACCAATCGTAGACGTGATCAAGACTTCAGCAATAGGCAGGGAACAACCGGTGTTGATTCTGCCATACTTTAAAGAAAACCTGAATATTTGTCCAGCCACGACTCTAAGTGATTATATTGATAGGACGTCTAGCTTAAGACCAAATAATCTAGACAATTTGTTGATTACACACAAAAAGCCTTACAAGAAGGCGTCTTCGCAGTCGATTAGTAGATGGATCAGGCAAACACTGGCGGAGAGCGGTGTCGACGTGGCTGTGTTTGGGGCACACAGCACGCGCCACGCGGCCACCTCGACAGCGGCCTCCGCCGGCGTCAGCATTGAAACTATAAGGAAGAGGGCCGGATGGACCAGTTCTTCCCAAACATTTGCCCGTTTCTATAATCGACCTCTTCTGAGCGATGATCAGAACTTCGCTAGATCGGTTTTTTCACTAGAATAAGATTTATGTTTTGATTCTGTTTACTAGTGTATTATTCTTACTCAAATCAAGAGAGAAGACTGTTCTCATAGCGATAATTGTATCAATTAATAGCTAAGACTCTATTATGTAATTATGGTCAAGAAATAAAACTTTTTGATAGTTTCCAAATAAAATTTTATTCGTAAAATTAACTCTAAACATCTACCTGGTTATATATTATATCTGAAGAAGGAAGTGACGAAATAAAATAGATGATCAAACGAACTTCTAAGTGAAGTTCGATCATTATTTTGTGAGTCACTTCCTTCGAAGATATAAATCACCCGCCCATCCCAGAACCCTAGGAAAAGTTTATTTATTTCCCTCTCTAAAAAGAATGAGCAGCAACGGCTGTCAGGCGACTTAAATAGGTGGAAGTATGACAAAAAAAAAAAAAAAAACTACCCGATTTTAAAATCGGTCTCTAAATTGTGCGAATGGTGCCTTGTAGGTTTAAAGGACTACCTGGTTATATATTATATCTTCGAAGGAAGTGACTCACAAAATAATGATCGAACTTCACTTAGAAGTTCGTTTGATCATCTATTTTTATTATTTGTTACGTAAATGAGCTTCTATTATCCGTTAAACTGCTAGTTATAACATAAATAAATGGTATTTTTAATTCAAAAAAATTACATAGTTCCCGCATTATCAACACACATTGTAAGTGTGTTCGTCTGTGTAGTGTGTACCTTAGAAACGTGAGCTCTCAGTGCTCTGTTGGCTTAATAACTCTAATTTATTAGTTCACAGGTCAAATGGTTATCAGAGCCGTTTGATAACGGCCGCGAGGTAAAGTGTTGTAACGATGAAATTTTTAAAAAATAGTAACGATCATTTTTACGCAATATTCAATCAATCAATCAATCAATCAACTGTGTGTGTGTGGTCAATTTGTGTGAATTGTTCCCTAATATTTATTTATTTAATATTGGGAACGTGAGAAGTGTATGGTGGGGGTACAGAAACGATCACAGCGCACGCCGCGGCAGAAATGTGCAACAGAGGCTCAGTGAAACTTGTCAATGTTACTTTGGAAATGGGTCATTATTTAACTTGTTTTATAGGGTATTAAGGTCACCGGTGCTTGGCGAAGTATGTTGGCACGTATTAAATAAATATTGCCATTAGCTGTTACTTCTTCTACATTCTTTACGTGTTCTGCTAAAACCATAGTAGATTGATAAACAAGGGTTGAAATATACCCATTTCACCTGAGATATTTCTGGTGCCCGAACGAAGTGAGGGCACCAAAGGTTCGAAGGTGAAATGGGTAATTTCATCCGAGTTGAACACTCTACTTTTCATTTCGAATATGAGGAAATTAAAATTTCACTAACGTCGCATGGTCGCATTTAATATTCGTTACGTTTGTCATTCTCTTCCCGCTCTTTTTTCTATTGCGCGATTTACGCGCATTGCGCATTTCTTCTGCGCACCAATGGCGGCCGGCTAGTTTTTTTTTAAACTTGCAGACACGGAGGTCGCTAACAATTAATTGTAGACTTAAATATTTCAAGCTAAAAAATTGTCGAACGTAATAATTTCTACTAATTCTCGTTGTATACGCTTGCATAAGCTTATATATTTAGCGGGAATGTTATTTTAAGATTATTTTGCCTTTTACAATTAAAAAGGAATTGTTAATATAGATTTTTATTTTAAACAGATTACATGGCTGTATACGTATTTCCATTGCTATGTCCCTTATTTGGATTAGCTAGAAAAAAAAATTACTTTCAACCCAAGGGTCGCGATGAGTCACTTTCAACCCTATATCCAGATAATCAATGACCTACTTTCAGAGTATGAGAGATGAAAAATTATTTCCTTTCAGCATAGTTTGGGGCTGGAAACTTACTTTGTGTATTACACTCTCAAAACCAGTTTTTATAATAACATCAATTTTTTTATCGTACTTTTTGTAACAAATGCCTCGAAAATTATTATGTATTTATTGTCTTTCTATATGAAAATCGAAAAAAATGTTTATTCAGTATCTTAAATTCTGTGCTGGTGCCTCTTTTTGAGTACACGACATACTCGTGCTAAGGAACACCGCTCCTCCACGTATTGTATCTTACGATATAAATAGGTGTAAGAATTTATGAGTATGAGTGTGAATAAAGTATTTTGTATTTGTATTTGTATTCGAGAATGCGAAGAACTGAATATTCGTAGCATCACTAGTTGATACAATCTACCTCTTTGGCTTATTGCTCGCTTGCCGGTTGGCAGTCTTTAGTTCGCTTCTGTTATGAAGTATAATATTAATAGTTATATTATCGTCAAGTGAAAGTGAGTATATGTGTCGTTATTGTGTTCAACGGACTTTAGAAAAGGTTTTTTTTAACAGCATTCTTTAATATGCTAAACGTGGCTATTAGGTCTTGTTACAACGGGTACGTATTAAAATCCATAAAGTTTAAAATGTATAATGGGTTAAAATACATAATGGTTCAAAATATATAACGCGATTTTCTCAGAAAATTGCAAATTAACTGAATTGTTATAAACTAAACCTAGGCTAACCTAAACCAATCTATAGGTCACGCTATAAAAAAAAAATCATATACTTTATAGTTTCACAGAAAATTGCATTATATATTTTGAACTATTATACATTTTAACCCATTATACATTTTAAACTTTATAAATTCTGATCCGCTCCCGTTACAACAGGCTCTGTCTATGCCGTCAAGGATAACAACGTGATTTATGTATGTATGTGTATGTATTTTTTATCCTCTTTCTGTTTTAGGTCGCTCTTCATTCTCGTTTTTTCTTTTTTTCGGACGATTGACCTTGAATTTTTCATTGTTATTATCTATTTTGTAAGTTTACTATATTATGTAGTAGGCATTGTATAGTAAATAATATGTATGATCAATATTTAAGCGATAAGACCACCTTTTGTCTGTCTTTTCTTTCTTATTATTTTTATAAGGTGGCTATACTAATTTTGACGTGACAACGTCTTATAAATTGGTTTGCCGGGTGACACTTCAAGAAACTGCGTTACGCTCCGCTCACGTTATGCGCTCACAATGAGAGCGAGTGAGAGGCACGCGGGCATGGTTAGCCCGCCTAAGAGCGAGAGAGACAGACATAAAAAGTGAAAGGCACGCGTCCCTTCCACTCGAGCACAGTTAGCCCGCCTAAGAGCGAGAGAGACAGAGCGAGAGAGAGAGAGTGAGAGAGATAGGCATACACACCGGTTCATGTCTTGCGCTTCTATTTCGCTTAGGCGCCTGCATACAAGTTTACACGTCCTTCTTCCTACTATACGAATGAATATTCACATTAAAATTATTTTACCACTCAAAGTCGTTGTCACGTAAAACTTTCGCCCGTATACCGACTTTACAGGCAACCAATTTTTTGGTCTCATTAAAAACATAAAATAAATGCAGTAGAAATGAGAGCGTTAAGAAGTATGGAAGGTGTATCACTGAAAGATAGAATAAGGAATAGTGTGATAAGGGAACGTGCTGGTGTGAAAGAAGATATAGTGACTGGGATAGAAAAAGGTATGCTTAGTTGGTTTGGTCACGTAGAGAGGATGGATGAAAGAAGATTAACTAAACAGATTTATATGGGGAGTGTGAATGGGTGCGTTGGGAGGGGAAGGAGTTTATAGAGCTCTTTTCCAAAATGATGTAAGACATTTTTGGTTAATTTTTTATTTTTTTTTATGATGCTTATGTCTATGCTTATTCTGCTTTTTTCTATTTTAAAAGGCAAAGGGGCTTGTGCCTAGGCAACCACATCAAATTATATGTATTAATGTTTATTCCTTATTTGTTTATATTGTATTATGTTAGTTTAAAGCCGTGGTAGCCTAGTGGTTTGACCTGTGGCCTCTAAAGCAGAGGGTCGTGGGTTCCAATCCCGGGCTCGCACCTCTGAGTTTTTCGGAATTTATGTGCGATATCTCATTTAAAATTTACCATGAGGTTTTCGGTGAAGGAAAACATCGTGAGGAAACCTGCACACAACTGCGAAGCAATTCAACGGTGTGTGTGAAGTTCCCAATCCGCACTGGGCCCGCGTGGGAACTATAGCCCAAGCCCTCTCATTCTGAGAGGAGGCCTGTGCCCAGCAGTGGGACGTGTATAGGCCGGTGATGTGATGTTTGTTTTTGTTTTTATTGTCGTAGGTTATTGTTTGTATACTATTCTTTCTTTTAATTGTACTTGTACCTGTAGGCTTATTGTCTAACTCGCTCGCAATCGCCATCGTGTTCATTGTGACAGTTCTTGTATGAATGCGACAGCTAGCTGATTCCGATGACAATTGTCAGCCCATACATGAACTGTCAAAATGAACACGATGGCGATTGCGAGCGAGTTAGACAATAAGCCTACTGGTCCCAACGGAGGACCAGCGTTGGCCGTAAGGCCAGCAAATACTGAGTTGGGGCCATTTTGTGTCAATTTTTATGTAGCTTTTAATATATTTTTGTTTTAATTACTGTGATTGTCATAAATAAACTTTTTCTTTCTTTCTTTCTTTCTAATTATATTTTTATAATTTCAGGTCAGAGCGAAACCAAGATGATTCTGAGGAGTTTCTTTCTATGCCTTGGTAGGTTTAACGGATGGAATTTTTTAATGGTGGTTAAATCTTTTGAATCATGCGATGCTAGCAACTCGTATACTATTTTGAGTCCCATATATATTTGACACGATGGTTGTATCGATATTTATGACCTCGACTGTTCGTATATCTATCTCATTCTCTCTGTCTTTCTGTCTTGAGTTGCCTTTTTTATTATATTATATTCTACAGGTTGAATTCTAAGTCATGAACAGAAACCACATTATTCCGATAAAGCTGCCCAAGACTAACACGGGGAAGGCTTAACGGATCTGGATAAAATTTGGAACAAAGGGGTGGATTTTAAAGTATGGCACACAAATTACAACGTCATAAGATAGATTATGGCACGCGTCACGGAATGACGCGGACTCGGGTTCGATTCCCGGCCATAGCTTTACTTTTCGGATTTTTCTATGTGTTCTAATTTTCAGTGTTGTTTAGAAATTATAGATTATGGTTTAGAATAACACATAGACTACTTTTTGTCCTGGAAAATTGCGTATTTCCCGCGGGAAGCGATAAACAAATTCTTTGCAGACGGTAAATTTCAAATGAAGAATTTCAGGCGAAGTCGCGTTCAACAGGCTAGTTAATTAACTAATAAGTTAACATTTCAATTAAGTAAGGCGACCAAAAGTTATGACAAATTGTAAAATATAACAAAATTTAATTAAAAAAAATTTATGTCGTCAGATTCACAAAGTATTATGTGCAAGTATTACCAAGGGTTTACCCCCTTATTCATAAACGCACTATAGGCCTCTGTTAACTTAGTAATCGTTTGTCCTTATCTGTCACTTTGACATTTACCTTTCACAGATAAGGACAAACGATTACTAACTTCGCAGAGGCCTATAGTGCCTTTATGAATAAGAGTTTACTAGCTGTTGCCAGCGACTTCGTCTGCAAAGAATTCGTTTATCGCTATCCCGCGGGAACTACAAAGTTTTCCGGGATAAAAAGTAGCCTATGTGCTATTCCAGACTTTTCTCTATCTATGCGCCGAATTTCGTCCAGATCCGTTGGGCCGTTCTGGCGTGATTGTGTAACAAACAAACATCCATCCATGCATACTTTCGCATTTATAATATTAGTTAGATTATTTTTATTCACGACTTAGAAGTAACCCTGTATAACTACGCTTCGATAGCTCTGCTCTGGCCTTATACTCCGAAATCCAATTTTCGAAGTTCTTTTCGTGCCGTTCCGCTCTCACTAATAGTTATTAATTTGAGAGTGAGAGGGACGGTGTGATACGAACTTTGAAAATCGGATTTCGGAGTAGCCCCCCTGTAATAGCGTTTTAGTGAACCCAAACTCATTATTGTAATTGGTTGATGGAGTCGTTGTTGAAACTTTAGCAATCTAGGCGAGGTTCTAAAGCGAGTTATAACCCGAACATTGATGGACGCAGCGATGCGAAGATACTTTACGTCGCATGGGCCGCAAGTGCCGTAAATAGCCACTTACCGCCCGCTACGCGAGTGGAAAAACACGGCCAGGGGAAGACGTAAAATTGTTTTTTACGCAGTGGAAGCGTGCTGGGCCCATAACCTTTTATATTATTAATTTAAGCACATTTTTGTGTATAAGCAGATATTTATAATCAACACAAGACAAGGAGCTAAAAAACAAGAGATCGACATAAACATGTCACTCAAAAACATACTGACAGACATGATGGAAGCGAGCAGGTTAATCTACAGCAATGCAACCTCCAACAATTGTACCTCGGGCGGTGATAAAGAAAGCCTTGGGTCGCATGTTTATCCTCGCCTTTGGCTCATGCGACAAGTTCCTGCGATCTGAGACATTCATTTCACGACCCTCTGAATGTAATTTGCTAGCACAAGACGTAAGATAATGCTCCCTAAGCATGGTCGTAATGATGGGCAAGGATAAGGGACTTCGCTCATTTTAAGATATTATCTTCTATTAAGATTATATTCTACTAGCGACCCGCCGCGGCTTCGCACGGTATATTATGCATGTATTATACATATAAACCTTCCTCTTGATTCACTCTATTTAAAAAACTGCATCAAAATCCGATGCGTAGTTTTAAAGATTTAAGAATACATAGGGACATAGGGACATAGGGACAGAGAAAGCGACTTTGTTTTATAACTATGTAGTGATATGTATATCGATCGTCACGGAATGACGAGGACCCGAGTTCGATTCCCGGCCATAGCTTTACTTTTCGGATCTTTATTATAATTTTCAGTGTCGATTAGAAATCACTCACTCGGGTCACTTTCCATCAGGTGCCCCGTCTGCTCGTTTGCCCCCTCTTATATATAAAAAAAATCTAACGGTAAAACGTAAAAAGTAAACATTAAAAATCAAGAAATAAAATTTCTTGATTCATTTGATATTTCCTATCATTTGAAAAACAGCGCCTTCTCTCGTCCCTGGTGAGCAGTACGTGTTCCACGGGAGTTTGTAATTATATCGTACAACAGACACATCATTCAAACAGAGGACGCTTAGCGACAAATATTCGCATAGTAACAAGGTCACGTGACAGTTGGTAACAGATAGAAAAATTCGAAAGCTTACTAACCTGCTATGGGTGGTGTAGGAGTATAGCACGCGTCACGGAATGACGAGGACCCGGGTTCGATTCTCGGCCATAGCTTTACGTTTCGGATTTTTCTATGTGTTATAATTTTCAGTGTCGATTAGAAAGTATATCGATTGGTTTAAAAAAGCCGCGGTAGTCTAGTGGTTTGACCTGTGGCCTGTGGCCTCTCAAGCAGAGGGTCGCGGGTTCGAATCCCGGGCTCACACCTCTGAGTTTTGGAACTATCTCACTCTACACTCGTCACTCTTCTGTGTTGGAAGGTCAGATGGCAGTCGCTTCTGTAAAAACTAGTGCCTACGCCAAATCTTGGGATTAGGTTGTCAAAGCGGACCCCAGGCTCACTGAGCCGTGGCAAATGTCGGGAAAAACGCTAGGAAGGGAATGATGTTTATCGATTGGTTTATCCGTCAATCAGTCAAAGCTACCACACTAATCGATCGAAGTTGGCCGATGACATCTACACTCTTAATGGGATGTGTGCTGACTACTTTCCTTGTCTGGTACGGTTCTGGCTGAAAATCAGCGCTGCAAGTGTCTAACGCCTCAGCGTAATGCTGAGCCAGCGACCGTTTCACTTTTGCGAAGACGCACAGCGCCGATGATTTATTTTTCGTGCGTGTATTTTTTTATTTTTATTTTTTTTATAAAGTTTTGTATATGCTCTTATAATTGTGTGTCATGCAAAAAACCACCACCATCGTCCACGTGTACCACTTCTTGCATGGCCGGCAACTCGCTAGCAGTCCCAATGGTGCTGTGGTTGTCCATGGGTGGCGGTGATCACTTACCATCAGTTGCACCGCATGCCCGTATGTCGGTTTTTTTTAATAGCCTATTGCGGTGTCCCACTGCTGGGCAAAGACCTCTCCTCTCGTCCACCACAACAATGTCGGTTTTAATATATTAAAAAAAAGGAATAAAATGTCTTCTTTCTTGTTTTGTTCTTCTTGCAGCTGTATCCTCAGCAGCAGGCTCACTCCGTCTCCTCTTCCCCTACGAAGACCACGAGTACACGTACTCGCTTAGCACCAACGTGTCTGCTGGCTCCCTGACTCCTGAGGACAGCTCCTACTGGACCATGGAGGCCCAGCTGGTGGTGACAGCATACGATAACTTCACTAGAGTGCGTTACCATTTGGACAATGTTGGGGTGAGTAATAAAACAAAATTAGAAAAATCTTAATCTTACTATTATTATAAATTCGACAGTTTGTGACGATGTGAGTGAGTGTGTATGTTTGTTCCTTCTTCACGCGAAAATTTGAAAATGTAAATTGAAAATTTGAACGCGTTGAAAAGATTTTTTCGGATTTTTTACGAAAAAGCGTAATCAAATCAAATCAAAAAGTCAAAAATGAAAATTGTTTATTTTTAACAAATATTATTTTACATTTGGTGATGACGAATGCCACAACTGTGACAACTGCTGTACTGAACTGACACCGATGTCAATGGCAAAGTAAGTCTATAATAATTCACCTATTCACCAGTATCAAGAAAAATAACCGATTGGAACCTGTTTAAATCTTTTTTAATTTTTTTAGGAAAAAGTTAAGCGGAATATTTCATGGTTTTTCCCGTAAAAATCCGAAAAAAACAAGCAATTTGGAAAGAAACGGATTTTTTTCCGGAAATTTTCAAAGCTTACTAATATTCATTAGAAATATTATAAACGGGATGTGAACCGCGATTACCTTTATTGAGCACCCAATATTTCGATGCAGTTGCATGCATCATGATCACGGGTAGACGGGGTGTGTGTATTCATATTCATATTCATATTCATTTATTCATTGTTTATGTCATGTACATTATAGTTACAGATGTTATAATATATTCAAGTCGGTCCATGACGCCCTGTAAGGGCATACAATGGTACTTAAGATTAGATTAAAATTAACACATATTTCCAATTAAAATAAGATAAAATTACATGTAAATTACAGCCATCCATTAATTATTATTATTAATATTATTTTTATGATTATTATGTCAAGGAGTTATTAAAAAATGTCATGTTTAGAATTATATTGGAATCCAATTTAAATTATTAATTTTAAATTGACAATGTTAAATGTTAAAATAATAATAATAAGTACAAAATATATTAAATTTACTAATGTCATTTTTCAATTTCATCATTCAAGAACTCGTCAACAGAATAATAACATTTATTGGTTAGATATGTCTTAAGATTGTTTTTGAAAATATTAAATCTGGTCTACTGTCTCATTGATTCTGGGATTTTATTATATATTTGTATACATTTACATTGGGGACCATTTTTGAACAATTTTAAATTCGATTTCGGTAGCAATAATTTATTTCTATATTGTGTTCTGGTTGTATTTATGTCTATTTTTGCTTTGAATAAATCAGGATGTTTGCGCACAAACAAAGCCGATTCCAATATGTAGATTGAGGGCAGCGTTAATAACTTATGTTTTATAAAGTGCTGACGGCAGCTTTCTGGGATTCGTATATTGGCTAGAATTCGTATGCACTTTTTTTGCATGATAAATAGTTGTTGGTTGTTCATGAATCATGATCACGGGTAGACTCATCTACTACTCGTCTACCCGTGATCATGATGCATGCAACTGTATCGAAATATCGGGAGCTCAATAAAGGTAATCGCGGTTCACATCCCGTTTATAATAATTCGAATGAAGTTAACCGTGAATCATTAAAAACTCTTACTAATAATATATTATGAAGGCGAAAGTTTGTAAGGTTGGATGTTTTATGTTTCTTGCTGTATCATGGCAAAACCGCTGAACCGATTTTATTGAAATTTGGTACAGCGATTACAGTCCCGGGAATGGACGTAGGTTAGTTTTTATTCCGGAATATTGCATAGTTCCCGCGGGATAGCGATAAACATGTCAATTGCTAATTCTACGCGGACGAAGTCGCGGGCAGAAGCTAGTAGCGCATAAAAGTGGCACGCGTCTCTAGTTCACATGCCACTTTAACTTTTCTTTTTCTTTTTGTCTACAGGGTGCCCAGTTTAGCAAGAACACGGACAACAACAAAGGGGTTATAGAGAAAAACATATATTCTCTGCTGACCCAGCATTGGGAAGCAGATTATACGGTAATATAATAGCTTTTTACAAGATTTCAACAACAACAATAACAACAACAACAACAACAACAACAACAACAACAACAACAACAGTTGTTGCAATCGTTGGTACAACTTAGGGATCTTCAAAAAGCGAGCCTGTTCTTGAAAGGGCGGCAACGCACCTGTGATTCCCCGCGTCTTGCAGGTGTCCCTGGGCGATGGTGATCACTTTCCATCAAGTGACCCGTCTGCTCGTTTACCCCCTCTTATCTAACTAATATTATAAATGCAAAAGTATGGATGGATGGATGTTTGTTTGTTACTCAATCACGCCAGAACGGCCCAACGGTTCTGGATGGAATTCGGCAGATAGGCTACTTTTTATCCCGGAAAATTGCGTAGTTTCCGCGGGATAGCGATAAACGAATTTTTGACAGACGAAGTCGCTGGCAACAGCTAGTATATATATATAAAAGATTTCGACAAGTTTTTACAAGCTCTTTGATGATATTATGTTCCTGTTACTTATCCCGTTTTAGGGGCATAGGGTTTAGAGTAAACTCTTGCATTTGGCTCGATCTTGCGCGGCTTCCTCTTACAATACAATACAATAACTCTTTTCACACCTCTCATTCGGAAAAGTAAGCTTTGCTCCCTGTCGAGAGGGATCAAAGTGCAACTTTTCTGTTCAATGCTTTTCTAAGTATTTTTTTGCAAATGAAATTTTTTTAAAGTTGATAATTGTAAAACTTCGCCATTTTCTATGCTGGTAGCTCTTTAATTATATTTAGAATTATTATTTAAGTTCTTTAATGTTCGGTGTGAAAAGTTGTATGAGCCACTCGGGAGCAAAATTATTTTCATCTTGGGCGTTAGCACTTGAATCCCTCATTACGCTCTAGATTCTACTTTAGAATCCCTCGCTACGCTCAGGATTCTATTGTAGAATCCTTCGCTACATTCTGGATTCAATGTAGCGCCCTCGCCGTAAATACATGATTTTGCTCCCTTGTGACACAAATAACTATTATTGAACACCATATAATAACAATCAAAACGGAAAAAAGGTATACAGAAGTAATAAGGTAACAATAGGCGGCCTTATCGCTACAGAGCGATCTCTACCAGGCAACCATAACGGATTGGAGAAAGGAACAAATCTGAGCGCCAACTGAGAAAAAAAAGGAAATATTCATGTTTTCATTCCTTCCATAAAAGCCCATATAAGTAACAAACAATATTAAAGTCTCTTTTACCCTATTTCATTTTTAGATACTTTGTAAATAAAAAAAGGATTTGTTTTCAGGAAATTGGACTTATCAATTCAGTCTATATCAAGTCGGACGAGCCCCTCTGGTCTAAGAACATGAAACGAGCTCTGTCACTAAACTTCCAGCTTAACAACCATACATACAAAGAGGTAATAGTTTTTGAGTTATTTCTATATCCTACTAATCCTACTAATATTATAAATGCGAAAGCTTGTGACGATGTGATGATGTGAAGATGTGAGTGAGTGAGTGTGTATGTTTGTTCCTTCTTCACGCTAAAACGACTGGACGGATTTGGTTAAAATTTGGAACGAAGATAGCTGGTACCCTAGATTGAAACATAGGCTACTTTTTATCCCGGAAAATTGCACAGTTTCCGCAGGAATAAAAATGACAATTGCTAATTCTACGCGGACGAAGTCGCGGGCAGAAGCTAGTAAGTAATAGAGCTGAATTATTTTATAAACTGACAGCTTAAATGAGTCCTCGCCCGCGCGGCACAGGGGCGCGGGGTGGGACGTTTCTTAGCCAACGGATAATGATATCCCTCGGAGACCACCTGGTCATTAACCGATACCCAGGGTGCACCGGCGATTAATCGACATCGAGCAATCGACACCTAAGAATCAGAAATCAAATGTTAAAACAATCCCGATGACTTCAACGCCGAAAGAAACTAAATGCGAGGAGGAAAAGGGCCAGTTGTTGAATACCACAACATCGCCTGAAAACGGAGAACAGACAACCTCAAAAGATCACTCAGTTTCACCAGATAGGGTCACTATAAGGAAGCACAACTTATCAAGACACAATAATTCATTTCACTCACTTTCCTATGATGATACCATTGAAGACATACCAACACATAACCGCACTAAATTAAGCAGGAGTCACAATGATATTACTGAGGTTGTAAACGGGCTTGATCAGTCAATACGGGACACTAGTATTCACAGTTTGCCGAATTTGGACCCGCAAGTTGATAATTTGATTGTCGAGGAACTAAAATTGCAAATAAAAAAACTCAAAGAACAGTTATTAGGGGCAGACTGTGAAATAGGAAAACTACTCGGGGAAAATTACAAGCTGCAGGATGCGTTACTTGAGATCCGCAAAAAATGTGACTTTTATAAGAGTTTATTATTAAAAGGACATACACGTATACCTGGCACACCTACTGGAACACCCAAGTCTGCAGCAAAGAAAAAGGGATTCCAGAAGTCGACCTCGAAGGCAGCGTTGCCTGATAGTTTTCCAAACCAAACTGTGCATGAAGGCGAATCGACAAAACTATCTGGCCAATTGAGCCCATCATCATCACCCGCAGGCGGCGACCAGCCTGCTTTAAAGCCGACGTCAGCTGGATCTTCAGATGCTGAAATCGTAGATAGGTCATCGAAGGATAGACTGCTAATTTTAAGTAGTAATAATAAAAATAGCTTAGTGAAAACCATTACTAATGAGATGTACTTTAAAAATTTTTCTTACTGTCATAATATTTCACCTAGAGCAGGAATAAAGGATTTAATTAAGGACCTACCGAAAAAACTTAATTGTATGACTCAACAGGATTATTGTGTAGTAATGATTGGAGAGGACGACTTTCGTCATTCAGTCGATCTAAATAGTTTGGTGAAGCACTTACTAGATATTCTAAAATGTATTTCTTTTACAAATGTTATAGTAGTCTGCCCGACGTACATATGCGGCAAACCTTTATATAACGCTAGAGTTGAACGATTTAACTATTTAATACAACAAGATATGAATAATGATAATACATGTTTCTTTGTTTATGAGCCCAACCTAAATCTGACCTTTGATATGTTTTCCAAGAGGTCTGGGCGAATTAATAATTCGGGTATGAGGAGTATTATTGAAAACTTGGACTATAATATAAGTTGGGCCTCACAAAGTGGCACTATTGCGTTGCACGCTGATAACGCACACACCAAAAAAAAAATAACTGACTACTTTGCTAAAGCTATTGATTCAAAATCCAACACAATCCAAAATGACAATGATATTTTTCGACCAATCGGTAGACAAAGGCCTATACTTTAGAATCATGCATCAAAATATAGCCAGTGTCCTATCAAAAAAATATGTGCTTGAAGCGGCATTGGATGAGCTAGCAAGGAAAAACAATGAACCAGATATTATATGTCTCACAGAAACTTTCATTAAATCTGGAAATGAAAAAAATATAAAAGTTCACAATTACACATTGGTCAGTAGCTATTCCCGAGATCAAAATAGAGGCGGAGTCTGTATCTTGGCAAAGCCAGAGATTACTTTTAAGGAGCTCGATTTTGTGCGGAAAATGTCGGTATCGAGGATCTTTGAGTGCTGTGGTATCGAGGTACCCAAACACAATGCTGTCGTCATTTGTTTGTACAGAGTTCCAAATTCTTCCGCTAACTTATTTCTTGACAAGCTAGATATTTTACTACACGAATTGAACACTAAATCTAAATTCAAAAAAATAATCGTATGTGGTGACTTCAACATTAATACACTAGCAATTAGTAACGACTGTAACAGACTAATAGACATATCGAACAATTATAATTTAACAATTCATTTAAAAGAACCAACAAGGGGCAAAACTTGCATAGACAATATATTGAGCAATGTAAAAAGGGCCTCTGCTGCCATTTTACCTCTCGGCATTTCAGATCATGACACTGCTCAAATGTTGAGCTTTACGGTGAAATCAAAACAAACCACTCTTTAACAATATTTTAAATTCAAAAGAGACTATAGCACTGAAAACATCAACAAATTTCAGGATTGTTTGAATAAACTGTCATTCTCAGACATATATTTACAAAATGACTTTAATACAGCCTTCAACCACTTCCACAGCTTATTATCACTTCTTTACAAGCTTTGCTTTCCGATATTACGCATAAGAGTAACCAATGTCAAGTACAAAAGTCCAAAATGGATGACAAAAGGTGTGAGAATCAGCTGCAGAAATAAAAGGCGACTTCGGTTTCAATATTATAGGGATAATAATAAAACAGAGCAAAAAAAAACTGCATACTACAAATATGCACGATTATTAAAGAAATGCATAGATAAAGCGCAGAGAATTAGTAACGGTAAAGATCTGATTAACAGCAAAAATAAGTGTAGAGCATCATGGCAAATAATAAAAAAAGAAACCGAAGAATTTAAACTACCTCAATATATTAATGAAATAGAAATAAATAATACAGTGGTAACTGACCCAGTTGAAATAGCAACCTGTTTTAATAGATACTATGTAAATCTTACGAATTCGACAAAACATCATAAAAAAACTCGACATCGTTTACAGGTGGATGCAAACCAAAATAGCATTTTTCTAAAACCTGTCTCTGAAAATGAAATGGGTAAAATCATTATGTCATTAAATGATACACATGCTGTTGGGTACGACGAAATTAGCACAAACGTAATAAAAACATGTAGAAAACAACTTATTCCTATCCTTACCTACTTAGTTAACTGGTCTTTCGAATGCGGATGTTTCCCGGATGTACTAAAGTTATCTATAATTAAACCACTTTATAAAAAGTGTAATAAAATGCACATAGAAAACTACCGGCAAATTACATTAGTGCCTATTTTTTCCAAAATATTTGAAAAGTGTATGAGCAATCGCCTAACTGATTTTTTCAATAAATTTAACGTTATTAAAGCGGAACAAAACTGATTTCAAAAAAATAAGTCTACTACATTGGCTGGCTTTAACCTGGTGCACCATGTAGTTAGAAGCTTAGATGAAGGGAAACGGACTACAGCAGTCTTTCTAGATATGACCAAGGCGTTTGATTTTGTTAATCATTCGCTATTATTAACTAAATTAGAAAATTATGGGATTAGAGGACCTGCGTTATCTTGGCTGAAAGAATATTTAGAAAAAAGGAGTCAATGTGTACAAATAGCTAGATTAAATGAATACAATGAGGAAATCTTGTATCAATCCGATTACAAGTACAACGAATATGGAGTTCCCCAAGGAAGTGTGCTTGGCCCGCTTCTATTCAACATCTACTTAAATGAGTTACCTGACATAATTCCATGTAAATCAATTTTATTTGCAGATGACATCTCAATAATAATGACCGCAGAAAAATATGAAAATAATAATGAATATGAAAATAGAATTAACAAGATAATAGAAAAAGTTATTAAATGGTTAGAACAGAATAATTTAAGTATAAATATAGGCAAAACAAGTTATGTACAATTTAATATGAAACGAGGATTTAATAACAAAATTACCCTACATTATAATCATGTAAATATGAATGAAAATGACAATGTCACATTTTTAGGATTTAAAATAGATAAATACTTAAATTGGGAAACACATATAGAACATGTATGTGGCAAGGTCAACAGATTTACTTATGTTCTGAGTAGACTGAGGCGCACCGCCACCATGGAGGCCACCCTAGCCGCCTACCATGCTTATGTGGGGTCACAATTAAGATATGGTCTTGTGCTATGGGGCAACTGCACGAAATTTAATAGGGCATTATTAGCTCAAAAAAAATGTTTGAGAGCGATATGTGATATAGCTCCATACGAATCTTGTAAACCTATATTTAAGAAATTGTGCATACTACCATTACCATGTTTATATATTTTAGAGGCTTGCATTTTCGTTAAAAGGCACATGCACCTATTTAAAACAGCAAAAGCTGTATTTCCACGTAATACCAGAAATCCTGGAAAGCTGGTCCATGGATGCGCCCCAAGAACATCATTTTACTCGAAGCACTGCTACACGATGTGCATGAAGTTGTTTAACAAGTTGCCTGTAGACATGCAGCAGTTGCCTTTTAGTTTATTCCGAAATAGCCTAACAAAATTGTTACACGAAAAACAATATTACGAAGTTAAAATATTTCTGTTAGATAAGTTTTAACAACTGCATGATAATATTTACATAATGGATACCTACCCACTTCTAATATTAATGTACCATTTTTGACCTGGATGCTAAGTATTGTACACATGATGTTTTGTATTGTTTATTAATTGATTTATTCCATGACTTCTCCAACTTATTTTGATTTTGCTGGACATTGATTAATTTTGTTTTGGACATTTCATTTTACCTACGTATTGTTTTGCGATTCAGTAGTATTTATTTTGTGGACTTGTGCTTCCTATTTTGATAATTCATATTGTTAATTTGCATGTCATATTACTGACTAAATATGTGAACTGTATCTCATTTTGACATCTATTGTATACCATATTTAATTGCAAATAAAGATTACTTACTTACTTACTTACCGGACCAAGTGCTCTTCCACCCGGACGGATCCAAAAACGATCCGCAGCTGACCACACGCGGAATTAACCCGACTCGCACCAATTCCAATTCAATTTTACGTTTTAGCTGTCATTTTGACACTTCCATCCCTTATTCATAAACGCTCTACAGGCTTCTGCTAACTTAGTAATCGGGGTGCGTGTTGGGTTACCTCCGGGGGGAAGAGCAGTGCTTGGTCCGGTGCACCCTGGGCAACGGTTAATAATTTCCTGGCAGTATCTGAGGGATAAATCTATATATATAAAACAAAGACGGGTTTGTTACAACACTTATAACTCGAGATCGGCTGGATCAATTTTCATGGTTTTTGTTTCGTTGGATTTGTCTCCGCCCTGAATAGCAGAATACATTTTAAAAACAATGAAAACTTGACGAATACATAATTATGAAAATGAATCATTTTCCATTTAATTATGTTCCTTTGTTTCGTACCTGTCAAACATTTGTTTTTCTCCTGTCATCCTGTCAAATACTGTGATTGACATTTATGCATGCGTTCAAAAATGTATTTTGTGTAAACTATTTAAAAAGGGTGAATAAACTTTTGTCTGTATTTTTTTTAATCAATTAAAAAGGTTGAAAAGTGTATTAAGAGTGTGCATCCGTGCTGAACTCGCAACGTCGCATTTTTGGTGATTTTTTGCGATTATTTCACAGAAATTGAATGAAAGTATCAAATATCCGTCTGTAGTGCACTTCGTTTTTAGTGTATTAATGTGTCTAATGCAATAATTGATCGTGATGGACTTTTATTTTCTTATTAAACGAGATATAGTATTTTATCCCTTTAATACGAAAATAAAAGTTCATCACCATTAATCATTGCATTGGACACATTAATACACTAAAAACGAAGTGCACCACAGACGGATATTTGATACTTTCATTCAATTTCTGTGAAATAATCGCAAAAAATCACCAAAAATGCGACGTTGCGAGTTCAGCACGGATGCACCCTCTTAAGCAGATTTGAATAGAAGTTCCTCAAATATTTATGCGTGCGTTCAGAAATAATTGTTTGAAGTACTTAATTTTTTTTTTAAGTCTCTTTCTGTATGTATTATTTATCATAATAAAATACATTTTTATATCTATCTGTATTTTTATTTTGTATCATTGTATTACGTTCATCAAAGCCTAAATTAGTTCAGCTAAAAGGTAACACGACATTCATTGACTGTTAGGCGGTACGAAGTTCGCCGGGTCAGCTAGTAAATAAATAAAATAAATATCTTGGGACAATTGACACCAATTGACCTAGTCCCAAACTAAGCAAAGCTTGTGATATGGGCACTAGGCAACGGATAAACATACTTATATAGATAAATACATACTTAAATACATATTAAACATCCAAGACTCGAGAACAAACATTCGTATTTTTCATACAAATATCTGCCCCGACCGGGGATCGAACCCGGGACCTCAAGCTTCATAGTCAGGTTCTCTAACCACTAGGCCATCCGGTCGTCATATATCATAATTATACCGTTGGCTAAGAGCCCGACAGGGGGGAGGGGGGTTTTTGACCATATTACCGTACAACGTTGCCGACATTTTGTCACAAGATTTTATAATAAAAATTTTACCCTGACACTGGCGAAGTTGTCGCTATAAAGACTTGTAACGCCACAAATAAAAGAAGAACTTAGTAATCGTTTGTCCTTATCTGTGAAAGGTAAATGTCAAAGTGACAGATAAGGACAAACGATTGCTAAGTTAGAAGAAGCCTATAGAGCGATTATGAAAAAGGGGGCTAGTATGGATCTGACAGCGAGCGATCCAACTTTGGTTCGGAATTGAATGGTAATAGACGTCATGGTAAAGCCTCAGCACTAAAAAATGCTTGATAAATTGCCCCTTAAATGTCAAATACAAATTAAATTTCCTCTTGTTGTCGCCTTCCTTTCTGTGATAAAAACCCTTTCAAAACTGAGCAGGGTATGACTTGTTATTAAGGCGCTGTCAACAGCAAATGACCTTGAGCAGCGCCACTCTTCACACATACGGATCGCATGCCTGTTAGTGAAGGAGAAGAAACTATTCCGGCAGGTTGGCGCGCGTCTAAAATCTTGCAAATAAGACACAAATAATAAGAAATAAAAAAAAGTATAGATTATTTGTGAAATACGACTCGTTAGCCGTGTAGGTGTTGAATATGTTGACTTCATGTTTTTAACTGTAGACCCATACGTTGAAAAAATAAAGACATAGAATCGTTTAATGATGATTTTAAGACCAATCTTTGCAATTATTTTCTATCGAGCCGATTTTGTTCAATTATGTATCGAGTCCGTCCAGCGTGTTTGAAATATGATGAAAATTGACATACATATTTTTTTGGATTTTTATTGTGTGTAGTTTTTCTTAAAAAAGTACTTAAATAACATCAATTTCAACAAAATTAGGTGTTGTCAGCCTCTTAAACTAATTTTAGGAAGATATAAAGCACCTAAAAAGGTCTCTTGTTTCGTTTGTCATGCTGTCTGACTCACTTTTATACGTTTGATACTCGAATCGGCCGGCGGTACCCGAAACTCAAATAGCATTCTAAATAAGAGCATTGTTGTTGCTGTGTAAATTGTAAATTCATACGATACATCCCTTTGTTCCTCGTAGATAACCGAGTTAGCTAAGCAGCAGCCAAGAAGGAAGAAATTTTCTTCCCAGGTAACTGGTTTTTTAACGGGAAAAATTTGTTCCCCGAACATAACTATTTTACATAACCAGGACATTCTAAGGTAAAATAAAGACTATTTCTAAATTAAAACAAACATGTCCACATCATCATGTGTCATGTGTGACGACGCGGTTGGCCTAGTTGGTAGTGACCCTTCCTGCGAATCAAGCGTCCCGGGTTCGAATCCTGGTAAGGGCATATATTTGTGTGATGAGCACTAATTTGTTCCTGAGTCATGGATGTTTTCTATCTATATAAGTATGTATTTCTCTATACGCCATATGTTTATGTTTTATGTTTATTTGATCATTCAATATAAAATTACATCATCACTTAAAATTAAATGTCAAAGAATTCATATTGAAATCGTCAGCTCAGAATAAATATGTCAATAATTAAAAATTAAAATAATATAATAGGTATAACAACAAGTAAACTAAAATAAAGATATTTTCTCCATTATGGGTCGTCATAGGTAACATACAATTTAAATACAAATGAAAAACATGTCATAAAATGGAAATTAACATTAAAATAAACAAAAATAATATAAAAATATGGAGAACTAGGTTAAAATAGCTTTACTTTTCGGATTTTTCTGTGTTCTAATTTTCAGTGTCGTTTAGAAATTAGTTATGATTAGATATTTTTTTATGGAAATTTTTTTATGAAATTATTTTAATCAAATCATACCTATTGCTCACATGATTCGAAATTCAAAATTGTTAATAATAATATGACATTTATCTCAATTATTTCATATCGACTAACACTAGCTTCGTAGGCACGGATACTAACATAATACAATATGGATCATGGTTATCTGAAATAAAAACATTTTATTTTATTTTATTTTATTTTATTTATTTATTTTATGGGGATAGCTTATCTGAGCTCTACCCGAGATACTAAAGTATGTATTTCTCTATATAGTATGTATATCGTTGTCTAGTACCCATAACACAAGCCTTACTAGCGCTTACTTTGGGACTAGGTCAATTTGTGTGAATTGTTCACTAATATTTATTTATTTATTTGTGTCCGCGGCTTATGGGCCAATAGCCACCACCGCCGCATCTAAACCTAAATTATTCTGAATTAATCCTACATTGGTTTTACCAGTGCCGGTTATGTTTCCCGTTAAAAATCCAGTCACATACATATATACCATCACGCCTCTTTCCCACAGGGGTAGGCAGATACTACTTTGTTCCACTTGCTACGATCCTGGCATACCTCTTTCGCTTCATCCACATTCATCAATCTCTTCATACATGCTCGTCGGTTTTGGGTACTCTTAAGAGGGTTCATCCGTGCTGAGCTCGCAACGTTGCATTTTTGGTGATTTTTGCGATTATTTCACAAAAATTGAATGAAAGTATCAAATATCCGTCTGTAGTGCACTTCGTTTTTAGTGTATTAATGTGTCTAATGCAATAATTCACCGTGATGGACTTTTATTTTCTTATTAAACGAGATATAGTATTTTATCCCTTTAATACGAAAATAAAAGTCCATCACCATTAATCTGTTTAGTTAATCTTCTTTCATCCATCTTCTTTACGTGATCAAACCAACTAAGCATACTCTTTTCTATCCTAGTCACTATATCTTCTTTCATACCAGCACGTTCCCTTATCACACTATTCCTTATCTATCTTTCAGTGATACACCTTCCATACTTCTTAAAGCTCTCATTTCTACTGCATAAACCAGTTATCTGGGAAGAAAACTTCCTTCTTGGCTGCTGGTTATCTTCGAGGATGATAATTAGTATTCTTTATATTTGCTTCCATCGTCTCCCAGCCCTGCCTCTACGCGACCTGCGTGGCCGTCTGCTTCCACCAGGGCGGGACTGTCCGCAAATACACCAACTCGCAGCTGCTGCCGGCCGCCGCCGAGCGCTCTTGGAGCTCCGTCAACGTTTTCGGTAACGCGCAATACGACGACCTGGTCGGAGTGGTGAGTGGGAATTGAGTTTCCATCAAATTGGTGAAATTGATGAAATGTAATACGGCGTTTTCCAAAAAAAGTCCACATGCTAATTTTTTCCAGAATTTAACTATTTTGGGTTTTTCCTACTCGGAATCGTTTACTCTATCGATCTTTATACAAGAAAAAATGTGTCACAAAATTTCCATTCCAGTTCGTCACTTTTTTAAATTAATGTACAGTATGTATGGAACGTGACGAGCAGGAAAAAATCCATAGTAAAATCTGGGACCAATTTTTTTTTGTATGACAATCGATAGGGTAAACGATTCTGAGTAAGAAAAACCCAAAATAGTTAAATTCTGGAAAAAATGAACACGTGGATTTTTTTTTGGAAAACGCTCAATATGTATTATAACATGCAATGCAAGAAATTTCTCGTCCACACTGCTGCAATGTATCATGCAAGGTAACAAAATTCTTATGGTTTGAACGTCTCACGCACACGAACGAATGTTACATTACATGCATTGGTATTTCTTTATTTTTGTGACATTTAGCTACAGTCTACGTCCGTCCCACAGTCGGGCACAGGCCTCCTCTCACAAAGAGAGGGCTTGGGATTTTGTATTTACCATTTTTTATCTCTTTCTAGCCGGATGTCATTGCCACAGCAGAGAGGGTGTACGAATTCGACAGCAAAATTGGACTCAAAAGTTTAGATATGAAAGGGACATCGCTATACAAAGTACAGGACCGCATACTCTCCGTCAACTCTATGTACGTAGCATTCTATACTAAAGTAAGACCAACGAGACGAGATAAAATACGTAAACAATCTGACCTTTTTGAGTTACATTGTGATAGCGAGCGATTATTATATAGGTACATTCGTCTTCAATGAATTAGTTTATCGTTGTCCAATGGGAACTACGTTTGAATGTTGCCATACATACTTCCGTTTATTGGTCAGCTTGTTTGTGAAGTGCTTTCCACTGGCGTTCGTGTTGCCAGAGTGTGTGTGTTTTTTGTGCTTAGTTTTTAATTTTATCTGGGTCCTCTGTCTCTTATTTTGAGAATGATCCCGTAGAGGGATCGAGGCGCGTCAGTGTTTTGTGTGGTGAGATAGTTAAGTTTGTGGGATTTATGTATGTTTGATATGGCAGTAGAGGAGGGAGAGATTGCATGTTAAACAGGAGTAGCAAGTTAAATGTTTTACGCCTGGATTCAATAAAACAATCTATGCATATTCGTTTCTCAGTGACCCGCATGCGGGGCACGGGCTTGTAGCTAGTTGTTCGTGACCCACATATGATGCACAGGTGTTAATTATTTGTGTTTTTTGTAGGCTATCTTTGAACTATAAATCCGAGCGACGTCGCGACCAAATAGACAAGATGAACGTGACCCAGACAGGCGTGCAGTACGTGTCCCAGGGCTACAGCGATCCCACTGATGGGATTAACAGCAATACGCAGAGTGACCTGAAGAACACGGCCTATGCGGTAAGAAGGAATAGTACATTAAAAAAACGGCCAAGTGCGAGTCGGACTCGCGCACGATGGGTTCCGTACCATTATCTATAAATATCTATAAACCAGTGTAAGCAGAACCCTGCTCCAACGCAAAATGTACGCAGTGTGGGGCACTTTATATTGGTCACTGATATATACAGACATACATACATATTTACGGTTTTCACAATTTTTCCATTATCTGTGCTATGAGACGTTGCTTCGTACCAAATTTCAAGATTCTGAGTTCACGGGAAGTACCCTGTACGAAACCCTACAAAAAGGGTACATGACCATTGTTTCCAGAATTTAACTATTTTGGGTTTTTCTTGCTCAGAATCTTACCCTATCGATTCTCAAACAGTAAGAAACACATGTCCTAGATTTTACTATGGAGTTTTTTCCTGTTCGTCACGTTCCATATTCCATACGAATAAAAAAGTGACGAACCGGAATGGAAGTTTTGGGACACATTTTTTCTTGTATAGGTAAGGATCGATAAGAAAAATGCAAAATAGTAAAATTTTGTAAAAAAGCAAAATAATTTTGGAATATTTTAGCAGCTGCTTGAGTAAGGGTGCGACCAAACTTTTCTTTGCTCCCAGACCAACATGGAAGTATTTGCGTTCATAAACAATGTATGTATTATATTTTAGAAAAAGTTAAACTCGCGTCAGGCGTAAGACTGAGGGAGAGTTTAAGTACCAGGACATCAGATTCTCTAAGAGCTTATTTTCGTTCGATTTTTGAAGTGTTTTTTTGTTGAGTCATCGAGCAAAAGTACTAGGGCATCAGCACATTGTTAGAGGTCTGTCAATATAGATAATACGTACGTTTTTTTTGTAAGCGGCCAGTACGGTACGCGTCTTAACCGTCATGGAGATTACAACATGAAAATCTATTCTAAGCTGCCGTTTTTTTTTCTACAGTTGCTGCTGAGGATCGCTAAGAAGGGCATCGATGCGGACAACATAGTTCGGAACGCCTCTATAATACACAGTCTGGATTTTATTGATCTACTCAAGTAAGTTTCATTTTAATAGCAAAATAATAGAGGCTGATAAAACACCGCCAAGTTCTTACTATAATTTCCCGAGTTAATTAGTCACGCACGACGGCTGAATGGTCTAAGTTACTGACTACAAAGCCTGAGGTTTTGGGTATCCATGGTCGGGGCAGATGTTATTTTGTATGAAGAAATCTGCTCAAATTTATTTAAACAAACATATTTACAAGATCTAAAAAATGATACACATAAAATAAAAAATATAAAACCTTAAACTACCTTAAACTAATCCTAAATACCTATATTTACAAATATCGCCCAGATCGTTGTCATTGGGCAAGGTGCCCATAATGCTGGTTGAGTTTCCTCTCGGATAGCAACTTCTGCGTTTCCCGAGGAAAGAGCCAGCCCTATGGTCACCTGTGGATTTTGATAATTTTTTTAAGAAGTTTTTTCTCGAGTCACAGTAAAGTTACACAAACGCATAACTCACGCATAAAAGTGGAGTGATGCTCGACATGTTCGAACATGTCGAAACAGTCGAGTGTCACTGACTTTTATACGCGAGTTATCCGTTTGTGTTTCAAATGATTGAGTCTCACGGTCCATGTTGAAAGTTTATTCTCGAGTCCCGAGATTTAGACGTGTTTACGGTTAAACGTAGCTTAGATTGGTAAAACATCAATTAGTGTCAATTTTCCATGATATTTATGTTTTATATTATTATTTGTAATTGTATTCAGCGCGCACGGTAGTGTCCCTACCAAGACGAGAACATCTAGTACAATCTTTCTCTCGAAGCGCCTTAATTTTTTTGTTAAATACCTGACGGTGTGAATATTTTCTCAACTTGGCTAACCCACTGCCGAGTGCCTAGATTATGGAATATCCTAGTTTCTGCGTTAGACGGACCGTTAAGGCGCTGTCAACAGCAAAATGACCTTGAGCAGCGCCACTCTTCACACATACGGTTCGCATGCCTGTGAGTGAAAGAGAAGAAACTATTCCGGAAGCTTGGCGCGCGTCTAAAATCTTGCAAATAAGACACAAATAAGAAGAAATAAAAAAAAGTATGGATTATTTGTGAAATATGACTCGTTAGCCGTGTAGGTATGAATATGTTGACTTCATGTTTTTACTTACAGACCCATACGTCGAAAAAATAAAGACATAGAACCGTTTAATGATGATTTTAAGACCAATCTTTGCAATTTTTTTCTATCGAGCCGATTTTGTTCAATTATGTATCGAGTCCGTCTAGCGTGTTTGAAATATGATGAAAATTAACATTATATTTTTTTTTGCGTGTAGTTTTCTTAAAAAAGTGCTTAAATAACATCAATTTCAACAAAATTAGGTGTTGTCAGCCTCTTAATATCACTTAGTGCCAAAGCTTCTCGGCCTGAATCTGAAACTTCAGTGTTGCTCAAAAGCGAGTGTCGCTAAAATGGCGGCTTTTCGAGGTCCTAGTAATAGTAACAAAAAAGAAGTTTTGATAATTATATTTATCAACATTATATAACCACTCACTTGATTGCGGTAACCAGAGCTACCAACTTTGATAACCTGCAAAATGATTCTGGTAGCCAGAGCTACCAGACGACCTTTGTACAATTTTTGATTTTTAATCTGTGAAGGGCAGTTTCGAAGCGGTTTAAACTATGTCCAAAACATACCCAAATAAGATGGCAACACAGAAAAAAATTGGCAGCCAACATGATAGAACTAAAATATTTTTAAATAGCTGTCGTTCTCAACGTTGTGAAAAAGTGAAGTTGCGTAAAAGTGGACAGTATTTTGAAAATGCCGTAAGTATTCAAATTGATATTTTACTATTAAAGTTATACATTAAACGATTCAGTGTTTATCCAACTATCAGATTATAGCTATATTTCAGTACCAATGAATAATTATGAAATACAATCTTACTTCAAAGTAGTTAAGACAGATATTTTTTCGGTGACTTGCTATTGAAATGGCCAACATTTTGAAGAATAAAGAATATTTCTCGTAATATTCTAGTGAATAAAACAGTTCAAGTATTAGTTGCTTAAATAAACATAAAATCATTAACGTCTATGACTTATTTACCCAGGATTAGCGAATAAAACAAGTAACGGTCCATGTAAGTACGGGTGGTAGCCGTAGCTACCATAATCAGTTTAGCCAACTACTCGCTTTGACGTTGTAAAGCATAGAGCACACCCGACGCGCTGCGATCGCGATTGGTGCTTTTGTGATTTCTTCCTACTTACTAAGTATTCATGTTCAATCTGATACTAGATTTCTTTTACTAAAATCCTATATGCCGCCGGCGGGTAAAAATACTCAACTTTATTTGAAATAACATTTTGGGACACAATGATGGAATAAGATTATTTGTAAAAACACATTTGAAGTTCATAGCGGTGTTTTGTTTTTTATCATTTATTGTTGTATTTGTTATTGAACATAATCAAATCATTTTAAGAGGTATGTCAGGATCGTAGCAAGTGGAACAAAATAGTCTGCCTACCCCTGTGGGAAAGAGGCGTGACGGTATGTATGTAAGTATGAACATAATCAAATAGCTTGTTTAATTTTTAGATTACGGAACCACGAGAGCGGAGGAGATCTTCAAGGGCTAGTGCCAAACCATGCAGGCCGAAAGTGATGAAGACGAGGAAGATGATATTGGTGATATTGATGATGATAAGCAAACTCCCGGCGTTATCACTTGCGGAGAGTCGCTATATTACCACCAAATTTAGCCGAAGACGTTCGCCAATGGCTGGAAGACATGAGATATTCACAGCCACACCTGGACCCACATTTTTTTAGATGACACCACGACCCCATTGTTTACATACATACTACATTTTATAATCATTAATTTGGTGTCTGGTCATTTTAGTCATGCAAAAATACAATAAAATTCCAACCACATTCGATCGTTTTTTTATTCACTGCCTAACAGCAAGTAAGTATGCTAAAAAGCTCTTTAAATGCCTAATCTCCATAGTAAGAACTTTATTTTATCATTTAATTAAATATACATACAAAATACAGTCTAACCTAGAACCACCTTATTTTTTTGAAGTCGGTTTAAATAAATAACGACTAACATAGGTAAAGACTCGAACATAAGTTAATGAAAAGTAGGTAAAACATTTGCAAATATTACGTTTTTTACATTATACTATATTTATAGACCACTTAAAATAGCGTAGGTATGCGCTTAATTCTAAAACACTGCATAGACCTGGCGGCTCCGTTGTGTTCCGACCCTAACGGGCGGCCATGTTGTATTTTGTATTTGAATCGGCAGTTGGCATGGTAACGTCGCATGTGTTTTGTTTTTTGCGTACCGGCTTTGTTTATTTACCTTAAAATCAGTGTGATTCTATGTATTAACGATTTTCTTTGTGTAATTGTGGTTTGCTAGGTACAGACTGTGATTTATAATGTGTTTGTTTTGTGTGATATTGTGGTTTAAAGCGTTTTTAGTTCAACTGGAAATCAAAACTTCGGTGGTATGTACATAATTTTTGTTATTTTGACTCATAGAACCGTAAATTACGTGATTATTGCAAAATATATCTATTCTAATTTATGATTATTAGTTGCTTGTTCTAATTAGAACTTTATTTCGGTTCTGGAGTTATAAAATTAGCCACAAATAAATCACGAAACAAAGAAACAATTTCGCCCCGTCTTGCGCAGTCTTGCGTCACATATTTAAAAATGAAATGATGTTTACTGTATAATTTTATATGAACACTTATATAGTATTTGGCTTCAAATGAAAGAACAACTAATCTACTTTTTTTTGCATGCAAACAAAAAGGGTGTTATCGCTTTAGATTTTTTTCTAAAAATACATTTCCGCTTGAAGTCTTCAACTTTATCAGTGTGTCCGTTTTACGCATTTATTATAAATATTTTCAATATCGTAACCCATAAAATAAGCAACAGCAATAAATTCTTTGTTTCATTGGCTTTTTTGTGTATAAAAAACATAGCAAATGGTTCAGTAGAAGCCAAGTTATGAATTTTTAAATAAAACACGGCATTTCGCGGAAATTTTCACAAATGACGAAGCAATATAGGCCACCATTTTTAAAATCCAAAATCAAGTGAGTGGATAAGTATGTTTATCCGTTGTCTGTTACCCATAGCACAAGCTTTGCTTAGTTTGGGACTGGGTCAATTGGTGTAGTTAATTAAAAAAGATGACTATGATGATGGTGATGGTGATGATTAATTACTGACGCCTACATGTAGAACTTCATTATATAAGAAGAACTGCCATATCATGACCTATTACTGTGTATAATAAATCTGACATATTATTTGTAAGGAAATGGCTAACAGAGATATGTTTTTACTTATACAATTAATTAATTTTTAGACTTATAGATGAATTTATCATTATATTAGACATTAACTTATTTTTTATTGTATTAAGTAATAAAGTTTTCACATAACTTATTTATAAAGAATTTTTGCATGCAGTGGCATGGCTAAACATGTGAACTGATAAACTGTTATCACTTGTAACCTACCATGTTTACGCTAATAAAGTATTATTATGAGGATGATAATATTGATGCTGATGATATTGGTGATGATGATGTTGATGAAGATGATGACGACGATGATGATGATGATGTTGTTGTTGTTGATGATGATAATGACGACGACGATGAGGATGATGATGTTGTTGTTGTTGTTGATGATGATGATGACGATGATGTTTTTGTTGTTGTTGTAGTTGTTGATGATGATGATGTTGTTGTTGATGATGATGATGATGTTGTTGGTGGTGATGATGATGATTTTGATGTTGTTGATGATGATGATGTTGAAGATGCTTATTTGCAGCACAATGTCCCAGCTGAAGTACGATTCGCTGAGCAAGCTGTTCGACGACATGGTGCTGAGCACGAGCTACGACCTGGAGACCTCGAGGAACATCTTCCTGGAGGTGCTGCCGCACGTGCGGACGCATGCGTGCGCGCTCTTCGTGAAATACCTGGTCATCGAGCAGAAGGTGAGGAACAGGATGAATTAACCTTTCGTATACCGTAAAGTTTTCACTTCGAAGACCGGCTACGTAAGTCATCTTCGGGCGCACAAGCGTCAAAATGTGGAAGTCACCAGAAAAAGCATTGTGTGCTTTTATGAAACCACAAAGTAAGTGAACAAAAAGTGCCTAAAAAAGGTATTTTTAAATTAAAATTTTCAGAAAATCAAAATGAGGAGACGAAGTGGTCGCCATGACATCGGTCGGGGTATCATCGTCATCACCAGAAAAAACATTTGAGTGCTTTATGAAACCACAAAGAAACTGAACCTTTTTAGGCATTTAAATTAAAATTTTCGGAATTTATGTGCGAAAATACATTTGCAATTTACCATGAGCTTATCGTGAGGAAACCGGACCAATCAAAATAAGGCTTAGTTACCCTTCTGGGTTGGAAGGTCATATGGCAGTCGCTTCTGTAAAAAATAGTGCCTTATACGCCAAATCTTGGGATTAGGTTGTTAAAGCGGACCCCAGGCTCACTGAGCCACCAGCATCACCACCATCACCACCATCTTACTCGCTAATCCTGCCGCTAAGCAGCAGTGCTTGCACTGCTGTGTTCCGGTGTGGAGAGTAAGACAGCCGGGGAAATTACGGGCACAAGAGGCATTTCATCTAAGCCCTCTAGGTTGGCAACGCATCTGCAATCCCTCCGGGGTTGCGGATGTCTATGGGCAGTGGTGATTGCTTACCATCAGGTGACCTACTTGCTCGTTTGCCTTCCTATTCACATAAAAAAAATTGCTAATTCTACGCGGACGCTGTCGCGGGCAGAAGCTAGTCTTGAATATTACTTACCTGAAAGTAAAATATGCTCCCTAACACCTTTATTCATAAACGCTTTATAGGCTTCTGTTAACTTAGCAATCGTTTGTCCTTATCTGTGAAATGTATATGCCAAAGTGACAGATAAGGACAAACGATTGCTAAGTTGGCAGAAGCCAAAGCGTTTATGAATTAGGGGGTAGTTCTTCATTTTTCATGAATACTTATACCAATAATTACACTCCGACTAAAGTCGTCGCAAAATAAAAGGCCCGTTTTGACATTTGTCTTCCCGACATAACAAGTGCAGTAACCATACGACTCGGTACTCGATACTCACGATAAATCGATTCAAGTTTGCATGAGTATTTGATCGATTTGAATAATTTATTGTAAAGTGTATTGGATTAAAGTTGTTATTAGAAAATTTAACTTAAATTGCTATTGTAGGTATTTTGAAATGATACAATGTTACGAAAGGTCAATTATCTTTCATTTAATATTTTTGTTATAATAACATTCACTCAATCACAAAAATAAATCGAGAAAAAGTGAATCTTCAGTCAATCATTTTCTTCAGATGATGAAGACGAGCCATTCTATAGAAATCAGTGTTTCCATTGTTTACGGCTTTGAGCTCCAAGGTCATAATTTTCAGTAAAGATCACTACAAAACTGGTGAAATTCAGTAATTAATTGATCTAAATAAAATAAACAAAACCGGTCAAGTGCGAGTCGGCCTTAGAAAAAATATCTTGATCGATTTATTTTTTCCTTAACCGATTATTAATAGTCTGTGGACAATATGAAAAAATCGTTATGCACAGCACTTAGCTGAGTGAGCGATACCCATCAATGAAAAATGCAATTACCTTCAGAACTTTTCGATCGGTAAAAAATAGAGAACTTCATGGGCGTGAACTGTCAAAACGGGCCTTTTAAATCGTGACGACTTTAAATGGTACACATTTGCTCTTTCCAGGAAAAAATCGAGGACACAACAATCCTCTCCCTCATCAGGAAGCTCCCGTTCAACGTGGCCAACTACTCCCAGGGTCTTCTGGAAGAGCTAGAGGTGTTCACCAAGCTGGGCCTGGACTTTTCCCGGGAGATCCGGCACGCCGCCATCTTGAGTTTTGCTACGCTGGCCCATAAGACCAAGGAGGCCAGGATGGTGAAAGTTGACTTCTTTGACAACATCGTTGTGAAGTACTTCAGGATGTATAGCGGTAATTATTTCAAGAATAAGACCTGACCTAGTGGTTAGAGAACCTTTGGGCTTATTGTCTAACTCGCTCGCGATCGCCATCGTGTTCGTTTTGACAGTTCTTGTATGAATGTGACACCTAGCTGATTCCGATGCCAATTGTCAGCCCTTACACGAACTGTCAAAATGAAGACAATGGCGATTGCGAGCGAGTTAGACAATAAGCCTACTGACTATGAAAGAAAGAAAAAAAAGAAAGTAAAAGGTTTATTTGGTTTATTTTAGGGATAAGTTCGCCTTTGTGTTTCCTGTATTCATCTTTTTCATGTGTTTTATGTACAATAAAGAGTTTTACATACATACATACATACATACAAAATTGATTGTCCCATGAAATTTGAGGGAATGGGAGAAAATCTTAGGAATCATGTTATAGGCGATGCTAGCAACCCATCACTATTTTGATTCCCCTTTCCACCTATACGCCCACAATCATGCTAAACGTGGCCTTTAGGTCTTGTTGCCTTAGGATTTGCCACGGCTCAGTGAGCCTGGGGTCCGCTTTGACAACCTAATCCCAAGATTTGGCGTAGGCACTAGTTTTTACAGAAGCGACTGCCATCTGACCTTCCAACGCAGAAGGTAACTAATAGTACGGGTCCTTAACTTAAAATACGGTCCCGTCCTGAAGAAAGCATGTAACTTGGCATGAATGTAGCTGTCATATATGTGCTCCAATGTCGATATGGAAGCACGTCGAAAAATTATTTTTTCCCCCATCCCATTTTTATGTGCCAAATCGTGTTTTTTATTATTTTTTATGAAAACTGGTACAGCTATCAGGAAACTGTCAATGATCAATATGTTCCTCTGCCTGAGAGGCCACAGGTCAAACAACTAGGCTAGGTACCGCAGCTTTTTTTTACGTGACGTATGTATGTATTTATAAAGAACTAAAGCATCTGTTTTACACAGCTTAATCATCCACAGATTGTCCACAATACATAGACCGCATGGTGTGGCTACAGGGATTATGCAACATGGGTTACTCGGCGGATTCGTACACGAGAACCGTGTACGTTGAGAAGGGCCGGGACCGCCACGAACGCCTATGGGCGGCGCTGGCCGATGTCAGCCGAGTTAACGGATACACTGTAAGTTAAAATAAAAAAAGTGACAGTTGCGTGACCTCCACCTGACTAGTCATCGCTAGACTTACGTGCCGGCACGTATATTAAAAGTACTACAAATATATCGATTTACGTTAATATGTTTTAATTACGTGATTAAGTCCCGTTTTTCTTACCTCTATAATACAAATACTTTGTTATCTGGTACAAAATCAGTCGAAACTTTAAATGGGTCCCTGAAACAGATACACCCCCTACCTATGATTTTTCAGATTTTTAGGCATTAAAACCCTGCATGTATGAAGATATTGATGAATGTGGATGAAGCGAAAGAGGTATGTCAGGATCGTAGCAAGTGGAACAAAGTAGTCTCTGCCTACCCCTGTGGGAAAGAGGCGTGACGATATGTATGTATGTATGTAAAACCCTGGAAGTAAGCTTTAATGCACATAAAATACAAAACCATGGGTGCCCGTTTTTTTTGGCAGGGGGGTGTATATTTAGCACCCCTATAGACTTTTTTTCAGTATTTTGAAATCAATAACATATCAAAATGTCAGGATATGTAAACTGAAACATTTTCATACTTTAGTCCGGGGTCTTTCGACTTGAATCAATCATACTATCAAACATTGCAAGTAAAACAACTTAATAGACAATACAATACAATACAATACAAATACTCTTTATTGAACACCACAAATCAGTACAAAACAATACAGAAACAAAGAACAAAGTATACAATAGACGTTTAGGTTGTTTACATTTTTTTAAAGTTTTCTTATATTTATATTTACACACCTATAGGTACTCACGTAATACGTGAGTAAAAAATGTAAACAAAAAACTTTCATAGTATGATGGCAAGAAAAGTTTTTTTTTATATGTGCTTTGTTTCAGGTGCTAGAAACTTCCTTACCGGTCTTAATGGACGACTCCGAACACATACAATTGCGTGTCGCGGCGTTGCACGCCCTTTTAAGCTCCGACATAAGAGCGAGCGACTTCATATACATACACAACTACATAACCAGATCCAACAACAACCAGTTGAAGCGTTTCTGGTACACCACAGTGAAGAGTCTGGAGAAATGTAAGCTGTACTCAGAGTACAGAGCTGCGTAAGTGTTGGCCAATTAGTTTCTCTATTTTTTTTTTTTTTTTTTAATAGCCTATGGAAGTGTCCCACTGCTGGGCAAAGGCCTCTCCTCTCGACCTTCACAACTCTCGGTCCGGCGCAATGTCAGGCCATTCCCCCATATACGCGTCCAAATCGTCCCGCCATCGCCTTCTTGGTCTGCCTCGTCGTCGTTGGCCTTTCTCTCACACCCACCAAGTGACTGAGTGGGCCCAACTCTGTGGATGCATATGGCAGACATGTCCAGCCCAGTCCCATTTGAGCCTAGCAGTCTTTTCCCCGACGTCAGCTATTTATTTAATTACTAAAAAAAAAATTTAAACCCTACGCGTTAATCGAGTCCTATGTAAATAAAAAAAGTGACGAGTAGCACTCCGGGAGTGCCGGCAGAAGTGAAAACAGCAGCTTAGATTAGATTTTAATGTTGTACCATGACGCTCAAGACGCGTACCGTACTGGCCGCTTACAAAAAAAAAAACGTACGTATTATCCATATGGACAGACCTCTATGCTCTGATGCCCTAGTACTTTTGCTCCACGACTCAACAAAAAAACACTTCAAAAATCGAACGCGATTCATTCGTATTTAAATATAAGCTCTTAGAGGATCTGATATCCTGGTACTTAAACTTTCCCTCCGTCTTACGCCTGACGCGAGTTTAACATTTTTTACCCATCCCAAAAAGCGCTCAGCGCCACTAAAGAAGCTTCGTTAAAAAAAAAGAATATTTATTTATTTATTTTATTGTTCTAGGTCGTACTACGTGCCTTTCGTCGCGGCGCAGGTGTCGAACCCCGACTCTACTTACTGGGCAACCAATAACTACATATTTAGCACAGAAGAGAACGAAGTGGCCGCCGCTTTGCAGGTTCGTTATTTCTAGAAAGTTCTTTCGTGCGTGCTGGTCTGGAAAGAAAAAACCGGCCAAGTGCGAGTCGGACTCGCGTACCGAGGGTTCCGTACTATCTATAAATATCTATAAACCAGTGTAAGCAGAAACCCGCTCCAAAGCAAAATGTACGCAGTGTGGGGTCACTTTATATTGTTCACTGATATATGTATACAGACATACTTACATATTTACGGTTTTCACAATTTTTCCTATATCTGTACTATGAAACGTTGCTTCGTGCCAAATTTCAAGATTCTGAGTTCACGGGAAGTACCCTGTAAGTTTTGATTACCTTGCGAGTTTCGAAAATTTGCTGGCTGTAGGTATCTTTTGAATACGTTGGCTTAGAAGTTTTGATTTTTTCGCAGCTCCAAGGGACAGTAGACCTGAGTATTTGATATAAATTTCAGCTTGATACCTCCACGCGTTCCTGAGAAAAAGGGTCTTGACAGACGGACGGACGGACGGACAACAAAGTGATCTTATAAGGGTTCCGCTTTTTTCCTTTAGAGGTGCAGAACCCTAAAAACATAGAGAGTACTCTGTTTACCTTCCTGCGCAGATGGTAAAACCCATTGTAATGGGTGATCTTAAGAATCATATTATACTTTCCTGTTAAAATTTTCCTGATATACTACGACCGCTTTGTATTGTGTTCCATAAATTTATAACATTCACGGGCATAGAACCTTCTCATAGTGGCATGCACGTTATTAGAATAATATCGACTAAAAAAGACATTAAAAATGATAAGGTTCTTTGCTGGCTCAGTAATCAAGTTTGTTGGTAGTATTACTGTCAAAGTAAAGGCTGGTTGAATTTTTGCAGTTTTTGAGTGTCGGCGAGTCTGTCAACGCCCTGCCGGCATTTGCAGCTGTCAAACTGTCAACAGGAGGACGGAGGCCGCATCATATCGCCGTATGTAGAATTATATATTAATAATAAATACACCCACCCATGCTGCAGCCTTTTATGCTGCAGGCTTATTACGTAACTCGCTCGCGATCACCATCGTGTTCATTTTGACAGTTCATGTATGGGCTGACAATTGGCATCGGAATCAGCTAACTGTCACATTCATACAAGAACTATCAAAATGAACGCGACGGCGATTGCGAGCGAGTTACGTATTATGCCTGCTGGTCTGGAAGCAAAGAAAAAAAAACAAAATAAGCAAAATAAATTATTTCATTTCATTTCAAGTCGCGGGTATAATAAATAAAGGAATACCTATTTTATATTACTTATCTAACTAATATTATAAATGCGAAAGTATGGATGGATGGATGGATGGATGTTTGTTACTCAATCACGCCAGAACGGCCCAACGGATCTGGATGAAATTTGGCACATAGATAGAGAAAAGTCTGGAATAGCACATAGGCTACTTTTTATCCCTGAAAATTTGCTTAGTTCCCGCGGGAAAGCGATAAACGAATTCTTTGCAGACGAAGTCGCTGGCAACAGCTAGTAAATATTTAAACACGTCTTTTATCCTTTTTATTTATTTATTTATTTATAAGCCTTTTTATTCCGAATTCGCTGCAATTTCAGTAAGTTGTACATGTTGTTGTTGTTGTTATTGTCGTTTATTTTTTATTTATTTATTAAATTGTCGCGTAATTCGGCGTGCCTCATGGCATAGGCCGACCGGATATCCTAGTGGTTCACTAACCACCCTGACTATGAAGCTAGAGGTCCCGGTTCGAATCCCGGTAGGGGCAGACATTTGTATGAAGAATGCGAATGTTTGTGCCCGAGTCATGGATGCTGTATGTATTTTAGTATGTATTTATCTACATTATATAAGTATGTTTCTTCGTTGCCTGGTACCCATAGCTTTGCTTAGTTAGGGACTGGGTCAATTGGTGTAAATTGTCCCATGATATTTATTATTACAGGTAATATAGGCCACCCAATTCAGTGATTTGCCAATTTACGCCAACCCAACAACTAACCTAATCGATGGAAAAATTGTTACGGATTGCTAGCCTTTTAAAAGTAAAGCGAAGCTAAAAAAAGGTCATGTTTACGATGCTTAATGGACTATGTTTTCTGGTTGCGTAAAAACCTACATAGCTGATTACACAGAGGTTTATATGTAAACAGGTGGCAGATTTGGGGGAAAACGGGGAATAAGGGGAATAGGGGGATTTGGGGGAGTTACCGCGGTGCAAGTTATTGTTAAAAAAGGATATCGCTACTAATATTATTACGACCGGATGACCTAGTGGTTATAGAGAACCTGAGCCTCTAGTGTAAGTTTTAGGCACGACAAACGTCTCGAACACGTTCGCGTTAACGATTCAATTATTATGGGAAAATGAACAGCGCCACAAGCGGAACGAAACGACCACTAAAATTTCTCGTAGTATTTGTAATTTTACCGCAAACGCGGTCGAGACGTATTTACATAACTTACACTAAGCCTACCTGACTATGAAGCTTGAGGTTCTGGGTTCGATTCCCGGTCGGGGCAGATATTTGTATGAAAAAACGAATTTGCTCTCGAGTCTTGGATGTTTAAAAAAGTATTTATATCTATCTATATACTAGCGACCCGCCCGGCTTCGCACGGTATATGATGCATGTATTATACTATACATATAAACCTTCCTCTTGATTCACTCTATCTATTAAAAAAGCCGCATCAAAATCCGTTGCGTAGTTTCAAAGATTTTAGCATAGGTACATAGGGACATAGGGACAGAGAAAGCGACTTTGGTTTATACTATGTAGTGATGATGAAGTAGGTTTATCCGTTGTCTAGTACCCATATTACAAGCTTTGCATAGTTTGGGACTAGGTCTGGTGTCAATTGCCCCAAGATATTTATTTATGTTTTTTTCCAGGCCTACATAGTGGCGGAAGGTGTAACAACTAACATGTTCAAGAAAATACACACTATGAACGAGAAGGAGGTCAAAATACAGGATTTGGTGCGGATGCTGAGATCTTTCAAACTGGACCCCGTGAAGGCCGAAACGGTAGCCATTTTGTTTATTTTACTTTTATTTATTTATTTATTTAAGGAGAACCAACAGCACTGGGTCTATATGCGACGGGATGTTCATTTGCTGATCTTTTTTGTTTTCTTTTTTAATATTTTCTTTTCTATTATTTGTCCCTGTTTGGCATTATTTCCTGAAAATATGTTTACTCACATCACATTACGTAATGTCACGTTTCTTTTAGATTTAATTTTTTATGTTATGTTTAGTCCTAGCTTATTTGTGGGCTCACTGAGAATCAGTGTCGTGGCACTCCCGTGCCGTGACAAACGCTGAGTGGAGTCCTTTTTTTGTAACAACTGTTTCTACTTTTTACTTTGTTATCTAATTCATGTTTTAGTTTAAGTTGTTCAAAAATAAATATTTTCTATTCTATTTAACACAATTTAGGTAATGAAAGTAGTAACACAGAGCCAGTTACAGGAACTCACAGATGATAGTAACAGAGTACAAGTTAAGTATAGCTTAACTTAAAATGAGGTGACGCGCACAGTATCAAACGACACACTATGCAAAGAAAACAATATACCTATATTATTTTCATTCTTACCTGTCCTATTTGGTAAACAAAATTCTAACCTCAATGTGCAAATTTTTGTAAACAATAAGGTGTATTATGTTATCAAATAAACCTGTAGGCTTATTGTCTAACTCGCTCGCAATCGCCATCGCGTTCATTTTGACAGTTCTTGTATGAATGTGACAGCTACTCGTAGCTGATTCCGATGCCAATTGTCAGCCCATACATGAACCATCAAAATGAACACGATGGCGATTGCGAGCGAGTTAGACAATAAGCCTACTGAGGTAATATTTTGAACATAATTTTGCTGACGTTTTATCTACAGTTCCTTTATTAACTATGAAATAGTTAAAAAATAACAAAAATGAGACGTTTTGAGGTTAGAATTTTGTTTACCAAATAGGACAGGTAAGAATGAAAATACACATTGCCAAGTAAGATTCCAACACTGACTTACACATTAAACCAAAATAAAAATAAAGATTTATAGTTCACAGTGAAATGAATTGTTCTGATGAATATCTCTATGTACCTTATCTTATGTCTTATATTCTAAGAAACAAACAATCACAGTATAGCTTAGCCAGAGAATATCCCAAATTTAATACCTATTGCTCTTTCAGTAATACTTATTTTATTCAATCAATCAATCATTTATTTGATAAAAGTAGGTTTGAGTTTGTATTTTACAAAACTTGAGGCAAACGCCGCACCACCTAAGGAATTGTTTTTTTTTTTTTTTTAATAGCCTATTATAGTGTCCCACTGCTGGGCAAAGGCCTCCCCTTCTTTCTGCCACTCGTCCCTGTCAAATGCATGCTCCTGCCACCCTTTTCGATACGCATCCAAATCGTCCCGCCATCTCCTCCTTCTGCCTCTGCTTCGATAGCCATCTCGCGGGATCCAATGGTTGGTAATTTGGGCCCATCGCTGTGGGTGCATCCGGCAAACGTGACCAGCCCAGTCCCATTTAAGCTTGGCGGTCTTGGCACCCACATCTAGAACTGATATAAACCTACTTAAATTATAATTAAGTTGTTGTTTTATTAACTTCTTGCACGCTGGTCTGGGTGTAAAGAAAAAACATAGAATGTACCAGTTGCTCTTCCCGATGGTAAAAGCCCATCGAGGGAGGGCGAAAATCTTAGGAATCGTGTCATAGGCGAAGCTAGCAACCAGGGATGTTATGGATATATAATTTCGGATCCGGATCTGGATATGGATATTGGTAAAATATAATTTCTCTTTCGGTTACGGTTATGGATATTAAATTATTTCGGATTATCCGATAGTTTCGGTTACGGTTACGGATATTGCGCTGTACACCTCGCGCTGTGACGTCATTATGTAGCGGGAGAGGCGTCGCATTCCAGCGGAGTGCACAGTTAATTCGTACGAGTTGTAGTATTTAGTTAGACTCCGCCCTATCCGAAACTATCCAAAACTTTTATTTCGTTTACGGTTACGTATATTTTTTTATTTCGGATATCCGATAGTTTCGGTTACGGATATGGATATCCATAACAACACTGCTAGCAACCTATTAGTATTTTGATTAACCCTTCCAGCTATACGCCCACAGTCATGCTAAGCCTGTCCTTTAGGTCTTGTTACCTTAAGTTGTAGGTTGGTACCTTACAAGACCTTGTGGGCTAAATAAGGCCACCTTTAGCATGATTGTGGGACCTATAGGAAAAGGGAATCAAAATAGTGATGGGCTGCTAGCCGGCGCCTATAAAAGAGAGTGAGAGAGAAACATTAATTTACACACATTCGATACACGTAGATATAAAATAGGGACCAATATAATTGGGATTGTTAATTTTTTTACAACATACCCTGATTTGAAAACCATTTCGAAGTATGGGGCTTGCGAACTGTTTTATCTTACTGGCGTTCAAAAATACTCCAGGATTACGGATATTTTGCAATAAATTTATTTGACCTTTATTCGACCTTACCGAGCGGCTGTTGGTAGTTCCAAAAAATAAATCGGCAAATATCTAGTTTGTCTATTAAATTTATATGTCAACTAGTTATCAGCGTCACCCAATGTCAGTAAAGTAAATATTGTTTTGTTGAAAACTTAAAATTGTCGGTCGATTTAAAACGAAATAATGGAAATTACAGAAAACGTTTCGTTCCAACCTGAAATAATGACTCTAAAAACAGCTCCAAAACAATAGTTCGCACGGATCCGAGAAGATTTAAGAGAAAAGTGGTGTCGCGAAGTAAATGTTGAATACTTCAAAGTTTATAAGTACACAATATTGTTGCGAGGATCATTTCGATGTAAGTAGGTACCAAAACACAATGCCACATACTTCCACATTCATAAATTTTCAACTCATTATAACCATGATCAGGATTTAACGCAACATAATAATAAGCTTGGAGGTAAACCCAAGGTAAACAGTATATTTGACATTGAGATGACAGTCACAACAGTTATGACAACTATTTTTTTTTTAATTTCCAAAGGATTGTGGGGAAATTGCCTATTTCAGCCGGCCGTATATAATTTACGAAAAGTCGTATCTGATTTTTTTAAGCAATTATATTAATTAAATTAAGCAATGAAATAACAAAATATTCAAATTAGTTTCTTAAAGTGCTCCATATTTTCTAAAAAAAATATAAAAAGGGGGGGTTAAAAAAAATGAACAATCCCAATTAGGTACAATTTACCAAGGAATAGTACCGATATGGTGTAAAATGGACCCCACTCAGCATAATGTCGCGGCGGGTACGTATTAGGGTGCGACCACGCCGCCGCTTAAAAACCGGTGACGTTACGGAATCGCAACAAAATGTATGAAGAAACGGTGAGAAAACGTGACGCATGTATACGACACGTCACTGCTTATACGCGGCGGTTTGGTCGCACCCTTAAAATACATATAGTTTAAAATGTATAATAAGTTAAAATACATAATGGTTCAAAATATATAATGCAATTTCCTCAGAAAATTTAAAAATCAACAGAATTGTTGTATACCTAACCTAACCTAAACCATTCTATAGATTACACTATCAAAGAAATTCATCTAGTTAATGGTTTCACAGAAAAAGGCAATATATATTTTGTACCATTAGCGTGCGACCAAACCGCCGCGTATACGCAGTGACGTGTCGTATGCGTCACGTTTTCTGACCGTTTTTTCATACATTTTGTAGCGATTCCGTAACGTCACCGTTTTTTAAGCGGCGGTGTGGTCGCACCCTTATGCATTTTAACCCATTATACATTTTAAACTTTATATATTCTGATCCGCTCCCTGTTGCCGCAACGCTGTTTTTCAGTGGGACTCAGACACTGATTCCCAAGATTTTCGCCTAGGTATTTTTATGTATGTTTGTATTAATATCTTGTTAATATTCTGCAGGTGCATATTGACGTGGTGGTCAAGGTACACGATAAGGCGGTGTTCACAACGCATATTAATCAATCACGATTTGATTCTTGGAACGGGGAGGACTGTAAGTGTGTTTTAATATCACCATCATCATCGTCATCATCATCATCAATGATCGGACAAAAATTTAAGTTTTATCTGTTAGTCGCGTCTTTAAGCTTTGTCAGATACGCTGTGTCAGAAGCGCTGTCAAGAACGCTGCGTCAGATGCACTGTGTTAATAACGCTGTTAAAAATCTGTTTAGCAGTTTCAAGAGTATTGCTTCCTTTTCAGTATGATGTATCTAAGGCATTATTGGCGTATTTTATTTTAGTAAATTAATTAATTTAATTTTATTACTTCTTGCGCAGTGCCTGTATAAAGATACAGCAGGCTTATTACGTAACTCGCTCGCAATCGCCATCGTGTTCACTTTGACAGTTCTTGTATGAATGTGACAGCTAGCTGATTCTGATGCCAATTGTCATCCCGTACATGAACTGTCAAAATGAACACGATGGCGATTGCGAGCGAGTTAGACAATCAGCCTACAGGTTGAAATTACAGCACCTGAAAAGCTTATTCGCTTTAAAAATGTCATTAAATTTCTTTTTACCAGTGACCAGGTCCATCGAGGACTTCCTCCGATTCGGCAGCCATATAAACCAGCAGATGGTCTACTATCCTTTCCAAATGGACGTCACCATACCCACTGAACTGGGTAAGTCTGTCTGTGCTTCAATCCCCAGGGTACCCAGGTTCCCAGGGTTTATCATAATCAAAATCGAAGCAAGATACGTTGGAAGGGAAGGCCTAGACGACCGCTACTAGACCAAATAGGCGACGTTTTGAAAACAGGTCAGGGGCCTTACCATGACGTCAAATGCGATTCAGTTAAGGTTTGCTCGCTGTCAGATTCATACTAAAAGTGACAGCTAAAACTTGAACTGAGTCGGAATTAGGACGTCATGGTAAGGCCCCAGGTCAGGAGCACCCGAAACCGGCGAGCATGTATGAATAGATTTATGAATGTGGATGAAGCGAAAGAGGTATGTCAGGATCGTAGCAAGTGGAACAAAATAGTCTCTGCCTACCCCTGTGGGAAAGATTTCAAATAACTAAAAGTAACCGAGATATAAGCTATCAAAGATTTTGTGTCTTCAGTCCTCTCGAGACCATGGATGCTAAGTCGCGTCCGAAACGTCGAGGTATTTACAAAAATACTTTTTATTTAAGTAATTAAGTCCCGTTTTCTTATAATAATCATCATCATAACTTTTAAGAGCTTATTTTGACAGGTTCTTCGTGAAATGCTTAATGAATATTGTTTTCTAGGAACGCCGATCCGCCTCCAGTCGACCGTGGTGTCCTTTACCTCGCTGAGAGGTAATCTGACAGCGCCTAACTCCCAGGATCTGACATGGAGAAACGATCTGCACATACGGTAAGTGGTCAGTGGGTATACTAGCGATAGGCTCGAGCATTGTCGATGATTAAAAAAAAGTATTTTAGGGTATACTTGTTTAGGTTTTACTGATCCATGTTTAAAAAAATGTGCCCTTTATGCATATGGGTTAACCTACTAGATAGCTAGCTAGGCTGCTAGTGCTGGCTAAGGAACCAGTTATCTTCGTTCCAAATTTTATCCAAATCCGTCCAGCCATTTGCGCCTGAAGAAGTAACAAACTTATATGACACACACACACAAAATTTCGCCTTTATAATATTAGTGTTATTGAGGATTCGATAGCACAGGAGTAGAAATTGGGAGCGAAAGTAAAAACCAAGCAGTTGACATGAGAGTTATATTGAGACAGATGGATATATGACAGAATATTTAAAAAAGCATGTAAAAAAAGCAACTTTAAATAAAGAATACTAGACAAATATAAAAGACCTATTTACAGCGCCAACAAGTGTGATGATCGATAGTTTGCGATGTTGAGAAAAGTAATCTCAAAATAATTCAGTTTTCTGATTATGTTTTGACATGTTTTTAGATACCAGGCGACCGCCGTCAGTGCTATGAGGACCGACGGTCCTTTCGGTACCAAGCACGAAGCCATTTTGCAGAGGTCGCTGGTGGCGCATGTGCCGTTAAAAAGTGATGTCACTATTTCACCAAAAGATAAATCGCTCCAGTGAGTACTATTTTTAACCGAATAATAAGGGAGAGAGGAGAGGAAGGAAGGGAGGGAGGCAAGGGAGAGAGAGATGAAAAGGAGAAGGAAGGATAGTGGGAGAAAGGGATAGAGAGGGGAGGGAGAAAGGCAGAGGGACAGAGGGAGAGAGAGAATAAGGGTAATGGGCAGGGAGGGTGGGAAAGATGAAAAGGAGAGGGAAGGAAGGATATAAGAAGAGAGGGATAGAGAGAGGAAGGGATAGAGGGAGAGAGGGAGGGAGAGAGAGAGACAGGGGAAAAAATAGGGAGGCACTCCATTGTTTCTGCCACTTTCCGTGGGGGGCGAGGCCTAAATTTCTAACGATCGTAATTGGCTTTAGTTTCGGAGGCCGATTTTTGAAAGCACGTGTGTGAAAATATCGCTCGAAAGTGGTAATAAATTGTGCTAAATCTGAAATACGAGTAGCATAGAAGACAATTACAGCTCTCAGTAATCTTGTAAACTAGTCAAAACTTTGATTAGAGCTGTAGTTTTGGAGATAAAAGCTGATTTATACCACTTTCGCGTGATGTGCTTTCAAAAATTGGGCCCCTGAAGCGTATCAAATTATGAACATCTTTTTCAGGCTCAAACTACCGAATCCCGGTGCACAAAATGGCGGCGTGGCCATGCACTCCCGACTGCAGATCATCATGACGTCACAGTGGAAGCGAGACAGCTATACGGTGACTACTGGTGACATCAAATATAAGGTAAGGGCTCATGACAAAAGCCGAATTTACATTATGCAACTAACTTCGTGCAACTAGCATTACACTGCGGCGTTTGATTAATCACTTTTGAAGCGTTAGGTTATCGGCCGAACATTGTAATGCTAGTTGCACGAAATTAGTTGTATAATGTAAATTCGGCTTAAGTACAATACATTTTTTATATAATAAATAATATACTTAGCACTTTTAATGCTGAATTTGCTACAATTTATTACATGTAGGTAGTAGTCACTTTTTGTTTTTAAAATATCGCGCAATTCGCTTTGCCTCTTGGCATAGGCCTCCTCTAGTAGAATTAGAGCCTCCAATAGGGAATATTCATGTATTTTTTTTATTACTTATAATGATCAATTGCATCTCTATAACAGGCTTGAAAATATTCAAATTATTTTTTAAAGTGAAATTAAAAACATCGAATAAATTTGCGCCATTATATTATAAATTTCAGGTTAAGGAAGATACATCAAATATAGATTCACTAGAAATCACCACAGGAATACAGTTTTTAAACTAATTTTCTCACAAACACTACTACTAAGACAGTACGAATATCAACGCCGGTAAATCCAATTTGTGACATGTGACGTCACACTTCGTTTTGACCAATGGTGACGCGTTTCGTAAGTTTGAATTTCTCACCCATATTTTTCACTTTTTATACAACGTTTTATGGGTTTAATTCATAACTAAATGAAAAAAATATCTTTTAATTATAATCTTACGATTATAAAGATTCAAGAAAAAAATATTAATCACAGTTTCTTTCTTTATGAATATACCCTATTGAATAATTAAGTATGTCGCTAATATCCGCTTATTAAGACAGGCAACTACGGAACCCTACACTGCGCGTGGCCCAACATGCTCTTGGCCGGTTTCTTTACTCTTAGTTTAGGTTAGGTTAGGTAGAATAGAATAGAAAAAAAATATATTCACCAACACAACAATTCAAAACTGAAGAAACAAAAATACAAGTGCCCAACAACTAGTACAAGGTTAAGGGTAAGGGGTAAGGGGGGTAGGTTAAGTGTGTACTTACAAGGTTATTGAACTCTGATATCTTTTGTTACCAACAGGTGGATGACACAGGAGTGTTCTTCGATTGCGAAAGACCTATGACAGGGGCTGAGGTGATGGAAAAGCTGTTCGCCACTAAGATGCCAAGCTACGAGTAAGCCTATTCGTAATCATATATTATCTGTGACTGATCGCGATGTAAGGGATCACACGATAATATTTTATCGCTTGTTCCTCGTACATAAGCATTTTACGTAAACAGGACATGCTAAGGAGAAATAAGGACTATTTCTAGATTAAAACAGACATGTTCGCCGCTCCGAAACCTATATTAAGGTCGTTTATTATTCCTACTGTTCTGGCAACGTCACATTTTTGGTGTTTTCTTGCCATTTCTCAAAAATTGAATGAAAAATTGGATTGGATGAATCTAACTATCTAATCTAACTATATGTATGGATGGATGGATGGATAGATGGATGGATGGATGGATGAATGTTTGTTTGTTACTCAATCACGCCAGAACAGCCCAACAAATCTGGATGAAATTCGGCACATAGATAGAGAAAAGTCTGGAATAGCACATAGGCTACTTTTTATCCCGGAAAATTCCCGCGGGAGAGCGATAAACGAATTATTTGCAGACGAAGTCGCGGGCAACAGCTAGTGTAGTCTATAGGTAAGTACAAACGAAATATATTCTTATTTCCCTTTAACACTTTAAAAGTCAATCGTGATTAATTATTGCATTGGACATATTGTTACACTAAAAACGAAGAGCGCAACAGACGCACGTTTCAAACTTTCATTAAATTTCTGTTAAATATTCGTATAAAGATAGACACCAAAAATGCGACGTTGCCAGCTCGGTAGGAATAAGCCCTCTTAAGAGGCTGACAACAAGTAATTTTGTTGAAATTGATGTTATTTAAACACTTTTTTAAGAAAACCTGCACACAAAAAAAAATACGAAAAAAATATAATGTTAATTTTCATCATATTTCAAACACGCTAGACGGGCTCGATACATAATTGAACAAAATCGGCTCGATAGAAAATAATTGCAAAGATTGGTCTTAAAATCATCATTAAACGGTTCTATGTCTTTATTTTTTCGACGTATGGGTCTGCAATTACAAACATGAAGTCAACATATTCATACCTAAACGGTTAACGAGTCATATTTCACAAATAATCCATACTTTTGTTTATTTCTTATGATTTGTGTCTTATTTGCAAGATTTAAGACGCGCGCCAAGCTGCCGGAATAGTTTCTTCTCTTTCACTAACAGGCACGTGAATCGTATGTGTGAAGAGTGGCGCTGCTCCAGGTCATTTGCTGTTGACAGCGCCTTAATCAAAATTAATCATCCTACATTGGTTTTACTAGTGCCGGTTATGTAACTTGGTTACGTACGGGGAACAAGCTGATAATATTGACCGTCTAAGGTCAAAGCTAGGGATTGCAATCCGGATAATCCGAAATAACCGGATAAATCCGGATTTTTGTCGCCTTTTGTAAATCCGGATTTTTAGCATAAAAATCTGGTTTTTTCGGATTTCAATTACAGTTGACAAAGTTGACATTTAACCAGAATTTCCTATTGAATTACGTTTCATTTCATTTATTCATGCGTTCGTTTCGTTCCCCGCCACGTAGCATATCTATCCCTCTCCCCTCCGTGCTTTGCTGGCTACCTCCTACCTAGCTTTAGACCTAGCTAGTCGGCCGGTTCGGTAGTACTGTACTGCAGACACAGCAGCACTGGACTGATTAAACGCGGATTATAAAGATTTTTGCAGTTTTATTTTATATATTCTTAGGGAAATTCGAAAAACATTAAAATTGAACACCATTAGGTTTCAAAAAACATGTAATTACATGAAAATTTCAAAATATTAATAAAAATCCGAAAAATCCGGATAATCCGGATGTGTACAAGTTGATAATTTGTAAATCCGGATTTGAGAAAAATCCGGATTTTGCAATCCCTAGTTAAAGCCATGCCGTATAAACTCTGTCTTGGACCCCTGATCCTCTGCATAATAAAGTAAGTCAAACCACTGGTCTACCAGATTTATTTTCCTTTACAGCTACCTCTCAACCCTTCAACCCTCGCTGGTCGTCCTCAACGGCTTCCTGCTCCTCACAGCGCCCTCCACGTCCTGCGGAGTGATCCTGCCACCGCAGCGGCTGATGGCGCCAGGTCACAACACCCTGGATCTGAAGCTGGAGATAGCAGAACTGACCATGGACTACGACGATCGTTTAAAGTTCAAGCTGATGCATTCTTTGGCATTCGGGTAAGTTCAAATCAAGGGTGAACAGGGGGTTAGCATGACGTCTTCATGCGATTCAGTTTAGGTTTTTTTTTTATGTTAGAGAGGCCAGTCAAACGAACTAGTGGGTCACCTCATGCCCCTTCTGCCTGCCTGATGCCTGATACTGGTGGTGGTGGTTTGCTCGCTGTCAGATCCATACTAAAAATGACAGCTAGAACCTGAACTGAGTCGGAATTAAGACGTCATGGTAAGGCCCCAGGCATTTACTAGGCAACCGTGTTCCACCCTAGATCATACGCTTACCATCAGACGGGATTGTGAACAAACACATTCATATTATTATTAGCAGGTAGCTTTTCGTAGTAGTGTTTTTCCTGTGGCCTGCCAAGTAGAGGGTCGTGGGCTCGAATTCCAGGCTCGAACCCCTAAGTTTTCGAAATTTATGTGCGAAATTATATTTGAAATTTACCATGAGCTTTTCGGTGAAGGGAAAGGTCTGCAAAGCAATTTAATGGTGTGTGTGAAGTTCCCAATTCGCACTGGGCCCACGTGGGAACTGTAGCCCGAGCCCTCTCATTCTGAGAGGCCTGTGTCCAGCAGTAGGACAATAGGCTGGAGATAATGATGACTCCATTATTTCAGGGAAGATAAGCCCAACGGAGAAACATTCCTCGACATCCGTGGGTACACCAGGTTGGAGAGCATTGGTGGCAACCTGACAATCCAGGTGATGGTCTCTGGACAGCAGCCGAAAGCTTTAGACCCTAACAGGAGACAATGGAAGGTAAGACTTGGTTTAGCAGCTGGTAGGACTGTTGATAATCGAATATCTTAGGAATCATGTTCTAGGCGATGCTAGCAACCCATCACTAATTATATTATACCTAGGCTTTGTCTACCCCTTAAGGAATAAAGACGTGATTTACGTATTCACATTGATCACGTCTTTAACCCTAACGGGGTAGACAGCCTAGGAGGCCACGTTTAGCATGGTTGAGGGCACATACGTAGAAAGGGGAATCAAAATAGTGATGGGTTGCTAGCGTCACCTATAACATGATGCCTTAAACTTTCACCCATTGCTTCCTGATTAGTATGAATGTATGGATGCGTTTTTGTTCAGGTTTGTCTCCAAGAGCAAGACATTTCCCATCCTGCATCAGACCAGGACGTGACCTCGCGGCCAGCGTCCTACGAAGGTCTTATGCATCTGACCTTCAACACGGGCGACCCCAGCTTGACCTGCCCTGCCAACTCCGGAAGCAACCTTCGGATCCAGTACAAGGGTGTTCCTAACGATAAAAACTGGAATACTAGACATTTTGAAGTGAACATGACTGGCAGTAAGGTAAGATCCAATGGGGGCTATCGTGTGTGAATTTGCCACTAGAGGCGCTAGTGTCGCGTGAGGTCCAATAACATTCACTTTTCACTGGTTATGGCGGGTTTCGTGACATAAATTAGGTAAGAGTTTTTAATGATTCACGGTTAACGGATGGTTCACGGATATCGGGAGCTCAATAAAGGTAATCGCGGTTCACATCCCGTTTATAATATTTCGAATAAATTAGGTGTAATTTCTTTCATTTACCTGTAGAAAAGTGATCTCCTGTCTAGGGATTGCAAAATCCGGTTCTTTTCTCAAATCCGGATTTACAAATTATCAACTTGTACAAATCCGGATTGTCCGGATTTTTCGGATTTTCGTAAATATTTTGAAATTTTCATGTAATTACATGTTTTTTGAAACCTAATGGTGTTCAATTTCATTGTTTTTAAAATTTTCCTAAGAATATATAAAATAAAACTGCAAAAATCTTGATAATCCGCATTTAATCAGTCCAGTACTGCTGTGTCTGCAGTACAGTACTACCGGACCGGCCGACTAGCTAGATCTAAAGCTAGGTATGAGGTAGCCAGTAAAGCGCGGAGGGGAGAGGGATAGATAGTGCTACGTGGCGGGGAACGAAACGAACGCATGAATGAATGAAATGAAACTAAATTCAATAGGAAATTCTGCTTAAACGTCAACTTTGTCAACTGTAATTGAAATCCGAAAAAACCGGATTTTTATGATAAAAATCCGAATTTATAAAAGGCGACAAAAATCCAGATTTATCCGGTTATTTCGGATTTCGGATTATCCGGATTGCAATCCCTACTCCTGTCGCGTCTAGCTAGTCGGGTCGGCTCGTGGGGAGAACAAATAAAAACTGATGATAAGAACTGTGTTTATTTGGAGCCTAGAACGCGGCACAAGATCTCAGGGTTGTGAGTTCGGTAATGGTGGTTACAACACATTGTCGGCACGTCCCTGGGTCAGAGGTAGGCGTATTAGGCTTCGGCGCGGATGTCGACGGCAGCGGCGAAGTGGGACGGAGCCGAGGTTGCAGGCCGGACTAAGCAGCCGATGATGAGCCCGAAGAGACTCGAACGTAGGCAGCCAGCAATTTCGACAGTAGTTTCAGGAAGTACGTAGCCCGTAGGGAATCGCGTCATCGGAACGGAGTTACAATAATAAAAAAATAAGAATGATAAGATTACAAACATAATAAGAGACGGTTGAAGACCGTTAAGGGTTTGAACCGTACGGGACCGTTGTAACGGTCGCCGGTTCAAATTTGGCGTTATATGGAAACTATTCAGTTACGGCCGTTACAAGACTCGTAACGGCAAACACAATTAAATTAAAATTAAAATTCTACAATAAAAATTGAAAGATTGGAGGTTAGAATCTGGACACTTACCGAAGTACGGCGATTCATTATTTACTCTACATAATAAACAGTCTGCAGAGAGCTTCCAGCCAAGGCTTGCTCAAATGTTCAGAAGAAGTGCTCCGCTGGTTGAAACCCTCCGAATTTATAGGGATTCGTAGGTTTAAATCGCCCAACGGAACAACGAATGAGAATGTCAAATGAAAACAAACATCAGCTGTCAACTAACCACAGACTACAGACAACCAAAGCTAAATAGAACGGGAATTATCACTTTAAATAAAGTAAATGTATTAAATATAATTAACAATTGTATTAAATAAAGCATAATAATAAGTAAATTAATAAATAGATAAATAAATTCCAATGCTAGTTAAAACTAGCATTGAAAACAGCGCCATCTAACGGCGCAATGTGACACTCCTTCGTGAAATTATCGCATAAAACGCCCAAAATGAAAATAATTTTGCTCCCGAGTGGCTCATACGACTTTTCACATTGAACCACAGAATAAGTAATAGTACTAAAGATATAAAAAACTTAAAAAAAGAATTCTAAATAATAATTAAAGTACCAGCATAGAAAATGACGTGGATTTACAATTTTATCAACTTCAAAAAATTGCATTTTGCAAATAACACTTAGAAAAGCCTTGAACAGCAAAGTTGCACTTTGATCCCTCTCGACAGGGAGCAAAGCTTACTTTTCTGAATGAGAGGTGTGAAAAAATATTTATTTAGTAAAAACTTATTTCAGCTGCCTAAGCTCGGAAGCTTTGCTGAGGCGAGTTTCGGATCTCAGACTCCTGTCGGCCAGCTTTTAACCAGTTTTGACCACCAGCCACTCAACGTGACTGCCATCATTAAGGTAATCTTCATTCAGTAAGTAAGAATTATCAAGGACCCAAAATGTTGCAGGTTCTGCTGCCGGCCTCGGCTGAAGACTTCAAATGCCAAATTTGAGGCGTTTGGTCATATTACTTCTAGTGAGAATGTGGGAGTGAGAAGAATGACAGAATGAATGACTGAGATGGAAGAATGAGTAGTGAATGAAGGGATAAGAGCATACGCATACGCATACGGAGCGTGATGTTTTTGATATTTAAGAGCGTGCATTCCTACTGAGCTGGCAACGTCGCATTTTTGGTGATTTTTTGCGATTATTTCACAGAAAATGAATGAAAGTTTCAAATGTCCGTCTATAGAGCATTTCGTTTTTACTGTATTAATGTGTCTAATGCAATAATTGATCGTGATGGACTTTTATTTTCTTATTAAACGAGATATAGTATTTTATCCCTTTAATACGAAAATAAAAGTCCATCACGATTAATCATTGCATTGGACACATTAATGCACTCAAAACGAAGTGCACTACAGACGGACATTTGAAACTTTCATTCATTTTCTGTGAAATAATCGCAAAAAATCACCAAAAATGCGACGTTGCCAGCTTAGTAGGGATGCACCCTCTTTCTCTTTCTCTCTTAAGTTTATTTTTAACCCCCGATAGGGGTGTTGTAAGTTTGAAGTCGATGTCTCGCTGTTTGTCTGTCTGTGGCCTTCTAGCTACCAAACGCGGTATTTTACATTCGAAAGCCAGTTTCATTGCGCTGGTTCTTAGCTACATTTGGTAAAATTCGGTCCAGCAATTTGAAGAGTATCAGTTCTTTATCAAAATGATGTAAGGCTATTTTGGCTTACAATTGTTTTTTTTATTTCCGTATAGGTGCTTATCCACTAGAGGCAACCTCGGGTCGAGCGGCTGCCTCGCTCCGAGGCCGCGCAAGTGGAGACGCTGCCTAAGACGTTGAGGCAGCGTTGAGGTAGCGTCTCCATGCGCGGTCTCGGAGCGAGGCAGTCGCTCGACCCTATGATTACTCGATTAGTGCGTGGGGGTTTTTAATTTTATTTTCATATTATTTAGGAAACCAATGGAATGGCTTACGTTAGAGTGAACCACGGTGCTGAGATGGAGTTCCACTCGGAGAATTTTGCCTGGCTCCTGGACAGCTGGACCAACATGCAGATCATGAAGAAGTTTGGGATCTACCGTGAGTTTATCTTTTTGGGGTTCCAATCGTCTCAACGAAAAAATAAACCTATAGGCTTCTGCTAACTTAGCAATCATTTGTCCTTATGCCACTTTGACATTTACCTTTGACAGATAAGGACAAACGATAGCACGTTAGCAGAAGCTTATAGAGCGTTGATTTGATGAATAAGGGGGCATATCTTTACCGGGTACAATCTGGATTATCTTTCCCAGGTGAATGCAGAGTTGAGGAACGAAATGTACAAACACTTTTTGGCAAAACGGAGCAGCCACCCGTATCTGATTGCTACGAATTTGTGGCACTCGCTGACTGTACCAGCGCACCGCGGTACGTATTTTGTTTTTAACCCAGACGCAAAAAGGGGTTTTATAAGTTTTATGCCCTTATTCTTCGAACATAACCAAGCTACTAGGACGTTCTAAGGTAAAATAAAGAATATTCCTAAAGTAAAACAAACATATTGTGTAAACCTAAATTAATCCAAATGAATCATCCAACGTTTGTTTTACCATTGCTGGTAATGTAATTTGGTTACGTACGAAGAACAAGCCAAGCTATTTGATGTCTAAGTCCTCTAGATTGGCAACGCATCTGCAATCCCTCCGGGGTTGCAGGTATCTATGGGCAGTGGTGATCGCTTACCATCAGGTGATTCACTTGCTCGTTTGCCTTCCTATTCACATAAAAAAAATTTAAAAGAAATGTTTCTTCGTGTGTATGTCTGTCTGTGGCATCGTAGATCTCAAAGGGATAGACCGATTTGGATGCAGTTTTTTTTCATTCGAATGCCAGTTTTCTTGCGGTGGTTCTTAGCTATTTTTGGTGAAAATCGGTTCAGCAGTTTGAAGAGCAGCTCTTATCCAAAATGATGTGAAGCGTTTTTGGCATTAAAATTTATATTTTTACTTATTGCTCGATTAATGTATGTGTGTTGTAGGCGTTACTGAATTTTTTAATTTTATGTTTTAGAAATAAAGTGGTAATGGCACTTAAATCCCTACTCCCTTATTCATAAACGCTCTTTAGGCTTCTGCTAACTTAGCAATCGTTTGTCCTTATCTGTCATTTTGACATTTACCTTTCACAGATAAGGACAAACGATTGCTAAGTTAGCAGAAGTCTCTAGAGCGTTTATGAATAAAGGGGCTATAGTATAGACTTCAAACGTTTACCATTCTTGCATTTAACAGATTCGCGGTCTTCCGCCGTCTCGAACGCCATGTGGAGACCTACACTATCTACTCTGGGGGCAATTTCGTGACAGTGTCAAGCCCGGGCAAGGGGCAGAAGGTGAAGGTCACCATCAACGGTGACACCGAGTATCAAGACGACTTTCGGTACCCGCCGCAAGAGCCCTTCTATGACTTCAAGTAAGTTACCTCTCTCATCCTCTCTCCTTCTCTTTCATCCTTCCTCCCTCCCTCCCTCTCTCCTGTCTAATTATATATCCCTCTCTCTCTATCTTTCGCTCTTCCCTATATATATATCTCTCTCTCTTTCTTTATCTCTCCCTTTGTGTGTGTGTACGTGTGTGTGTTGCGTGTCTACATGCTTAGTGACAGTTTCAACTCCGGGGAAGTGTCAGAAGGTGATGGCACCATCAACGGTGACACCGAGTGTCAAGGCGACTTTCGGTACCCGCCGTAAGAGCCTTTCTATAGCTTCAAGTAAGTTACCCATGTCTCATCCTGTGTCCTCTTTCTTTCTTCCTCCCTCCCTCACTTCTTCGCTCCTCCCTATCTCTCTCCCTCTATCTCCCCTCCTCTCTCTCCCTCTTCTCTATCTATCCCTTTATGTATATGTGTGTGCGTGTGTGTGTTGCGTAAAAAGCCGTGGTAGCCTAGTGGTTTGACATGTGGCCTCTTAAGCAGAGGGTTGTTGGTTCGAATCCCGGGCTTCGCACCTCTGAGTTTTTCGGAATTTATGTGCGATATCTCATTTGAAATTTGCCATGAGCTTTTCGGTGAAGGAAAACATCTGCACACAACTGCGAAGCAATTCAATGCTGCGTGTGAAGTTCCCAATCCGCACTGGGCCCGCGTGGGAACTATAGCCCAAGCCCTATCATTCTGAGAGGAGGCCTGTGCCCAGCAGTGGGACGTATATAGGCTGGAGATAGTGTGTGTTGCGTGTCTACATGCTTAGTGACAGTGTCAACTGTGACACCGAGTGTCAGGGTGACTGTCGGTATCCGTCGCAAGATCCCTTCTATGATTTCAAGTAAATACCCATGTAACTACCCCAACTGTGCGGTCTTTCCCTCTGCTCCACCCACCCCTATTCACTTCCTTCCTCGCCCCTTCTCACTTTCTCTTTCTCCCTTATAATCTCTCATTATCCCTTTCTCTCTATCTCTCTGAGTGCGAGTGTGTTGTCTGCATGGTTAGCGACAGTCAAGTTCGGGGAAGGGGCAGACGGCCACCATCAAAAACTATTTACGGATTTTAAAAGCGTCCGTCTCTTTTTATCCCTCCCTCCGCCTCCCTCTTAAGAGGCTGACAACACCTAATTTTGTTGAAATTGATGTTATTTAAAAACTTTTTTAAGAAAAACTGCACACAAAAAAAATATATAATGTTAATTTTCATCATATTTCAAACACGCTAGACGGGCTCGATACATAATTGAACAAAATCGGCTCGATAGAGAATAATTGCAAAGATTGGTCTTAAAATCATCATTAAACGGTTCTCTATGTCTTTATTTTTTCGACGTATGGGTCTGCAATTAAAAACATAAAGTCAACATATTCATACCTAAACGGCTAACGAGTCATATTTCACAAATAATCCATACTTTTGTTTATTTCTTATGATTTGTGTCTTATTTACAAGATTTTAGACGCGCGCCAAGCTGCCGGAATAGTTTCTTCTCTTTCACTAACAGGCACGTGAACCGTATGTGTGAAGAGTGGCGCTGCTCCAGGTCATTTGCTGTTGACAGCGCCTTAACATCTCTTCTCAAATGCTCACTTTCCATGTGTTCAACGTGTCTTTGCATGTCTTCATCACTTTTTCAGGGTGACCCGCCTTGTCGACTCTGTGAAGGTGTACTCGCGTCTCAGCGGGGTCCAGCTGCACTACAGGCACCAGGAGTCCGTGCTGCTGGCACCCACCCTGGCCCTCGCTACCAGCTGCGGCGTCTGCGCAGGGCACCTCGACTCCAGCCACTGTTAGAGTCGATATCGATAATCAACTAGTGGCGTACGACGTATGGTTGCGAGATTATTCGAGTTGTACTCAAAATCTGTGAACTTGTATTTTTTTAGTACGATTGTTAATTCGAAATAACTCGCTTATATCTGCAACTTGGTTTGTGAAGTGTGTTTGCTATCCTAAGGGAATTATGTCATTTTCCAGGGTAAAAAGTGACCCAAGTCCTAACTTACACTACTCAAGTCCTGACTTGGATTACACAAGTCCTAAATCGGATTAATCAAGCACCAACTTGGAATACCAACTTTAATAAACAAGTCTTAACTTGGGTAAAACAAGTCCTAACCCGGATTACCAAAGTCCTTATTCGGATTATTAAAGTCTTAATGCGGATGTCTAAGTCCTTTCCCGGATTATACCAAGTCCCGATTGGGGTGTCTAAGGCTGGGGCCGCACTGGTAACGCGATGGCGACGCGACAGCGATGGCGACTGAAATCAAACACCATTCGAGTTATGTGAGCGGCCGGATTGATGGTTTAATCAATGCGGCCGCTCACAGAACTCGAACGATGTTTGATTAAAGGTGGAAACACGGCGGGTGGTAGGGCATTGTGCAAGGTCCGTCCGGATCGCTACCACCATCTTACTCGCTAATCCTGCCGCTAAGCAGCAGTGCTTGTATTGCTGTGTTCCGGTGTGGAGAGTAAGACAGCCGGTGAAACTACGAGCACAAGAGGCATTTCATCTTAGCCCTCTAGGTTGGCAACGCATCTGCGATCCCTCCGGGGTTGCGGGTGTCTATGGGCAGTGGTGATCACTTACCATCAGGTGACCCACTTGCTCGTTTGCCTTCCTATTCAAATAAAAAAAAACATTATTAACACGCGACGCGACCCGATGCAAGGCGACGCGTGTTGGGTCGAATCAAATTGTATTATTTTCTATAACCAGAACCACACTATGAACATCCGACGCGACGCCATGCGCATGTTGATAGTGTGGTTCTGGTCATAGAAAATAATACAATTTGATTCGACTCAACACGCGTCCCGTTGCATCGGGTCGCGTCGCGTGTTAACAATGTGTTTCCACCTTTAGTCGCCATCGCTCTCGCGTCGCCATCGCATTACCACTGCGGCCCCAGCCTGAGTCCTTGCACAGATTACACAAGTCCCAACTTGGATTACACAAGTCCTAACTTGGATTACACAAGTCCCAACTTGGATTACACAAGTGCTAACTTGGATTACTTTTTACTATTCGTCCTGCTCTAAAACCGGACACGGCACAACATAAACAACGTTGTAGTATAAGAGATAAGATCGAAAATCGCATCGCACGTTGCGTTCGTAACTGCCACTTTTGATTATTTCCCTATTTTTGTATTTGTCTATTATTGTATCTTGTACAACTATGTACAATCATTTTGACAGTGACTTTTTTTAAATGTATGATTTTGTCTACAATATTTGTGATTGTAATAATAATTGTGTTGACATTTATTTGAATAAGATGTGAAATAAATAATGCGCTTGCTAAGTATTGTTTTATTTTAGAAATATCGTTATATACTAGATAATATACAAACAGTAACAAACACGTGGGCAGGTATAATAATTATAACAATAGCTACAAACTATACTTCATTTAATTTAGAATGATAAACCACGGCAACATTATATTGCGGCTCGTGAACTGTAATCTCTTTACAATTTGTACTAGAGTAACAATTGACGAAACGCAAATAAAGTGGCATTGAAACAATTTTATTTTGCGGGTCCCAGACTATTTGCACTGTACTATTTGCTAGGTAAGAAATAGTTGACCAGACGCAATATAATATTATTGTGGTTACTCATTCTAAATTAAATGAAGTATAGTTACTTCCATGCGGTCTGGGAGCAAAGCAATAACACCGAATGTACCAGTTTCTTCTCTTTCCGCCCAGATAGTAAAAGTCCATCGGGGAAAGGGCGAAAATCTTAGGTGTCATGTTACAGGCGATGCGGCTAGCTATTTTGATACTAAACTCTCCCTCCGTCTTATATCTGTCGCGAAGTTACCATTATCACGGTATATATATAAGCTAAAGCAGTAAGGAATCTACGAACAAAACGGTTGAAACGAACGCACACATAGACGCGCGCTTCTACACGACCCCTAAGCGGATCTCGCGGTGCTGTCAGTCGCGCGTGGCGCATTGAGACGAGCCGAGCGGCCATTTTTTCGTTTAAATATGCCAAGAGCGTATTGCACAGTGTATGGCTGCTTGAACTCGGCTTCTTCAAAACCGAAATAAACATAAATTGCAGATTAGCTCTATTAATTTACAAAGAACTAGAAAACAACAGTTTTATAGTGCCGTGTCCATGTTTCTCAATAGTTTATTTAAGAAAGCTATGCTAGCGGATAAAAAAATTTTTTATACAATAAAATTAAATAACAGAGCTTTCCGAACGTGTCGTAGCAGGCGAAAGTATTTTTCAGTTTCCTCCGAGTTTTCAGTATACATGTATAATACTTACCTACCGACAAATAAAAAGTCTTAAACTGTTGAAGTATTTTTTTAAATACCCTATTTTATTAAAAAAAATGTTAATTCATTCGATTATTATTTAATTAATATAGAATCCATATAAACGTTTGTTTCGCTTTTACACAAATCATGGGTGCCAACCCTAATACTCTTAATTAAGTGTAGCTAGTTACTCTAAAAACGGGCCTTACCAGCTGATATTATAGCGCTAACTAGACAAAAAACTTTTCAATTTAACAAAAAATAAATCGACAACCCTAACGCTTTATTGGAGCGTAGGTACTTATTTCAAAAAGTAAGCCTAGATTCCCTACTGCTTTAACTTATACATAATACTGTGCCATTACCCATCCCAAAAAGCGCTCAGCGCCGCTAAAAAGTTTTTCACTTCAAAAAAACGTCGAAAAAACGCTGAATATTCACCTAGTAATCCTTCCAAAGACCCCTAAATTCAACCCATACTATAACAATTTGCTGTCAATTTACAACGCACCCTCATGGCCTAAATATCACAATCAATAGCTAAACAGGGCATATTTTTTCAAATAGAGCGAAAAATTCATCAAACTGTCACGTCTGGCGTGCTCGGACGACACGCCTCGACTACTCTCACGCCTATGTGCGGTCAGCGGCGAGATTGGTCACTGAGACATCCATGGTCGTCTCATCGAGCATACTTTGATCGTTCTTGCAGCTGGCTGCCTTTTTGACTCAAAGGGAATATTTTTAGCTTGACGCGATTAGCGAAGGCTAGCTGTTGCTTTTACAGTTTAAAGAGCTCGGAATTCTTGCGGCAAAACAAAACGCTGTCGCATTCTAGCTATAACTTAAGTAAATGACCTGGGAGGACCTGGGGCCATGCCATGACGTCTTAATTTTTTTTTATGTCAATAGGAAGACAAACGAGCAAGTGGGTCACCTGACGGTTTTTTTTTTTTTTTTATGTGAATAGGAAGGCAAACGAGCATGTGGGTCACCTGATGGTAAGCGATCACCACTGCCCATAGACACCCGCAACCCCGGAGGGATTGCAGATGCGTTGCCAACCTAGAGTACTTAGATGAAATGCCTCTTGTGCCCGTAATTTCCCCGGCTGTCTTACTCTCCACACCGGGACACAGCACTGCAGCAGCTGCTTAGCACTAGGATTAGCGAGTAAGATGGTGGTAGCGATAGGGACGGACCTTGCACGAGGCCCTACCATCCGCAATTCCGACTCAGTTCAGGTTTTAGCTGTAATTTTAAACATTTATTTGCACACATTCGATACACGACGTCACGATAAGCTCCCTAGGGCCTTATCAGACGTCTTAATGAGATTCAATTCAGATTCAGCTTAGGTTCGCTCGCTGTCAGATACATACTAAAAATGACAGGTAAAACCTGAACTATTGATACAGCTATCATGTCAAATATGTGTCGCCGACCATGTCAGGTCAAGAGTACCCGAAACCGACGAGCACGTATGTTAGATTGTTGAATGTGGATGAAGCGAAAGAGGTATGTCAGGATCGTAGCAAGTGGAAAAAAGTAGTCTCTGCCTACCCCTGTGGCAGAGAGGCGTGACGGTTTGTATGTATGTATACTCTGATCGTTATAATATTTAATTTTTAGTATATGAACTATGGAGACTTCTTGAAGTAAAAACTTGGGCACTTTTTGGAATGGGTATCAAGTGTAAGACGAAGGGAGAGTTTAAGTACCAGGATATCAGGATCCTCTAAGAGCTTATTTTGAAAATACGAATGAATCGCGTTCGATTTTTGAAGTGTTTTTTGTTGAATCATGGAGCAAAAGTACTAGGGCATCAGCACATTGTTAGAGGTCTGTCAATATAGATAATACGTACGTTTTTTTTTGTAAGCGGCCAGTACGGTACGCGTTTTGAGCGTCATGGTACAACATTAAAATCTAATCTAAGCTGCTGTTTTCACTTCTGCCGGCACTCCCGGAGTACTACCCGTCATTTTTTATTGTTACAGAAGTGTTAAAATGGATTGGATTTGGACTACATACATCGCAAGTTAAATAAACTTATAAAAAGATATCCTTTGTATCTTATTTTTGTATAACCATTTCTTGCCAACAAAGGCCCTTCATCGATATTAGAATTTCAGATACGGGGAGCCCTTTGAGTTGGGAAATGAAGGTAAAAATGTAACCCTTCTGAAAACTTACTTAAACACCAACTAGCGATGTGCAACTTGCAGAACATTGTCAAAATAGAAAGAATATTCTCAGAAATTTCCAGAAACTTTCAGGAGAACTTATGGGAAAAAAGCCGTGGTAGCCTAGTGGTTTGCCCTGTGGCCTCTCAAGCAGAGCGTCGTGGGTTCAAATCCTGGGCTCGCTCCTTTGAGTTTTTCGGAATTTATGTGCGAAAATTACATTTGAAATTTGCCATGAGCTTTTCGGTGAAGGAAAACTTCGTGAGGAGACCTGCACACATCTGCGAAGAAATTCAATGGTGTGAGTTAAGTTCCCAATCCGCACTGGGCGCGCGTGGGAACTAGCCCAAACCCTCCACTACACGGAGGAGGCCTATGCCATGACGCACGCCGAATTACGCGACAATTTAATAAATAAATAAAAAAAAAACGTACATACCTACTTACTGAAATTGTAGCGAATTCGGAATAAAAATTCTATATTACCACTATTATTAAGTATGGGAAGTTCAAGGTAAGCTTTCCATAAGAACTTTGTACGGAACGTGACCAGTTATTTTTGCTCCTCAGTGTATATACATTTAACATGTTCACATTAGTCACTACATAGTATAAAACAAAGTCGCTTTCCGCTGTCTGTCCCTATGTATCCCGTTCGTATGTATGTCCCGGTCCAAAAGCAAGCAAGTCCCGCATCCCTCCTGCAAACCGCCTTCTGGGGCACTCCTCCACAATATGGAGGATGGTTTGTGTCGGCTCTCCGCAGTCGCAGGCTGCCGTTGCCGAGATGCCCCACTTGTGCAGGTTGTAGTTGCGCCGTCCCACACCCGTTCTGATGCGGTTCAGAGCAACCCAGATCCTTCGTTGTTCCTTAAAACCAGACGGTAGCTTAGTGAGATCCACAGCAGAGGCATACATAGGCTATAGTCTTGAATAACAAATAGGATACTTATCATCCCGCCGGATAGCAATAGACGAATTGTTTGCAGACGAAGTCGCGGGCATCAGCTGTATGATATAAAATTACGCTTCGCCGAAACAGGCGATTACTGCACTCTGATTGGCCAGCCGAAGGTCAAAAGGGTAAATTGAGCAAGCAGCTGTTATGATCGATATGGATAGTTACCTTATTCATAAACGCTCTGTAGACTTCTGCGAACTTAGCAATCGTTTGTCCTTATCTGTCACTTTGACATTTACCTTTCACAGATAAGGACAAACGATTGCTAAGTTAATAGAAGCCTATAGAGCGTTTATGAATAAGGGGGTAATACATACTGTAGCATTAAGCTAACACAAAAAATAAACACGTAGAATTTCACATCAAATCACACTTTATTCAATCACCTTGAGAATATAAAAAGAAACACAATATAATAAACACAGTTAAACACGGCTTAAAAATAAACACTATACAGTTAGAATAGGGTTTAGGGTTGTCGAGTTGTTGGCGTTAGAAAGTTGGTAAACCGAAATAAACACCCAAAATAAAGATGGCCTGCCAAGGGCTTTTAGAATTTAGAAAAGTTGGGAATCAAAGACAAGACTTCGCATGAGCAATAGGTAAATTAAGCATTCGCTATGCAGGAAATTACATGGCAAAGAAATAGTTATTTATGCGCATAAACACCTTACCTTTTAATCTTCCTATAAAGCTATCTTTTAATTCGCCTATGAAAAGTCTTAGGTATAACCAAATTACACAAATTTATCAGTAAGTCTTAAAATTAACTAGTTTGGATAAATACGTAATAAATTTAAAAAAAGGAAAAGGTTAGAGTGTAAACCAGAATATTACGTCGAAGTGGAGCGGATCCCCCGTCACAGGATCCGATAGTCAGGATCCGGAAAATAAAATATTTGATAAATCACGTCGAGTAATTATTGCACATATACATGTGCCTTAGTAAAGCAGATGCTCGTCGCTGCCGTATATTGATGTACAGCACCAAAATGAAGAGAAAATCACCCCGTAAGGTGAAAGCTGGAAAGAAAACTGACATGAACCTATGCACCATGAAATAACCCACTATACTCAAAACGGACAGCAGAAATGAAATAAAACTCTTACCCGTTGCGAAAAATCCGGCTTGAATATAATTATGAATTCGTGGAATATCAACCCAAAACTTTTTACGGCTTGAAATATAAGGGCTTTCACGACAAATTCGTTTTACTTGAACCCAAAAACAGCTCTTCAACACAATTCAATCTCAATCTGTCCTTACACGGGAAACAAATCTGAATGACTTGTTTTCCTAGTGTCAATTTTGATATATTTTTTTCCTCAGAACATCAGTTTAAAATTTAAACAAATCAGCCGAAAGAATTATACTCAAATAGCAACCAGTACGATATTCCACAGAAAAGTTATTACTATAAATTTATAACAAATAAGGCCACATTATCATGCAGCAATAATAATGCTGCAGACATCCCCCTACCAAAAGAAATTAAAATCGAATTTGGGAAAGAATACAACCACAAAAAGATCAAGAACTAATAAAATGTTAACACCTGCATTTAATTTTTTTTGACAACCCTAAAATAACAACATGTCGACAACCCTAGCTGTCTAAAATTTAAACAGCCCTAAAAACCAAAATTTAACAAAGCACCAAACCACAAGTGGCAAGTAGGTAGGAACCTAAAGAACCATAGCCATATTTTTAAAGTATTCAAAAAAATCAATGACAACAACCCATATTATATACCCATTTCCAAAACCAAGTGTCTCTAACTATACTAATTAGAGGTACACGGAAACCCAAAATCATATAATATATGAAACAACACAAACTAGCCGCTATAACTACTGGACAATAATAGCTAAAACTATTATTGAACGTTAGAAAAGCTAACTTACATTCACACACCGCAATCGCACCATAAAACAAAACAACCGCGTTTTTTAATTGAAAGTAAATACAACGTGTAATGACAGAACCTAAAGTTGCGCCATCTACTAAACCTCCGAGGAATTAACTACATACCCTTGTATGTAAACAGGCAAAACCTAAGCTGACAAAATAAGTGTCACACAACAATGCCACCTATAATAAATTTCGGAAACAAAGTTTACAATGCCATCTGTAATACCAAATCTAAACCATCGCGGTTTGTCTAAGCTGAGAATAAATTTCAGTATTAACTTACAGACGCCCTCTATTAATTAACGTAGAACTAAAACACATATGTACAGTTAGCTACAAAAACTGGACACACTGTCACTAATAGTGCGATCGACTCGCTTCTACAATAACCTAAGCTAACCTAACTATTTAATTAAAGAAGCACGAAAACTGGGTACGGACGCGACAAAGTATGAGTCGGCTCTTCCTCAACTTGAAGCAGACCATAACACCAGGACGTGGCCTTCGTAGAATCTAACCTAAACACACTAAATATACAACTTAGCCAACGAATAATTACATTAAGTTGAATAAATTACAAGATATCTGGCAGGTCCGACTTTTGTTGAATCCTCAAAACTAGAGTCTGACCCAATGCCAGTACAAAGACATACAAGTAGTTACAACTATGATACAGTCGACTTGAAAAGACGACATCACACGTCACCAAAAAAAAATTGGCGAAATAGTTTAGAATTATTAAAAAAAAAGGTACAGTCAGTCTGGAAAAAATCGTGAAGACTTCGAGAAACAAAAATAGAACGGGTAAAAAACAATAGATATTTTACCTAATGTTGGGAAAGAAAGAGAATAGGACGGACGATGCGTCTTTTGGAAATAAGGGGAAAATTACGTATCGAAGTGAATACTAGTTGAATGATTGGAGACCAGAAAAGAATTGGACGGACAATGTGTCTTTCGGAATTTAGGGAAATTATGTATTAAAGTGAATAACATACATTATTTGTCGAATGATTGGAGATCAGAAAAGAATAGGACGGACGATGCGTCTTTTGGAATTTAGGGAAATTATGTATTAAAGTGAATAACATACATTATTTGTCGAATGATTGGAGATCAGAAAAGAATAGGACGGACGATGCGTCTTTTGGAATTTAGGGAATTTATATACAAACATTATTATTTTAAAATATCTTTAACATGATAAGTACCAACGTGCGGAGAGTCTAGATCAGCTAGTTCATAAACTTGAGACGAAACACGCCGAATTACGCGACACGCCGTAAAACGAGGAGCAAATTTACCACCCCTTTCGATATCAGGGGTGCCCCTCTGGAAATTCCTACGCCAAACAACCTGACCAACTTCAAACAAGACAGGAATACGATTTCGGTTGTAATATCGGGCATTTCGAATAAAAGCATTCGTTAATGCGTCGGTGACTTTTGCGTAAACTTCCCGTAACGATCTGAGGTTTTCCGCACGATCATTCCGACTGTTATCCAACCCTGGGTTAACAGTCTGAACTCTTCTGCGACTACAAGGAACATCAACCTCACGTCCGTACATAAGGAAATTTGGGGAATAATTTGTAGCCAAATTAACGCACGAGTTTAAATATAATGCAACCTTCGGAAGTTGTCTAGCCCAAGTTCGATTGTCCTCGGTCACGAGTATACTTAAAGTGGTAACCACGGATTGGTTAAACTTCTCGGCAACGTTCGCATTTGGACTATAGTAAGGAGTGAAAATAGGAGGTGAAATATGATACGACCTAAGGAAATTCTCAAATTGATGACTTCTAAATACTGTAGCGTTATCACATAAAACGTTAAGTGGAGTACCATATCTCAAAATTACCTCAGACTCTAATGCGTGCGTTATTGACTTTGTGTCTGGCTTCTTCAACGGTGCTAACCATACAAATTTTGAAAAAACATCGACCATCGTGAGGATATACTTGTACCCATAATATGCTATAGGTAGAGGTCCGACCAAATCAATTGAAAGTAAATCAAGTGGAGCATTTACTACGCGAGGATATAATTGTTGTCCTCTTGGTTGAGTGTTTGCAATTTTAAAAGATTTACAAATTTGACACTGCGAAAGTCGTGAAGCAATATCTTTATACATGTTAGGCCAATAATAAAGGTCTCGTGCCTTGAAATAAGTTTTCATAATTCCAGGATGTACATTAGGGAATTCATTGTGGATTTCATCTATTGCTTCACTTGTTTTAGAAGCAGGTAGGACTATCTTCCAAGGGTCGTCAGCGAGTGGATTATCTACCGTTACTCTACGAAGAAGAATACCATTGCGCAAAGAATAGGCCGGAAATAATTGTGGAGTTGTCGAAACACCTGAATAAACTCTCTCGTACCAAGGATCACCAGTAGGTACTTGACCACGTTCAAAAGCGATAAACGACACTTGGGGCCTGGATAATGCATCTGGTACTACATTTTGAACGCCCTTTTTATGCTCAATATCAAAATTGTATTGGGAAAGGATAGTAGACCATCGAGCTAATCGACCTGTGGGGTTGTCCAAAGTAAGAAGCCACTTTAAGGCAATGTGGTCTGTAATGATTTTAAATTTAACACCGTCAAGATAACCACGAAAGTGTTTTACTGAGTCGAGAACAGCTAGAAGTTCGCGCTCCGTGGTACTATAGTTACGTTCTGCTTTAGAGAAAAGACGAGAGAAATAAGCGATTGGGTGTTCGATCCCGTCGAAAACTTGTACTAAAACGGATCCAAGACCAACTTGGCTAGCATCACACTGTAAAATAAACGGCTTCGTAAAGTCTGGACATGCCATAACTGGAGACTCAATAAGGACTTGTTTCAATCTTAAAAAGGCGGCTTCTGCGCTGTCACTCCATTCTATAGGATCTTTCCCTTTTTTTTTACCGATCAGAGCCGTCAAAGGCGAAATAATTGTAGAGAAATTGTCAACAAATCTACGATAATAAGAACACAAACCGAGAAAAGCTCGCAATGACTTTGCTGTAGTGGGAGCCGGGTAATCGCTAATTGCTTCTAATTTCTTCGGGTCCGTTTGTAATCCCTTTTCATTAACAATGTAACCTAGATATCTCAATTCTGATTTACAGAACTCACATTTCTTTATATTGACTGAAAGACCTGCTTCCATAAGACGATTCCGAACCTTACCGATGAGCTTAAGATGACTATCAAAGTCACGTGAAACGAGGATCAGATCATCAACATACCCGAAAACGAAGTCATCCGAATCAGGAGTGTATTCAAAATTAACTATCATGTCCGTGAGGCGTTGCATTTCGGATGCCGCATTTGTTAGACCAAAAGGCATTCGGACAAATTCGAATAATCCACGTTGTGGAACTATGAACGCGGTCTTCTCGCAACTGGTTTCGTCTGCCAAAGGAATTTGCCAGAAAGCGCTACGAAAATCTAATGATGTCATATACTTCGCCCCTCGAAGATTATCCAAAATATCCTGAATCCTCGGCAATGGATACGAATCACGAATAGTGACGTTGTTCAACCGCCGGCTATCAACGCAAAATCGGACTGAACCGTCTTTCTTTGTAACCATTACAACCGGACTCGCCCATGGGGATCGTGATGGTCTGATAACACCTGCCTCCAACATCTTGTCGATCTCCTCATTTAGGATTTTCAACTTGACAGGCGACAAAGGGTAATATCTCTGACGAATGGGTGGTCCTATAGTTTCTATTTTATGTGACAGCCATTTCGTACATCCTAGACCAATTTTGTCAGATGAAATCGAGGAAAAATCATCAATAACTTTCTGTAATTTGCTCTCTTGTTCTGGTGTGAGAACTTCGCGCGGATGGATGTATCGTAGTTCATTAGTAGCAATGGAATTAGCTACTATCGCCTGAGACTTCGGCACAAAAAGCTTTCCGCTCTGATCGCTAGCAAAAAACTGACTTATAACAGACGTAAGACCAAAAAAATTCCAAAACTCGATGCCCAAAATAAATTGAGTAGGCAGGCCAGATCCAACAAGACATGGGTGAGGAGTAGACGAACCGTTAAAAAAAATTGGAATATCCACTCCGCCCAAAATTTTTATAGGACTGTTATCAGCCGAAACAACTGAGGGCTGGATTTTCGAGCTATATTTCAAACCAAGTTGATTTAATAAAGAAATATCAACAAGTGACATCTGAGCACCAGAATCAAGTAGGGCCTTCACCTTATAACCAGCTGCAGTAATTTCAATGAAAAGACGGTTGTCTGGTGAATCGTTTACGACTAGAGGTGACACGGAAGAGCCGAGCCGTGTAACCTCGCTATTTAGTTTTTTTGACGTAGACGGATTGCAATCAGGACAATTTCGTGTAGATACCCCAACCCGTTTACAATTAAAACAAGCAATTCCAGGAATTTTAGGACATCCGCGGTAATCGTGTCCAAATTCATTACACTTTAAACACCTGGGAAATGTCTCAGTGTTGACAGGCGACACAACGACAGGAGAAGTGGACTTACACTGAAAAGTTTCAAAATTTCTAGATATCTCAAGAAGAGTATCCATATCTTTAACAATATTTGTGGCGAGACACGGGTGGTAACGCGCATGTAATCCATACTTAACGATTGTCAATAAGTCGTCTTCATTTATCGGAGTACGTAACTTTGAATTTAGGTCGCGAATTTCGATGACATATTCAACAACTGTCTGGTCAATTCGTTGCCTCGACGCACGTAATTGTCGCTCAATCTTAAAATCGTAGTCGACTGTATCAAAAGTACGCAAGAATGCCGATTTGAGATCAGCGAATGACAAGCCAGGAAAGCGAATAGCCCTAAAGTATTTGAGCGCACTTCCGGAAAGAAGTTCGTGAAAGCGAAGGACTACATAAGCTGGGCTTACTCCACGAGCGATACCTTCTTCCTCGACACGTGCAAAAAACTCACGGACGCATGAATCTCCCGCAAAGATGAGGTTCCATTTGGTAAGTGATTCAGGCTTCCCTGTTGTAGGATACCATCCAGATTGCGGTGCTTTGGCATTTGAGGCGTGGGTGGAAGGACTTTTACCACCGGTTGTCTGCAGTGTAGTCGGTAAGACGGGGATAGTCGGAGCAGAATTAACACGACGCGGGAAGGGTCGCGGTGTGATGAAGGGGTTTGCAGGTGGCCTATGCGGAGTATCGCCGATTGGAAATTCAACAATATCCTCAAAGCTATCCATAGCTGTTCCTGACAAACGACAAATGAACGAAACAAGAAAAAAACAATAAAAATAGGCTAACTGACTTACCTTTGTGTTCCCTAACACTACGGGTACTAATTAAGGAATTAAGCTAATAATAATGAATGACGCGGGATAGGTTGTCTGGGAGTTAAATGATAAGTCGTAATTAATTTTTGAATAATACACAATTTTTATAATTTTAAGTAACTGACGCAGAGGACATTAAACATTGAAGTCATCGATTCGATGTCACGCAGCTATATGTTGGTCTGCTTGGATATAATTATAAGAAGGCACGGTTAAATCTGAAAACAAAGCTAAAAGAATTAAAATGATGACCGAGGATCGGTCACCCTCCTCCTACTAAAATAAATTTTAAATATATTAATTTCACAACAAATTAAATAAAATAAGAGAAAAAATCACTTACGTTCGGGCGCCAAATTGTAGCATTAAGCTAACACAAAAAATAAACACGTAGAATTTCACATCAAATCACACTTTATTCAATCACCTTGAGAATATAAAAAGAAACACAATATAATAAACACAGTTAAACACGGCTTAAAAATAAACACTATACAGTTAGAATAGGGTTTAGGGTTGTCGAGTTGTTGGCGTTAGAAAGTTGGTAAACCGAAATAAACACCCAAAATAAAGATGGCCTGCCAAGGGCTTTTAGAATTTAGAAAAGTTGGGAATCAAAGACAAGACTTCGCATGAGCAATAGGTAAATTAAGCATTCGCTATGCAGGAAATTACATGGCAAAGAAATAGTTATTTATGCGCATAAACACCTTACCTTTTAATCTTCCTATAAAGCTATCTTTTAATTCGCCTATGAAAAGTCTTAGGTATAACCAAATTACACAAATTTATCAGTAAGTCTTAAAATTAACTAGTTTGGATAAATACGTAATAAATTTAAAAAAAGGAAAAGGTTAGAGTGTAAACCAGAATATTACGTCGAAGTGGAGCGGATCCCCCGTCACAGGATCCGATAGTCAGGATCCGGAAAATAAAATATTTGATAAATCACGTCGAGTAATTATTGCACATATACATGTGCCTTAGTAAAGCAGATGCTCGTCGCTGCCGTATATTGATGTACAGCACCAAAATGAAGAGAAAATCACCCCGTAAGGTGAAAGCTGGAAAGAAAACTGACATGAACCTATGCACCATGAAATAACCCACTATACTCAAAACGGACAGCAGAAATGAAATAAAACTCTTACCCGTTGCGAAAAATCCGGCTTGAATATAATTATGAATTCGTGGAATATCAACCCAAAACTTTTTACGGCTTGAAATATAAGGGCTTTCACGACAAATTCGTTTTACTTGAACCCAAAAACAGCTCTTCAACACAATTCAATCTCAATCTGTCCTTACACGGGAAACAAATCTGAATGACTTGTTTTCCTAGTGTCAATTTTGATATATTTTTTTCCTCAGAACATCAGTTTAAAATTTAAACAAATCAGCCGAAAGAATTATACTCAAATAGCAACCAGTACGATATTCCACAGAAAAGTTATTACTATAAATTTATAACAAATAAGGCCACATTATCATGCAGCAATAATAATGCTGCAATACATAGGGACAGACATAGGAAAGCAACTTTGTTTTATACTATGTAGTGATTAATGTGAACATGTTAGCAATCCGGGAGTGCCGACAGAAGTGAAAACTACACACACGCACACTCACGCAAAAATAAATGAAAAAAAAACTTTCTACACGAGATTCGAACTGCGATCACTTGAGAAAACGCACTGCTATTCCACACATTATATATATCGCGGAATAATATATATATATCGGGGAACAATTCACACAAATTGACCTAGTCCCAAAGTAAGCGCTAGTAAGGCTTGTGTTATGGGTACTAGACAACGATATACATACTTATATAGATAGAAAACATCCATAACTCAGGAACAAATATTCGTGCTCATCACACAAATACATGCCCTTACCAGGATTCGAACCCGGGACGCTTGCTTCGCAGGCAGGGTCACTACCAACTAGGCCAATCGCGTCGTCATAATTATACCTAGTTATACCTTATACTTATATATAGTTAAAGCGACGAAATCAACGTACACTTCGAAAATCGAACGCGTATTTCGAAATAATCTCTTAGAGGATCTGATATCCTGGTACTTAAACTCTCACTCCGTCTTACGCCTGACGCGAGTTTAACATTTTTTACCCATCCCAAAAAGTGCCCAACGTCGCTAAAGAAGTTCTCACTTCAAAAATAGATAAATGTACTAAAAAAATAATCAATACTTTTCTGAATGTTATCGAATAAAAGTTACTCCATTGAAATAAAGAAAATAAAAAATAAAATAAACAACTTAATACAAACATGGCGAGTTCCAAACATAAATTCCATAAACCATCCGAATAGACCATGCATCATAGCTTCAAAGATTCCCCCACAAATCCTCATACAATAACATAACCCTACTCGGCACACATGGTTACACCCAAGTTCCTGCCTACCCTGTTCACTGGGCACACGCGTTTGATCCTGACCGGATTATGTCGCTACGGTACCCCCTCTGATACTGTGAACAACGTCTATATAAATGGGTAAAGGAGTTTGGTTCATGCGACCTTTTAATGTGTCGTAGATATTAATCCTGCAGTGATTGCGCTGTTCTAGTGTAGAGTATTAATAGCTGGTAAAACTATTATATACTTAGTACCGTCAACTGGGGTGACTTTGGTAATTTTGGGGATACTTTGATCGTTTTAAAATTGCTATAAAATCGGTATTATCCATATCTGGTGAATGTTTGGCATGTAGACGCAAAGGCGATCGACGAAGACATTGATTGGAAGCAGTAAACGCAAATAAAAAATAATGCTTTTGTCACTAAAACTACTTTTTAAAGTCACCCCGCAAATCAAAGTCATTCCAGTTGACTGTACTAATGAAGTCCATCTAAAAATCTATTTTTGGAGTGAAAACTTTTTAGTTGCGTTGAGGCTTTTTGGGATGGGTAAAAAATGTTAAGCTCGCGTCAGGCGTAAGACGGAGGGCGAGATTAAGTACCAGGATATCAGGATCCTCTGACAGCTTATTTTGAAATACGAATGAATCGCGTTCGATTTTTGAAGTGTTTTTTGTTGAGTCGTGGAGCAAAAGTACTAGGGCATCAGCACATTGTTAGAGGTCTGTCAATATAGATAATTTGTACTATTTTGTATAAATATAAAGTATAATATAAATTAAAAATAATATCTAGAATATCAGCGACATTAAATTGAACCTTAACACTATGACGATACCGTTTGTTTTTCAATATGAATGTTAGTGGCACGTGTGTACGGTAGCTTGTGGCTTTGCGATAATAGAGACAAGGGCCTTTGTTTGAAAGATTAGGGCTCGAAGCGAAAAATTCGGTGTTCTGCCTTTTCGCCGAATTTATTTTGATCGAATTTCATTTGGCAACCAACATTTCGCCGAATGATCACTTTGACAACTATTTATTGGCAAATTTTTGTATGCCAACCTCTCATTTGGTCGAATTTTTATGAAGACTAATATCATTTTGATTTTAAACTTTTGGAATATCTTTCACATGGCAAACGTAACACTAGGCCGAAAAACTCTTATGATTAATTTGGATTAATTTAGGTTTAGGTGCGGCGGGGTGGCCCTCGGGCTACCCCTTAGCCGCGAACATTTTTGTTTTAACTTATAAACAGTCTTTATTTTACTTTAGAATGTTTTATTTTTTATTAATGGTTATGTAGTACCATTTGGCTATATAAAAAATTGCATTTTAATAAGTGTCCACGTAAAAAAAAACTAACGTTGAGTTGGCAATCGTGAGCTTGGGAAACTAATCATTTTAACTAGTCGCCATATGATGATTCGGCAAAATGAAATTCGGCCAAACGTTGGTTGGGAATTGAAATTCGGCAATAAAATTTTCGGCAAATCAATAGAAAACCGAAAAATAATTCACCTGGGAAGATTCATACTAAAGTATGTATGTTTTTTTTTTTAATGCGAATAGGAAGGCAAACGAGCAAGTGGGTCATCTGATGGTAAGCCATCACCACTGCCCATAGACACCAGCAACCCCGGAGGGATTGCGGATGCGTTGCCAACCTAGAGGGCTAAGATGAAATGCCTCTTGTGCCCGTAATTTCCCCGGCTGTCTTACTCTCCACACCGGAACACAGCAGTGCAAGCACTGCTGCTTAGCGGCAGGGTTAGCGAGTAGGATGGTGGTAGCTATCCGGACGGACCTTGCACAAGGCCCTACCACCCGCGAATGTATGTATGTATCTCCTTTAGTCCTGCATTGTCGTACACTAGTCTAACTCTCGAGTTACACTCCCGACGTGCTAAACGATCTTTAGGGTACAGAGTACGTTGTAACGACTGCGTGTCGGTTGTTGACCTAAAAAGAGAGTGGTGCTCTGTTTGGGCGACTAGTTCATTGACTAGGCAAGTAGTTTTACGATTTATAATAATAATATAGCCTTTTTATTCCGAATTCGCTACAATTTCAGTAAGTACGTTGTTTTTTTTTTATTATATTATCGCGTAATTCGGCGTGCCTCATGGCATAGGCCTCCTCCGTGTATTGGAGGGTTTGGGCTATAGTTCCCACGCGCGCCCAGTGCGGATTGGGAACTTAACACACACCATTGTATTTCTTCGCAGATGTGTGCAGGTTTCCTCACGATGTTTTCCTTCACCGAAAAGCTCATGGCAAATTTCAAATGTAATTTTCGCACATAAATTCCGAAAAACTCAGAGGTGCGAGCCCAGGATTTGAACCCACGACGCTCTGCTTGAGAGGCCACAGGTCAAACCACTAGGCTACCACGGCTTTTTTTTTACGTTTTAGTAGTCAACGAACTATAATTACAAAAACTGACAACTCACGTGTATAATGCTCTTCATGTTTCGGACTAACTCGTAGTCCTTCCTCATGGAACGCTCGCCCCGGCGGCAGCGAAACGAACATTGCCGGGGCGAGCGCTCCATGAGGAAGGACTACGAATCAGTCCGAAACATGTCGAGCATTACTTGGCTTCTATACGTGAGTTATCCGTTTATGTAATTATGATCGAGTCTCACGGTTTTTACCATGTCTAAAGCAAAATAAATGTATTTATGTATGTTATTTTATTTTATTTTTTATTTATGTATGTAAACTCTTTAAAAAATAAAAGTAATATAAATCTCTATAAATCCTTATAAATTATTTCATTTCATTTCATTTACGGTAGTTTCATGTTGAAAGTCAACGAACTATTTTTTTTATAAACATACATACATACATAAATCACGCCTTCATCCCTCACGGGGTAAACAGAGCCCAGGGTAACAAGAGCCAAAGGCCACGCTTGGCATAATTATGTTCTTCCAGTTGTCCTAGAAATTTGAAATTTGGTATGAAGGTACTTTTATGCCATTACTTATTGTATAAGGTTGCGACCAAACCGCCGCGTATACGCAGTGACGTGTCGTATGCGTCACGTTTTATCACCGTTTCTCCATACATTTTGTTGCGATTCCGTAACGTCACCGTTTTTTAAGCGGCGGTGTGGTCGCACCCTGAGTTTGTTAATTTGCTATTGTGAATATTGTTTTTAATTTAACTGTCTTTAAATGCATGTATTTTCAAACGCAATGTATATTGTGTTTTTTTTATAAACATACATACATACATAAATCACGCCTTTATCCCTCACGGGGTAAACAGAGCCCAGGGTAACAAGAGCCAAAGGCCACGCTTGGCATGATTATGTTCTTCCAGTTGTCCTAGAAATTTGAAATTTGGTATGAAAGTAGCTCTATCACAATTTATGAAATAAGTCTAAAAATATTATTTTTAATGTCTGTCTGTTCATATACTTAAGTAAATATAAAATGACCTCACACTGCCTACATTTCGCTTAAGAGTACCGCTAAAACTGGATTTTATAATAACTTGGCAAATTTGCACGGTGCCCTCGGTGTGCGAGTCCGATTTGCACTTAGCCGGTTTTTTTACATTCTTCACGAATATTTTTCGCCAATTATGGAACCAATATGGAATGAAGAAACGACAATAATTGAATCGTGCACACAAAGAGTTTCTCAGAACGTTTAAACTGGCAATATCACTTGAAAAAGGAAGATCCTACTATAATATTATGAATGCGAAAAATTGTGATTATGGATGTATGGATGTTTGTTACTCTTTTTTGCCAGAGAACAGGGGCCTTACCATGACGTCCTAATTCCGACTCAGCTCAAGTTTTAGCTGTCACTTTTAGTATGAATCTGACAGCGAGCGAACCTAAACTGAACCGCATTAAGACGTCATGGAATGAATAAATGTCTTCTTTCTTTCTTTCTTTCTTTCATGGTAAGGCCCCAGGTCTGGATTGGAACATGTTTATACCATTTTCATTCTTACCTGTCCTATTTGGTAAACAAAATTCTAACCTCAATATGCAAATTTTTGTAAAGAATAAGGTGTATCATATTATCAAATAAACCTGAGGTAATATTTTGTACATAATTTTGCTGATAATTTATCTCCAATTCCTTTATTTACGATGAAATAGTTAAAAAATAACAAAAATGAGACGTTTTGAGGTTAGAATTTTGTTTACCAAATAGGACAGGTAAGAATGAAAATGGTATAGATTGGAATACTTTGTATCTCTGAAATTTGCGTAGTTCCCGCTGGATAGCGACAAACGATTTTTTTTTAATTCTTTAAATTATTTCATTACTTGTGCTATAGTTATAGAGTTATAGTTATTATTATTATTATTATCAGCCTATTGTGTCCCACTGCTGAGCAAAGGCCTCTCCCCAACTCCTCCACTGCTCCCGGTCTGCTGCGGTAAGTATCCAGTCGTTCAAGAAGGCGTCCAACTCGTCCCGCCATCGCCGTCTAGGTCTACCGAGCCGCCGGTTTGAGTTAGTGGGACTCCACTTGGTGAGAGTTATAGTTATTTATTCAAAAAACAATATACATTGCGTTTGAAAATACATGCATTTAAAGACAGTTAAATTAAAAACAATATTCACAATAAAATGAACACAAAATATTTACCTTGCTACTCCGCTACTTAAAAGTAGCGGAGTAGCAAGGTAAATATTTTGTGTTCATTGAAATGGACCTCCGCAAAGTAACGCCTGATTCAATAAAAAAAAAAAAAATATTCACAATAGCAAATTAACAAACTCAGGGTGCGACCACACCGCCGCTTAAAAAACGGTGACGTTACGGAATCGCAACAAAATGTATGAAGAAATGGTGAGAAAACGTGACGGATACTACAAGTCACTGCGTATACGCGGCGGTTTGGTCGCACCCTTATACAATAAGTAATGGCATAAAAGTACCTTACCTTCATACCAAATTTCAAATTTCTAGGAAAACTGGAAGTACCTCACAGATTTTTGAAGCTCGGCGATTTGTATGGAAATACCTTTTCTAATGACTGTATCTTTTGATTCAGCATATCTGGTGACAGACGGACAGAGGAGTCTTAGAAATAGGTCGTCATATCTTTGGGTACGGAACCCTGAAAAGGTTTACCCAAGTAGTAAAATTTACTCTTGTAGGTATTCTAAGATTATGTCTTATAAAACTCCTATATACCAATGCAAAACCACATTTGGGTGCACTTTATAGGAGGATTTAGTCTTACAGTCTACGTATTATTATCCTATGAAGTGCACTTTACTCTTACATTGGGATTTCTACTCGTGCTTGTAGGATTAAATGATCCTATATAGCTCCTACTAATGCATTATGTAAGCTCATTTAGTCCTACAGCGGTCTATTGTATGGTGCTGTAGGAGTATTTAGTCCTAGAGCGATCTGTTGTATCGTGCTGTAGGAGTATTTAGTCCTACAGCGATCTGTTGTTATGGTACTGTAGGAGTATTTAATCTTACAGCGATGAATTTAATGCCCTACTAAGAGTCGCGTGCCCTTTTTCCTGTTAGTGTCGCGTGTTATTAATGCTAGTTTGTGGAGTGAAACAATTAAAATACTATTAGCAAAATGTAAGTAACTTATGACTCATTAAATTTGTCTGTGTGTTTTTATGTGCATGTATTAGTTACGTACAAGAAATCAACTTGGTAAATTAATTTTATCGATAATGTTCTTGATTTTATACAATACATTTTCATGCCCCCTATTTTAATTGTAATATTTAAAGTAATTTATTATTTAAATAAATGATTTTTACAAAACATACTTAATCAGAACTATTATCAGTATTAAGCTCTTGGATAGTGCTTTTATAGGAATACACAAAATGGCTGTGATGACTGCGCAACGGAGATTCTTATAACAGAATGCATAAGATAATTCAAAGTAAAAACATACTTATAAAGTTCTTACAGCTTGCTGATATAGTGCAAGTAATCTTACAGAAACAAGGATTAAGTCAAATCGATCCTACAACGAGTCATCCTATATCTACTGTTTCTATGATATTTGTAAGACTAAAACACCTATTGGAGCATTAAGCATGATACTAATAGGGGTAAACGTCTTACAAAATGCGCTTATAGGATCAAAATCACATACTCTAATAAAAGCATTATAAAATGCATTTAAAAGACTATGTGTCTAACAAGAGTCGTATAAAGTTATCCTATAAACGTTCTGTAGTCTATGTAATAGGAGTAAAGTATCTTATAGCTAAAATCGTCTTATAAGATGCAGATATAAAATTATTACTCTTAATCAGGAGCTTTATAATACAACTATAAGAATTTTCCTACAGCAGATTTGAAAACACTTTTATAAAACTGATATAAGAGGTATTAGTCTTACTATAGGAGTACTTTGCTACTTGGGTAGTAGCTTGTTAGTGCCAAAATGGGCGAGTAACTCGACCACATTAAACGAGTCTGCCATCTTAAAGTAACATAATACGAAATACGTTTAGAACAAGTTACACGTAAAGATATGTACATTGTATGTTATTATGAGTTATTGTTTTAAACGCTATTTTGTGTAGTAAATATTGGACGTTTCTAACATATCTACATTAATAGACCATCCTGGCTATCAGCGAAACATTCAAAACTAATATTGTTCTACTGTCCGATAGTTGACTTTATCACTCCAAACAAAATGTTGTAACTTCCATGATGCTCAAGACGCGTACCGTACCTACTGGCCGCTTATTTATTTATTTATTTATTTATTTATTTAAGGAGAACCAACAGCATTTAATACAATTTAGGTAATGAAAATAGTAACACAGAGCCAATTACAGGAACTCACAGATAGTAACACAGTACAAGTTAAGCATAGCTTAACTTAAAATCAGGTGACGCGCACAGTATCAAACGACACACTATGCAAAGAAAACAGTATACATTGCGAAGTAAGATTCTAACACTAAGTGACTTAAACATTAAACAGAAATTAAAAATAAAAATTTATAGTTCACAATGAAATGAATTGTTCCGATGAACATCACTATGTACCTTATCTTATGTCTTATACTCTAAGAAACAAACAATCACAGTATAGCTGAGCCAGAGAGCATCCTAAATTTAATACCGGCTGCTCTTTTAGTAATACTTATTTTATTTTACAAAACTTGAGGCAAACGCCGCACCACCAAGGAATTGATATAAACCTACTTACCTAAATTTTATTAAAATTAAGTGTCCAAGCAAGCAGCGCGCTCACCTAAAGCACCCCATCACCAGACTTCGCCTCACGGATAGGGTGTTACAGTTAAATATGTCAATATCCATTTCCTTCGCAAGGTTATTTAAATTTCGACTAGCGCGCGAAAGAAAGCTGTTTTTCCTATACCTAGTCGATGTAAATTTGATAAAAATAGGGGGATTAAATCTTTTTTGCCGAATGGGTGTGTTAAAGGACAATTTCTGTAGTAATTCAGGGCAGTCGACGTTGTTGCTAATGACGTTCAGAATGTAGGTGACATCCGCTATCTCACGACGCTGTTGTAAAGGAATAAGATGGTGTCTCCTACATATATCGACGTAATTGGACGATCTATAGGAACATTTTAGCTTGAAACAGAGATACTTAACAAACTTCCTCTGAACACGTTCAATCCGGTCGACATATACTTTATAGTATGGATTCCAGATTTGAGAAGCATACTCCAGCCTACTTCTAACGTAGGTGCAATAGAGGACCTTGAGTGTTTTTGCTTGTGTAAATTGCGATGAATTACGCATTATAAAACCCAATGACCTTAACGCACTACAGACAATACTGTCAATATGTTCATCAAATAGAAGTTTAAAAAAAAAACGTTCGTATATCTTTATTGATAGACCTCTAACAATGTACTTTTTCACACCTCTCATTCAGAAAAGTAAGTTTTGCTCCCTGTCGAGGGGGATCAAAGTGCAACTTTTCTGTTCAAGGCTTTTTTAAATGTTTTTTTTTGCAAATGCAATTTTTTGAAGTTGATAATTGTAAAACCACGCCATGTTCTATGATGGTAGCTCTTTAATTATATTTAGAATTCTTTTTCAAGTTATTTAATGTTCGGTGTGAAAAGTTGTATGAGCCACTCGGGAGCAAAATTATTTTCATCTTGGGCGTTAACACCTTGAATCCCTCATTACGCTCTGGATTCTACTGATTCTACTATTGTAGAATTCTTCGCTACATTCTACATACATACATACATACATATCGTCACGCCTCTTTCCCACAGGGGTAGGCAGAGACTACTTTGTTCCACTTGCTACGATCCTGACATACCTCTTTCGCTTCATCCACATTCATCAATCTCTTCATACATGCTCGTCGGTTTCGGGTACTCTTGACCTGGCCTTTTTCCAAAACGTCCCCAATTTGATCATGGAACGTCCGCCTAGGCCGCTACATTCTGGATTCAATAAATACCGTAAATACATCATTTGGCTCCCTTGTGACACAAATAACTATTGCACCACGACTCAACAAAAAAACACTTCAAAAATCGAACGCGATTCATTCGTATTTCAAAATATGTTCAGGTGCGACCACACCGCCGCTTAAAAAACGATGACGTTACGGAATCGCAACAAAATGTATGAAGTAACGGTGAGAAAACGTGACGCATACGACACGTCACTGCGTATACGCGGCGGTTTGGTCGCACCCTTAGAGGGTCGTGATATCCTGCTACTTAAACTCTCCCTCCGTCTTACGTCTGTCGCGAAATTATCATTTTATACTCATCCCAAAATCATCAGCGCCGCTATAGAAGTTGAAAGTTATGCTTGGCACACTGTAATTTTGGCTGCAATCGGTTGGTAATATTTAGTATAATATATATTATTAATAAGAGGCCTTGGTCGAAGCGAAGGTCGGGATCGTAGCAAGTGGAACAAAGTCTCTGTTTACCCCTGTGGGCAAGAGGCGTGACTTTATGTACCTACTAGCTGTTGCCTGCGACTTCGTCTGCAAAGAATTCGTTTATAGCTATCCCGCGGGAATTTTACGGGATAAAAAGTAGCCTATGTGCTATTCCAGACTTTTCTCTATCAACGTGCCGAATTTCATGCAAATACGTTGGGCCGTTCTGGCGTGATTGAGTAACAAACAAACATCCATCCATACTTTCGCATATAATATTTGTTAGATGACGAATCTAAAAGTTCACGCAATATATATATATCCTACTACTATTATAAAGGCGAAAGTTTGTAAGTATGGATGTATGGATGTATGGATGTTTGTTACTCTTTCACGCCAGTACGGCTTAACGGATCTGGATAAAATTTGGAACAGACATAGTTTATGATTTGGAATAACACATAAGCTACTTTTTATCCCGGAAAATTGCGTAGTTCCCGCGGGATAGCGATAAACGAATTCTTTGCAGACGAAGTCGCGGGCAACAGCTAGTATATATATATATATATATATATATATATATATATATATATATATATATATATATATATATATTTTTTTATGAATAGGAAGGCAAACGAGCAAATGGGTACCTGATGGTAAGCGATCACCACTGCCCATAGACACCCGCAACCTCGGAGGGATCGCAGATGCGTTGCCAACCTAGAGGGCTAAGATGAAATGCCTCTTGTGCTCGTTATTTCCCCGGCTGTCTCACTCTCCACACCAGAACACGGCAGTGCAAGCACTGCTGCTTAGCGGTAGGATTAGCGAGTAAGATGGAGGTAGCGCTATTTTATAGTTTAGCTATGTATTATATTTATGTAAGTATTGTTTTATTATCCCTGCGTTTCTCCTGTCTATTTGTTTCCGCCACCTACTTAAACTGTCTCCAACTTATTTCTTTGTCTTAAAGGTTGTCTGGTAGAGATCGCTATTAAGCGATAAGACCGCCTATTGTGTACTTTGTTCTATGTTTCTGTATTGTTTTGTACTGATTTGTGGTGTTCAATAAAGAGTATTTGTATTGTATTGTATTGTAGCGATCCTTGGACCTTGCACAAGGCCCTACCACCCGCACTAAAAGGCTAAAAGGTTTACTGGGTGAATTTGTGCGGAACCCTCGTCGCGCGAGTCCGACTCGCGCTTTTCCGGTTTTCTAGAGTTACGAAACCCTAAAGAAGATTACAAAAGGCCAGCTAAATATTAAAATCTTCAACAATGCAAGCATTTTATGATTTCTTGCCGAAGTTCTGACATTCTTCAAGTTAAACAAAGCAGGGAGCGTCAATCATCTGAGAAACGAGAAAATCGCTGAGTTTCCGCACCTAATATTACCTACAGACAACGAAAAAGTACATGGAGCTGAGTTTCAAATGAAATTAGAATGTTTTCATTATATTTTTACCCGCCTCCGGCAAAACCAAGGGAGACTTTGACAGGCTATGTATGTATGTAAACCTGTTCCCTCATAGCTCCTAAACTACTTATCAGAACTGGACAAATGAGGTATTTTTAGAAGCGCCTTGATCGTCCGCTGGTGACTAAAAATATGTATGTATGTCTGTATATATCAGTGACCAATATAAACTGACCCAACACTGCATTTTGCTTTGGAGCAGGGCTCTGCTTACACTGGCTTATAGATATTTATAGATAACTAGCTGTTGCCAGCGACTTCGTCTGCAAAGAATTTGTTTATCGCTATCCCGCGGAAACTACGCAATTTTCCGGGATAAAAAGTAGCCTATGTGCTATTCCAGACTTTTTTCTATGTGCCGAATTTCATCCACATCCGTTGGGCCGTTCTGGCGTGATTGAGTAACAAACAAACATCCATCCATCCATCCAACCATCCATCCATCTAGCCATCCACACTTTCGCATTTATAATATTTTATAGATAATGGTACGGAACCCTCGGTGCGCGAGTCCGACTCGCACTTGGCCGGTTCTTTCTTTTTGCGCGAGTGTGTGTGTAGTTGTCACTTCTGCCGACACTCCCGGAGTGCTACGCGGTGTTTTTTTAGGGTTCCGTACCTCAAAAGGAAAAAACGGAACCCTTATAGGATCACTTTGTTGTCCGTCCGCCCGTCCGTCCGCCCGTCCGTCTGTCAAGACCCTTTTTCTCAGGAACGCGTGGAGGTATCAAGCTGAAATTTATATCAAATACTCAGGTCTACTGCCCCTTGGAGCTGTGAAAAAATCAAACTTCTAAGCCAACGCAACTCGCAAGGGAATCAAAACCTACAGGGTACTTTCCGTGAACGCAGAATCTTGAAATTTGGTATGAAGGTAGTTCTTATAGCACAGTTTAAGGAATAATTGCGAAAACCGTAAATATGTATGTATGTCTCTATATATCAAAAACCAATATAAAGTACCGTGACCCCACACTGCGTACATTTTGCTTTGGAGCAGGGCTCGGCTTACACGGTTTATAGATATTTCTAGATAATGGTACGGAACCCTCGGTGCGCGAGTCCGACTCGCACTTGGCTGGTTTTTTAACTACAAAACCCTTTCCACTAAAAATCCGACTAGCGCTTGACCGTTATTATGAAAAGCGTAAAAAGCATAAAATTAGGCAAAAACGCGTTGACCGATTTTAAACAGGGTGAGAAGGGGACAGGGGACAGGGGGGACAGGCCCACATAACCCCTTGTCGCATTAGACACGGGGGAGTACACTTGACAACCACAGAGTACTTACAGGAATGCCCACCGCTTATCTTTGCATTGAGATTATTTTCAATAGAGTGAAATCGTCATACACAGAATGCCACTAACTAATATTATAAACTAGCGACCCGCTCCAGCTTCGCACGGTATATTATGCATGTATTATACATATAAACCTTCCTCTTGATTCACTCTATCTATTAAAAAAACCGCATCAAAATCCGTTGCGTAGTTTTAAAGATTTAAGCATACATAGGGACGTAGGTACATAGGGACAGAGAAAGCGACTTTGTTTTATACTATGTAGTGATAATGCGAAAGTATGGATGGATGGATGGATATTTGTTTGTTACTCCATCACGCCAGTACAATAAAATGATAATATTTTTATGGTGTATCACAAAAAAGCGACACAGAAAGTTATGGAGAAACTTAGAAATCTCAACGCTTTAGAAAAAAATAGGCACAATTATAATATTATTTATTTTGTAGGTAAATGTTTTTTTTTTATGTTAGAGAGGCCCGACAAACGAACTAATGGGTCATCTGCAATGATCACCACTGTCCTATATCATAGACACCCGCAGCACTTTACGCGAACAAAAAACAAACACAACAACACAAAACATCAAAAGAATTGATAGAATTTGACGACCGGATGGCCTAGTGGTTATGAAGCTAGAGGTCCCGGGTTCGAATCCCGGTAGGGGCAGACATTTGTATGATGACTACGAATGTTTGTGCCCGAGTCATGGATGTTGTATGTATTTAAGTATTTACCTACATTATAGAAGTACGTTTATCCGTTGCCTGGTAGCCATAGTACAAGCCTTGTGCTTAGTTTGGGACTGGGTCAATTGGTGTAATTTGTCCCATGATTATTTATTTATTTAGAAAATATAAACTAAATAATACAAATACTATTTTTAGAACTCCACAAATCAGTACAAAACAATACAGAAACAAAGAACAAAGTATACAATAGGCGGTCTTATCGCTTAACTTATGTAAATACTAGCTGTTGCCAGCGACTTCGTCTGCAAAGAATTCGTTTATCGCTATCCCGCGGGAACTACGCAATTTTCCGGGATAAAAAGTAGCCTATGTGCTATTCCAGACTTTTCTCTATCTATGTGCCGAATTTCATCCAGATCCGTTGAGCCGTTCTGACGTGATTGAGTAACAAACAAACATCCATCCATCCATACTTTCGCATTTATAATATTAGTTAGATAGAAACAGTTAAATTTTATGCCGAAAATGCCTTACATCATTTTGAAAAAGAGCTGAATACCCCAAACTGCTGGACCGATTCTTGCCAAAAATGACTAAGAACCACCGCAAGGAAACTGGCTTTCAAAATGGAAAACCGCATCGAAATCGGTCTATCCCCCTGAGAGCTACGATGCCACAGACATCAACGTCACACTTATAATGACCCTGTTTTCGTGTTGGGGGTTAAAAAGAAAGAAAGGAAGAAAGAAAGAAGACATTTATTCATTTTGCAAGACACACAAATATAAGAGCATGTACACACAATTTTATAGAAAAAAAATCAACAGTAAAAAAACCAGACATGAAAATTTGATCATCAGCGTTGTGTTGTGTCTCCGCAAAAGTGAAACGGTCGCTGGCTCAGCATTACTCTGAGGTGTTAGACACCTGCAGCACTGATTTTCAGCCAGAACCGTCTGTGACTCAAGAAACGATACACAGTGTAGATTAAATAAATTAATATACTACATAAACCATAAACTTTTAAGTAAGAAGTGAAGTAATAAATAGATAGAACCCGACTTATGTGTAACTAGAAAATACATAAATTTATTAAATAATTTTCAAGGGTACATTCTCTTTTGAAACGTCAAATTATTATTACGACAACGTTTTATGATCGCCAGGAATAAAATTGACTGTAGATAGGTCATTTGAACCTCCAAACTAAAACCAACCGATAAATACATAATACCTATAAAATAGTTACTAACAGACAAAGCAACGCCTAAACCACTAAAGCTGCAATCTTGGAATTTGGCACACATTACGCTTTGAGTATCGTAAAGGTGTACTAAGAAAAGATTTTTAAAATTCTCACGGGATAGGGAATATATGGGATTTATATTCGCTGCAATGGGACATAATACAATACAATACAATACAATACAATACAAAATATTATAATCGGGATGTGAACCGCGATTACCTTTATTGAGCTCCCGATATTTCGATACAGTTGCATGTATCATGATCACGGTTCGAATGAACTTAACCGTGAATCATTAAAAACTCTTATTAATACAATACAATACAATAACTCTTTATTGAACACCACATATAACAATCAAAACAGAAAAAAGGTATACAGAAGTAATAAGGTAACAATAGGCGGCCTTATCGCTACAGAGCGATCTCTACCAGGCAACCATAATGGACCGGAGAAAAGAACAGATCTGAGCAGGTGGTGCAATTTAGAATATGTATTAATATACCTAAGTAGTGAAAGTACATACATACTAATACACATAATATTAGAAATAATACAATATACATGAAACACATTTATAATAAATGGAGATATATATAGACCCATACACATACATAAAAAGAAAACCAGCTATAAGAATCATGGACAGGATGACAGATAGTGCTCCTTTAGCATAGTTTTAAATATGGGCATAGTCATAATTACTAGTTTTGAAAGGTACAAGGAATCATAGGTAATAAAAGGAATTTCAGGATTTTTCAAAATTGCTGCGGGATAGGGAGTAGTGAAATCGCGAGTGAGAGCTTCACAGCTAATATTTACGCGTTTGCTCATAAAATAAAAAAAAAACCCTCCAAATTTCCACTTAAACAAACAATGCCTGAACCTTAGCGTGCATGTTACAATAAAAAAAAGGTTATTTTGAGAAAACATCCCCCCCACCCCTCCGATTTACTATATATAGGGTGGTGTGTTTCAGTCCCCTCAGTCGATGCCGGGAAGCGATCCGCAGCGGACGCCGCGTACGTGAGATATAAAAAAAAACGTATTTGTGTAATTGTTTGACATTATACAGTGTTGTGTTCAGTGTATACGTACGCTGGGTTTATATGCGGTAAGTGGATTTTTTTACATAGTTTTTATATGCCCTGCCATTTCGTTTACGTAATAGTTCCAGGTTAGGATGTGCTATTTAAAGTGCGATTATTTACCACGGACTTTATTTACACAGTGATACGGAAAATCGGGAAACTGTGTGATTTGAAAAAAGTACGTAGCTTCGAGTGTGTGAGATTTGAAATAACTTTTCCGTTTTTTTTTTTGCGAAAGACGAAAGTAACAAAAAGGTGTGGAATAGAAGGACAAAAACTTTGGGTTTTACGTAATATTGACTGGAAGAGATTCCGTTTAAAGATAACTTCACCTATGTACGTCTGTTTTGTGATGATACACTTTAATTTTCATCTATGTACGTCTGCTTGATGTTATACGTTAATTTTATGTATTTTATTTACTAAGCGCAGAAATAAACACTATCCTATGATATTATGACAGCCGGGGAAATTACGGGCACAAGAGGCATTTCATCTTAGCCCTCTAGGTTGGCAACGCATCTGCAATCCCTCCGGGGTTGCGGGTGTCTATGGGCAGTGGTGATCGCTTACCATCAGGTGACCCACTTGCTTGTTTGCCTTCCTATTCACATAAATTTATATATAAAAAACTAGCTTTTGCCCGCGACTTCGTCCGCGTAGCATTAGCAATTGATATGTTTATCGCTATCCCGTAGACTATACAATTTTCCGGTATAAAAAGTAGCCTATGTTTTAATCTAAGGTACCAGCTATCTTCGTTCCAAATTTTATCCAAATCCGTCCAGTAGTTTTAGCGTGAAGAAGGTACAAGAAGAAGGTGTTGGTAGTTTATTTTGCAAATAGGCCGCCGATTGCTCTTTTACATGTCTTTTTTTTAATCTACCAGCGCATTCGGAAAGACCATCATTGCCAAGAAGAATGCGCCGCAAGAAACTTGGCAGACAGTCATTATTTCAAAATAAAATATATTTACAACAGTACTTAAATTCTACTTAACTTACCTGTTGTTGGCTCACACGCGCTCATGTCATGCTCTGAAAGCAGAGCGGTACCGAGGGCATGTATCACTTCCGTCCCCACAGGCTCGCTATGGGGACGTTTTAGGAACTTCGACGCTGCTAGCCTGTAACTAGACAGTAAATGAAAAAATAAAACAACAAAAGAAAACGGAAATCCATAAGCCTAACATTATACCTACCTAATACCTAACTTAGCACACGTACACATACGACATAGCAATATTGATGTCCTTGTAAATAATTAATAATAATAAAAATAAAAATATTATTAGAGAAAAAATAAATAAAAACTAATTAAAAAAGGTAGGTTAATCACGGAAAACATAAGAGTTTTAAACTACTCACACACACAGCTACACAGCTCAGCAGGTAGTTACTCTACTACAGCGATTAGAAAGAGAGATCCGACATGACATGTGAATGTGACGTCATAAAACGCTACGCCCATATAAACTCTATATTAAAATTATGTTTTTCTAGAAAGAGATGGAAACAAATCTACGGAAGCTTATATCTATCTCGGTTGTTTTTGTAGTTATTTGAAAAAAAAAAAATATTACATAAACGAGCTTTTATGAAACCACTAGCTGTTGCCCGCGACTTCGTCTGCAAAGAATTCGTTTATCGCTATCCCGCGGGAACTACGCAATTTTCCGGGATAAAAAGTAGACTGTGTGCTATTCCAGACTTTTCTCTATCTATGTGCCGAATTTCATCCAGATCCGTTGGGCCGTTCTGGCGTGATTGAGTAACAGACAAACATCCATCCATCCATACTTTCGCATTTATAATATTAAGTTAGATTAGAAAACATGAATAGGTATTCCCAATTGGATATATATCCAGTTGGGAATACCTATTCATGTTTTATAAGTTTTGTTTTTAATATAATATACAGGGTGTAACGAACACCCCCCAACAATAATTCACTGGGGTATATATGTATGTATGTATGTATGTAAACTCTTTATTGCACATAAAAATTTAAAAATACAGAAGTACACAGAAAATAGTACAAAGGCGAACTTATCCCTAAGAAGGGATCTCTTCCAGCTAACCTGGTACAGAAAGGAATAGTTTAAAAAAAAGGCAAGCAGTCATTATTATGCGCAAATAAGTAGTATTAATACTATAAGTAGTATATAACCATAGGTATAGAAGCTAAAATATATATTTTGAAAAAAATTGGAGTAATTTTATTTTTATATTTTCTATGGGAATGGTAGTACTAACTATAATCATACCCATACTTTATAAACACGTTATTTAAAAAATAACATGTTTAGAATTATATTGGAATCCAATTTTAAATTGACAATGTTAAATGATAAAATTATAAACACAAAACATATTAAATTTTATTAATGTAATTTTTCAATTTCATCATTCAAGAACTCGTCAACAGAATAATAATATTTATTGGTTAGGTCTCCTGTCTCACTGATTCTGGGATTTTATTATATATTTGTATACATTTACAATGGGAACCATTTTTGAACAATTTTAAAATCGATTTCGGTAGCAATAATTTATTTCTATATTGTGTTCTGGTTGTATTTATGTCTATTTTTGCTTTAAATAAATCAGGATATTTGCGCACAAACAAAGCCGATTCCAATATGTAGATTGAGGGTAGCGTTAACAACTTATGTTTTATAAAGTGCTGACGGCAGCTTTCTGGGATTCGTATATTGGCTAGGTATGGTTATGGTTATATACCCCAGTGAATTATTGTGGGGGGGTGTTTGTTTCATTCTGTATATTATAACAAAACTTCTATTATCTCGAGCACCTAGCAACTTTTACTAAACCAATAAGTTCATTTCGCAAACTTTATAATTAACTTCCAATGTATGTATGTTTGTCCGGGTGGAAATCTTGCGACTCAATTTCGAAGCAGATAATCTTCATCCGATTAAACTGAAATTTCGCATACTTGTTTTTTTTTTTTTTTATGTGAATAGGGACCGGGAGCAGTGGAAGAGTTGGGGAGAGGCCTTTGCTCAGCAGTGGGACACAATAGGCTGATAATAATAATAATAATGTGAATAGGAAGGCAAACGAGCAAGTGGGTCACCTGATGGTAAGCGATCACCACTGCCCATAGACACCCGCAACCCCGGAGGGATTGCAGATGCGTTGCCAACCTAGAGGACTTAGATGAAATGCCTCTTGTGCCCGTAATTTCCCCGGCTGTCTTACTCTCCACCCCGGAACACAGCAGTGCAAGCACTGCTGCTTAGCGGCAGGATTAGCGAGTAAGATGGTGGTAGCGATCCGGACGGACCTTGCACAAGGCCCTACCACCCCCGTTGTGTAAGTCAGATGACAATACAAATCTGGCTGTTATATTCTAGTGGTCTAGGAAGGACCGTCGTCGCAGGAGAGAACTCTTCAATGGTTGGTCCAATTGATTTGAAATTTGTTTCACATAATGTAAGACGGTTGACAAAGCAAGTACAGTCAACAAAAAGGACAATCTGCAAAAAAGCTTTTAGTATATGAAATGAATTTGCGTGCTGGTGGATAAAAGCATGGCCATTATCTACTGGACACCCTGTATGTGTATTTGATTAATTAATTAATTAAAGTGGATTTCAATTAACGTAATACTCAAGTGACCCGACTAAGTTAATGAATAATTAACATATACGCCATGTTACAATAACATAGCATAGTTTATGTTATGATAGGTGATGGATCAATCAAGGACTTCAGACATTAAATTCTAGCTTACTGCGACTTCATCGCGATTTATTAAATATAGCCTGACACATACATACATACATATATAACGTCTTTATCCCTTACGGGGTAGACAGAGCCTAAGGTAACAAGACCTAAGGCCACGTTTAGCGTGATTGTGAGCGTATAGGTGGATAGGGAATCAAAATAGTCTACTCACTGATGGTTGGTAATTTTGAGTAAGTTTTAGCTCGGTGTCGCTTCTAATTTCGCTGAGTAATTAATCCACAAGTTGTCTAGGGTCTTAACTGGGGCCTTACCATGACGTCTTGATGCGATTCAGTTTAGGTTCGCTCACTGTCAGAATCATACTAAAAGTGACGCTGAAACTTGAACTGAGTCGGAATTAGGACGTCATGGTAAGGCCCTCGATGTGTTTTAGAGCTGGCAGCTTCATTGGACAAAGAATAAGTATTGCAATCCAGAGAGGGAATGCTGCCAGCATCTTCGGCCCCATGCCCAAGGTTACCTCTTTTTAACCGACTTCAAAAAAAAGGAGGAGGTTCACGATAAATTCGATTGTTTTTTTTATAATGTTTGTTACTTCAGAACATCGTCAGTTGTGGACCGATTTGGAAAATAATTCTTTTAATAGTATATTTTAGTTGTAATATAAACATATTACTACTAGCAACCCGCCCCGGCTTCGCACGGTATATTATGCATGTATTATACATAATAAACCTTCCTCTTGATTCACTCTATCTATTTACACATGTAAATTAGGGACATAGGGACATAGGGACAGAGAAAGGGATTTTGTTTTATACTATGTAGTGATAGTGACATATAAAAGTATATTTTATATAAGTAGGTAGTACATTAAGTTCAGGATAATTTTAAGGTTTCGATGTTAATTTTGTTCTAATTTTAGATTAGTTATTTAAATAAAAAAAAAATACATTCTCAACGGTACAATAATGATAATCGCTATGTTTTTCGTGTAAATTAGGAGTAAACATACTTCACGTTTCTCAATTTGTGTACACGGAGCTGTCAAGTGGTTGTTTACAAAAACTGTGACGTCAGAGCACAGATAATTCGTCGACCAACATGGCTAATAGCGTTTTCGGCGGTTTTTGAAACGCGTATCCCACTAATATTATAAATGCGAAAGTTTGTGACGATGTGACGATGTGAGTGAGTGAGTGAGTATGTTTGTTCCTTCTTCACGCTAAAACAACTAGACGGATTTGGATAAAATTTGGAACGAAGATGGCTGGTACCCTAGATTAAAACATAGGCTACTTTTTATCTCGGAAAATTGTGTAGTTCCCGCGGGCTAGCGATAAACATACCAATTGCTAATTCTACGCAGAGGAAGTCGCGGGCAGAAGTTAGTATATTATATTATTTGAAGGGTTGAAAGTATAAACCCAAAATAGCTTAAAAAAAAATTAGGACGCAATGTATCAGTACCTACCACAGTAAAAAAGCCGTGGTAGCCTAGTGGTTTGACCTGTGGCCTCTCAAGCAGAGCGTCGTGGGTTCAAATCCCGGGCTCGCACCTCTGAGTTTTTCGGAATTTATGTGCGAAAATTACATTTGTAATTTGCCATGAGCTTTTCGGTGAAGGAAAACATCGTGAGGAAACCTGCACACATCTGCGAAGAAATTCAATGGTGTGTGCTAAGTTCCCAATCCGCACTGGGCGCGCGTGGGAACTATAGCCCAAACCCTCCAATACACGGAGGAGGCCTATGCCATGAGGCACGCCGAATTACGCGACAATTTAATAAATAAACGACAATAACAACAACAACCAACAATGTACCTACTTAGGTACTGAAATTGTAGCGAATTCGGAATAAAAAAACTTATAAATAAATAAATAAAAAAATGATTTTTTTTAAGTTCTTTTGGGTTTATATTTTCAACCCTTCAAATATACTTAATAATTTTCTTACGCACTATATGTAGCTATATTTTATACTATCCGCGAACCAATATAGAAAAATTTGCTCGCAGATCCATTTGTCTACTTTATTGGGTAGCGTTCATAAAATGTTTATTGGGGATTTCTGACGGAACGAAAATGTTGAACGAAAACTTGATTAATGTGTTCCAGGTTCCGTTTTTGCCAGAAAAATCCTTTTTAATACAACCTTTTTTTATGGCGCGAGTATTTTTAGATTATAACTGCATTGTAATCCTAAAGTTTAACCCCCTTATTCATAAACGCACTATAGGCCTCTGTTAACTTAGTAATCGTTTGTCCTTATCTGTCACTTTGACATTTACCTTTCACAGATAAAGACAAACGATTACTAACTTAGCAGAGGCCTATAGTGCGTTTATGAATAAGGGGGTAACTTTCTATTTAGCCTCCGAAATGCTGTGGATTTTCATTGGTCCACTCGTAAAATAATTAGTTAATGAATAACTTTTATAGGTGAAAAACTTAATTACTAAACGTCACTGAAAATTAGAACACACAGAAAAATCCGAAAAGCTATGGCCGGGAATCGAATCCGGGTCGTCGACGTAAAAACTTAAGTAAATTACCTGTTGTATTGTATAGTCTGGCAGGTAAATCACTGCAGCCAGGTGACACTTTCAGTGTTGTCAGTTTTTGGCGAATATTAAATAGTGATGTGACTTAGTGAGTGAATGAAAGAATGAACGATGTAATGAAATTGATTTGGGTCATTTATTTTGAAATAGAGAATTTTCAAAGCGTATTTTAATAAAATGATTTGTTCAATAAGATTTTTTGTATGTTTTCTACTTAGTAGCGCGATTTCTTATACCTATAGATTAGAAAGGGACGACACTACAGTATTGCCACTTTTTAATTTCATTACTTTTTTGACAGAATATATCAGTTGCATCTCTGTTTAGAAAAACCGGCCAAGTGCGAGTCGGACTCGCTCACTGACGGTTCCGTACAAATTCGCCAAGTTATTATAAAATCCAGTCTTAGCAGAGCCCTGCTCTTAAGCAAAATGTAGGCAGTGTGAGGTCATTTTATATTGGTATTATATAGACAAACAAATATTAAATTTAAAAAAAAACTACTAAATAGATCTCGTTCAAACCAATTTTGGGTGGAAGTTTGCATGGTAATGTACATTATATGTTTTTTTTTTAGTTTTGTCATTCTCTTATTTTAGAAATTACGGGGGGGACACACATTTTACCACTTTGGAAGTGTCCCTCGCGCAAACTATTTAGTTTAGAAAAAAATGATGTTAAAAACCTCAATATCATTTTTGAAGACCTCCATAGATACCACACACGTATGGATTAGATGAAAAAAAAAATTGAGTTTCAGTTCTAAGTATGGGGAACCCCAAAATTGTTTGTTTTCTTTCTATTTTTGTATGAAAATCTTAATGCGGTTCACAGACAGACAGACATGACGAATCTATAAGGGTTCCGTTTTTGCCATTTGGCTACGGAACCCTAAAAAGTATCGTTTTTTCAAGAAACTTTTTCCGTCTAATGTCCTAAATAAAGGACAACTGTCAAAGAAAAATTCAAATTTTACATGAACGACACTAGATTTGGCTTTTGATTTTTTGCTTTGATTTATCGGTTTGATTTGACTAGATTTTTTTTTTTTTTTTATTTGTTTTACTTCATTTGATTTGATTTGACTAGATTTTTTTTTATTATTATTTTTCATTCGATTTGATTTTTGGATTTTAAACTATCAAATGAATCAAGAATTTTACTTCTTGATTTTATATGATTACTTTTACGGTTTTAACCATTTTGGCCGTTCTGGCGTGATTGAGTAACAAACAAACATCCATCCATCTATCCATCCATCCATCCATCCATCCATCCATACTTTCGCATTTATAATATTAGTTAGATATATGTATAGTTAGACTAGGTTAATTGGTGTCAAATGAACCCACTGTTTTATTAATCAATTAGCTTCTGCCCGCGACTTCGTCCGCGTAGAATTAGCAATTGATATGTTTATCGCTATCCCGCGGGAACTATGCAATTTTCCGGGATAAAAAGTAGCCTATGTTTTAATCTAGGGTACCAGCTATCTTCGTTCCAAATTTTATCCAAATCCGTTCTGTCGTTTTAGCGTGAAGAAGGAACAAACATACACACTCACTCACATCGTCACATCGTCACTCACAAACTTTCGCATTTATAATATTAGTAGGATATCTTCAGCTAGCTCGCGGTTATTCCCAAATGTGAACACAGCTTAATAACATAAAAGAAAAATTGTACTAACAAAATATTAAGTCGGTAATTTAGCGTAATGCCTTATTAAGCTTACTGAGCGAGTTAATTGCCATAATTCACGGTTTTAATCCTTATAATGTCGCACTCAGAGACGTGCGCACCACGCGCGTGTGGTTGTCTTTTACACACGAATCGAGATAAAATACTAGTCTTAGCCATATCATTTTGGAACCTCGCTGTAATAAATTAAAATTAAAATTGGAATTTATTTTATTTATAAAAATACACATACAGCCAAGCAAAAAAGAATAGTAATTCAAAAGTGGCAATACTGTAGCGTCGTCCCGTTTTCTTATACAATATAGATTAGAAAGGGACGACACTACAGTATTGCCACTTTTTAATGGATGGATTTATAATGGATGGATGGCTGTGCGAAGTGAATGCTTGCGGTTTTGTGAGTCGATGGATGACAGGATATCAAGTGTTCCAATCTGAAAGTCTTATTGTATTTTTTTTTTTGTTATTGTGTAATTTTATTAAAAATGTTAGTATTTAATTTATTGTAAATTGTTATTGTTCATTGTTTAATTTGTGGTTGGTTGGTTGGTGAATATGAATTTGAATATGAATATATCATTTTTCATGGTGCATTAGTTGTAAACCTGTAATGCCATGTAAATTTTTTTGTCAATAAATAAATAAATAAATAATTTCTACTCTTTTTTGGCAGGCTGTACATACATACTTAATCACGTCTATATTCTTACGGGGTCGACAGAACATTAGATTGCCAATAACTAAAGGTCACATTTAACATTACTGTGCAAATAGGCAAATTGAAGTTCCTAATTAGAAAAATGACTTATGTCCCATATCAATTCTGTACTACTAAAGTCTGGCAGCTAAATCACTGCAGCCAGATGACACTTCCAAATGTCATTTTACGAAATAATGATACCACATTTATTTCACTAGTGCTCGACTAAGGTCACGTAATGAATGATTTGATTACTGAACGAACGAAATATTTTATGAATGTCACATTCTTAGTTTAGTATAATTTAAATTAAGCGCGATACTTTTGAGGGGTTCAAGGTTCATATTAATGAACAAAAACGACTTTTCCATTTCCACTCCGCACTGCAACCAAACTCAAAAATTTAAAGGCTTGGTCCGCTGATTCGGAATAATTTAAGTTTTTAAAAGTACAGAGGTAGAAAAGAAAATTGTGATAATTGTTATTTTAGTTATGGCAAAATGGGAAAGGAGTTGAAAATTGGTAACTGATTTGACATGCTTCCGCACATTTCCAAATCGCGCTACTAAGTAGAAAACATACAAAAAATCTTATTGAACAAATCATTTTATTAAAATACGCTTTGAAAATTCTCTATTTCAAAATAAATGACCCAAATCAATTTCATTACATCGTTCATTCTTTCATTCACTCACTAAGTCACATCACTATTTAATATTCGCCAAAAACTGACAACACTGAAAGTGTCACCTGGCTGCAGTGATTTACCTGCCAGACTATACAATACAACAGGTAATTTACTTAAGTTTTTACGTCGACGACCCGGATTCGATTCCCGGCCATAGCTTTTCGGATTTTTCTGTGTGTTCTAATTTTCAGTGACGTTTAGTAATTAAGTTTTTCACCTATAAAAGTTATCCATTAACTAATTATTTTACGAGTAGGACCAATGAAAATCCACAGCATTTCGGAGGCTAAATAGAAAGTTACCCCCTTATTCATAAACGCACTATAGGCCTCTGCTAAGTTAGTAATCGTTTGTCTTTATCTGTGAAAGGTAAATGTCAAAGTGACAGATAAGGACAAACGATTACTAAGTTAACAGAGGCCTATAGTGCGTTTATGAATAAGGGGGTAACTTTCTATTTAGCCTCCGAAATGCTGTGGATTTTCATTGGTCCTACTCGTAAAATAATTAGTTAATGAATAACTTTTATAGGTGAAAAACTTAATTACTAAACGTCACTGAAAATTAGAACACACAGAAAAATCCGAAAAGCTATGGCCGGGAATCGAATCCGGGTCGTCGACGTAAAAACTTAAGTAAATTACCTGTTGTATTGTATAGTCTGGCAGGTAAATCACTGCAGCCAGGTGACACTTTCAGTGTTGTCAGTTTTTGGCGAATATTAAATAGTGATGTGACTTAGTGAGTGAATGAAAGAATGAACGATGTAATGAAATTGATTTGGGTCATTTATTTTGAAATAGAGAATTTTCAAAGCGTATTTTAATAAAATGATTTGTTCAATAAGATTTTTTGTATGTTTTCTACTTAGTAGCGCGATTTGGAAATGTGCGGAAGCATGTCAAATCAGTTACCAATTTTCAACTCCTTTCCCATTTTGCCATAACTAAAATAACAATTATCACAATTTTCTTTTCTACCTCTGTACTTTACTTAAAAACTTAAATTATTTCGAATCAGCGGACCAAGCCTTTAAAGTTTTGAGTTTGGTTGCAGTGCGGAGTGGAAATGGAAAAGTCGTTTTTGTTCATTAATATGAACCTTGAACCCCTCAAAAGTATCGCGCTTAATTTAAATTATACTAAACTAAGAATGTGACATTCATAAAATATTTCGTTCGTTCAGTAATCAAATCATTCATTACGTGACCTTAGTCGAGCACTAGTGAAATAAATGTGGTATCATTATTTCGTAAAATGACATTTGGAAGTGTCATCTGGCTGCAGTGATTTAGCTGCCAGACTTTAGTAGTACAGAATTGATATGGGACATAAGTCATTTTTCTAATTAGGAACTTCAATTTGCCTATTTGCACAGTAATGTTAAATGTGACCTTTAGTTATTGGCAATCTAATGTTCTGTCGACCCCGTAAGAATATAGACGTGATTAAGTATGTATGTACAGCCTGCCAAAAAAGAGTAGAAATTATTTATTTATTTATTTATTTATTTATTGACAAAAAAATTTACATGGCATTACAGGTTTACAACTAATGCACCATGAAAAATGATATAACCAACTACAAATTAAACAATGAACAATAACAATTTACAATAAATTAAATAATAACATTTTTAATAAAATTACACAATAACAAAAAAAAAAACAATAAGACTTTCAGATTGGAACACTTGATATCCTGTCATCCATCGACTCACAAAACCGCAAGCATTCACTTCGCACAGCCATCCATCCATTATAAATCCATCCATTAAAAAGTGGCAATACTGTAGTGTCGTCCCTTTCTAATCTATATTGTATAAGAAGACGGGACGACACTACTGTATTGCCACTTTTGAATTACTATTCTTTTTTGCTTGGCTGTATGTATATTTTTATGAATAAAATAAATTCCAATTTTAATATTTATTTATTACAGCGAATTTCCAAATGATATGGCCGAGACTAGTATTTTTTAGCTCGAATTAACGCGAGTGAAGACGCGGACAAACACTAGTGTGTAAAAGACAACCACACGCGCGTGGTGCGCACGTCTCTGAGTGCGACATTATAAGGATTAAAACCGTGAATTATGGCAATTAACTCGCTCAGTAAGCTTAATAAGGCATTACGCTAAATTACCGACTTAATATTTTGTTTGTACAATTTTTCTTTTATGTTATTAAGCCGTGTTCACATTTGGGAATGACCGCGAGCTAGCTAAAGATATCCTACTAATATTATAAATGCGAAAGTTTGTGAGTGACGATGTGACGATGTGAGTGAGTGTGTATGTTTGTTCCTTCTTCACGCTAAAACGACAGGATGGATTTGGATAAAATTTGGAACGAAGATAGCTGGTACCCTAGATTAAAACATAGGCTGCTTTTTATCCCGGAAAATTGTATAGTTCCCGCGGGATAGCGATAAACATATCAATTGCTAATTCTACGTGGACGAAGTCGCGGGCAGAAGCTAATTGATTAATAAAACAGTGGGTTCATTTGACACCAATTAACCTAGTCTAACTACATATATCTAACTAATATTATAAATGCGAAAGTATGGATGGATGGATGGATGGATGGATGGATAGATGGATGGATGTTTGTTTGTTACTCAATCACGCCAGAACGGCCAAAACGGTTAAAACCGTAAAAGTAATCATAATATAAAATCAAGAAGTAAAATTCTTGATTCATTTGATAGTTTAAAATCCAAAAATCAAATCGAATGAAAAATAATAAAAAAAAAAACTAGGCAAATCAAATCAAATGAAGTAAAACAAATAAAAATAAAAAAAAAACTCAAAAAAAAATCTAGTCAAATCAAACCGATAAATCAAACTAAAAAATCAAAAGCCAAATCTAGTGTCGTTCATGTAAAATTTTGAATTTTACTTTGACAGTTGTCCTTTATTTAGGACATTAGACGGAAAAAGTTTCTTGAAAAAACGATACTTTTTAGGGTTCCGTAGTCAAATGGCAACTACGGAACCCTTATAGATTCGTCATGTCTGTCTGTCTGTGAACCGCATTAAGATTTTCATACAAAAATAGAAAGAAAACAAACAATTTTGGGGTTCCCCATACTTAGAACTGAAACTCAAATTTTTTTTTCATCAAACCCATACGTGTGCGGTATCTATGGATAGGTCTTAAAAAATGATATTTAGGTTTCTAACATATATTTTTTTCTAAACTGAATAGTTTGCGCGAGAGACACTTCCAAAGTGGTAAAATGTGTGCCCCCCCCCCCGTAACTTCTAAAATAAGAGAATGACAAAACTAAAAAAAAAAAATATATAATGTACATTACCATGCAAACTTACACTCAAATTTGGTTTGAACGAGATCTATTAAGTAGTTTTTTTTTAATTTCATATTTGTTGTCTATATAATAACCAATATAAAATGACCTCACACTGCCTACATTTTGCTTAAGAGCAGGGCTCTGCTAAGACTGGATTTTATAATAACTTGGCGAATTTGTACAGAACCCTCAGTGAGCGAGTCCGACTCGCACTTGGCCGGTTTTTCTAAACAGAGATGCAACTGATATATTCTGTCAAAAAAGTAATGAAATTAAAAAGTGGCAATACTGGTGTCGTCCCTTTCTAATCTATAGGTATAAGAAAACGGGACGACACCACAGTATTGTCACTTTTGAATTTCATGACATTTTTGATAGAATATACGTTCTAGATTATTTCTGTGCTCTCAGACTAAGTACAGATAGATTAAGGCTGTATGAATTTATAGTTTAAATTTGACGGGAGCGTGTCGAGTGTGGCTGTTTCACGGCTTATCCTCACAATTCACAATAAAAAAAAAAAAAAAAATATCTTTTTTTTTTTTTTTTTTGGATTTTTTTTTGTATTTGTCTTGTTTATTTTGCACAATAAAGAGTTTACATAACATACATACTATTCCGCGGAGTAGCAAAGTATAACTCCATTAATTTAGCAAGGAAAACGCTGCGTTTTTTTTCCTCAATGCGAACGCTACTTTACAAGCCTTAGGCATCCTTGAATGAATTCGATTACAGATGAGGACGGCACCAAATCGCGTTATTTAGGGAGTCATTTATATTTCCAAGAGCATGCAGTAAAAACTGCCAAGCGCGAGTCGGGCGATACGCGGTTAGTTCTGACCCATGCGGCAAATATTTTGACACACACACAAAATCGAATAGAATTGTGTGTGTGCTCTTATATTTGTGTGTCTTCTTTCTTTCTTTAAAATCACGTCTTTATCCCTTGCGGGGTAGACAGAGCCTAAGGTAACAAGACTAAAGGCCACCTTTAGCATGATTGCGTATAGGTGGAAAGGGGAATAAAAATAGTGATAGGTTGCTAGCCGCATCGATTCCTAAGAAAAAAATGCAAACAGCATGAAAAGCACTGTATTCAAAAACTTCATTCTATTAGCTACGTAGTTCGTAGACCTACGCGTAGCCGCTACGCCGTAGACGAGCTACGCATTTCATGGTGTTGTGTGTAAGATTTTTTTAGGTAAACAATATTTCTTCGGGGATGGTGCAATACCTCGTAACTAGCACTGGTAAATGCTGCGTATCTGCACCACACCCATTCGTCCTCTACAATAATGCGTTCAGGGTGATTGTGGGGCTGCCTCGTTTCTGTAGCGCCTCGAGCATGTTTGCAGAGGCTCGCACTGCGTGCTTCCACACTACAATGCGACAGCGAGCTCTCTCCCTGGTGCGCAGGGTGCGGGCCAGCCCCAACGTAATCCTGAGCGTCATTGCAGGCAGGATCGACTGTACTTTCATCCGACACTGCTGCAGTAGGCATGTGCCAGTAGCTGTGTCGGAGAGGAAGTACTAATTTCATTTAATAATGTAATTTAATTTAATTTCAATTTATATTGTGATTATTGCCTTTATTTATTTTAATCTTATTGTAATTTTGACTGCAGTGTACTTTATTTATGTATGGATCTTTAGTTATCTTAAATAAATGATTATTATTATTATTATAGGGAAATTGGCGTAACCTGCATTGATATCCGCGTATCTAACAAAACGTAGCCGAATTAAGTTTTCCCGCCAACGAAAGTAAAATCCTGATTAGAACCAGTTCGAACCAGTATAAAACTGGGTGTTGTGTAGATACGCTGTTTTACTAGTGCTAGTTACGTGGTTTTGCACTATAGGGTCGTGTAGATACGCAGTATTTACCAGTGCTAGTTACGTGGTTTTGCACTATGGGTGTCGTGTAGATACGCTGTTTTTACTAGTGCTAGTTACGTGGTTTTGCACTATAGGGTCGTGTAGTTACGCAGTATTTACTAGTGCTAGTTACGTGGTTTTGCACTATACGGTCGTGTAGGTACGCAGTATTTACCAGTGCTAGTTACGTGGTTTTGCAATATGGGTGTCGTGTAGATACGCTGTTTTTACTAGTGCTAGTTACTTACGTGGTTTTCCACTATAGGGTCGTGTAGATACGCAGTATTTACCAGTGCTAGTTACGTGGTTTTGCACTATCCCCTACGATTTTTAACATTAGGTAAATGTAAGTTTGCTTCTAAGGCAGAATCTCAAGTTTCAAGCAATGGTATCAATTGTCTCTCATGAGACAATACCTAGAGGGCTCCAACAATTCATGCGGATGACGTAAAAATGACGTAAATTTGCACATATGGTATTTTAATTCTTACCTTGTCCTATTTGGTAAACAAAATTCTAACCTCAATGTGCAAATTTTTGTAAAGAATACGGTGTATTATGTTATCAAATAAACCTGAGGTAACATTTTGAACATAATTTTGCTGATATTTTATCTCCAGTTCCTTTATTTACTATGAAATAGTTAAAAAAATAACAAAAATGAGTCGTTTTGAGGTTATAATTTAGTTTACCAAATAGGACATGTAAGAATGAAAATACCTGAGGTGATGTTTGTATTTTAAACTTTCGTGTGACAAAATGTCACATGCAGGTGGCAGATGTCGTGAATAAAATATGCATCACAAAATTTGTTACCGTAAGGTATCGTACCTTTATAATAAAATTAGATATACAGGGTGTATCAGATACCCCCTAACAATAATCCACTGGGGTATAAAACCATAGCTATAGAAGCTAAAAAATATATTTTGAAAAAAATTGAAGTAATTTTTTTTCTATAGGATGGTAGTATTAACTATAATCATTCCTATACATAGAAAATGAACACAAAATCCCACAAACTTAATTAATCAAATAATCTTAATTAATTAATCTTATTTTTTTTGTGTGCGTTTTGTGTGGCAGTAGTGGTGGGAGGGCTTGCATGCTAAACGTATATATTTCGCACAGGCTTGGTTATCTTGCACGTAAGTAGCGGAGTAGCAAGGTAAATATTTTGTGTTCATTGAAATGGACCTCCGCAAAGTAACGCCTGATTCTATAAAATAATTACATAGAAAATATAAAAAAAAAGTACTCCAATTTTTTAAATATCTTTTTAGGTTCTATAGCTATGGTTATATACCCCAGTGGATTATTGTTAGGGGGTGTCTGATACACCCTGAATTTTAATTAAAAATACATGTATTTTTTTATTAAATTACGTACAGGTTTATAACTATATCTCTATAAAGCCTTTTGTACTCGTAGTTGTCACGGACTTAAAATATGTTTTAATGAATTTTACTTCATCAGATTAACTAACCGAAAAATATATATTTGACCGCATTATCTAAGCTTTTGTTACCTTAAGCTCTGTCTACCCCGTAAGGGATAATAATAATAATAATAATCATTTTTTTCAAATAAAAAAAGACGGAAAATAAAGACGTGGTATATGTATGTACTTACGTATGTATCTAAGACAATCATAGTTGTCCACGATGGGACAATAAAATACTTTTTAACGAAAAAGGTGTATATTAATCTCGTAAGTAGGTACAAATTGATAGCCGCGCGTGCAAGGGAACGTAGGTTCGCCGTGAGTAGTGGTCGCAGGCTGACTGGCGCGCCGCTTGCGCACCATATCATCTTACTCCTCCCCCTCGGTCCCCGCAGTACCCTCCGTCGTCTGCTGCGCGTATACAATAGTAGGTACTAGAATGCTTGGTTTGAGAGATATCAATCCCTTCCCGATAAGTTTGCGTTCCCACAGATAATATAATGATGTCAGGTGTAGTCGTTTTACTCCTGAGTTGACTATTTGAAATCATCCTATGTGTGACATTATAAAAAAACGGGACTAAATCACTTAAATAAATAAATAAATATCATGGGACAAATTACACCAATTGACACAGTCCCAAACTAAGCAAAGCTTGTACTATGGGTATCAGGCAACGGATAAACATACATATATTAATGTAGATAAATACATACAACATCCATGACTCGGGCACAAACATTCGAATTCATCATACAAATGTCTTTGACCAGTGTGTGTTGCCAGTGATGACATATGGATCTGTATGTTTAGTGTAAGTTTTCGGTCACAAAATACGTCTCGAACGCGTTTGCGTTAAAATGTCAAATACTATGAGAACAGTTTGTTGCCGTTTCGATCCGCAAGTGGCGCTGCCAATTATTCCATAGTAATTGAGACGTTTACGTGAACGCGTTCGAGACGTTTTTATATGCGAAAACTTACACTAGAGGCTCAGAAACATGGGCGCTAACGATGGGCCTCATGAGGAAGCTAAAGGTCACTCAGAGGGCTATGGAGAGGGCTATGCTCGGGGTTTCTCTGCGAGATAGAATCCGAAATGATGATATCCGCAGTAGAACTAAGGTGACCGACATAGCCCAAAGAATTGCGAAACTGAAGTGGCAGTGGGCGGGGCACATTGCTCGCAGGACCGATGGCCGATGGGGTCAGAAGGTTCTCGAATGGAGTCCGCGCGGGAGATGAGCTGTTGGTAGGCCTCCAACAAGATGGAGCGACGACCTGATGAGGATCGCGGGATCGCGGTGGATGCGGAAGGCACAGGACCGGTCCGAGTGGAGAGTCTTGGGGGAGGCCTATGTCCAGCAGTGGATGTCTTTCGTCTGATATGATGACGATGATGATGATGATGATGATGATACAAATGTCTGCCCCTACCGGCTAATAAAATGTATTTCCAGTCCTCTCGAGACCATGGGTGCAAAGTTGCGTCCGAAACGTCGAGGTATTTACAAATAGTAGATTGTACAACGAGAGCATAAAACAACCCGAGACGTTCATATAGCCACCCGAGCCGGTACGGCGAGGGTGGATAGACACGTCGAGGGGAAAATAGGTTTTATGAACGAGTTATACACTCTGCTTTTCACTTAGATTGCGAAGAAACAAAACAAAAACATTGCAAAAAAGTTAATTAAAATTAAATGTGACATTGGAACAATTCGATATATTTAATGGTTTATCCTGGCAAATTGACTGGGTTAGGAGTCAGTGTTATTTCCTCTTCATTTGACAAAATTATTGAATATTAATCGTAAAACAGTAACAAATTGCAACATAAATTCTACTAAGAGAAAATAGGACGTTCCCGCCTGAGTTCCCGCCAATTAACTTTTTTTTCTTTTTTTTTAAACATGATACTGCGGTAAGGTTCCAGTAGGCAGGTGTTGATTTATATTTAAAAAGGTTTTATTGTTCATGTACTTATTTGTTTCAATAATAACTTGTCAAATTATTGTTACCTAGTTTTAGGTACTAATTAAACAGTTTAATAGACCGCAGATTATAATAAAAAAAAAACTTAAAAAATAAACAAAATATATGCTGTCGTAAAGTTTTAGTGATTTTTATGGCTGTTGGCACCCGATTGTCTTGGTCTTAGACGAAGATTTTACTTTATGCACAAGAGCATAAAATGCCATTTTATGCTGCCTACATCCAGCATAAAGTCGAACTTTTTGAGCATGAGACGTGAAAAATACATTTTATCTACGTGATTAAGTCCCGTTTTTCTTATAATAATGTGTGAACATCGCGAAAGTTTAAATCGGTACATCCTAAAAGTGTGGTTTGACGACGTTTGCATGAATTGTGCCATAATGTGCCTCATTTTGCGGGATTACTTTTAATGATCTGTGTCGTTTGTGTCACGCATTTTCCTTTTTTCGGCACTTTGTAAACACATTTGTTTGTTACCTCCCTGTACGTCATAAAGTCAATATCAATATTTTTATTAAGACCTATTTATGTAAGTACAAGTGTCAAACAATAAAATCTATATTGACAAACCTCTAACAATGTGCTGATGCCCTATTACTTTTGCTCCACGACTCAACAAAAAAACACTTAAAAAATCCGACGCGATTCGTTCGTATTTCAAAATGAGCTCAGAGGATCTGATATCCTGGTACTTAAACACTCCGTCCGTCTTACGCCTGACGCGAGTTTATCATTTTTTACCCACCCCAAAAAGCGCGCAACGCCGCTAAAGAAGTGTTTTCACTTCAAAGATCAATACTTTATTTTGCAAATAGGCCGACAAGGGACCATCATTTAATATAGGTGTACCTACATACATTTAAACATACTACAGTCGAATAATTGAGTCTTATTCCTAAGCAGATTACTGAATTGCGTACCGCTGTGGAACCTCTTCACTGCAAATGTCGTGACGCCATACGCTTTCTACAGAAATAATTGCGAAATTGTATGAGAAAAAGTTCCACGGAATATATGATTCACTAGCTTCTGCCCGCGACTTCGTCCGCGTAGAATTAGCAATTGACATGTTTATCGCTATCCCGCGGGAACTATGCAATTTTCCGGGATAAAAAGTAGCCTATGCTTTAATCTAGGGTACCAGCTATCTCCGTTCCAAATTTTATTCAAATCCGTCCAGTCGTTTTAGCGTGAAGAAGGAACAAACATACACACTCACATCGTCACATTGTCACTCACAAACTTTCGCATTTATAATATTAGTAGCATTGTTTATGCCTTAAGTAAAATAGTTACAAGAAAATCTTATTCAAAATCGTTTACAAATAAAACATTTACTTTGTAATGGAAATATTACGGTAGGCATTTATGTAACTCGGCAACTTTTTCTCCAGAAGTCGATTAAAAAGCTCTTTCTAATGAGAAGCTCAAGGAAAGCTCCGGATACCGAGTAACAACATACTGCGATAAACAGCTGCATCAAAATTATATTTCACCTCACTAGCTCGGAAAGCCCTTTTTGTTTGTTTGACATCTATTGAGAAAATCGCTTTTTATCCACATGTGAAGAAAGAGTTTTGACATTTGAAGGCAGCTTAATGTTTTTTCAATTATTTCCTCTAGGGAAAAGGCAAAGGTATAGAACCATACAGCCAAGCCTTCGTTATCATTATTTTTAGTACCTTTTGGTAGTTTTAAAAAGGTCAATAAAGGCTACGTGATAATTGACAGCTAAAAAACGTAAAACGTTAAAAGTGCAAAATTTTTAATATCACATAAATACAGTCTTACAACTTTATTTCAATTCATAAATAGCAGCATTGGTTTAACATTAACCTTCATTCTTGCTGTAAAAACGGATAAAATGTTTTGACAGTCCAAGTAAGTCGATGTGCGAACGAAACGCATCCGAAATAATTAAAAAAAACTTAAGTCAAAAGGGGAGTAGACTGGATACGCTTAGGCTGTTTTGCATTATTTTTGATTTTGCCAATATTTCTATACTTCAAAATTATTGTATTGACAAAGAGGTAAATAATAATTAATAGTAAAAACCCTTTTCTTATTTTCCTCGCTGTAGTGAGGTGAAAAGTTTTGTGTTATACACGGGTGAAAGTTATTTTACGTCTCGTGTGTTGAAACACTCGCTACGCTCAGGATTCTATTTTTGAACCACTCGCTTGGCTTGTGGTCAATCATAGAATCCTTTCGCTAGCTTGTGTTTCAAATGAACACTCGCAGGTAAAATACAACTTTCCCCCCTTGTATAACAAATAACTATTAAACTTTTATTTTCAACCTTATTTTATCACTATTTTGATTCCATTTTCCAAGTATACGCCCACAATCTTGCTAAACGTAGCTGTAGTCTTGTCACCTTAGGCTCTGTCTACCCCATAAGGCTACGTGATTTGTGTATGTATGTTTGACGACGCGGTTGGCCTAGTTGGTAGTGACCCTGCCTGCGAAGCAAGCGTCCTGGGTTCGAATCCTGGTAAGGGCATATATTTGTGTGATGAGCACGATATTTGTTCCTGAGTTATGGATGTTTCTATCTATATAAGTATGGTATTTCTCTATAAAAGTATGTATATGAGATATTTCTCTATAAAAGTATGTATATGAGAGAGAGAGAGAGAGAGAAACATTTATTTACACACATTCGATACACGTAGATTTAAAAATATAAGAAATACAATATACTTTAGAATAGTACCGATATGGTGTGAAATGGGCCCCACTCAGCATAATGTTGCGGCAGACCGCAACGCTGTTTTTCAGCGGGACCCAGATAAATTTAAACACAAAAAACATATTGTTGTCTAGTACCCATAACACAAGCCTTTTACCATCTGCGCGGGAAGAGAAACAGCTGGTACATTCTATGCTTTCTCTTTGCTTCCAGACCAGTAGGCTTATTGTCTAACTCGCTCGCAATCGCCATCGTGTTCATTTTGACAGTTCATGTATGAATGTGACAGCTAGCTGATTCCGATGCCAATTGTCAGCCCATACATGAACTGTCAAAATGAACACGATGGCGTTTGCAAGCGAGTTAGACAATAAGCCTACTGCATGGCTGACTTAAAGGCTGTGCTCTCCTATAACGTGGAGCGAGCCACATTATCCATCTTAAACCACCGAGAAAACAACCGTATTAAAAAAGAAACTTCATTATTACGCAGTTTATAAACTTTCTGGTTTGGGGTAAAAGAAAATAAATAAATATCTTGGGACAATTGACACCAATTGGTAGCCCCAAACTAAGCAAAGCTTGTAATATGGGCACTAGACAACGGATAAACATACTTATACAGATAAATACATACTTAAATACATATTAAACATCCAAGACTCAACAAACATTCGTATTTTCATACAAATATCAGCCCCGAGCGGGGATCGAACCCGGGACCTCAAGCTTCATAGTCAGGTTCTCTAACCACTAGGCCATCCGGTCGTCAACATTAGTATGTAGGACTCTAACTTACCTCAATAAAACAACTTCGTTTTATAACTGGTTTTATTGTCTTTCAATTTAAGTTCTTGGAAGGGTCGGCAACGCACCTGTGATTTCCCAAGTCTTGCAGATGTCCATGGGCGATGGTGATTACTTTCCATCAGGTGACCCGTCTGCTCGTTTCCCCCTTCTTCTATATAAAAAAAGAACTACAAATCCAAAATATGATTATACAAGCACTTCTTGCTTTCATCGTTCGCCGCTCCATCGGTTCTCCCCGTCTCTCTCACACCTCTCTCCGTCCTTCACACACTTGCGTTCCGTTTCACTCGATCATCTCGCGTTCCGTTACTCTATTTCCTCCATATATATTATTGTTAGAGTTGTAGCTATGAAGTGACGAAGCCTCATTTTACCAGTAGCAACACTGGACGACGCCGCCATCTTGAGCGATGACGTTTGACAGTGACAGTACGTCACGTACGTCAAGCAGATTCCCTCCAACGGGAGGTCGGATTATGGTTCCTCGAGGCGGAATCGACGCAAAAGAAGCATGGTCTTGGCTACCGTGCTTTGTGAGATCTTGTGTGGCTTTTCCTTTCTGTTATTGTGTAATTATCTGACCAAATTGTGTGTCCCATCATGCTGGGGACTTGGTTGGAATCGTTATAGCCTTTGTTCCTTGTTTGTGAGTTATTTTGTAAGACCGCTTGGATACAATTTGCTACTGGAATCCTGTGTTTTTAATTAAATAAGAGCATCTTGCCAAAATTATTATTTACTTAAATGAAATGCATTCAAAGATATTTCGAAGAGGCTAATAGACGCTACGGATGACCGCAGAGCTGGCAGCTTCCTTGGACAGCGTGTTAGTATCGCTGTCCAAAGGGAATGCTTCCAGCGTCTGTGGTACTATGCCATGGGGCCCCTCCTTTTTAGGGTTCCGTACCCAAAGGGTAAAAACGGGACCCTATTACTAAGACTTCGCTGTCCGTCCGTCCAAATTTTCACAGATTGTGTATTGTGTATTTCTGTTGCTGCTATAACAACAAATACTAAAAGCAAAATAATAATAATAATTAAAGGGGGCTCCCATATAAAAAACGTGATATTTTAGCTCTTTTTCATGGCTACCACTCGCCGAGCTAGATCTCAAGAACCGTAATAGCTAGACAGTTGAAATTTGCACAGATTATGTATTTTTATTGTGGCTACAACAACAAATACTAAAATCAAAATAATAATAATAATTAAGGGGGGCTCCCATACAACAGAGTAGTTGTTGGCGTTTTAACAGAGTAACGTTAACAGAGTAGTTGTTAGCCTTTAATCTGGTACGGAACCCTTCGTGCGCGAGTCCGACTCGCACTTGGTCGATTTTTAATTATTTTATTTTAAGATCAGCTTTATTATAAAAATAAATATCAGGGAACAATTCACACAAATTGACCTAGTCCCAAAGTAAGCGCTAGTAAGGCTTGTGTTATGGGTACTAGACAACGATATACATACTTATATAGAGAAATACATACGTATATAGATAGAAACATCCATGACGCAGGAACAAATATTCGTGCTCATCACACAAATATTTGCCCTTATCAGGATTTGAATCCGGGACGCTTGCTTCGTAGGCAGGGTCACTACCAACTAGGCCAACCGCGTCGTCAAATATATGTATAGATAGTTTTGGAATAGTTTTTAATTTGATTTTTTTTATGGCTTTTGACACCTGTCTTTTAATCTAATCATCTATTTTTCTATTGTTTATATAAAACAAAGTCGGGTTAGTTACACCAATTAAATGAAATCTAATCCAGGGATTATCCCGCACGTTCTATCCCGGCAATAGCCAGTTCATGTTGTCCCCCCGGGACAGAACTTGGCACAACTCAAATTACTTCATGATATATTCACGCGAAACAGATTGGGTGTGTTATAATTGCTATAGAGGGCTCAATGGCTTGGGCTTAATGTCGATTTAAAAAAAACTAGCTTCTGCCCGCGACTTCTAACAATTCGCGACTAGACTAGACTAGTTTATCGCTATCCCTCGGGAACTGTGCAATTTTCCGGGATAAAAAGTAGCCTATGTGTTAATCTAGGGTACCAGCTATCATCGTTACAAATTTTATTCAAATCCGTCCAGTCGTTTCAGCGTGAAGAAGGAACAAACATACACACTCACACCGTCACATCCATCCATCCATCGTCACGAACTTTCACATTTATAATATTAGTAGTGGTGGCAATAACGGCTGTTTTGCAATAATGAATAACAGTGTTGTGTTATTCCTAAATAGCTGTTATTGTAAACTGTTGTCTGTTATCCTGATATATTGCTGTTTTACGAAACGATACTGAACGTATTATTAAATATTTGTTATACTTATTTCGTCGCGATCGCAGCGTAATAAAAACGTACGGGAACATAAGCAAAACAACGCTCTGTTACCTTGTTTGTTATTGTACTGACTGACAACAAACAGCAACAGCTAATAATGATACCAAAAGTCAGTTATTTTTGAATTACTTGATTTGTTGCGCACTCGCTTACGCTTCTATGCCAAGCGCGGCAACAGTGCGCGTATGAACACGTTGACAATAGACAACGAATAATGATAACAGGATAGTTGACGATTCGATAATGACTGTTCGTTGTGTGTAAATAATACATACATACATACATACATATCGTCACGCCTCTTTCCCACAGGGGTAGGCAGAGACTACTTTGTTCCACTTGCTATGATCCTGACATACCTCTTTCGCTTCATCCACATTCATCAATCTCTTCATACATGCTCGTCGATTTCGGGTACTCTTGACCTGGCCTTTCTCCAAAACGTCCCCAATTTGATCACGGAACGTCCGCCTAGGCCTTCCCCTCCCAACGCACCCATTCACACTCCCCATATAAATCTGTTTAGTTAATCTTCTTTCATCCATCCTTTCTACGTGACCAAACCAACTAAGCATACTTTTTTCTATCCTAGTCACTATATCTTCTTTCACACCAGCACATTCCCTAATCACACTATTCCTTATTATATCTTTCAGTGATACACCTTCCATACTTCTTAACGCTCTCATTTCTACTGCATTTATTCTACTTTCATGCTTCTTTTGCCATACCCAACTTTCGCTACCGTACATTAGTGTTGGAACGAGCACCCCTCTGTGAACAGCCAGACGCGCCTTCTTTGACACCTTGTCACAAAATAAATGCAAATAATGCAAATAATAATAATAATAATAATAATAATAAGTGTAAATAATGCATTACGTTATCTGCTGTTGTAATAACGACCACCACTAAATATTAGTAGGATTAGTTGGATAGGATAACCCCCGATGCAAAAAGAGGGGTGTTCTAAGTTTATAGTCGATGTCTGTCTGTGTGTCTATGGCAGTGGTGGGCAAACTTTTTTCATAGCGGGCCAGAAAATCACAGATATTTCAAAGAAGGGCCAAAATTATACTAAAATGCAATTTTTTTGACACATGACGCATGAACTACGTGGCTAGTCTAGCTGGCTCCTTTGCCTTCGCATCTATTATTCTATTTTATACAGCAGCACCGTCTAAATATCGTCATCCTGTGCCATAACACTCCAATTGGAAGGAACGCCGGCGGGCCGCATTAAATTCTTTCGCGGGCCGGAGTTGGTCCGCGGGCCGTAGTTTGCCCATCACTGGTCTATGGCATCGTAGATCCAAGCGAAGCCAGTTTCCTTTCGATTGTTCTAAGTCGGAATTTTGTGGAACCCTCGGTGCGCGAACGATTCGCACGTAGCCAGTTTTTAGGGTTCCGTACCTCAAAAGGAAAAATGGAACCCTTATTGGATCACTTTGTTGTCCGTCCGTCCGTCTGTAAAGACCCTTTTTCTCAGGAACGCGTGGAGGTATCAAGCTAACGCAATCAAAAGATACAGCCGTTTATGCCGCAAATTTCCGCAACTCGCAAGGGAATCAAAACCTACAGGGTACTTCCCGTGAACGCAGAATCTTGAAATTTGGTATGAAGGTAGGTCTTATAGCACAGATTAAGGAATAATTG